>OU015502.1:61502454-61512454 GCA_907164885.2 Dolomedes plantarius
GTATTAACCAGTACAATTCTTCTAAGAGTCATACCAGTGTTCAAGCGATTCCCGGTTAGCTTTGTCTTATCGGAGTAAAGCTGGTCCTTTAATAGATGCAGAAGTTTGGAGAAGTTTCGTAACAAATCGCCTTCCCTCTTTCAACGGAGACTACTAATTAATAGCCACCACTGTAATGCATACTACAGGAAGAGCATGCTTTACTGCTACAATCTAATAGCAATTAGCCCGAAAGTGAGCACACTAAAGTAGTGTAACATTTCTAAAAGTCCCTATTCCGCTCTTAGCTTACTTTGGATTCATTTATTAAATTATAGCAAATAATAATGAAAAGTTTTTATTTCTGTATGAATTGTAAGGAAGCGTATGTAATATTATATATATATATATATATATGTGTGTGTGTGTGTGTGTGTGTGTGTGTCTAAATAAAAAGCAAATAAACTCCCTGAATATTCATTATGCATTAGAATAAATATTTAAACATTAAGAGAATATTATCCTGCATCTCTTCTACAGAAAAAACTGCCATTATTGCAGAATACTTCATTTTAATGAAATAAATCCCGAGATTAGCCAATTTTTAAGATGATTGAATGACTGCAAATTAATTTACCTTACGACTATACAATTTAAATCCTTTGAACTAATGTAAAACACATCTCAAGTGCAACAATAACCATTTAACTTTCATCCCTTTGATGCCTTTTCAAATGAGAATTAAGGAAGATATTTCAAACAAATAATTAAAACATTTATTTTTTTAAGGATATATATATATATATATATACAAATATTTTTTTTGAAAGATGGATAAGAAGATATATGACACTTGTATCATGCATTCAATACTGCTTTTCATCAACAAACGAATAAAAACTCTTAACGTATTTGACGTCATCATTTATATTACGGTATTACATTGTGTGTATGTGTGCGTGTGATTGTGTGTCTGTAAACATACTAATGTGTTTTTACGGATGCTTTCAGTATGATCATAAGCATGAGCGCCGCTGCAGGATATTCGAAAGAAGTAGCCTCGTTGAGATTTAATCAGTGGTTCACGAATAAAATTGTAGGGGTCCAGGATAGTCTGGAGTAAATTTATATCGTATTGTACTAAGCAAATAAAAAACATGATTTAAATTTTCTATAACATTTTAAATATTTTTATTTGTATTTATATATGTAATAAGGATATTGTTTAATAAGGTTTCAGACAGTTGTACTATTAAAACTCCATAAGCAAAAGACGTTACCTACATTGCTTCCATATGTATTCTACCTATCTGTGTTACTGGGTATACAAACTGTTTAACTGTAAAAACCGAAAAAAGATCAACACATAAGGCTGCTGTGTGCTAACCCTACTAGATTCGCTCACCTCAATGTTAACCTAAAGAGGAAATTTGTCTATTTTTCCCAGCTACATAAATGCTGATAATCGTATAAAAATGGTATTTTTAGATAGCCTGAACTTTTCTGCACCATGCAACAGGATTCATTTTACAAATTTCGTCCACCAAAGGAATTTACAAGTGCTTAAATCACACTTTACCAGATTTTTTACCCCTATAATGTACATTTTAAAATATTATTTGCATTTTTTTTAATAAAAAATGTCTCAATGTGTAAATTTTGTTTCTCTATTACAGATTACAATTAAAAAAATTAAATCCATGTCGGCAATTCCTTGATACATCTTCTCCATAGGTTAACAACGAGGTGAGTGAATCCAATAGGGTCAGTACACAGCAGTCTTAACCCTGAAGATACTACGCGAAAACCACTCTCAAATATTTCTTCGAATATTAAGAAAACATTATCTGGGGTCCAGGATACCCTTCCCATTCTTTCTTTCTCCTCTAATATTATATATATAGTATGTGATAATAACGGCCCACCATTAGATATCTAAAGCGTATTTTAAATTATCCTGTTAATAAAGCACGACCCCTTTTCAAAAATTCAAACCTAAAAGTAAAGTAAGAAAATTTATCGTAGACCTGCAGATCATTAAACAGGCATGTGAAGTGGTTGAACTCAATAACATCCCCACATATGAGTGTAGGAAGTTTATGAGATTCCGAATGCCAGAGTAATATCAAAAATCTTAAAGAGCCCTCGAACCACTCTGAATTTATGGGGTCTGTAGCGTCAAAACCACACTTTATAAGAACTTTATTGCCACTTATCCTGCACCCAGGTCAATAGTTCGCGGTTCTAACCAGCGCGGGATCTAGCAGTACAGTCCCCGGAAAAACTTAAGTGGACACGTGAACTCCACGAATCTAAAGTGGCCCAATTAAAATATTAAGTAGATTAGGCCCTCTGGCGTCAATATCTCAAATCACTCATTTACTATTTGCGTGAACAGAAGATTTATGTCTCTTGGTGTCTAACTCTCGTTGCTGTCGGACCTGCGGTCCGCTTCTGTCTTGTAATGTAATCCGCGCCCCGTCAGGCCAAGTCATGTGGCCACTGCAGCTAATGCCTTCTAATAAATAAAGCAAGTCTTCGAAGTTGTGTATTTCATCAATGGCTCCATGTGTGCGTTTCTCGCCTAAAGGCATCACACACACACACACACACAAATATATATATATATATATATATATATATATATATATATATATATATATATATATATATATATATATATATATATATATATATATATATATATATATATATATATATATATATATATATATATATATATATATATACATATATATATATACACAATTTGGTGGCCATTCATATTCGAGTAATTAATTAATATGAATGTATGTATACGATACAATACGGTAAGATATAGATACGATACGTTGGATAGGTATTTTTATCGCTCAAGTTATTTATTAGGTTTATTAGAAGAATTGGCTTGTACGAAAATGCTTTGATTAAAACGAAATGCGAGATGGGAGATGCGAAATCCAATTCGAAATTCTAAATGAAATGCAACAAAATAGAGAGGAAAAACTAGAATAACTTAAAAATTGTTTTTATTTTCACCAAAAATCAAAACGAGAACATTTACAACACTTTTCAAGAGAAAACGTATTATCTTCGAGTATTCGCTTGAAATCCGTTGAGAACAGTTTAATATTTGAGTGCTCCCGTTAAATTTCTGTAAATATTATTAAAATATATTCAGAGCTGAATTAGAAATCACTTTTTAATTTTTCAAATGTTGAAAGTAATACTGTAGCTGGGAATAAAAATTGTGTTGAAATTCCTACAGCGGGAATAACAGTGAGTTTTAGAAAAGTTGTTTTAAAGATTCTTGAATCTAATTTAACATCTTATACCACTGATTTTATAGCGGGTGTAGTAATTAATTTAATATGAAGTTTCCATTAATTTGGTGGCCTTTAAACAAATTACCAAATGTGCATAGATTTATGTTGGAGACCGTATTGAATACTGACAATGTAGCAATATTCCGTATGCAATGATTAAGGAATAAATGACATCTTTAAAAGACCCTAATTATAGAAATTTAGCACACACATATTTTAGTTTTCTAACTACAAACAGTTATAAAATACTGACAAAGTGATCGTCTTAATTTGTATATAAAGAGTGCTATGTCAAATTCCTTTTTGTATAACATTGTTTAAAATTATTAGGTTTTATAAAAAATAAAATTTATACAAAAATAAAGAGAAAATTATAAATCATCAGAAACCGTGAAATTGCTTCTTAAATGTTTCCTACGCAGTTCTAAAATGTAAAAGAACAAAGGGAATCAAATCTTAAAAAAATATATACATATTGTTTTCAATTGGATAAAATTCGTTACTACCACAGAAAAAGACACACACACACACACACACACACACACACACACATATATATATATATATATATATATATATATATATATATACCCGGTGGCCATAATTAAACTGACAGTGCTCACAGTGCTCTGTAGCGCAATCTATTTGCGAGAATGACGCCACATTTTGTAGGAAGATTAAACAAGACGGGGGACGAAGGATTCCGCGAAAAAATAAATTAGTTCCAAAAGTCACCGCTAGGGGAATATTTGGCGCTGTGTAATAGAAAATAGAGTGTTAACAAATGCAAATCAATACGGAAATTACCTTTTATTTTGCATTCAAATGAGGTTCAATGTGGCTGCCGTTGTTGTGGATCACAAATTGCATTCTGTGCACAGTATGCACAACAGCAGAAAGTAACATGTCTGCAGGAATCTCCCGTACAGTCCGTGATATGTTATCCTTCAACGTAGCCAGGTCCTGGACCACTCCTTGATAGACCTTGGACTTAAGGTAACCCCATAGCCAGAAGTCGCATGGGGTAAGATCAGGCGACCGAGGTGGCAATGCAGTTAGAAAGTAGCGGCTAATGACTCTTTCTGTTGTGAATTTCTGTCGTAGCAGCTATTGCACCCGTACAACAACGTGCGGAGGGGCTCCATCTTGCATGAAAATGATTTCCCCCAGGCATTGTATTTGCTGAAGTGCCGGAATGACAAAGCTGTTCAACATGTGGCGATATTTCTCTCCGGTAACAGAACAGGTTTCCGGTCCTGTCGGGGTAATGTTCTCATAGAAGAATGGGCCTACGATAAATTCCGCTGTGAACCCACACCAAACAGTTACCTTTGGTGAACGTAAGGGAATTTCTGTGACTGCATGTGGTGATTTGTCATCCCAAATTCGGCAGTTCTGGGTATTCACAGTTCCATGCAGGTAAAAATGGGCCTCGTCTCCCCATAAGATTTTCCACGGCCAAGCATCATCCACCTCCATTCTGGCAAGAAAGGTGAGAGCAAAAGTCAATCGCTTATCATGGTCGGGGTACAGTAACTCCTGTACATTGTACTGATAGAAGTTGATAATCTTTCGTAAGATTTTCCATACCGTACTGTAAGGCATATCCATATTCCGAGCTAATCCACGAGCGCTAGAGGTGGCAGCAATATTGTCTGGTCCTCTGTCGACAATCGCCGTGGCAACTGCTTCGATTGTATCCTGTGGTACAGGTTTTCGTCCTCTGCCTGACTGAACCTTCAGAGAACCTGTTTTCTCAAACGTCGCAACCATTGCTTTTAGCCCATTAACTGACACAGGACCGTTACCTTTACGCATTTTTTTGTGCGTTCTAAAAGCACGAAGAGCGGCTGACGCGTTGCACTGGTTGAGGTAAAAGAATTTGACCAGTAACGCACGCTCGACTAAAGAAGGAGACATTGCACATAAACTTTCAATCCGATTGATTCGAAACGTAACACATTGCCTTTTAAAACCCAAGCAGCTGGCACTGTGCCAATGGATGTAACGTGAAATTTGAGCAGAACTTCTTCTTCTGCTCAGCGTACGTGATATTGCAGATCAATTAGACTTTATCGGTGTTTATGTAGATTTTACACTTTTTTAAAAGTGCTGCCATATTGCACATGAACTCAATAAGAAAATGTGCATAATAAAAGGTAATTTTATTCCGTATTAATTTGCATTTGTTAACACTCTATTTTCTCGTACACAGCGCAAAATATTCCCCTAGCGGTGACTTTTGAAACTAATTTATTTTTTCGCGGAATCCTTCGTCCCCCGTCTTGTTTAATCTTCCTACAAAATGTGGCGTCATTCTCGCAAATAGATCGCGCTACAGAACACTGTGAGCACTGTCAGGTTAATTGTGGCCACCCGGTATATATACACTACTGGCCACTGTAAATGCAACATCCTGAAGGAAACATGCAAATAACATGAAATTTACAACATGCATAAGCGGAGGTGAGATACGCAAATGATTAGAATTTCAGCGCAGACGCACATCACATGCGCCTGAGGCGCCACTTCAAAGCGCTATTTAAGGCTTGGATATTTCGACGATTTCAAGTTCAGCAATTATATTTTTCTTGTGGTTTTTTCAAAAAAACGATCAATTATGCCTCGTCGAAAACAGCGATCATCTTTTGATCAAGTGTCCGAGTTCGACAGAGGAAGGATAGTGGCCTACCGAGATTGTAGATTATCTTTCAGGGAAATCGGTAGTCGTGTTGGACGAAACCAAACAACTGTAATGCGGATATGTGATCGTTGAATGCAGGAGGGTACGACGGACCGGCGTGTTCGATCGCATCCACCTCAGCCCACCACTTCACGTGATCACAGGCGAATTATACGCATGGCAGTGACGGATCGCTCAGTCACATCACGAACCATAGCACAGCACATGCAGTCTGTAACGCATCATCCAGTGTCTGCGCGTACCATTTGACGCCGTTTACAGCAGAGTGGTCTGTCTGCAAGACGTCCATTGCTTTGTCTACCCTTGACGCAGAACCACAGACGTCTCCGCCGCCAATGGTGCGATGACAGAAGGATGTGGACGGCAGAATGGAATGAAATTGTCTTTACTGACGAGTCACGCTTCTGTCTGCAACACCACGATGGTCGCATTCGAGTCTGGAGACACCATGAAGAGAGGATGCTGAACAGCTGCGTTATGCACCACCACATTGGTCCTGCACCGGGTATTATGGTATGGGGTGGCATTAGATATCACTCTCGCACACCTCTAGTACGCATAGCCGGTACTTTAAACAGCCAGCGCTACATTTCGTAGGTGCTGGAGCCAATTGTCCTTCCTTACCTTTAGGGCTTGCCCACAGCCATATTTCAACAGGAAAATCCGCGACCACACGTGGCACACATTGTCCAACGGTTCTCCGTCAATCGCCAGATTGAATTGCTTCCCTGGCCGCCTCGTTCTCCGGATCTTTCGTCGATAGAAAACATGTGGTCCATGGTTGCTCTCCGATTGACCCAGATTCCATCCCCAGCTGCCATAGCAGATCAACTTTGGCAACGTGTGGAAGCTGCTTGGTCTACTGTACCCCAAGAACACATCCAAAGTCTCTTTGAATCAATGCCGAGGCGTGTGGCAGCGGTGATCTCCAACAATGGCGGCTACTCTGGCTACTTATTTTGGCAGGAACCACACTTCACAGAAGTCTATAAATTTAATCATTTGATACTTGGTCACCATGTTATCTACAAAATAAATTTTGTTGTGATATCTCTTGTCTTTCTTGGTGTTGCAATTTGGGTGGCCAGCAGTGTGTGTATATATATATATATATATATATATATATATATATATATATATATATATATATGTGTGTGTGTGTGTGTGTGTGTGTGTGTGTGTGTGTGTGTGTGTGTTCCTTCTCAATAGAGATACTTCAATATGATGGTCTAAGGGGCTATTGTAAAAACGATTTGTCTCTAAAAATTTGGTTCCTATCTTCTTCGAGTAATATCATTATGCAGTACTTTTTTACCCCTGCAATGTTCGAAAATATTAATTTGAATGCAAATCAACCAAACCCCTTGAAAGTATACACATTTTTTAAAAATATTTCCAGTTATATTCATTTATTATATTCCTTTACAAAGAACATAAATGCAAAAAATTTAAAATATATTAAATTTATAAACGAGATATTGTTTCAATTATGTTAAAATAATAAGTTATTTTTTTATATATTCCAAGTCAGAATAAAACAAGCAATTTAAGAATATGCTTCCTTTCATAAATGTAATTTGCTGAATAAGAAAAAAAAAATAAATACGAATTTTAATAACCTGATTAAAGTACAAAAAAAAGTTTGCTGCTTAAAAACATTCAATAATTTGCACAGATCACATAATTTGCACAGAAACATTCAATAATTTGCAATAATCTGTATCAGATATATTAATTCTTGGAAAAAAAAATATGCTCTTTTATCATAGAAAAGTAAGCAGAAGCGTTCGCTAACATATTATTTAATATTTTAAAACACAAAATATACAGTTATCCTATAATTCATATCGACGCAAAATTTATGAGTGCAACAAATATGAATATATTAAAACAGTGTTTTATAAAAGACGGCCCGTAATATCGGTCCCGTAATTTTGAACCGATTCAAGTGACGAGAAAGGGAGAATTGACCCCTTACCTCCAGAGGTATTTTGGGAACTTGGAGGACATTGCAGCTACGAGAGATTTTTGACGTGCACCAGCCGCCATTAGTATACAAGTATGTGGTTTGGCATCGAACCAGTTATGTTCATATTACTTGCCCGCTTCGTTTTCCAACAGGGCCACCAAGCCTTCAAGTAGGTCTAAACTATATATATATATATATATATATATATATATATATATATATATATATATATATATATATATATATATACAAATACTCCAATTTGCATATTGCACAGTTTGAATTACGGTTAAATACACACGCTCACATTTGCATATTATATAGTTTAAATCGCAGTTAAACAGACAAGAGATTCATTATACAAGTAACATACATTATGACTCAATTTTCAATTCTGTAGTCGATATCGAATATGACATCACAGACCTAGGTAGAGGTAAACCTTTCGGCTTAAATTATATTTAGCAGTTTAGGAAGTAATGACGAGAATGAGACACCTTAAATTAAGTAAAATAAGAAGTTTCAGAACAGATCTGAGTCAAATGACTATGAAGGTACATATAAAATTTACTTTATGTTACTTTTATTTTATTAAAAGATAGTTATTCCTTATGTACTTTTGATTTCAATATATACTTCGTAAACATAAACATTGGTTTATGTATTTAACAGTCCGATATACAGAGGACAAATAAATCGCCAAGTTATAAGCCATAATGAATCCGAACTTTGTGTACTACACTACGATGATTTAAGCAGACTATTGATGCCAGCTTCAAATCCCGATTTCAGTCGAGGAATCGTAGATTACGGGTGTCACCTCGGGTAAAGAGCTTACTAATGAGGGGCTGTGATTTCGTTACATTGCATTGGAGGCAATTGTCCCATAGTTGGTCGATAAACAACTAATTAGAAGTGGGAATGTCGATTCGCTTTCGAGTCGCTTAACAAATAAAACCCTATTGTAAGCGTGTGGCCGGACAATGCAGTGTTTTTGATCTTTAAATGGTCCCGTGATAATTGGCTGAGACTTATCAAAACGAAAACAATTTCGAAATATAAATTGCATTTATTTTGTCACATAAAAGATTGCGCATCCAAAATTTGATTACTCCTGATCTAAAATATAACTCAGTAAAGCTATAACGTTGTTTCTCAACTATTTACGGAACTAGATAGATTTAAAAGGTTTTTGAAAGTTATAAATGCATACCAATATCAAATAAAATTATTTATAAATGCATTTCCCAGAATATTTTAAGTACTCATGAATACGCAAGTTCCATTTGATAATAAAACATGCTGCAGCTTCATTGGTGCTACTTATGGGTAGTGTGTAGTAACCTTACTGGATAGGTTAATGTTGACCTATGAAGACATTTTTCCAATGATTGTCGCCGAAATTCCTAATTTGTCGACGCTATCTAAGGCTGCTTGGTAGCAAGCCTGTTTAATGAGCTCAGCTTAATGTTGACCTATGGAGAAAATTTTTCCGATGATTGTCGACGAAATTCCTATTTTGTCATCGCTACCTAAGACTGTTGGGTAGCAGGCCTGTTCATTAAGCTGAGCTTAATGTTGACCTACGGAGAAAATTTTTCCAATGTTTGTCGACTCAATTTATCGACGCCACCTAAGGCTGCTGGGTAACAGGCTTTTTGAATAAGTTCAGCTTAACCTTGACTTATGGAAAAAAAAATTCCATTGGTTTTCAGCTCAATGTCGATGAAATTTTTTACTCTGCTATCTAAGTTATTCTTTAAAGGAAATGCAAAAAATATTTTTCTATTTGAATAAATCTGAGGAAAACTGTGATATACCGTGTTTTAAATGCACATCATTTCCTTTGCTGGGCAAAATTTCTAAGAGGAATATGATAGCAAAATAAATTCCATTTAGAACTTTAAAAAAAAAAAATTACTCCAGAACACAGAAGAAAATTTTTTGCTCTGCTATGTTATTCTTTTTAGTAATTTCTTCCACCAAAGGAAATGATGTGTGTTTAAAAACAAGTTATATCAC
>OU015502.1:61519954-61552454 GCA_907164885.2 Dolomedes plantarius
TCTTTATCATACATACATTTCAATTTCGATCGCTTCGCAGCGTCTTTCTACACTTAATATCTCAAACTATCTAAGAGTAATTACTCTAAACAACAAATAAAACGAGTCTTGTTCAAACAAGACAACACTAATTAACTAACAACGGGAAATTTTTCAGCAACAATTAGCAATGCAAATACATGAGAGGAGGAACCCAATATCGATTGAGTTGATAAAGAAACTATGCACATCAATTGTTATAATTTTTTTTCTTTAAATGTTCAATGATTAGAATGTATTATAGATATTTTTAATTCTTTGAATCTAGTTTTGATTATTATTTTGCCGAGAGCTCTCTGGACAGATGAGCCATATCAAACCAATTAGCCGCAGTGCCACTTGAGGTGGTGAAGTACTGGCATGAAACCTCTTTGTAATTAACCCTAAAGTCTCACTGCTCCAGACTGAACTGAGGAGAATTCGCAGCTGTCAAATTTCGATTATTTATACAGGAAAAAATCGATAGGAATATGAGTATTCTAGAATCAGTTTTAATTAATTTATTTTTTTTAAAGCTTGCTATACAAAATGGAAATTTCTAGTGCTAGTGAAATTTAGTATTAATGAATTGAGTGGATACAGTTTTGACCATTAGCAATAAATAAATAAATACACATATAAATTTTTTTAATTAAAAATATATATAAAATATATAAAATAATAATAAAAAATTAAAATAAAAAAAATAAATAAACTACAAAAATAAATAAATAATTAAATAAAATGTAATAAATTAGTTCTGGTAAGGAGTATAATTTTAAATATAATGGAAGCTTTTATATGCAGACACTATCCCACTTACGAACGAGTTACGTTCCGGATAACCGTTCGTATCTTGAATAGTTCGTAAGTTGTTATATAACGTAATTTTAAAATTACCGTGCTCTTCACATCTTTTTAAGTATGATAGTCTGTAAAGTCAATAAAACACTGTACGTGTTTTCATTCTAAATCATAAACCACTGTATAGTATTGTATTTTATAGATTACTTTATTAATATGAAAGATACACAAAACCAAAAACAGGTGTTTTACTTTTTGTCTCTTGTGTTCTATCCAAACCATTTTTTCTATCACCTTCCATCTTTTCTTGCTTAAATTTGTTGACTGAATAGGCAAGGCACTTTTAAGATGTTCTATAATACGGTACTTGTTGTTATATATTGGAATGAAGGTTGAAGGATTCTTGCTCTACGTGGGCTACACATTCACCATTTTTTTTTTCATCGCTACTTAATTTCTTAAAAATTGCCACCTTAGATTGCACTGAGATGGCTTGCCGTTTTTTACCACTACCACTATCTTCACTTGCCATACGCTTACCATGAACCATGATGGATAAAGGATTGGTTAAATATTTCACGATAAAATGACACAAATAACTCAGAACACTGAAGAACAAATGTTTCCGTTGGAGTAGACCCAAAAGACTTGGGTGGGAGCATGGCGTATGCTATGGTGCTGACAGGCGTGGGGTGCGGTAGAAATTCGTACTAAACAGAATAGGCGTGCAATCCAATATTTGAACTTACGAGTGGCAAAAGTGAGTGCTGAGAGCAAAATTTGAGTGGCGACCCGGTCTGTTCGAATTTTAAAAAATCGGGTGGTGTATATACAGAGGCTGTTCGCACATTTTTTAGACGATTTTGGTAAGCGGTAATAAAAAAGCGTTTGCTGCAAAAGAAATAATTGCAATTGTACTATGTTTCTAAAAGTCAAAATTATCGTCTGCTGCTTGAAATTTTGTTTTTATTCAAAATGGCGTTTTTAACAAAGCAGTGGTTCGAAGGCTACATTTATGCTCTTTCCGAAGAGAAATATGCATACTCCGTTATCCAAAAAAGATGTGAGAGTCATGGTTTTGTGATATCTAAAGCGTCGATAGGTAATATCGTCAACAAGAAAGGAAAAAAAACGTCAAATTGGAGCCTCAAGTGGGGCAAAAATTCCAAACAAGTATCCAAGGAAAAAACGGACATCTTCGACTATTGCAAAGGTACGTTGTTTAATGTTAAAAGAAAATCCCCCTAGTCAAAGGACAGTTGCAAAATCATTAAAATGCTCGGTGTCCACTGTAAAAAAATGATAAACGTTGATTTAAATCTTAAGAAAGCGAAAAAAACGCAATGTGCATCGTCTTCTTCCAAATCATATCGCTGAACGCAGGACACGCTGCAGGATTCTATATGAGAAACACTTATCCAAAGAAAAATGGAAAACAATTGTCCCAATAGATGAATCATAGGGTGTATTTAAATGATTGCAACAAAAAAAAGAGCCATTTATTATCATAAAAGGGGAGAAAAAAATTTAAGTACATGGTTCAAAGAATCGAAAGAAAGTTTTTCTAAGGGATTCATGATTGTTGCTGGTTTTTCTTATAATGGCAAGTTAAAAATAAAGAGAGTGGAAAAAAATGTCAAGATTAACTCCAAATACTATCAGGAACATATTTTATCGCCAATTTTTCTGAATGAAATATCATCGCTTTACCCACAGTGCCATCAATCTGTGAGACTCCATCAGGACAAAGCTAGCAGTCACGCATCAAAATCCACTTTAAATTTCCTAAAAGAAATGGAACAAAAAACTGGTATCAAGGCCATACCCTTCACTGATATCCCTACTGAATCTCCCGATGTATCACCTATGGATTTTTGTGCTTTCGGACTTTTAAAATCTGCATTATCCAAACGTCGTCCCAAAACCCTTACAGGACTCTGGAAAGCTGTTCAGGGGGAATGGGATAGAATACCTCTTCTGACACTTCAAAAGGCATTATTATCCTGGAAATTGAGGTGTCGAAAGATAGTTCAGAATAAGAGGTGTCAAATGGAACATTTAAAACACAAGAATTGTATGTAATTTAGTTTTGTGAATACAATATACATCGTCTAAAAAATGTGTGAACAGCCTCTGTACTATTGTGTTTGACATTAAGCTTATTGTTCTTCCAAATAATCTGCTTAAATCTGGAGAAGTTGTACAGAGTTTTTTTCTGTTTTTGCTAATTTACATTCATTTTTAAATTGTATTTTCAGCAATGCTGCCTATGTATTAAGATGATTACATGTATAAAAGTGCTTTAAAAACAGGAAACAGAGCTATAGAAAACTTTAAAATTCAAAGTTTGTTTATATTTTGACATATCTGCTAAATCAAGGTATGTATATACATCAGTATTTCCATCTGTACATTGATACATTTTCCAAATAAATTCTACTCTTGCTCTAACATTAATATATATATATATATATATATATATATATATATATATATATACAGTGTTGGAAATTGATTTATGAAAACATGGTTTTTTAACAAAAACTTCTTTAATATTCATTAAAAATGAATGAAATTTTGTACATTATACATGCTATGTATAACAAATGATTTACAAAAATAAAATTTCATACATAATAATAAACAAAAACATAAAGTGAAAAATTAGATTTTCGTAACATACAAATATGGAAATTGATTTATGAAATATCATATTTCATTGGCTATTCTGAAGTAATGGACAAAAAATTGCATAAAACAAAGTAACGTGACCTGCGCAGAATACATAAAAAGCGTTATATATTGGAAGCAATACGTTTCAGCCATACTTTTCACGAGGGGTAAACGAGAGGTGTTGTCTGTGGACGAAGGAGCCAAAATCGATGCATATCTAGAATGTGGAAAATCTGTTCTGGAAATTAGTAAATTAATTAAAAGACCAGTTGGTGTGATATATAACTATAGAAAAGATTCAGCAAATTTTAACAAAAAATGTAATCCACGTTTAACTGAGATGGAGAAAAGGGGGATTCTTCAGCTTCTATCAAAAACTGGCCACAAATCAAAGCAGATTTGTGCAGATCTATCACTTTCTGTTATTTCTAGAAGAGTTGGGCAAATTTTATATTCTTCATGGAGCTTGAGATGGTCGAAGAAGAAATCTAGAAAGATACTTCTGCGTCACATACAGATGCGTTTTCAGTTTTGTGAGAAGTACCTGACAATGGGCGACAATTGAAAGAAAGTCATTTTCTCCGATAAAAAGAAATTTAATTTGGATGGTCCCGATGGTTTGAGGTATTATTGGAGAGATCTCTGAAAAGAACCAAAATCTACATTCAACAAAAACTATGGTGGCGGAAGTTTGATGGGTTGGGCAGCGATTGCTTATGATGGTAGAAGGGAAATAGTATTTATAAATGGTCGTCAGAATTCATATGATTACAGCTTAGTTTTAGAAAATTCCTTTCTTCCATTTGCATGGCAGTATTATAGTTTAGATTACATATTCATGCAAGATAATGCAAGTATTCACAATTCAAAAGCAACGAAAGATTGATTTGACGAACAGAATATTGTTCGTTTAGATCATCCACTTAATAGTCCTGATCTGAACCCCATCGAAAACGTTTGGGGACAGCTTGTTCGAATGGTTTATGCATACGGGATGCAAGTACACATAAACTTGTAGAGTTAAAAGCTTCAATCTGTCAAAACTGGAAATAAATTAAGCAAAATATTGTTTTATCAATGCCATGTGGAATAAAAGAAACTTTGACGTGGAAAGGCGACTTTACTAACTATTAATTCCAATGAAATGTGATATTTCATAAATCAATTTCCATGTTTGTATGTTACGAAAATCTAATTTTTGACCTCATGTTTTTGTTTATTATTATGTTTGAAATTTTATTTTTGTAAATCATTTGTTATATGTAGCATGTATAATGTATGAAATATCATTCATTTTTAATGAATATTAAAGAAGTTTTTGTTAAAAAACCATGATTTCATAAATCAATTTCCAACACTGTATATATATATATATATATAATCGTTATAATAAACACACACATATATATATATATATGTGTGTGTGTGTGTGTAGGAACGGCCTCTGACATGCGCAGTTGACCCCTGCAGCTGGCGCTTCTGTTTTAAAGCCAGCACCATCTGTGAACTACCCGTGAACCACTTAGAGGAGAATTGACTTTAGTAGTGGCAAGACGTACCGCGCAGGAGAAGGTTGCAGAGACTGTTTTTTTCTTGATAACGAGTACGAAGAATGTACTTTCTGTGTAATGAGGATTTAACAGTATGTTTTAATTGCTTTATGTTTAATGTAAAGTGTCATATAAATACAGTGTTTGTCTTCTTGAAATTAGTATTATTGGATTATTGGAGTTAATTAATGATTTAGAAACTTCACGACGACCCCTAATACACATAGACCCTCATATTTCTTATATATATATATATATATATATATATATATATATATATATATATATATATATATATATATATATATATATATATATATATAAGGGAATGTTCAACAATTTACTCGAGTGAAAGCAGACTAAAATTGTCACACATATCTAATTACCTAAGCGTTTAATGATATACATTAGTTATCATTTTCATGGGTAGATGTTGCAACTGTAATATGTCTTTACAATTCAAGTTCATTATCCAGAAGACCGAAATATATTAACGGTGGAAAATGCATATGTAAAAATAACAAGGAAATCATTCGATCCATATTAAAGGAGCTGACAAAAATCTGAATTATTAATGTCCCGATATCCATTATTAATGAAATATCCCTCGCTAACTTCGATATTAGCCATATAAATGAAAGCTTAATTAATTCGACATTTTAAGATAAGGCCACTCTTTTAGAAGTCTGGTAGATTTAAATTATGATATTCATATTTGATTCGAAACGGAGTCGAAATTTTCGGAGACAAGGTGGCTACAAAGTTCCACCATAAGTAAGAGAGAAAAATCTCGCTTATTGTTTCAGAAAACAAAAGAGTTATGAAACAACGTCGTGTTTTATAATATGAACAATGAAGAGTAGAAATGGCAAAATCGTCGAACTTTGCATTTTTTTGTTAAAGAAAGTAAGGTGATAGATTATATATTTTTTAAGAAGAAGGAGAAAAAAATGAAACACAAATTTAATGAGAAATGTCAAAATCGTCGAACTTTGCATTTTTTAGTTAAAAAAAGCAAGGTGATATATTATATAATTTTTAAGAAGAAGGAGAAGGAAATGAAACACAAATTTATTGAGAAATGTCAAAATCGTCGAACTTTGCATTTTTTAGTTAAAAAAAGAAAGGTGATAGATTATATAATTTTTAAGAAGAAGGAGAAGGAAATGAAACACAAATTTATTGAGAAATGTCAAAATCGTCGAACTTTACATTTTTTAGTTAAAAAAAGGAAGGTGACAGATTATATATATTTTTAAGAAGAAGGAGAAGGAAAGGAAACACAAATTTATTGAGAAATGTCAAAATCGCCGAACTTTGCATTTTTTAGTTAATAAAAGGAAGGTGATAGATTATATATTTTTAAAGAAGAAGGAAAAGGAATTGAAACACAAATTTATTGAAATATATGATAACTTGAGTAAACTTTTAATGAGCAAACCTACTGATTGCAGTCTGCTCAGTTTAGGATTTAAATAGTTGTGTACTAAATTTAGAGACACTCGCCTTTATATTTTTAAAAATACTTCTGACAAGTTTTCTGCTGGTAGAATCAAAATCAACAACAACTGCTATTTTCACAGGATGTTCAATTTTTTGAGCTATAAATTAAAACCAAAGTTAACTTAACAAACATCAATATAAAACGTTATTAAAGTATTGAAAGAAATGAATTTTTAAACGTTTCCCTTAGAATTAAATTCATAATTATATTTTAATTGATGTATTTAATTTAATCGTTGTTTCAATATACATAAATATTCTTACAAAACTAATGTTCAAACGTAACGATTAAACTAAATTTATGGAAAGAGTATTTTTCTGCTATTTCAATGGAATCCGGATACATCATTTTACATTATTTATCCTCTTTTAACAGATGATTTGAATTTTACCGCTCTAAATATAGTTTTGAATATAAACAACTAAATGAAAACCTCGTATTTTTCTAAATTTTCAATATTTCACTCTCATATAAACAATGAAAATAATTACAATTCTTTTTTTTCTACGTTGAAGACACTTAGAATTCAAAAATATGTATTTTGTGGAAGAAAACGACCTGTTTTTCAAAAAATTCTTCAAAATTTATAGCATTTTTCAAAATGTTCCATTCGCATTACTTTTGTCCTGATTTCTTCCGAATTTCCGAGCTTTGTAAATTGCAATATTTTGCACATACCTGTTTATTTGCACATACCTATCTTTGTACATACCTGCATTATTTATAGACTGTGTAATGAAGAAAAACTCAAAAAACAACAACAGGCAATTTTAAAAAATATTATTTTATGGCTTTTGATTCATACAAAAAGTAATTTCGCATTTAATTTTATATATGTTTGGTAAACTTACATTATAAAAAATTGAGGTTTTAAATGATTTGGAATGCACGTGGAGTATTTTGAATAATGCTAGAGATTTTTTTATTTTTTTAAACATGCATTTTCTGTTAGAAAATTTTTATTTTAAATTCTAAGGGTCCTCCATTGTAGTAAAAAAGAACAATAATAATTATTCTTTGTTTATTTATAGTGTAAAAAAATGTAAAGTTTTAAAAAATCAAGGATGAAAGTCCCTTGTCAGCGAAAACGTATTTTTAAATTTTATTCCACTTACAAAATCGGCAAGTGTCTAATTATTTTTGGCAGGCACAGTAAATATGAAGAGTAATACAAATAAAGCTAATAGTTGAAGTGTTATAAATTTCCAGTCATTATCAACAAACTGAACCATATACTAATTCCCACATGTGGTGCCAGTTTTTAATACCTTATAAAACAATCGATTCGCACATGTTGAATGTACTAAGTTTTCTTATGCTTCCTCAACGGAACTCTAGCAAATAAATCCTCCGTTCCTCATCTTAGAAATGCTAATAAAAACAATAAATCAATAACTTGTGTATCGAATCAGTTATATCCGTGAGAGCGATGAAAAAGGGGAAGTGGATCAGTCAATATTTTGATCTTCCGGAAGACTGCATCTTGAGTGATTTTTCTTTTGTTTCCTTTCGCTGCCCTTGTTTTCAAGCAACAGTGCTTTTTGTTCCAGACTGTTAAAGCAAGAATGAAAGTTTAATCAATTTCCAGCCTTGCCACGTCGTTTTCTTTTTATCATGCCTACGAAATTTCAGGGAGCCATTTTTGATGAAAGGGAATTCTGACTTTTAGTACATAGAATTTTATTCTTTTATGAAAATTATAACATTCCTAGTTACGTGTATACTCGGCATTTTTTTTTCTATTTCTCTTAAAAAATATTTAGAATGAAAAAGAAATCTGCTGCTAAAACTTTGACTTTTATTTCAGAATTACAAAGCGAGCATCTTTTTTTTAAAGCATTCTTTGACTTAGGCACAATATTTTTCATTCTCTCTGTAAATAGCAGTTCCCGATCTAATCATTAATTTGAAGTGACATTTTCATCTGACAGTTTAAACACATTTTAAATGTAAAAAAAAAGTTCAAACTAAAAAAGAGCCATAGCGATACATTTTCACGATTTTTTTTCATTTAAAATGTGTAACATAAAACTCGATGTTACAATAAATCTTGTTACTACGTAACGGTTTGTAATTACAAGCTATGCAAAAATATTTATTTTTGGCATAGGCTTCCAAATTGCGCTAGTAAAGTTTTTTTTTTCTTTTTGCTAGTGACTGTACATCTGAGTGACACATGATGGTTGTGGCAGATATTGTATTCAAAATTGGAGTGTTTTATTTATTTTTTATCAATGCGGCAAGCACTTATTCATAATGAATCAATTAGAAGTATTGTTAGTGTTAAAAACACTGTGATTTACTCATGTGGTATGAAATTCACAGTAAAGACGTCTACTTATATGGTTGATTTGCGGTAGATGTGGAAAAATTCGCTTAGTAACGGAACTGTTTACCCAATTTGTAATGTTTTCATTGGTAGTAACCATTATGGATGAATTAGAAGTCATGTACTGCCAAAAAGAACCTTTTTTTTTTCAAGAACCATTTGAATGTCAATGCTCACATCCACCTCAGTATATATATCTATATCGATGCTTGATTTGCTATGCATTCATAGGATTTTTTCAGTAACATATTGTTTACCCGGCTTATAATTTGTCGTATAGTGGTAAGCGTTTCTAATGGTAGATATTTTTCTGGCATTGTCCCATGAAGATATGCTTAGTTTTGCTGGCTGCTTTATTATGTGACTATCATTTAGATGAGTCAGCATTGCTCCCTATGAGGGGGACGACACAGACACGACGAAGCCTTATTCGCGATTTGAACACAAACCCATTGCGTATCGCCTTACAACGCTAACCACTACACTATGGGGGGCGGAAAGTTGGAAAGATAATTACAGCATTTCACATGTACAAAAGTTTTTAACTTGGGGGATATGGGAATAGGCTTTCAAACAGCTCTTGAAAAGCATGCTTTCTTTAGGCAATAGTTCTAAGAACTTATAGTTGTTAAAGTATTCTTGACCCCTTAATGATCGCATAATTTTCAAGAAAACGGGAACAAAAGTGCCTATCTTTTCTGGAGGATTACAAATAATTCTTGATCTGCTGCATCTAGTTTTAAAAAAACTTATCCCCAATAACATTATAAATAGACTGTGCTGCCATCTGGTATGTAAAATAAGAAATAAAAAAAATTCAGGGTAAATGAAAAAGATTGTTTATTATATTTTTGGTGTGTTACTTTTGAACACTCCAGCCCGGAAATATCGCGAGCACGAGAAATAGAGGGCAAAACCTCATCCCGTCACTTTGACAGGAACGAGAAGGAAGGGGTTAATAAAGGTACTAACATTATAATTTTTACCTTATAAGACAGGCAATTGTCTTTTCGGCATTCACCCATTCAACACTGCAAATGTGTTGTCTTCTTTATAATGGGAACATCCTACAGGTGATCCGAAACCACTCCTCATTACTGGACAGCACAAAGTTTTACTTGGGGTACGATCACAAGCTCACCTAGTGAAAGTTTAGGACGCTAACCACTACAACACGAATTATAATTCGGTAAAAAATCTGTGAACGAAAATATTACTATGAATCCATAGCAAATCAAGCATCTAGATAGATATCTTTACTGAAGTGTCTCTCAGTACTGACTTTTGAATGGTCCTTGTAAGAGACTGTTCTTTTTGGCTGAGACAATATTTCTTATTCATCCATTACGGTAAATACCAATGGAAACATTACAAATTGGGTAAACAGTTCCGTTACTATGAGAATTTACCTACATCCTCCGTAAATCAACCATCTAAATAAACGTCTTTACTGTGAATTTCATGCGGCAAATCCCAGTGTAAATCCCAGTGTCCCCTTGTAAATCCCAGTGTTTTTATTACTGACAATACTTATAACTGATCCATTACGGTTAACCCCAAAAGAAACAGGACCTGAGTTAGCCGAGTGGTAGTGCATCGGCGTTCGGCCCCGACAGTGCTCGAATCCAAACCCGACAAGCGTCATTAAATACCTTCTTGGCTATGCCGGATATGGGCACGTTAAATCCGTTGACTGGAAAATGCCTCTGTGAGGTCAGGATGATTGGGAGAGGTTACGATTCCCCCGATGCTCGATCTAAATTTAAGTGTGATCTTTTCAAATCAGATTCTGACCCTTTTGGTACCGTTATAAACCGGAACCGCAGCCCTAAGATCGCTAGCCTATATGAACCTGGTATGGAATAGATTCCGGCAACGGGGCATTAGAAACAACAGCAACACCCATGGAAACATTATAAATTGGGTAAAATATCCTTCTCTAATGCTTACTCCACACCAACGACGACGGAGACGAAAATCATGTATCTCCGTTGTTGCGCATGAGTATTACAAACAAAATTTCCCCCCCCCCCCCCACTCGGTTCTCCGTCTCTGGTCTCTGCGGTTTCAAGTTGGAAAAAAGTTTAACTATTGTCACTACCGTCATGCTCGACAACCAGTCGGAATAGAAAGAGAAGATTATGCGCATGCGCAAACAAATTGCCTGCTTTTATGATAGCCACAGAGACAGGTGGCAAAATGTGTCTGTCTTTCGTTGCTGTCGCCGTTGGTGTGGAGTAAGCATGCGGGAACACTTACGAATCCACAGCCAATTAGCCATCTAAATATAAGTTCTAACTATATCGTCTCGAGCACTGTCTTTCGAATTGTTCTTATAAAACACGTTTTTGCACAGACTTCAAATTGATCTATTCAGCATAATACCAATTAAAAGCCTTATTGATTTGGAAAGCAAATCGTTTTTGAGAGATTTCACACGCCTGTAAATTACGTTAAATGGATACAAAGTGTAGCTGTTTGCTACATGAAACGATGGGTTTTAAACACAAAGAGTACTATACAAACATACCGTATATAAATATTAAATAATGCAGTATACAGTACTTGTATACATTAGTGGCACGCAGTAAGTATTTATACAGCAATATATAAATTAACGTTAATTAATATACGGCTCTGTAGATTGCAATATAAAACAGCCCTTTAATTTTCAGTATGAACTTTATTAAAGAACTTTAAGGAATAAATAAATGAGGAATATTTTACGTCTGAAAATATTGATTACCGAGATCGCGAATAATTTCTCCGAATATTAGTCAATATAAGATTGCAGTTGGTTTAGATTAAGATCAGGTCTGACTCTCACAATAAAACCAAAGATTAAGTTAGTGACTGTTACATAACTCTGCCATTAAAGACGACATCCAAATTTTCCGGTTACAACCTTAGAGCTGTAAAATGTCTCACGCAAAAGGAAAGCAATACGCAAATCAACTAGTAATGTATCTTTCCGCCGCTTCTAATTTCGTTGTTTATAACAGACGCGAGAGTTTTAAAGAAGGCGATAAACTACCAGCAGCTCTAATGCAGCCAATATGTGTTAATAAATACTTGTACCGTAATAAATTCCACCGTGCGAGATAATGAGTAGTTGTTTGTTATAATGTTACACGAGGGACCGACGCGCCGCCCGGGGTACAATTACGAAAAGCGAATGACGAATGGTTATTGTCCAATAGCGTAAATCCATTTTCGAGGAACATTTTTCAAGAGGTTTAAGTAAAAATAATTCGACTTATTCAGAGTATGAAGTTATAATATTTTCCTTTTATTTTCCCTCTTAATAAATATATTTTCTTAAATAGGGTTGAAAATATGTACTGTAAAAATGTTCAGGAAAGAAACTGTTAAAAAAAAACTATTGTGTATGGAACAAATAGTTTTATAAAAGATATAATTTATATAAACAATAAGTACATTGGAGGGGGAAAGCAAAATTCCATTTTAATCAAATGTCAGTTGATCAATGTCAGTTTGAATATTTTTACAAATCTTAGGACATTGGCTCTTTTGATAATTAATGTATATCCTACCCTGATTACACACGAGCAGTTCACTAAAATTTCAAAATTTTGAACGTTTGCCCTTCGAAGGTGTATATATGTATATATATACAGGGTGATTCTTTTTAGACTGACACTACTCAGCGCCATCTGTACGGCGATCTATCAGCTCGATTTCTAGCCAAATTGAGAGAGGAAATAAGAACGACATGTAAAAGTGTTTCCGTGTAAAAAATATAGTTTCAAAATTCGCCGATAGGGGAAGTTATGGCGCTTTTGCTGTCGGCTCACACCAGAATTTGCATAAAAGATTTGCATAAAAGGTAAGTAAGACATCAAAATAGAGATTCACGACTATGTAGTCGAGGTCAGCGCCAGTATTTCGGGCTATAATGATAAGGGATGAATGAATACCGAAAAAAGTGCAAGCAGACAAATGATGAACAAAGAAATTGAGAAAGAGTGAGCCGCTCTTTTGAAATTTTTCCCGCAACTACATTTTCCACCCTTAAAACATAAGGTCTTGTCTGGAAGAACACGGCAAAAGAGGCCGGACTCATCGGCATCGAAAATGTCTCTGTCACCATATCCTTTGCACAAATATTTAAGCTTTCCAATTCAATCTGTTACTTCATTTGAATTTACAGATTTTTCTTCACCACAAATCTGTTTAAAAAATATGTTGTGACGTGTCCGGAAATTTTCCATCCATCCATTTGAGGCGTTAAAATTTTATAATTTTGAAATGTTTGCCAAAATAATAGAAAGTTTTTCAAAATACCTGTCCGCTATTCAGAGGGAATAACATGGATTGCCCTATATAACAGGACAGGGACTCGTAAAAAGTCCGTTAATTAGAGGTGTCCGCTATTCGGGAGTGTCCGTTAAGGGAGGTTCCACTGTATATATATATATATATATATATATATATATATATATATATATATATATAATGCAGTATTGAGTAGCTATAAATAGTAGCACTAGAAACACGGTATTTAGAAAAGAATAAAGCATTAAAACGTTAAGAAACACAGTTATGTACAATGCATTACAAAACGGTCCTTAAATTCATATTTTTATGACTTTAAATAATATAATTTAGCACTGAACAGCAAATCTCTGCTAATATTCCCATTCAATTATTAAACTACAAAATACTGAATACATAAATCTCCGAGTGTTACATCCACGAAATTCAAGATAAGACTACAGCTGACACTAACTATTGAACCTAACTTTAAGTTAGAGAGTGTTACGTAGCGCCCAAATTAGAAGCAACATCCAAATTTTCCACTTACGACAGTAGGATTGTAAAATGTCTCAATCAAAACGAAAGTAATACGCAAATCAAATAGTAATGTTTTTTTTTGGCAAATTTTCCGCCGTTTGGAATTTCATTGTTTATAACAGACGAAAGAGTTTCAAAGGGGACGATAAACTAACAGTAACATTAACACTATTAATAAATACTTAATTATAAGGAGGAATACTTAATTCCTTATTTCGCAAGGTGTAATATGTAATAAATTTCATCTTGCGAGATAAGGAGTAGTTTTTTGTTATAATGCTACACGAGGGGCCGCGCGCCGACCGAGCCACAATTACGAAAAGCGAATGAGGAATTATTGTTCTTGTCCAATAGCACAAATCAATTTTCAGGGAGCATTTTTTAAGCAGTTTAATCTAGCGTATGAATTTATAAAGTTTAGTGTTTATTTTCCCTTCTACTTTATATATATAAATATATATATATATATATATATATATATATATATATATATATATATATATATATATATATATATATACAGGGTGTCCCAAAACGACCGCATAAACTCTGCACAGCTAGATTCTTCGTTGGGATTACATAAAAACTGCCCAAAGAAGCGTTCCTGTACGATCCATAGTTTACGAGAAAAATACGAAAAACAAAGTATGACGTCACTGCCAGTGCAAGAAAAAACACTTTATTGAACATATCAACAGCATGCACAATTTAAAGCAGATGTTCAAAGTGTCCGCCGCGCATGTCGAGGCAGGGTTGAGTACGCCGTGGAATGGCTGTCATCACACGTTGCAGCATGGCGGGGTCCACCGAAATACAAGCAGCATGCAGACGAGCAACTAAGTCCATTTGTGTTGTCACTACGTCTGGATACACCAGTTCCTTCAGATGGCCCCATAGGAAAAATTCCAACGGTGTAAGATCTGGCGAACGTGGCGGCCATAGAACCGGACCGCCACGTCCGATCCAGCGGCCGGGGTATTCCATATCCAGCCAACCACGTACAGGAGCACAGAAATTAGCCGGAGCCCCATCATGCTAGAACCAAAGCCCCTGTATTGCCGCTAATGGTATGTCATCGAGGAACTAGGTTAAGACCTCATTGAGAAACACCAAGTACGACTGTCCCGAGAGCCATTCAGGCAACAGATATGGTCTAAGCAGGCGATCCCAGAGTATGCCGGCCCACACGTTAAGAGACCAACGTTCCTGATGTTTCTTCGGACGGATTGCATGCGGATTGACCTGGGACCACATATGGCTGTTGTAATGGTTGAATACCCCATCACGAGTGAAACATGATTCATCAGTCCACAGGATATGTGCAATGAAACCATTATCTGTGTTCTGTTGCTGCAACAGCCATTCACAGATGGCCACGCGTTTCTGAAAGTCATCTGGTTTCAGACCTTGCACGGTTGTGTACCGAAATGGGTGTAGCCTCTCAGACCGTAAAAGCCTGTGCACAATACTTTTACTCGAAGTCATCTCACGGGCTAATGCGCGTGTGCTTACCTCGGGCGTCTCTTCTACCCGCTGCAGTATTACATCCGCCTGTGCTACCGTCAGGCCACTCCGCGGTCTTCCAGTATCGTGAAGATTGGCTGTTGGCAAGACGCTTCCCGTATTTCGCAGTCTGTCGTCCAGCCTACGGATGACATTGACATCGGGAAGACGGCGGGACGGATATCGACGGGCATACTCCCTAGCAGTTCGTAAGGCATTTCCATTACATTGGCCGTACATAAAGTACATGTCGCAGTAGTCACGAACGGAGTACATGGCCACCATACGAAGACTACCGGTAGCTGCAAGATGCAGCCTTTTAAATACCAGTTCAACGTCGGCTTAACGTCATTCCATGGAGCGCGCGTATGCATGACGCGATATGCGCGGCGAACGTTTTAAACATTATCATCTGGAAAGATATGCAAATATTGTTGTTGATATGTCCAATAAGGTGTTTTTTTCTTGCCCCGGCAGTGACGTCATACTTTGTTTTTCGTATTTTTCTCGTAAACTATAGATCGTACAGGAACGCTTCTTTGGGCAGTTTTTATGTACTCCCGACGAGGAATCTAGCTGTGCAGAGTTTATGCGGTCGCTTTGGGACACACTGTATATATATATATATATATATATATATATATATATATATATATATATATATATATATTATGGTAATGTGGCCCATAGCGATCAATAACCAACTTCGTGAAACAAGTTAAAACACGAAACGGAATAATTTGAGAAGGAAACTTGTTTACATATGTACAAAGGTTTTATTAAACCTTAATATATTTACAAAACATAATTTATTGCAAGAATTTCCCTGGCTAACACAAGCCAAATATCCTTATCCACGGTCTCTGTTCAGAGCAAACCCGTGCAATCTCTCAAAATATTAATCGGCTTTCCGCCGTCACAGACCCGGCGCACTCCAGCGCTGTCGGTCTCACAAGTCGGTCAGCTAAAAAGTCCCCCAGACAAAGAAGGGGAGTCCTTTTATCCTTTTCTTCCAATTTTCTAGAAGAATCCAGAAGACTCCACAAATTGCTGGAACAACCTGGACTTCCGGGCCGATGGAGGTCACTTCCGCTCGTGCCGACCCTTTCAAGGAAACCTGAAATCCATTTGGGCCCGGGACATACTTCATTGTTATTTTAATGGATGCCGCCGCTGATCGGCAACATACGTGCTGACTGCGGGAAGAAGAAAAGAAAGGTTATTTGGCGACTTTTGCACATTAGCGTTTCTTTTGATGTGCCTACAACACATGTGGAAAACTCATCAATTCCACAAGAGGAGTGTCGATGGCCACGATGTGACAGCTCCTCCCCCCATCAAGTCTTTTTATATTTTAAAAAGACTAAAGTCACAGGTGTACGTCCAAGCGAGGTAATCCTTCGGAGAGGTCTTTCACACAATGGCTTATTTGAGCCCTATCTTAATGGCTTAATACCAGACCTACCGCGCACTCGAAACTCTAACACCAACCCCTTCTTAGTACTCAGTTCGAGAGCCTACCAGTCAAACCTTCGTCTCTACACATTATGTTGACACATCAGAAACATTTTATAGCGGTTACAAAAAGAATAAACACAATTATACACTGAAATAACTTCTACTCACAACTTCTTAAAACATGAGATTAAAACACCGCTACCATACTTATATAAAAACATACAGTCACTTTACACTTATTGACATGCTAAAAATTCCAATCATTTTACACATAATCAGTTTACAACTTAGCACTTTTAACAATAGTACTTAAAACTTCACCCTAAAAATTCAACACAATGATAACTTACAACCTGCTCGTCAAACGACTCACAGTTTTCTTAAATTTTTCCATTTAGTCGTTGGTTCACAACTGACTCAACCACTAGAATTTACACAATTCATTTGGACTTTCCTTTGTCCGTTCAACCTGAACCAGACATGACAATAGGCAAAACCGCCTCACTTTCCATTCACGGAACAGAAACAATCATACTATTAGACCTAAAATACTAACAAATAAAAAAAAAACCTTAACTAATTTTCACTGTGAAACGCAATACAAATCTTTAAATAATTTCCATAATCAAATAATCAAAACTAATTGGTCTACTTACTTATGGATGCACAAACAAATTAAAAATTAATTACTAAGATTTCATCACAATGGATTAATTTCCTCCATTCTTAGGTTACGAATTTACCATCATACCTAACGTAATACACTTCATTACAATAGATTAATACATTCATTTTCTTAACTAGGTATTCACACTCACAACCAATTTAATACATTTCATCACTATAATTTAATAACCTTAATTTTCTAAGTTATGCAATTACAACCATAACAAATTTAATATATTTCATCAACATAATTTAATAACCTTAATTTTCTAAATTATGCAATTACAACAAGACCAAATTTAATACATTTCATCAACAGGTTATTAAAATACATTCCTTAAGTTAAGTAAATATCCTCAAAAAAATCTCATCAGAGAATTTACATTTTCCCACAATTTTATTCCTTTAATTTTGGAATTAATCCTCCTCGAAGCATCTCGCTTACGCTGTATTTTCATGGAAACCTTTTCATTCGGCCTCCTAAAATCAACCTGCCTAATAATCTTCGCCCTCGCGAAAATTTTCAATTTTCGGTTTTGTCTCAGTCTTCCGAAATTTCTAGGTTGCCTTCCTGAGTATTTCTTATCCATTTTTATTTTGAATTTACCGGGATACTTTCTTCCCCTAAATTTCCTCTTAAATTTTTTCCCTTTTGGTGCCTGATAATCCGAAATTCCATTCATTTTAACCAGACCAAACTGCCAGATTTTTTTCCATTTTATAGGAGTTAGCGAAAACTGACCAAAATTTAAATTTCTCCTCATACCAGGGACCATTAATCGGTTTCGCAATTTACCCGGAGGCTCAACCCATTTCTTTCCTAGGGCCCTACGTCGCGTCCGTCTCCTCATCCAAATTCCCCATTCTCCGTAATCCAATAGGTACCTCCGTAAAACAATAGGATAATTTCGCAGTTTATCCCTTCCGCAGCTATTCTCCGCAAACTTTAAATTTCTCCAACTACAAGGGCTCACCATTCGGCTCCGTAACTTTCCCGGTGTACCCGTGAGTCGTTTCGGACTTCTCAGTAGAAATCCCTTTTTTCCAGAGTACCTATTCTTTAAGGCACGAGTCGGGAAACCCTTCTCTTTACTGCTTTCAATTTTCCCGCGAAATTTGCACGGAACGCCTCCTACAGATAAGAAAGTCTTATCTCTGGACTCAACATAATGGTCGTTGATATTTACCTCACTCGCGTCCCCTGTCTCCGCATAATAGCCGGTGGTCATTATCTGAACCTCGTTTTCCCCCTTCTCTGGACAGAACCATCCAGTTTTCCCCTCTTGCAAATGAGCGAGCGAAAATCTTTCTATGCTCTGGGGCAAAGTGGATCCTGAACTATTAAGGTTTCCGGTTTCGGAGTTACTCTCAGGCAAACTAACTGCAAGGTCCCCTTTGTTGTCGCAAACGGAAAAGTTCACCCTTTCGAAATTCCCAGCTTCCCTTGTCAATTCTCTACTTTCTCTGTAGGAATTTACAGCCTGTAATTTTTCTCTCAGGTACTCCAATTCCTTAGCTTTGATAATTCTAATTGATGGATATAAACTATAATTCGCTTCGCAATTGAGGTCATATTCTAACTTCTCAAGCATTCCTTTATCGTGTCTCACAAAGAATTCTTTATTCGACTCGAAAACCTCGAAAATATTATCAATTAAGGCTTTCTGACTAGCGTCTAGACGATCTCTCCATCTTATCCATCCTAATTCCTGAGCCCTATCCATCTGCTTAAACTCCTCTTCCCTTCTAGCCTTTTCCAGTTTATCCTCCTGTTCTAATTTAGCCTCTTCCAAAATGCATTCTAAACATGCTCTAACTGTGCCCTCGGCGCAATTTGGCGCTTCCACAATGCTCTTAATAATCTGCCACGTTCCCTCTGATTCTGATACATTTAGGGCGAGATCATCTGCCAATGTCAGCAGGATATCTTTGGTTTGTCTACCCAGATAAGCTTCCATTTTTTTAAACTAAAGTATTAAACACTCTTTTCACAGAAAACACAATTTCTAAACAGATACAATGATATCAGCACACAAAGAGTACACTCTGTATTATATCACATTTCCAAAAAGATATTAACATACAAAGAAAATACACTCCGTATTAACTTTAAACCAAACTTAATATTAATGTACAAAACGAACAGCAAAATATTAAATTTTAAGTTAAAATCTCAAGTACCCTGAGCCAACTGCTCAAATTTAAAACAGATATTAATATAATAATACAACTTGTATTATAATATTCCCCATTTTTTTTTGTATTAACGTAACCGGTCACCCCTAGTACCGTAACACAATTTTCCCGGTCTAGAATACACTAGCTACACATATACAATATCCTAGCACTTTAAAAAATTAGGCATATATCACCTTCTACCAACACGTCTAAAATATAGCACCAAAATCACACTAGAACATATATCACTCTAGAACGTATGTCACACTAGAACATGTATCACACTAGAACGTATATCACACTAGAACATATATCACACTAGAACATGTATCCCTCTAGAACATATATCACACTAGAACATATATTACACTAGAACATGTATCCCTCTAGAACATATATCACACTAGAACATATATTACACTAGAACATGTATCCCTCTAGAACATATATCACACTAGAACATATATTACACTAGAACATGTATCCCTCTAGAACATATATCACACTAGAACATATATTACACTAGAACATGTATCCCTCTAGAACATATATCATACTAGAACATATATTATACTAGAACATGTATCCCTCTAGAACATATATCATTCTATCAAACGTTTTAAAATATTTATAACATATATCACCATATACACCTATAAATATTTTTATAGCACAATTCAAACAACGTCTCCCAAACTGAGTACCGTTTTTCTCTTTCTGCACAAACGTGCTGTGAGATTCCGTATGGATTATTCACACATACCTTGATTACCACTAATCAAAATTCTATCTTCCCCTAAGGGATTTTTAGTTTTCCCAAACTAATTTTTATTTCACGCGCCTGGCGACTTAAACTCAGACCTCTCTAAAAAGATTTTCGAATGGACTCACCTTCTTATTCGTTGCATCCAGCTCGACCCGCTGATTGACTTTCTCTCCAAGGTGTCCTCTTTTTAGGCTGCTCGGTCTTGCTTCTATCCTAGTCTCCGTGCTGCTCCCCGATCAGTGAAGACTCCACTTCTCGATCCTCTGGAACTGCAGACGCACCGTCCTACGTGGACTCGAATTCCAATTTACTCTGGAATAATCCCAGCGGACTGCCACCAGCTATGGTAATGTGGCCCATAGCGATCAATAACCAACTTCGTGAAACAAGTTAAAACACGAAACGGAATAATTTGAGAAGGAAACTTGTTTACATATGTACAAAGGTTTTATTAAACCTTAATATATTTACAAAACATAATTTATTACAAGAATTTCCCTGGCTAACACAAGCCAAATATCCTTATCCACGGTCTCTGTTCAGAGCAAACCCGTGCAATCTCTCAAAAGATTAATCGGCTTTCCGCCGTCACAGACCCGGCGCACTCCAGCGCTGTCGGTCTCACAAGTCGGTCAGCTAAAAAGTCCCCCAGACAAAGAAGGGGTGTCCTTTTATCCTTTTCTTCCAATTTTCTAGAAGAATCCAGAAGACTCCACAAATTGCTGGAACAACCTGGACTTCCGGGCCGATGGAGGTCACTTCCGCTCGTGCCGACCCTTTCAAGGAAACCTGAAACCCATTTGGGCCCGGGACATACTTCATTGTTATTTTAATGGATGCCGCCGCTGATCGGCAACATACGTGCTGACTGCGGGAAGAAGAAAAGAAAGGTTATTTGGCGACTTTTGCACATTAGCGTTTCTTTTGATGTGCCTACAACACATGTGGAAAACTCATCAATTCCACAAGAGGAGTGTCGATGGCCACGATGTGACAATATATATATATATATAATGCATCTTTCATTATAAAGTACTTGTATACAAAAGCACTTCGAACACAGTGAATACAAAACATTTCTTTAATTCATAGCTGTATGACTTTTAATTTAATATAGGAATAAACTGCATAACTCTAATAATATTCCTATACAATTATTAATCGCCAAACTACCAAATATTAAATTCTGTGAAAATGTCTCCACCGGAATTCAAGATACCACTGCAAATTGTTTAGTTCCGGATGACTCTAACTATTAAACATAAGATTAAGTTAGAGACTATTACATAATGATCTAATTAGATAAAACATCCGAATTTTCTATTTACAACAGTAAAGTGTCTCACGCATAACGAAAGTAATAAGTGAAATCAAATATTAATGTATTTTTTCTCGTCAAATTGTCCGCCGTTTAGAATATCGTTGTTTTTCACAGACGAGAGAATTTTAAAGAGGGTTATAAACTACAAGCAGCCCTAACGGAACCAATATATTTTAATAAATACTTCTACTGTAATAAATTCCGCCGTGCGAGTTAATGAGTAGTTGTTTGTTGAAATGTTACATGAGGAACCGGCACGTCACCTGGGGTACAATTACGAGAAGCGAATGTCGAATGGTTCTTGTCCAGTAACACAAATCAATTCTTGGGGAGCACTTTTCAAGCGGTTTCAGTTAAAATAATTCGAATTATATAAAGTATGAATTCGCAACGTTTGGTATTTGTTTTCCTCTTCATATATATATATATATATATATATATATATATATATATATATATATATATATATATATATGGTATATGGTACCTGAGCCTACATCTGAGTGTGGTACCTGAATATGCCAATAGATGACTCAATCATCCGTTTGCGCAGCTCCAGCCTAGAGAAAGAATCAGAGGTCTGGTAACCCCAGTCAGCGGTTGGACGTAGACTATGTCAGAACTATGACGCGTTTTGTCTGATAGCTGTGGACTATTGTTCATTCATTAACGTATATAATGTTAATATTTAACGACGTAGCCTTGTAAATAAGTAATATTCATTAAATGTTAGTATAGATTATAATAGTGTAGTTATTTGAAACTGCATGGCTATCCTGTCCCACACAAAGAAACAAACACACACACACACACACTTATATATATATATATTATATTGTTGATCACTAAACTGACGAATAAATAATTCTCCGAAAGCTATCGCAAAGATGATCAAGTCTGCTGTTGGTTTAAATTGAGGTCATTTCTGACTAACAATTAAACCTAAGATTAAGTTAAGGAATGTTTCTTATTGCTGCAATTTGAAGGAACATACAAATTTTCCATTTACTACAGATGATCTGTAAAATGACTAACAGAGAACGAAAGTAATACGCAAATCAACTAGCTATGTATCCGTTACAGGCAAATTGTTCTCCCTTCTGTTGTTTATGACAGAAGAGATAGTTTTGAATTAAGGAGATTAAGTACCAGCAAACCTAACGCAGCTAATATATTTTAATAAATAGTTTTGCCGTACTAAATTTTACAGTTGCAAAATAATGTTTAGTTGTTTATAGTGTTACACAAGGGACCAGTGCGCCGCCGGGGGTACAATTTCGATAAGCGGATGATGAATGAATATTGTCCAAAAGTGCAAATCAATTTTCGGGGAGCATTTTTCAAGCGGTTTAGGTAAAAATAATTTGACTCATCTAGCGCATGAATTTATAACGTATAGTGTTTATTTTCCATAAAACAAGACATTTTTAAAGGTGGAGAATTTCATGTATTGAAAAAAAATTAGCAAAGAAAATGTTTAAAAAACCTATTGTGTATGGAATGAATTATAAAATTACAGAAAATAGTTTTACTGGAGATTAAAACGACACCTGTCGTTGTATAATGTTCCCCTATATATATATATATATATATATATATATATTCCAGTACCTCTCTTCATGAATAATTTGGAATCCCCCCCCCTGACCCCGGAAGGTTATCGTTCCGGCACCTCTATTTCTAGAAATCTAGCACTGTATATATATATATATATATATATATATATATATATATATATATATATATATATATATATATATATATATATATATATATATATATATATATATATATACTAGCTTTACATACCCGGCGTTGCACGAGCGTACCCTTAATAAGGCTTACTTGTATATTATATAAACTTGTAATTTTATGCCAAGCGATACATCTCCCCACTTCTCAGCAACCCATCACCATATTATAATAACCCACCCCATGCTGATGTTTAAGTATCATGTTCCTTAGTATCATGTTTAGATAATCATGCTCCTTACATTTTAAAGCAAGAATCTTATGGATAACAATTTCCTTCTTTGAGATATGAATGAATATGTAAAAAAACACGTTTTGCCCCTCTCCCTCCCTTGGGGGGCGAATTTTGAGAAATCCTGAAACTGATTCTTCGGATTTCGCCTTATTTCATTTTAAAGCAAGAATCTTATGGAAATCCGTTTCCTACTTTCAGATATGAAGGTATATGTGTAAAACACGTTTAGATCCCCCCTCCCCCCCCCCTTGAGGCCGAATTTTGAAAAATCCTGAAATTGATTTTTAGGTGTTCGTGTTCCTTTCAATTTAAAGAAAGAATCTTATGGATATCTGTTTTCTTCTTCGAGATATGAAGGAACATGTGATAAAACACGTAAAAATACTTTTAGCCCCCCCCGTCCCCCCTTGGGAGCCGAATTTTGAAAAATCCTCAAATTAGTTTTTAGGTATTCATGTTCCCTACATTTTAAAGCAAGAATCTTATGGATATCAATTTCCTTCTTTGAGATATGAAGGAATATGTAAAAAACACGTTTTGCCCCCTCTCCCCTCCTTGGGCAAATTAAAAAAAATCGCTTCTGAAATTACGCATTCAGCACAAAAGTAATAATCTCCTAAAATGTGATATCTGTATCTCCAATAGTTTTTTCTAGAAGTTGATACGTGATTAAGTCAGGACTTCTTCCTTTATATATATAGATATATGTTACGGGGAAGTAAGCGTAACATTTGAAATAAATTAGAGAAGGGAAATAATAAAATGTAAAAAGGTAAGCGCGAACAAACGAAGTTTAAGGGGATAAATATACGGTGAAGACTGCAATGAGGATTGATGAACACAGAAGATGAATAGGCGGTGGACTTAGCTAGCTTCTAAAGAAATAAGACGTGAAAATGCAATTATGGGATGAAAACAGACGCCGCAAGGTGAAGTCCAGGTGGAGGAGCAATTAATGGTAGAAACGGTACAGCACAGAAAAGAGATTGCAGATAGGGAAACATTTGAAAAACAAGTCTTTAAAAGTGAGAATAGATGAGCATGAAAGACGGGGAGAATATATGACTTAGCCAAAAAACAAGGTGAACGAAAACAGATGTAGTGCCTGGAACACGGGGAAAGAGCCGTGGGAACGGAGGAAGACGTACGAATGGGCGAAGAAAGAAATGTCCCCCCAAAACATAATTAAACCAATGAAAGAAGGAAAAGGATATTGAGAGCCAATGACGAATAAAGGCGGATCAGAGCGAAGGAGGAGTAACGAGGAGAAGTAAAAGATATTAACGAAGGAAATAAAAAAAGAGAGCAGATCAGATGATGTTGAGATCCTAAAAAGTTATTACGACCGAGGAGCATCAAGGACGAACACCTAGCCCACAGTTAATGGTATGGGCCTTACGAATTGACTTAGGACGAGAAAGCACGAGATGAAACTCCTAGCCCACTTATTATGAATGAATTTATTTTGACGCTTTATTTTGCACCGATGTCGCCAAAACGAAAGATACTAGGCAGTGACGAAGGACGAGATTAGTTGATCCTGTGAAAGAATATCGCCGGCCGACAACGTGGATGCAGAGAGCCCCATCCCGAGACCGAATCGCCTGAGCAGTATATGCAGCAAGATAATAAGCCCCAGCGTTAGCTACAAGCTGAATTTACGGACCATAGAAGCGTGCCTCAACAAAAGAACGTGTTTGAAAGGAGATTCCCCAGACGAAGCGAGCGCATTAGATGTACATCAGAACCAGTTCATCAAAGGAGAGCAGATTGAAAGACTGATTCCCCAGACAGTGCCAGCGCATTAAATAGACTTCTTGTGCAGTTCATCAGTGGAGGTATGTCTCATCTGTGCTCCGTATTGATGCCTTGTATTACATGTGTGCCATCGTGATTTCTCATTCATACACCATAAATTTTGAATGTATGCATAATAGATCTTTTTTAGAAATGGATATAATGTTGAATTATGGTTTAAATTGATTAAAGATGGTCAACTGGTATTTAAACGAATATGTCATTACATATGATTTATTGTGAGTTGATGGACGGGTTAGAAAATCCGTTAAAGGAGGGAAATATTGTAGCAAAGGTTTAATAATTGAGGATAAATTACTAGAGTGATAATTGAATGTAGGAAGTAAGAAAATAAAAGGGATTATAATGATATTGAAAGAAACTGTTAATGAAGTGATTATTTGTAATAACCTAATGTATAAATATGCTTTACATGATTCCAATTAATAAATGTATCCATTATTATGTCAATCAGATGATCTGTAATGATTTGTTATAAAACTGAACGCAGTGCATAAATCTATATGTATCAACAGTAGTATCGGGTATCATAATCGATAACCCCGAATCCCATACTATTTTGGTCACAAGACCAGTTCCTTCTTCTCTCTCCCCCCACCAATCAATCCATTATAATATATATATATATATATATATATATATATATATATATTGGACAGTCAAAAAACTGGTACAGACGTGGATCCGCGAATAACGGAAATATGCCACGAATCAGTGAAGCGCGATGTCGGCAGCTGCTATATTAGACAATAGGTGTCAGACGAAGCTATTAGACCGGTTCCTGCGTTGACAATGGCAGGTTATCACGATTTATGTGACTTTGGACGTGGTTTTATAGTCGGAGCACGAGAGAATTAACACAGCGTCTAATGAGGAAGCGATACAATTTGAATTTTTACGCACGACCATTTCACGAGAATACCTTGAATTTCGGGTAACCGATAAAACATGAAATCTTCAACAGCGGTGCTGCCGGAATAAGACCTTGAAAGAGCCGGACCGTCTACGACTGACGAGGATTCTTAACCGAGATAGACGTACAACACTTCCTCGAATTGCTGCAGATTTCGATGCTGGGACATCAACAAGTGTCAGCATGTGAAATGTTCAGCGGATCTTCATTGATATGACGACTCACGCACGGTTGTTAAGTGCACGGCACAAAGCTTTACGCCTTTCCTGGGCCCGCCATCACGCCAATTCGACTGTTGATAATTGGAAACACGTTCCCTGGTCAGACGAGTTTCGTTTCCAATTGTACTGGGAGGATTGTATGGGTATGGAAACAACCTCAATAATCCTTGGACCATGCTTGTCATCTTTCGACTGTTCAAGCTGGAGGAGCATTTGTGATAGTATGAATCGAGTTGACATAATATGGGTTATCTGATACGTCTAGAAATGACTCTGACAGGTGAGGAGTACGTAAGGCTCCTGTCCGATCATCTACACCCATTCATGTCCATTTTGCATTACAACGAATTTGCCCAATTCCAGAAGGACATTGCGACACCCTCTTCCCCCACATCGAGAGTTGCTACCGAGTGACTTCAGGATCACTCTTTTGATTTTCGACACTTTTATTGTCAACTTTCATTCTAGATCCCCAGATATTAACATTATTTAGCATATCTGGAATGTCTTGAAACGTGCTGTTCAGAAGAGATCTCCACCCTCACTCGCAGTCCTTAGGATTTGTGGACTGCCATTCATGGTGAAAATTTTCCCCAGGATGCATTCATATTAGTTCGAGTCAATTTCACGGCGTGTTCTTGCTCGTGTATCTTACACGATATATATATATATATATATATATATATATATATATATATATACATCGGTATATACACACACACACACACACACACACACACACATATATATATATATATATATATATATATATAATGTATTATGCAGTAGCTACAAACAGTAGCACTGCACACATAGTATTTAGATAAAACTAAAGCATTTAGAATTTAGAAGACATTTTCACTTATGTACAATGCAATGCAAAACAGTCCTTTAACTGATAGTTATGTGAACTAATACAATTTAGTATTGCAAGGAACAGCCTATCACTGCAAGTATTCATACTGAATTATTAATACTAAAAATGCCGTATATTAAATTCTACAAAATTTATTCCAACGATAGTCGAAATAACACAGCAGTAAGTTTCGATTAAGATTACCTCTAACTCTGACTATTAAACTAAGATTAAATTAGGAACTGTGAGATGGCGATGTAATTAGAAGCAACATTCAAATTTTCCATTTACAACATTCAATCTGTAAAATGTCTCACACATAACGAAAGCAATACGTAAATCAACTAGTTTTGTACGTTTTCCAGGCAAAATCGTTCTCCTCTTTGCATTCCGTTGTTTATAAGAGACGAGAGGGTTTTAAAGATGGCAATAAACTACAAGCAACCCTAACGCAGCTAATATATTTTAATAAATAATTGTACAGTAATAAATTCCGTACGTGTGAGATAATGAGTAGTTGTTTGTTAAAATGTTACACGAGGGACCGGCGTGTCGCCCGGGGTACAATTAGGAAAAGCGTATGACGAATGGTTATTGCCGAACTAGTCAAATCAATTCTCGAGGATCATTTTTGAAGCGGTTTAAGTAAAAATAATTTGAATCATCTAGCGTATCAATTTAAAACATCTAGTGTTTGTTTTTCCTCTTAATAAATAAATTTTCTAAAAGAGGATGGTATTTAAGTACAATAAAACGTTTAAGTACAATAAAACATGAAATCTTCAACAGCGGTGCTGCCGGAATAAGACCTTGAAAGAGCCGGACCGTCTACGACTGACGAGGATTCTTAACCGAGATAGACGTACAACACTTCCTCGAATTGCTGCAGATTTCGATGCTGGGACATCAACAAGTGTCAGCATGTGAAATGTTCAGCGGATCTTCATTGATATGATATATATATATATATATATATATATATATATATATATATATATATATATATATATATAGATGTGTGTGTCTGTCTGTCTGTCTGAATGTCTGTATGTTTGTTTGCGTAAGTATCATGTCAAAAAACGGCAATACCCTATTTTATTCCATAAACCAGTTTCAGGATTGCCATATTACAATAATAAATGGTATATTTCCCCACAAACTTTTCGTATTGGATGTGAGGATGAATTCTCTAAGAGTGCGAGATATTGTATTCATTGGTGTAAGTCAAGTTACATGCTCTTAGAAAATTTTTTGGATTGGATGTGAGGACGAATTCTCTAAGAGCGTGAGATATTGTATTCATTGGTGTAAGTCAAATTTATTCGTATTGGTAAAGCTCTAAATGGCAGTTCTTAAACTTATAATTGAAATTATTGTTGTACGATTCTTGTCAGAAGAAGCTGAAGGTTCGTTTGATTGTCGTCGTGTCTAAGAATAGTGCAAATGATAAAGCCATAGAAGAGGGTTTTCTATTGCCTCAAGAGGGATTGGACTTCTGACTGCTCCGAAGATTTTGAACCGAGTCAAGTGACGAGACCGGACCACTTGACCCAGTACCTACAGAGGTATTGTTTGGGAACTTGAAGCTACGACAGATTTTTCCGGTGCACCAGCTGCCATTAGTGTACACGTCGGCATATTGTTCGGTGACAGATATCGAACCAGCAATTTGCAGATCACTGGCCCTACACCTTTGTTCGCCCACAGCTAGAGGTCATAGTGCAGACAAGACGCACGTCCGATTGTGGGACATAGATGAAAATGACAAATATAATAATGAACTTCATTTTGAATTTTTTTGTCTTAATCCTACACTACCCTTAGCAAAGTGCTTGTTTTAGAGTAACAGAAATTTTCTATTAGTGCTTTTAAACAAAGTTTCTTTTAACACTAAGTAACACATATTGTTGCCGAAATACCAAATTTTCATTACATCGTTGAGGAATTGTTTCCTTTGGCAGAACTTCCAGAAATAAATATGGTCCAACTGCAAAATTTTTATGCTCGGCCAACAAATATAAAATGTTGTTTTCCCAAATGAAAATGAAAGAAGAACCTCACTCCCAGCGGTTAGGCTAATTAACAGCCAACCGTATCTTGAGCTTCAATTCTAACTGTTGTTTCATCATAATCCCAATGGCCAAATCAAACTTTTGGCAAGTAATACTAAATGCGGTTGCCCAACAATTTCCGAACTTTCTTGTGATACTTGGGACATCTCTATTACATCCCTCCTCTAAGTTCACGGAGAACACATACGTCAACGTATGGCTTGCTCTTCCCAGTCCGCTGTTACTCATTTAATACATCCTTCTCAACAATTTAATCCAGATCTGGTAACATTTTCGCAATGGGGGACATCCGTTAATTCCGGTTCTGTAAATTTTCTTATTTGCTGATACATGATGAAAGTGTCGTATTAGATTATTCTGAATAGCAGCACCATATCGAGGCTATTTTGCAAAGCTTTTGAATTCCTAACCTCTACTCTGAATTACCATTACATCATCATATAAATCTGTAATTTTGAATCAGCTGTTGAGACAATTGTATATAAGAATATTTATGAATAAAAATTATACAGCTTGAAAAATGACTTGAAGGAACTAAAGTCATAAAATCCTTATTATCCGCCAATTCGAACAATTCGAACTCTTATAAATTAGGTTTTTTTGTTCTTCCTTTCAACTTTCAAGGAGTGGATTCGGATTCGAACCCTGACTAAGGCGTAAACGATCTTGTTGCGGGCCCTAAATTTAAAGGAAGAGAATTTATGAATAGTGGGGCATTATTAATGCACGCACACGCACGCACGCAAGCAACGCGTGCATACACACTCTCTCACACACACACACACACACACACACACACACACACACACACATATATATATATATAAATAATTATATAAACATTATGTACAAATACTCTACATACAAACATGTAATATATTGCATTCATATAAAGCGCACGAGGCTTTTCATGTGACAACTATAATGCATACTTACATATAATGCCTATCTACATACAAAACTTATATAACAATACTATACAAGCAGAAATAAGTTGGGCAAAACAAACGCTACGTATAAAAATATGCAAATAACGGCTGCTCCGTCCGTTACCGAGTCCATGTTCCGTCCAACACGCATTATCAGGCACCTCTCACATAAGGTGAAAGTTAAGTGCCGAGGGTTTAACACCTAAAGATCTCCAGCCAATGACTTCGAAGAAGCAGTGTTTCTTCCAAATGTCAATATAAATGTAAATGTAAGTTTAAAAAAAATTAGTTTATTTGCTAAAGCGCATTAAAAAATGCAACGGTCTGCTAATCTACGTCGTATTTTTTCTTAACAATCTGCAGCAGATAGGTCACTAACTAACATGGGTAGAAGCAATTTTTTTCTTCATTTACGTTAGAATGTCTCACGGCGTTTATGTCTATTTCAACGTATGACGTCATCAACATTTTTAATTGGGTGCGAGACTACAACAATGACGAATTTATAACTTTCGCTTGTTACATTTCCTTTTGCCATTTCGTAATGTTACTCTTAATTGGTCTTTGTAAATTTTATACTTCAAATCGGAAATGAGAGATTTAAATTACATATAAAATAATAAAAATTCTCCTTTCAGCTTGAGATCTACATTCTTTCATTGTATATAAAATACATTTTTACACTCTGGAGTACTGGCAATAAAAATTATATTGCAATTATTTTAAGAAACACTCTTGGAAGCATCCTATGTACTCTAATAACAGCCATCAGACACAGAAAAATTCCATTAATTGCTCATCGAATAAGTTTTATAGTTAAAGTTACAGACAATTATTTGTCGTACCGAGACAATATGCTACGCATATCAATGACAATGAAATAGCTGTAAGATCATATTTTCTCATATACATAGCAATATTGTAATAACCAATTAATATACAAATTTCGTAATCAGGTATTAAAATTGAAAACGTGACTTTAAACATTCAAGCAAATATTTGTTCATTTATGAAACATATTTCTTACTTTTAAATCGGAAAAATATTCAAAATAATGTACAAGCTATGGTTAACATTTGCAGTTTCAGAAAAATAATTTGAAACATTATGACAATTAATTTGGAAAACGTAAAAATGATTCAAGAAATATATATATATATATATATATATATATATATATATATATATATATATATATATATATATATATATGTTAAGCATTAATTGAGAATTTACAGGGGGCTTCGAAATAACTAATTTCTAACGTTAAAAGCCATGATTATTCAGAGTCAATCAGATTACTATTATTAATTCAGATTATTAATTGTACAATTAAAGCGGAGTTAAATAATGGCAACATAGATTATATAATCAGGATATTAACGTATTATTTAAAAAATTTGGTGCCTTCGCAAGAAAAAGTGGCATTCCTGTTTCTGAAAGAAGTCTTCCCTATTTGTTTTGTACTTCAAAATTTCATAAAAACCCTGTAAAATTTCGTTTTATATGTAGCAATATAAAAAGTATTGGCAAAAATTTTAATCTGAAGTTTGAAAAATACCTAAAAAATTCTAAATGTGTTAAAATATAAGTACAAAAACAGTTTCTGGATAATTTATAATAGTATAGAACTTGTGGCGAGTCTGGGTAACGGTTTTCAAAATATCAACTCAATACACACCTATGATTTTGAAAACTTATTTACGAATGTACCAATTGCAGCTTTGAAAAATGTCCTAATACGTTGACGTCCTGGAGGATTTGACGGATGTTTGATCTACTTTATTTTACGATCTCTGCAATTTCTGTTTATTTAATAACTTTGTTAAGGTCGGAAAGAATATTTTTTTGCAAACAAATGGAATAGGTATGGTAACTAGTTAGTCCAGTACTGCAGCCAACCTATTTTTATTTTATTATGAGCATGCATACAATATGTCGGATTCTGTTAATTTGGATTTAAAGATTTTTCGTTATATTGATGATCGTATTATTTTTAATACGCCAGATAATTTCAGATTAGAGAATATATATCCAGACTGCCTTACTTTAAAAAACACAAACGACGGCTCTTTTAACGCGGACTTCCTAGATATTGCTTTCGAAATAAAAAAAACAG
>OU015502.1:61557454-61974954 GCA_907164885.2 Dolomedes plantarius
TCACACTTCGATTATTTATAAAATTATGAGAAAGATCTTAAATTCATTTTAAATTTTTTATTGCTAATCACAAAAGATTGAAAATTTTGAGTTGTATATCCTAATTATTTCTGCAAATTGAAAAACTGTGAATCAAATATATTATTTTTATTGCATTATATATATATATTTATGTTATTACAATATATCACTTAAAAATGGAATTTTTCAAACCCTCACTTTACTATGTTTTTCTGTTTTTATTTATACATTCAATCAAAAGAAAAATTCTGAAAAAGAAAGTTGGTTGAAAACATTCTTTCGCAGTTCTTAAACAAACACGCCCGAAAATATCCACTCCTATAACACTCCTATTTTTTAAATAAATTTGCTTCTTTCTTTTTATTATTTTGAAAGTATTATTCACATATTCGATCAAAAATAAAGTTTTAAAAATAACTTTAAAATTGCGGACAAAAAGCAGTTTGAAATACATTCCGTATTTCATAAACAAACACATCCGAAAATATGACGTTTTCCCCTATTTTCTAAGTAGACTAGCTTTTCTCGCGCATGCGTAACATCTTCCAGGGACCTTGCTTCCGTGGTCGGACTTTACATACATATATACGTACATACATGCATACATACATATATACGTACATACATGCATACATGCATATATACGTACATACATGCATACATGCATATATACGTACATACATGCATACATACATATATACGTACATACACGCATACATACATATATACATACATACATATATACATGCATACATACATACATGCATACATACATATATGCATACATACATATACACTCATGGACAAAAAATTAGCGCACCAAGAAGGAGTCATCAAAATGAAACGAAATTTTACATACGTAATGACTACGTTGATATAAGTAAATGATAAGAAAATCAAAGAAAAAAGATAATTTATTTCAGAGAAAAAGGCAAAAGAACGGAGGAGTTAATACTCCGTTGGACCCCCACTAGCGCGAATGCACGATGCGATACGATCGGCATTAAGTCATACAAGTTTTGTATGATGTCTTGAGACATTTCGTTCCATATTTGCTGTAACCTTGCCTCTAGTTCGTTCAAACTCGTGGGATGCCCAACTCGTCGTCCCAAATGATCCCAGATATGCTCGATTGGAGACAAATCTGGGGATCGGGCAGGCCAAGGAAGGGTAGTAACAGTGCGGAGACAGTCTTGTGACACCCTTGCCGTATGAGGCCAAACATTGTCTTGTTGAAAAATTGCTCCTGGGAGCCGTTGCATGAGTAGCAACACATGTGGTTGCAGGATTTCATGAACATACCGCTGGGCTGTCATGGTGCCACGGAACAATACTAGGGGTGACCGTGTATTGTAGGCAATGGCACCCCATACCATCACACCAGCTGTGGGAGCGATGTGTCGCTGTACAGCAAAGGCAGGATTGAAGCGTTCACCACGGGCTCTCCACACACGAACACGATTGTCATCACTGCCGAGATTGAATCTGTATTCGTCGCTAAAGACGACCTGGTTCCATTCCGCTGCAGTCCAGTTTCCTCGTGCGCGGCAAAACTCCAAACGGAGACGTCGATGGGTGGACGTCAAGGGCAGCACACGTAATGGGCGCCGCGATACCAACTGTCCTTCAGCCAGGCAACTTCGAATGGTTCGAGAAGACACAGAGGCCCCTAGTGAAGGTGCTACCTGTGCCTGGATGGCGGCCGATGAAACGGTTGGCTGTACGCGTCCATTTCTTACGATGTGGCGGTCTTCTCGACGACTGGTCTGTCGAGGTTGTCCTGAGCCTGGTCTTCGTGTACATGACATCTCTCGGGTCCACTGGTCCCAACACCTCCTCACAATACAATCAGAGCGGCCTAATTGACGAGCTACTCGCCTAGCTGACCACCCAGCTTCCATCATCCCGACGATTCTCCCCCTCTCAAACTGCGACAACTGCTTATATTGTCTTCGAACACGGCGTAATGGCATGTCTATCTCAGCTCTTCCTTTGTAAATGATTCAGCACACTCAAACAAGCTTTGGGTGTGCTACCTGTTTTATACTCCACAGAGTACGATGTTCAACGCCCTCTACCGGCTATACGCAATGCTCAATCACGCTGCATTTCTAATAATTTGCATATCTCCCCGACATGTACCTTCATTGCAAGTTTCGTTACGATCCCGCAATTATTTCTTGGTGCGCTAATTTTTGTCCATGACAGTATATATATATATATATATATATATATATATATATATATATATATATATATTTACTTTCGGCTTATGTTTCCGATTACTTTATGTTAATATTGTGTCATTTCAGTTGCTACTGCGAATTTTAAATACGTCTTTTTACATAAGATATGCAACAAATAATTTCTTAGCTAGAGTTGTAATGGAGATAGGTGAGGAATTATACTGTAAATTTGTATAGCTACATTTACAGATAAATGCTTGAAATCTTTATATTTTAGTTCAATAGAATACATACATAGAACATATGCAAACATATTCTTTATTGTTTCTTAAATACATCTAGATTATATTAATTAAACTTGGAATCTTTGAATTCACGAAGTAATACCATTTAATGAAAAATGGTTTAAAATATATATAAGGCTTTTATATTACAGTAACTCATTTTAATTACAGCATAATCGATAGCGTTTTCGAAATCCGTTCAAATATTTTTACATTTGAATTATAATGATTGCTTATAATTTGCTTATTTTTTAGTAACGTATATGTGAAAACGCGAAGTTAAGTTTTAATTCATGATTTCAGCAGTGTGAATTCAATGATAAAAGCAATCTTATATTTCATTTTAAATTGATAACCTTTCATAAAGCACGGTTACCATTTCGAAGTTTTTTTTTCATATCACTGATAGTTCTAATAGCGCATTTTAGAAAACACTATTTATTATGATACTAATTAAATACTTGTTTTATTTTTATATTCTTAATACAAGGAAAACTCATTTTGAAATGCAGGATTATATAAAATGAATGACTTCTTAATATGTTTGAAATTAAATCTTTTTCTTTGTTTGTTTTATACTCATTTGATTGTAGCTATATAACCATTTAAATTTAGTTGCATGGAATTCTGAATAATTACTTTCAATTATTATGACCTTCTTTATCGTTGAAAATGATTTTCAAAGGAAAAGATATCCAAAATTATTTAATACTTATTTTATATTCTGACTATGCAATGTGAAATCGCAAGTCTTCATTTGTTACAAGCATTCAGTCAGTTGTAGTATAATTTAACAGTTTCTTTTTATACTTTAAATACTAGAAAGAAAATTCATTTTGAAAAGGGTAATATCTTTAATCAAAAACATATCATGAAATTTTGTAGATATTCAATTGCATTTTAAAAATCATTAATTTTATTTAATTGCGATGCAGTACATTTATATCCTGTTCCTTGATATATCCAACTTGTATAATTGCTTTTAAATTACATTTTCTTCCTTTTCTCGACAAGCATAACTCAGTAGAATAATATATAATACCATCTAACATTTAATTGCCTCTGGTTGATATACCGAGAATCATATTCTTTAAATCAATATGTTACTTCATTTCAAAGCAAGCAGCCTATAAATGTGTTATAATACTCCTTTCATAATTTTTTCCCTGAATAATAGGCTTGTTGAGGATCATAAAATCTGCCACCAGCTAATGTTCCTGTGGTGTACAAATTGCAAGGTATTCATGTAAGTTTTATCTGTGGGAGATTCCACAAAGTAACCGAATTTGTAGTGTGCGTGTGATATCTTAGGGTAACTGCCTGCCATTCCATGAAAATAGTTTTTTCTTTCAGTTTATGTTATTTTCATAGCAACAAATATTTAGAGAAATAAAACTTGTAGAAACGGAACATAATAATGGACGTTATGCTCCTGGTACTACAGAAACAAAACATATATTAAGAAAATATTTAAGATGCTCAGTAAAAGAAAATAAATAAATAAATAAATATAAATGTGTGTGTGTGTGTGTGTGTGTGTGTGTGTGTGTGTGTGAGAGAGAGAGAGAGAGAGGTTATTAAATTAAGTCTGGGAGTTCAAATAAGCGGTGTAATATATGGCAGTGAAAATAGAATTAATGGGTTGGCTTGATTCATTTTCCGAAGAACCACAGAACCAAGTGGGAGAATTTTAGGTAGATGTAGCCTTGAGCTGGCGCTAAGAAAGCAAATGCTTAGTTCATCAGAAAGATCATCCGACATGACTAAATGAATAAGTATTGAGCGTCGGGAGTGCGTTAATAAAACTTAAGGACAAAGGAGATCTTCAGATCCATGGAGAGATAGCAACGAGTAAAGACGTGTGCCGTAGGCGCTGGGTTTTAAATTTGGGTGGCGTATTAAAATTAGCTTAATGGAGCTGAGTAGGTATTGGAAATTTAATAAAGATGTTTAGGATGCTCAATAGAGTTTTTTTATGCATGTTGTGTTAACATCTTGCTGTTTGATGGATTTAATAATGATGATATATATATATATATATATATATATATATATATATATATATATACACAGGGTGTCCATAATTAAGGTTCCACTTTCAAAAGCTGCTAAAAAAGAACCACTGGTCAGAATGACTTCAAATTTGAACTGATATACTGGAAGAAGGGGGAAACGATTTGGCATAATAAAAAAAGTTCCAAAATGTATCAATAGATGGCACTGTAAGCGGCATAACGAAAGTGGATTCAGCTACATGTGACATTTTGAATCGAAATACGATGGCTTTGGCATGAGTTGCACAGTAAACCAACTGTAGTGTTCAATGTGCATGTGTGTTTGGGTCGTTTGACTGAAAAAATTACTTCCAAGTCAGTCAACAGTTGTGGCACTGTTAGTGGAAAGCCCATCCACTACGGCAAGGTCGTACCACATTGGATGGGAAAAATTTGTTTTTAACTGTCCTTGGGCCAAAAACCGCATAAAAAGCACATAATGATTCGGTTTTTAATTGTCCTTGGGCTAATAACCGCATAAAAAGCAACAATGAAAACGCCTGTTAATTATCGATAGACTTGCGGCAGAAAGGTTCCATATGATTTCTACCATTGTCCGTCACAAGCTGAAAGCGATAAACAACAGACCGGAGTGTATTAGGGGTGACGTGACGAATGTGTTGCGTAATCCGTGCCTTCAATTCAGCTAAATTTGCAATCGGGCCACTGTACACAACATTTTTAAGATAACCCCACAGCCAGAAGTCACAAGAATTGAGGTCTGGTGATCTTGGAGACCAGGCTGTTGGACAATGACGGCTGATAAGTCGATTATTTCCGAAATCCCTCTTGAGCAGTTGCGTGACTGGCTTTGCAATGTGCGGAGGAGCGCCATCTGGCATGGAAATGATTCTATCCAGACATGCACTCTGTTGAAGTGTTTGAATGAGCTGGCTGCGCAAGAGACTCGCATACCGTTTACCATTCACGGTACAGGTAAAAGGACCCACAGGATCTCCTCGAAAAAAATGGCCCTAGCGTACACGATGCCGTCAACACGCACCACACAGTTACCTTTGGCAAATGCATCGGTACTGGTTCAGTTGCGAATGAGTTTTATTTTGCCCATATCCTGCAATTTTATGTGTTGACAAACCCGTGAAGATGGAAATGGGCTTCATCTGTCCACAAAATGTTCCATGGTCATTCATTGTCCACTTCCATGCGATCGAGAAATTCCAGAGCAAACGCCTGTCTTCTTGGCAGGTCAACAGGAAGCAACTCTTGAACATGTGTAATTTTGTATGGATAGCAATGCAGGATATTGCGTATAATTTTGTGCACCGTGCTCGCAGGCATGTCTAAATATCGGACAATACCACGTGCACTGCACGTTCGCACACCACTGCTCGTCCCTTCTCCTAATGCTGTGGCCACATCTTCTGCTACCACTACTGACGTGGAAGCAATTGATTTCCTCCCTCTGCCAGATTTCACTTCAAAAGAACCTATTTCTTCAAATTTCTAAATCATATTCTTTAGACCATTTGCAGAAATCGGACCACAGCCTTTTTTCATTCCCTTTAAATGACCGGAATTTCTTTAAAGCTGCAGGCACACAGTTCTCGTTCTTGTAGAGCGACCAGATAAGAGCTTCACCAGAAGAGCGCGATCCTTCATTGAGAGACTCATAACAAGCTACTCAGATACAATATGATGGGAACGCCACATATCCCGCGCGTTTATACCAGATGCAATGTGTCGTGCGCATGAGTGTTTTTTAATTAGTTTGCATAGTATGCCGCTTACAGCGCCATCTATTGATACATTTTGGAACTTTTTTTATTATGCCAAAGCATTTCCCCCTTCTTCCAGTATATTCAGTTCAAATTTGAAGTCATTCTGACTAGTGGTTCTTTTTTTTACAGCCTCTTGAAAGTGGGACTTTAATTATGGACACCCTGTATATATATTTCACAGGTGGTTATCAAAATAATGGAAGCACTAAGAAACATCATGAAAACCTTTATTAACTCTCTGACGGTCACACACGTGATATCACGTTCAGTTTTAGTGTCGCCTGAACGGTCACGGACGTGAAATTACGTTTAGTTTTGGGTGCTTCTGAATGGTCATGGGCGTGATCTCACGTTCAGCTTTGGGAGCGTCTCAATGGTGACAGCCGTGAAATCACGATTGTGCTTTTCCCCCTTAGCTGCAAATAGGAGAATCTGGAGGCATTGTTGAGAATACAATGGAGAATGGTGTCTATTCAGGGCCGTAAATGGACTTGAGTCGTTTAGGGCCCTTAGGGAGATTCACACGCCCTTTTTACATGTTTGTTAAACTACCAGCAGCTTGATTATAAACGGGAATGTCAGTTTGTGCCTTTTAACCTAAAATTTTATCTATTCTTGTTATGGATATCTTTTGCAACCTAACGTATATTAAAATCATTATATAAATCTCAAAAAAATTCTCAATTATAAAGTAATAATGTACCTTTAAAATGATCTAATTTGGTGTTGAAATTATAAAATTAGGAGGCTGAAACAAAAACTTTTTTCAGATAAGTTTCGAGATTTTTATATTTAAACATATAAACTGAGTTATGATTAAACATTTAATTATTGTTAGGTTACATTATTAAATCGGTTTAATCACGTAGCACATAATAATTAAATAGGCACAGCATTTTTTGGGTAGTTCTACATGAAACTTGCAAATATTTGAAAAAAATACATGAAAATATTTTACTGAAATCAAAGGTTTAAAAAAATAATTATCTGAAAATTCACATTTAAACGTTGCCTTTCTTGTCTAATTTAACTTTTCTGATTTCTATTTAATTTTTTCTGATTTATTTCTGTTCCGTTTTGAATTTTATCAATGGGGTATGCCTTCTTAGGTAATTTATTCTAAATTTTTATCAAACCATGTGGTTAAAATATTCATTATATAAAATGCTTTGTAACTACTGAGAATTAAAATATAATATAATTTTCCTCGCAGTAACCTAAAATTAAAGAAATTTTTTTAAAAGGTATCATATTCATCTAATTTATATTTACTTTAACAAGGTCCGTAGAATTATGTCTACTAACAGAAATATAGTCTTTATCTATATCTTAATCTTTATATGAATCATATTCTGTTATTTTATATACAATATCAACGCTAAGTTGCAAAAAATAAAAAAACGACTATATACTTGGGAAGCAAAACTAAGGGGAAGTAATATTCAACAAGTGATTGATTTGAAAATTGGTCGTTCTTATTATGGTAAAATCTATGTGAATTCTAGGATGATAGGGGACGGGATTTTTTGCATTTTGTAACATCAAAATATGACCTAAAATGACACCTTGACAATGTTTATTTGTTATAGGTTATCAAATCTTCAGTTTGGGTAATATTAAATTTCAAACATCCACTTCAAATAATTGAATCGCTTATTACAGAAACCCCATAAGTGACAAAATTTCAAAATCTACTTCTTTCTGTTTTCTTGTATTTGATTGAGAGACGCTTCGACTACTGGGGAAAAAAACAAAACAGAAAATAGACCTAAGTTTTCATTTTTTAAACGTCCAGTTCGAAGCTTTGAAATATATGTAAATATACATATATATATATATATATATATATATATATATATATATATATATATATATATATATATATATATATATATATATATATATATATATATATATATATATATATATATATATATATATATATATATATATATATATACAGGTGGTTATCAAAATAATGGAAACACCTATCAATATTAGTGGTGTTTATGAATGTTCTTCGTATTCCTTAAAAAACAAGTATGGCCACCGTTATTTTTTATATAATATAGTGTATGTATTATTCTACTGTCGGGTAGCATTAATAAAGCTAAGGCCATCGTACTTTTGGGGAGAACAGCGTAAAATGTCAAACCTTGCAGACCTTGTGAAAAGAGCTAATTGTTGGAGCGGGTTTAAATTTGAGTATCTGTTACTGCATCCTCAGGCTAATGGGTTTTTCCAGCTATGGCATCGAAAGTCATGATAGTATACAGAGTGCACGGAATAACATCCTTTGCCAAACAGGATAGTGGACGAAAGGTAGAGCTGAGTGAAAGACACGAATGACGTATTGAAGCGGATTGTGACACGAAGAAAGAAAACAACTGCAACCAAAATGACCGAAGAACTCAATCGGCATCTGCATGTTCCTGTATCAACCATTGGAGGTAGAAGGGAACTTCACAATCAAAGCATTTACGGAAGAGTAGTTATTCCCAAGTCACTTGTAATAATAGATACCTATAAAAAATATCGTCCACAATGGTGCCACGAGTGCAAATCCTGGTCCAGTAATAGGTCGAAAAATTGCATTTCGTCCGATGAATCATTGTTCACTCTGTTCCTCTCAACGGACATGCGTATGTCTGGAGAACACCTGCACAATCATAAGATTCTGGCTGTCTCATCTCAACTATCAATCCTGGAGGTAGATCTATCAGGGTTTGGGATTGTATCTCAAGGTTTTGCCCTGTACAATCCCCTCGACTATATATCATCCAACCACCGTGATCTGTATAAGCGGATAGAGCCAGGTATCGATATCCTACAGAGCATCTCTACAGGATTTTCATCATATTTCCCTGAACAATGGTATAATATATTCTTAACCCCTATTTATTACATTATAATCCAATTCCAAGGTAAATCAGGTGGAATTACAGGAGAAATGTGATCCTGCCCTGTATTAATAAAGGTTTTCTTGATGTTTCTTAGTGTTTCCATTATTTTGATAACCACCTGTGTATGTATATATATATATATATATATATATATATATATATATGTATACAGGTTGCCCTCCTACAGCAAGGCATCTTATAACACGGTTTCGCTCTAACGCGATAAAAATTTTGCAAAAACTTTTGTACAACACTGTACTTCAATCGCACTAGATAACAGGATTTTTGTTTAATACATTTAAAACTAAATTACTTTCAAATAATGACGGGATGGAATAAAGAACTATAGTGGATTTACATGAAAATTTATACACAAATTATAATTTATTAATTTATAACTGTATAAAATTACAAGAAGGCCTAAGCTTAGCTGAAAATCTTGAATTATTTTTCCTGAATGCAGGCCCTTCCTCTGAAAGAAGCCGAAAATTCAAAAGAAGCCGAAAGTTGCAAAATTGTCTATCTCCGTACCGTAAATCTACAATGACCTTGTAAGAACCAGCAAATAAACCTAAATTATAGATTTTTTAACCCGTCGTTGGACGCACCAATTTGAGTAACGCCAGTGGTCGCGCGTGAGAGTTTTTCTCACACTACTCATTTCCGCTGTTTTAAGTTGTCTTCTCAACTATAACACTTCAAAATTGTTTCTTTTTCAAGTAATTACATTAATATTAAGCAATCACGAACAAGGAAATTATAATTAAAATTACAGCTATTACTCAGGAAAATTAATTAGCGAAAGTGAAATTAAAAAAAAACCATACCTACTTTATGAATCAAATTTATAAAAAGCATATTATTTGTACTTTATTAGAACGTTATAAACGTACTCACATCATCGCGTTATTAAATAACACAAATGCTGGTGGTGTCTTGGTGAGAAATGCTCTCACGTGATGCAAACGCCAGTGGTCGCGCGATGAGAGAAATGCTGGTGACAAGTTTGGAACTGAATAACGGTCTCCAGGTGAGGTTTCATGAGTTCCAATGCTAATACCTTCAAGAAGGATCGTCTAGACATCGTATTGTTTGTATTTGCAGTATATATAATTTGGCTGTTGATACCACCAATGTTCAGAAAATGTTTATTGAGAAAATGTTTATTTCTTCTAAACAATGTTCACCAATGTTTAGAATTATATATATATAATTCTAAAAGTCAGCTAGAAAGGGGGTGGTGTCCCCAGGGTAATTTTCAAATAAGGGGTGCAATTTATATGACAAGCGTGAGAGAAATGCTCATAGCGCGACCAAGGACGGGTTAAAGAGTTCTTTAACCCGTACCTCTTGTACCTTCTATCCTAGGATAGAAGGTACAAGAAATCTAAATGAATAAAATGGTTATGAAAGTGACTGTGATATCGTTCAATTGAAAAAAATTTCTCGTTTGATTTTACTGAGCAGTGATGAGGAAGAAATTTATTAAATTAAGGTCGCATTAAATGAAAATAGTATTTTTTTTTTCTTTTCGTTTTGTGTTTTACACACATTTATATTTTTAATAAAAATTAAGTTGCTTATATGAAATTTTTTAAAAAAATTTTTGTTTTTAATAAGTTTTCAGAACGTAATCTATCTGTTTTGAAATGTCTCTGGGTCTCATATAACAGGGTTTCACACAACACGGTATTTTCTAGGGACGGAATCAATATATATATATATATATATATATATATATATATATATATATATATGAAAGTTTACTTCTGCAAATGCACAGAAAAAGCTATAAAATGTTATTTAGTAAAGGAAGTTATATTTGTTTGTTTGTATGTTTGTAAAGCCATGATTATCCTTCATTTGTATTGCTTCTTCCCACACATAGTTTTTTTTTTTAAACTGTTCCTCTGAAGAACAGTTGAGACATTCATTCCCCTAGAGATAAGTAGTTTAATAATTAATACATAAAGATGCCTGTTTTAGTCTCTAAGCTCTTAATCCCCTACTTCCTTCTGACTAGTCATAAGACAAGACATATCCTACATGTTCATGAATGTTTTATTGGACATAAGTCCAGAAATTTCACACACAAAGAGGTGGTTTTTGTCGTTACTAAACATTAGTTTAGAAGAAAGGGAAAGTCATAAATATTTATTAAGGAGTTGGCTGCAATTTTTTAGGGCAATTACCGGCGTTATAATGACTTTGCGGTTTCTCTGTTAAAAGCGTGAACTTAAGTAAGGGATCAAACCGTTTATTATACAGGTCACGCGTTTTATAGTTATTTAAATGATTTTTGGTTAGTGTTGAATTATATTATAAAATCCTTAACAAGTTTTTGGAGAGATACAATTTAATCTGCACTTATTCATCCACGTATTTTTTGGACCATATGACGTACATGACGATAAGATACACATCAATTTTATGGGATGTTTAGAAAAGATTTTTTTTGTATTTTGTCAGGTATATAAAGATGTTTTCAATTTCTTACGTAATAAAGATTATATATCCTGTAAAAATGGGAAAATGTAACATTTTAACTTAACTGTTGCTAACCTTGTAATTTTTAAATACAGAACAATGGGGATATACATATATATGTATATATATATATATATATATATATATATATATATATATATATATATATATATATATATACCACATTGATATATATATATATATATATATACATATATATATATATATATATATATATATATATATATATATATATATATATACACTGCTGGCCACTGTAAATGCAACACCCTGAAGGAAACATGCAAATAACATGAAATTTACAACATGCATTAGCGGAGGTGAGATATCCAAATGATTAGAATTCCAGCGCAGACGCACATCACACACGCCTGTGGCGCCACTTCAAAGCGCTATTTAAGGCTTGGAGATTTCGACGATTTCAAGTTCGGCAAATGTGTTTTTCTTGTTTTTTCAAACAAAAAACGATCAATTATGCCTCGTCGAAAACAGCGATCATCTTTTGATCAAGTATCCGAGTTCGACAGAGGAAGGATAGTGGCCTACCGAGATTGTGGATTATCTTTCAGGGAAATCGGTAGTCGTGTTGGACGAAACCAAACAACTGTAATGCGGATATGCGATCGTTGGATGCAGGAGGGTACGACGGACCGGCGTGTTCGATCGCATCCACCTGAAAGCACCACTTCACGTGATGACAGGCAAATTGTGCGCATGGCAGTGACGGATCGCTCAGTCACATAACGAACCATAGCACAGCACATGCAGTCTGTAACGCATCATCCAGTGTACCATTCGACGCCGTTTACAGCAGAGTGGTCTGTCCGCAAGATGTCCATTGCTTTGTCTACCCTTGACGCAGAACCACAGACGTCTCCGCCGCCAATGGTGCGATGACAGAAGGATGTGGACGGCAGAATGGAATGAAATTGTCTTTACTGACGAGTCACGCTTCTGTCTGCAACACCACGATGGTCGCATTCGAGTCTGGAGACACCGTGAAGACAGGATGCTGAACAGCTGCGTTATACACCGGGTACTATGGTATGGGGCGGTATTGGATATCACTCTCGCACACCTCTAGTACGCATTGCCGGTACTTTAAACAGCCAGCGCTACATCTCCGAGGTGTTGGACCCAGTTGTCCTTCCTTACCTTCAGGGCTTGTCCACAGCCATATTTCAACAGGATAATGCTCGACCACACGTGGCACGCATTGTCCAACGGTTCTTCGTCAATCGCCAGATTGAATTGCTTCCCTGGCCACCTCGCTCTCCGGATCTTTCGCCGATAGTAAACATGTGGTCCATGGTTGCTCTACGATTGACCCAGATTCCATCCCCAGCTGCCACAGCAGATCAACTTTGGCAACACGTGGAAGCTGCTTGGTCTGCTGTACCCCAAGAACTCATCCAAAGTCTCTTTGAATAAATGCCGATGCGTGTGGCAGCGGTAATCTCCAACAATGGCGGCTACTCTGGCTACTGATTTTGGCAGGAACCACACTTCACAGAAGTCTATAAATTTAATCATTTGATACTTGGTCAACATGTTACCTACAAAATAAATTTTGTTGTGATATCTCTTGTCTTTCTTTGTGTTGCAATTTGGGTGGCCAGCAGTGTATATATATATATATATATATATATATATGTGTGTGTGTAACAAATATAATTATTAATATACGAGAGGTGATCTAAAACTATGGTCACAAGGTCAATATTCCTGGAATTTTGTATGTTATACAGAAATGTGTTGTGTGCGGTAATTCTAATACATGCGGTAGCTAACTGTGAAGAGTTTCCCCTACCAGCGACATACCGCGCTAGTTGAAATTTAACAGAAATGGTGACTCGTTTGGAAAACTGGTCTCGCGAAGAAATCGGCTAATTCGATTTCTGTGGGTGAAACATGTAAGTGCAGCTGAAATTCACCGGCAGCATCTTCCTTCACGACAACGCGCGACCTCATACAGCCCAGAGGACAACCACGCTGTTGAAGGAATTTCGATGGGACATCATCGACCACTCTTCCTGCAGTCCGGATCTCGATCCAAGCGACTTCCACCTCTTTCCTCACAAATGCAAGTCCTAGGGGAAATGGAGGCCCTAAATGGAGGCTCCTAAATGGAGGACCTAGGGGGGCCGACGATTCGCTTCAGACGAGGAGGTGAAACAATTCTCCACAACGTGGCTGAACACGCAAGGACAGGCTATTTACCAGGTGAGAATATTCAAATTCATCCCACGAAGCGACAAGTGCCTAAACCGATATGGAGATTATGTCAAAAAATAACCTAATGTGTGTACTATCAGTTGGCTGTATTGGTTTAATGAAATAAAACGTACACGTTTCTTTGCAGGCTTTGAAATCTTATTTTTTGAATACCCCTCATATATAAAACATATATAATATATATATATATATATATATATATATATATATATATATATATATATATAGTAAATATCTATAATACATATAGTAAATATATAAAATATATATATAGTAAATATTTATAAAATTTATATATTAAATACATATAATATATATAAAAAATATTCATTTTGATTTAATGTTACCATCTGACAATAAGACTCGGCCCAATTTTAAGTTCATTTTTTTATGTAAAAAGGGCATTATGTCTTATTGTCCGAAAAATACAATAAATCGACGACTGCGCTACTTTTTATCGGAACATATAAATGACACAGCTTAAGGGAACAAGGGACATTGAACCTAATTTTTTTAATATTTTACGCCTTATACAAAATGAGAACAATTAATATTATTTTTACTGCATTAAAAACATTTAGAATTCACAAATAAGTATTTTGTGGATGTAAAAGGCCTGGTTTTCAAAAAATTCTTCAAAAATGCTAGACATTTTCAAAATGCTTCATGGGCATTTATTTTCTTCTGATTTCTTCCAAATTTCTCAAGATTATTAATTTAAGTGTTTGTTACAAAACCGTGAATCATTCTTTGAAACCACACATTTTTTCAAACTTATAGACCAGAAAACAAAGCAAAATCTTTAAAAAATAGCAAGAAGTTTTAAAAAAATTATTTAAGGCATGAGATACATAGAACAAAAAATCATTGAGCAATTGTGTTTATATACATGTTGTATATTAAAAAAATAAGGTTTTAAAATGACATGGGATGCGCATGAAGCATTTTGAAGAAAGCGATAATTTTTGGATTTTTTTTTTTATCAGGCATTATTCTGCTAAAAAATACTTACTTTGATTCTAAATATCTTCAGCGTAATAAAACAGAATATAAATTATTATCATTCTCTAAATAGAGTTAAAAAAATAAAAAAAATTAAAAATTCGAGGTTGAATTCCCTTGTTTCCTTAAATTTCGAATATTGTGCATATGGAATGCTTTTTTTTTCCTAAACACATTTTATTGAAGCAATGTGGTAAGGTTGATTTAGAGCGCTGTTGTTGGGTTACCAGATTATTTCTTTTAATAAGAAATACTTCCTATAATTAGTCCTTTTTTAAATAAATGTCATATTCAAATTTTTTGATACATTGTCTTTTTCATATTCCCTTTTTTATAAAGGAATAAAACCCAAGAAGATTATATTGATATTGCTTAAATGTAAGGCAAATTAACTCAGTAAAACAAACATTAGCTTATACATTAGTAATGCTTATATTTATTAATTGCATACATTATTATATATCACATACACATATTAATGTATATATTATTAATGTATTTATGCAATAATTACATATAGTGTTATACATTAAATACATTACTTACATACATAAATGAATGAATTTTTATTGATTTAAAGCATTAATTGGGTACATCACTTAAGTTAATGTATAGATTATCACATTACATCTAATAAATTGTATGAAGTTGCATACATCACATTAACTACGTGAATTACAATGTATGTAGTTACATTCATGTCATGCATTACAGTGTGTGTAATCGCGTACATGACATACAATATATGTAGTTACATTCATGTCATGAATTACAGTGTGTGTAATCGCGTACATGACATACATTATAGTATACATTTATTCATTACACACACTAATAATCTTATACATCTTGAGATAATTTTAAAGTTTGCTATATACTGTATTTTAGTCGTAAAGCTTCAATTTAGATTCAGATAAATATTTTATCATATGCCGGAATATTGTGTATTTTACGCCCTAAGGAAAGATCATCGTTCAAGAATATACCCAGTTATGTGTAAGCAGTTTTAAGACCATTCTAAAATTCATGATTATCAACAATAACATTGAGCCCAATATCACAATTCTACAATTGCACATCAAAGCAATTAGGAGTAGTACGTGCGCCAGATAAGAAACTTTAGATTCTAAGCTGTGTATGCTATTTTTTTAAAGAAATACTTTGTTTTCATTCGATTTTTAACGGTAATTTTTATTACTTTAATTCGTTAAATAGGAATACTTTGAGCATAAATTCATGCCCGATGGTAACGCGAGCAACAAACTGCAATACAACAAAATTTTCTAATATAGAGACATTTAAATTATACACATCTACATCTAAGAACAGTTTTGTGGCTTAATGCAGCAACACAAACTCAATCTACTGCATTCACCGGCTTAAATCTGAATGAATTCAAGCCTAATTTGGATAAATAAAACATCAAAAGCCGATTTCTAGCTTTAATGGAGCTTAGTCAACGCATTTTCCGTAATCCAATCTAGCTTCTGAGTATTTATCTAAATTATGGCGTTTTAAACCACCTGTGACCACCTATTTCATTGCATAATGTGCTGAAAAGAATTCAAGCTAATTTTAATATTGGTATACTAATAAGATTTATTTGAAGGACTTATGTTTAGATTTCTAATTAAAATTTCAATACACGTGAGTTACTTTAGAACTGAATAACTGGAATTATCTATTCCTCAGTATTTTTAGAAGTAAGATAGTTTTTTTTTCTAAACTGTATTTTTAAGATCAGTTTATAAATATTGACTATTGCATGGTATAACCATTGTACGGACAATAAAAACAACAGGATGAGATAATTCTTCCTGCATTTTATATTTGGTATTTTTACCTATGTTTATTAATTTTACTAATTCCCTTTCGACGCCTTGAATTTTGTTTTAAATAAAAATGCATAAAAAAGCCAATTGCATCCTTGCCACTACATATATGTTGTGGCAATACTACTGCCCGATCCAGGATTGTAAATGAAGCATCACAGTCTACACTAAATTACATTTATTTTCAATGCTACGGACATTAAAAAATGGACAATAGATCTTATAATCTTATATTCTGGGATTCGAAAAGTGGAGCTCCATAGCTAATGTCAGTCTCGCTTACTCGGCTCTACCAAAACAAAATTTCTTACATAGGGAGAGAGTGCGTTGCAACGACATCTAGAGATCGTAAATTTGAAGTTGCAACTTATGTCAAGAACTGTGTCACTACTATCTCAGAAAGAGACATAATGTACGCTGATACGTGTTGGATTACTCAGATTCTACATATTATAAACAAACATGAGGTTTTGACCTTTTATGAATAAGTTGCAAAACTTCAAAAAGCGTCCTATTTCACTTATAATAGCCAATTCAGGAATGATCAAATCCTCGACTGATATAAATACATAATTAGAGGTCCGACATTAATCTTATCTTCGCTTGATTTTAGCTTTTTATGTTTAAATTCATAAACTTAAAAAAATCTATTTTTGAAGAACTTGGATTAATTTAGAACGAAACATACGTTAAAAGAAACCTGAATACACGAGTGATGAAATGTTTTCTCAAGTGTTCCATCACGAAATCACATACAGAATCTACAAAACTCCAAAGAAAGTCTTGTTAAAATACTAATGGCAAATTCGTGAACAAACAAATCCATTAAAGTTTAACCCTCGAAAGTATATTGTCTACTTTTATAGAAAGTTGTTTTTTTACTAGATTTTAGCTTTGTATTTTTAATCTAAAGACAGGAAGAAGAATTGAAGAACTTATTTGAATAGTGGTCAAACTCCATGCTTGTTCATTTTGAGATACAGAGCCTTGGGGCCTGTTCAAATAGGAGTCAGTTGCGTTGCGTTAAGGAAAAGGTGACGTTGAGACGAAAATAAACCAATCATAGGCCTCCAAATGATGATCAATGAAGTTTTTAACGCCTATGATTGGTTTATTTTCGTCTCAACGTCATCTTTTCCTTAACGCTACGCAACGGGACTCCTATGTGAACAGGCCCTTAAAGTCTAAGTAGTGGTGAGCTATAACTGCTGAAGTCTGATTAGTAATGCCTTCTGTTGGCAGCAGATATAAACTGGAAATGCACCAGTTTAAAAATATGATAGAGATGGCTTGTATGTACCCTCGAAAGTATATTGTCTACTTTTATAGAAAGTTGTTTTTTTACTAGATTTTAGCTTTGTATTTTTAATCTAAAGACAGGAAGAAGAATTGAAGAACTTATTTGAATAGTGGCCAAACTCCATTCTTGATCATTTTGAGATACAAAGCCTTAAAGTCTAAGTAGTGGTGAGATATGACTGCTGAAGTCATATGTATGAACATGAAAGTGAGACTAAATGCATTTTGTAAAAAAGTGGAGTTGGACCACTAGTCAAATAAGGCCTTCAAATAGTTTCTACATGCATTTTACCTTCAGGATTTTTTTAAAACGCTTGCAAAAATCACGAATTCTTCTTTCAAAGAACTAGATTTCATTTATAACGAAACATACAGAAAAACAAACCAGATTGTAGTACAGATATTATGTGGAATTAGAACATGTAATAAAATAGATGATCGTATAGCGGCACTTATTTTTTTAAATTGTTAATTTGAGAAAACACACTCTGACACATGTCTGAGATAACTAAAAAAACAAACTCAAATTTAATAGGTAATGTTAAAATTTAATTTATCATCTTCTTACTTACAATTAATTTTACCATTAATTACAAATTTGCACAGAAAACATCATAATAATTATCTACATACATTAAGAAATTGTTAGAACACATAATAAATCCTAGGTACATACATTAATTATTCTTTGCTCTCGCCTGATAAAATATATTACAAATTAATTATTACTCACCACCACCCTCATTGGAGACTGAAGATTATATCTCGTATCTAAAACTCGGTCAAAAAGCATACCAGAAAAATCATCATACAAAATTGTGACTAGCTGAAGAGCGGACAACCTAGAGGTGTATACCAATCACGAACTTTTCTTCAACTGCCCAATAAACTGTTGAAAATTCCCAGCACCGGAAAAGCAGAGGTCAGAAAAAGTTCTCGAACAATTAACACCTTTCAGCTACATCATTGGTTAAATGTTTGTTGCTGGGCCATTGCTATGGCGAAACTATATCCCCTTAATGACTGAGAAGGTGGCAAGTAATTCTCTCTTCTGTGCACATGACCTTGCGTACTATCCGTACTGTTACAGGTCACACTAAATTGCCTACGGGAGGCACATTTCCTTGTTCCCGGAAAACCGGTACGAAAAACTACAGGAATGATTTTCAGCACATATATATCTTAAAATTTACAAAAAAAAAAAAATAGACACTTATAAATGTGCATGAAACCGAATTAATGTTGTATCGAAATTATGAAATTAGAAATTACATTTTTTTAGAGATAAAACAGTATAATAATCAAAATTCGTATTGCTTTACAAAGTCGAGTTAAATGTCACAACAGATAAAAGCTGTATTCAACTGTTAGCATTATTTAGTCTTTGGAGGACAGATAATGACAACATCCACGTCGTAATCGATATATTGTAGTATATACAACCACATAGAATTACACTAATCTATACAACAACTGTAAAACTCCAATGAAGTTCCTGATTAATTATTAATCTCAAACGAGAACTATCCAATCCATGAAGGATAAAGTTTCTAAAGTGGACGGTTGATATTCAATGCTAGTCATTTCTTCACATCATTTTACGTTTATACAACAGACTTAGAATTCATCTCCATTAAATATATATTCGGTGTTCACAAATACCATTAATTCTATACAATTGTTATAGTGTAGAATTTCTTTAAAAAATTCTGTCAGTAAATCTTAAAAATAGAAAACGTGTAAACACATAAATATTAGATGATTGAGAAAATTGTCATTTCTGTGCCATTTTCTCTCTAATTAATTCATTGCAAAACAAATTTTTACCAAAGGGGCAACACTAGTTTGTTCTTGGCTACTAACAGCATCTCCACGGCTTCCAATCTACTTTTCATTAAATTTTAACTTGCTTTAAACCTGTGAGTCGGTTTTCGGGATCTGGAACTATCTGAAAGAAATGATAAACTAGTGAATACTTAATAAGGAGCTGCTTGTTTTCATTGTTCTTGATGCCGGTTATTACAGTAATACCTGCCGAATATTTTCTGAATGAATATATATATATATATATATATATATATATATATACATATATATATATATATATATATATATATATATATATATATATATATATATATATATATATATATATATATATATATATATATATATATATAACATTTAAACATACGCTGTAACATTTAAAGCTAAATGAAACCTAAATATTAAAACCTAAATTAACCTAAATTGTAAGTTCTAAAAACCCTTGGGCGAAACCTTTAAATGGCGTCCCTATTACTTAAAATCCGAACTCTTGTATCGTGGGTACTTAAATAAACTACTCTTGCACTTATGTCACGTCACTTCTAAATTTTAACCAATTGAACCCCACTATAAAGATCACATGGCGAGTTACGCAAAGAAAGTCTATTTAAGGCTCTGCGCAATGTAAATGTAGCTCTCACTGATTTTCTGTTGCCACGAGAGGTTGTGCTGAATTCCAGTAAAATAAATAATGTAATTCATACGTTGCTGTTCATCATTGCACTCGGTTTTTTGGCTACTGTGTTAGTAAGTCTTCGTGATGTGGTGGGCCCAATATTCTTAATCCGATCGTACTGGGGCAGGGCCCATCATGTTACTTACACTTACACTTACACACACACACACACACACACACACACACATATATATATATATATATATATATATATATATATATATATACAAATAATCAATGGAAGGCTTAAAAACATTCAAATTTCTGAAAGATAAACCCTCGAAATTTGATGATTCCTTTTTTTTTTGTTGTCCGTCGTCACTTTGGTTGATTTTCAATTTCTATTTTTAATACAGTAAGGACAATAAAGTTAGAAATCTTTTGCATATACTATATCTTTAGTTTTTACAAACATAGACTACAAAGCTCCAAAGAAAGTCCTGTTTGAAGTTTACTGGAAAACTAGAGATTTTTCAAACCCCTGAAAGATAAACCCCCAAAATTAGAGTATCTGGTTTTATCATCAGTAGTTTCCTTATTATATGTTTCATTTATATTTTTAAGATAGCAAGAAAAACAGAGATATATCTCTTCTGTTTACATTATATCTTCAGTGTTCACAAACATCATTAGTTCTTTTTTGTAGAATTGTGTATCAACTCAAACAAAAAGTCAGTAGAAACAAACTTGACCTCTTACTCATTAAAAAATTTCTTTGAAAAATCCTGTCCCTAAATCTCCAAAATATAAAACGTTCAAATATATACTTATTAGTATATGGAGTAATTTGGCAAATTGTCATTTCCTGTGTCATTCGCTCTCCAATTAATTCATTACAAGACAAACCGTCACGAAAGGGGTTCCAATAATTTATCCCCGGCCACTAACAGCATCTCGACTGCTTAGACTTCCAATCTACTGTTCTTGAAATTTTAATTTGCCCTAAATCCAGAAGCCGATCTTCAGAATCTGGAAATGTTAGATTTAGAGATATGTGAAAAACTAATGAATATTTATTAAGGAGCTGCTTGTTTTCATTGTTCGTTATGACGGCTATTAATGTAATGTGTTCCGAATGTTTAATGAATAAATTAAATAAACCAAAGAAATATTCTAATTCAAAAACATTTTTAAATGTATTGGAATTTTACAATTGTGCAATATGTTTAAAGTATGTTTTGTACACAGAAAAGATAAATTCAGGGATACATGCAATTGCAAGAAAAGTCAAAAGAGCATTAAATTTTTCATATAAATTTAAAGGAATGATATATATATATATATATATATATATATATATATATATATATATATATATATATATATATATATATATATATATATATATATATATATTTATATATATATATATATATATATATATATATAGTATTATACTGGAAACTCGGTAACAATCAAATCCATAAAAGATAAACTCTCGAAATTAGAGGATACATAATTATATTCAGTCTTTTCTTTACTTGAATATACGTTTATATTTTCAACATAGCAAAGCTAACATAATTAGACATTTTCTGCATAAATCACATCTTCATTGTTCACAAACATCATTAATCCTGTTTTGTAAAATTGTATTCCATCTGAAGCAAATCTAAAAGCTTCATCTTTGAAACATTTCTTCAAAAAATCCTGCCCCTGAATCTCCAAAATAGAAAACATGCATACATATTCATATTAGATAATGGAGTAAATTGTCATTTCCTGTGTCATTCGCTCTCTAATTAATTCATTACAAGACAAATTGCCGCCAAACGGAACGACAGTAGTTTATCGTCGGCCATTAACATCCTCTCCACTGCTCCGACTTCAAATCTGCTGTTCTCGAAATTTTAATTTGGTCTAAATCCACGAGCCGGTCTTCAGGATCTGAAATGTTAATTTCGTGAAAACTGAAAAACTCATGAATATTTAATAAGGACCTGCTGGTTTATGCGGTTCCTTATGACGGCTATTAAAGTAATGTCTTATGAATGTCTCATGTCTTGCAATGTCCGAATGCTTTATGAATAAATTAAATAAATGAAAGAAATGTTCTAATTGCCAAACATTATTCACTGCACCGCGTTTCTTCAACCGCGCAGTATGGTTAAAGTATTTCTTGTACACAGAAAAGAAAAATACTATTGGGAGCCCTACAATTGTAAGACAAATCGAAAGGAATATTAAATTTTCATATAAGTTTAATATATATATATATATATATATATATATATATATATATATATATATATATATATATATATATATATATATATATATACACATATATATATATATATATGTAAATAAATATATATATATATATATATATATATACATATGTAAATAAATAAATAAATAAATATATATATATATATATATATATATATATATATATATATATATATATATATATATATATATATATATATATATATATGAGATATCTCTATGGGTGTTGTCGAACAGAGATATCTTTTATAACATTAAATCTATGGGGTCTTTAATCGGTTCTGAACAAAGTTTTGACATTTAAAGAGGTGGCCGTCTAAAGAAGTGTGATTGTGTGTGCATATATATTTATACATTTTCCTCCCCGCTAGTAAAATTAATCGAATTTAAAAATATATATATATTAGGAACGTAGTAATAAATTTAAGAACAACTTCAACATCTTCCACCTGATCACTTGCAAATTCCAACGCAATTAAAGTGCAGAATTTACATAAATGAAAGCGCATCAGCATAAACTATCACAGAGAAACAAAATTAAATAAGAAATGCTCTTTCAATATGAAAAAGGAGACCAACATTAAAAGATCGATCCGCGGAAAATCGAGTAATTAATTACTTAGCATTCCAGGTAAGCAAAATTCTACATCAAAACACCTACGTTATCTGCCCTAGTGCTTGGATTAATGAAGGTCGATTAGAAGACAGAACGAAAAAGAAAACAGCTTAGCACGAAGGAGATCGAGATGTGAAGGGGTAAAAAAAAGCTAAGCAATAAAAAACATCGTTTAAACCACCTCTCACTCTTCATTTATCTTATTAGGTAATATATAATATGAAGCTGCTCTGAAGTGAAGTAAATAGTTTTTTCGATCCTGTATTGCAAAATAATGCGATTAAAAATCTTTCATAAACAGTTTTCTCTGATTAACACAGCACAACTTGACTTGCAAAGTTTATTTATCGAGAAAATTCGTTGTATATCATGGTTTCTCATGTGTTTAGGAACAGGAAGTTGCGATAGTGGGTATTCATCTTTTAATAGCAAAAGATGCCAAGTTGCGATTTGCAGAAAATTGTTAACTCCGTACAATGAGTTGCATAATTTCAGAAGAGATATTTTTAAGCGTGCCTCATCTCACAGCGCAAATACATTCCATTGTTAAGCGGTACTGAATTTACTAATCATATATTAGTAAATACATAAGGATGAAAGCGCAGAAGTAAAGAACACGTGTTTTTAAAATTTTAATATTTTTCCGTTGATATTTATCTAAACACAGATTAGCAAATGCATTAATGTTAATTTCTATTTGCGCATGGAAGCACACGTTTAAAGAAATAGGGTTTGATCTTTCAAATTTCAACATTTGTCGTAAACTGGCGTGGTTCCTTTGTCCTGTACAACTAGACACATAAAATCTTCATTCCTAGACACAAAAATTACGTTTATTGACGTAACCAAAAACTCTCACACAAATAACATGGAATACATAAAAAATAAATGTTCGTAAGGGGTCAGGCTACCGCTTGTCGATAGTTCCTGCTTAAGCGAGTTTTTACTTCCAACTGAACTTAGGGTGCGCTGTGCCGATAATTGGCGAAATAGTTATGTGCATGAGGGGGGTGGGGGTGCACACTATCACAGCAACGTTCCTGACAACATTTATTGTGAGTATGGCGTACAGGCTTTGTATTATATTTTTCAATCTAGGTTCAAGAAAAGAAATATTTACTTTAATTTTGCAAGGTATTTAATGTCTACTTATCGATCTGTCTATTTTTAAACGCCCACGCACACACATACACACTATATATATATATATATATATATATATATATATATATAAATCCCTCTAGTGTAATTAATAATATTTGGAAATATTATTAGGTATATAGCATTAAATTTGAGAACAATTTAAACGTCTTCCACCTGACTACGTATTCAAATTCCAGAGCGATTAAAGTGCAGCGTTTACTTAAAATGAAACGCATCGGAATAAACTATCACATAGTAACAGGGAAAAAAAATGCTGCTGGAAAGAAATGCTCTTTGAAGCTGAAAAAGCAGAGCAACATTAGGAGATCGATCCGTGGAACATCACGTAATTAATTACTTAGCATTCCAGGTAAGCAAAATTCTTCTTCAAAACACCTACGTTGTCTTCCCAAGTGCCTGGATTAATGAAGATCGATTAGAAAGCTAAACAAAAAAAGAAAACAGCCTAGCACGGAGAAGATCAAGTTGTGAGTGCTTGTGAAAAAATAAAGAAGATTTAAGCAATAAAAAATATCGTTAAAACCACCTATCACTCTTCATTTTTCATATTAGGTGATTTATAATATTAAGCTGCTCCGATGTGAGGTAAATACTTTTTTTTCGAACCTGTAGTAAAACTTGTAACATAATGCGTAAAAATGAAAAATAATTGTTTTTAATAAAGAGTTTTCTCTGATTACTTTGTCACGACTTGACACAAAAAGTTTGGGTACAATTAATATGTATTTCATTTCATGTGTTTTCGTGTTCTTTAAGACAGGGCGTTCTGGAATAGTGTATTCAGCTTTCGACGACAAAAGTTGTTAGCTTGTGTTTGATACACAATTTTCAACTCCTTGTATTCTTGCATAAAGATATGTTACGGCATTTGACATCACAGATCTTCAAATCTAATGTTAATCAAAACTGCATTTACTAATCATAAAATAGTAAATGTATATTTTAAAATTATAGTTTTTGAATGTGGCTGTAGACGTAGAAATAAAGAGCATGTATTTTAAAAAGTTTATTAATTTCCCGTGTTATTTGTCTAACCACAGATTAGAAAATTCATATTTCTCAATTATTTTTGATGCATGAAGGTAGACGTTCAAATTTATAGAGATATGTCTTTAAAAGTCAATATTTTTGTGCCTATATTTTACACACTTTATGTTAAACGTTTCAATCAAGATTAAAAAGCATTTACTTTACATTTACAGGGTGTTTATGATTATCTATCAATATGTCTATTTATATACACACGTGCTCCCAATATATATATATATATATATATATATATATATATATATATATATATATATACCCAACAAACACAGAGACATCGGGCCGGGGCCGGATGATTCCGGCCAGCCGATTTCTCCACTGCCGGGCCGGGGCATTAGGTCAGTATCGGATCCGTCACGGGCTTGTCCTCTCGCCCGCGACTTCCCCGTCGAGTGCTGGGCCGCTTGCGGTAACAATGAAGCTATCGTGCATCGGACTGCGAACCGTGATAGAACCGCAAAGTTCCCCTCGATGTGGACATACAGCCGCACCATTGCCGGAGGGTGACGGGCCGGTTACGGGAGCAATAATTCGTGTCGACAGGCCGTCAAATACCCATCTCGAAACCATCAAAGCACCGTCGATCAGGGTTACTTTCCAGTGCTGGGCCATAATTGGAATTCCGACAGATTTTCTAAGTTTTTCTTAGACCCCCTTCCTTTCACATGCTTTTTATTTTTATTAATGAGATTGTTTATGATAACAGTACTTATGATACCAGTGTTTATGATAACATTTGATATACATCAGATGATATATATCTGATATATATCTGTAGATATCAGATGTTATATATATAATATTTGATATATATAACATCTGATATCTACCCTTACACTTTATTTCTTTTTTTTTCTGGCTCTCCATGTATAACTAGTATTATTATTTTTAACTTTTCTCTTTTTCTCGTGTATTTTCAGGTAATAGAAAATATTATTCTCTGCTAAAACCTGAAATTTTCTTTCAGAATAATCCCTTAAAATTATATTTGTACATGTTATTTTAAGTAAAGTTCGTAAATGTTCTCGAGATAAGAAAATTATAATATTTTCCATAGAGGAAATTTATTTCATTCTTCTCAAAGTTAAAAGTGAGGTGTATTATATATTTGAAAACCAGGAATTACCCGATTATTTAACTTTAATTGTTATAATTTATTTGAAAATGATTTAAAATTAAAATTGAATGTAGTTCAATGTTTTATAAATTTTGTTCAGTACTTTTTTAGTAGTTGACAAGTGAAAAAATTTCATAGTTTTGCATATCAAAGAATGGTTCATTGTTAAAGCTTAGCTGTTCAAGAAATATTTTGTTTTGAGACATCTTCAAATACGTCTTGATAAGTTTATTCTTTGGTGATAAAAAATAATAATATTCTGTCATCCTACAGTCTTATATTGCTGAATACGTTAAGACTGAAAAAGGACTGAACAAAATTTATAAAACATTGAACTACATTCAATTTTAATTTTAAATCATTTTTAAATAAATTATATAAATGAAGATTATATAATCGGGTAATTCGTGATTTTCAAATATATATTACACCTCACTTTTAACTTTGAGAAGAATGAAATAAATTTCCTCTATGGAAAATATTATAATTTTCTTATCTTGAGAAAATTTACGAAGTTTACTTAAAATAACAAGTACAAAATATAAACGTACCTCTCGGTCATTGTCCAATGACGGTATATTAAAAAACTGTTGGAAATAAAGAAAATCCCACATCCCACACAGTCGAGCATCAGAGAGTAACAAATGTTGAACCACGTACAGAACTGAAGACATTAACTGTGTCGGAATATAATTGGCATTAGCGTGCGCCATAAGTTTCGCCAACACAAAAATCGCCAATTTTTATACGTCCTGTATAAAAGATTGGCGACTGCCCAAAGAGCATTCCCGTCTATTTTTAGAATTCCCCCCCACACACACACACACTCTTACTTGCACCTGCAAATGTCCACGGAGGGAGGACACAAAGGAATTTCACCATCCCAAGCGAGGCACAGCACACAGCTGGAAAGTCGAGATGGGGGGTGGGGGGTGGGGGTTTGCGGATGCGCGGTTAAAAAAATTTAAAACTAATTTATTAGTAAAATAATGAATATAAAAATATTATCATTATGCTAGATAACTACTTAGAGTTAAAAATGAATTTTACACGTATAACTGGAAATAAACAAAACTACATTGGTTTTAAAAACGCTACTCCACGTAGCAACCAGTTGGGAAATACATTTTTCGTTTTTGTTTTAACACGTCTTAACCCATCAAATAAAAGAAATCCGTCAAATATGCCTCATTATTTACAGTGGCTCCCAAAAGTGTTCGTACACTTACGATTTTCAATGAAATAGGGGTCTATCCATTAATTAAAATGAATTATTCAGAATGCGTATTTAAAATAAGATGTATAATCTATTCTTAACAAAACTACATGAAATATTTTAAAAACATAGTAAAACTTTATTTTTAAGAAACCAGTAATCAAAAAGTAACAAAAACTTTATCCCACAAGTATGCGAAAAAATACTGTAAAAATGACGAATAAAATTCAATGTACCTCAATATTTTAATAACAATATTATGACTGTATAGAGGTTTAAAAATGTATGATATGTTTTTAGTGTTTAATCTGTTAAACATTTATTGAAATGCATTCGGACGCAATTTCATTTAAAAGAGAACTGTTACTCGAAGTATTTTACTTTATGCTATGAATATATCTATCTTCTGATAAATAAAAATGGTCATGTTATTCATTACAAAATAAATATACTTACCCCCCCCCCCCGAAAAAAAAGTGCCGAAAATAAGCTAAAATGGTCATGTTTCTATAAAAAATGGCTCCAATTCCTGCGTCACGAAATATTTAAATCATGAAATAATTATCAACACCATCACCGAAAAATTTGAAGTCCAAATAAGTGTAACCCAGCGGTCTAACAAAAAACGAAATGTAGCGCCTAACGAAATTGATATTGGCCCAATGCAACTGGTGGTATGGTTGCCAAGTAAATCGCAGAGAACCTGAGTATGAAATGAAGCGCCAGATAGATACCCGCTTTGGCATCCAAGAGAGTCTGCCGAAAAGTCCGTCTTAATCAAAATGAAAAACAAATTTAGGCAGGTACTACTCTTTGCTCTCTTGTGCATAAACTCTTGATCGAAAAAATTATCCATTTGTAAGTGGATGTTTATTTCATTTCTATATAAAAGCCAAAAATATATTAATATAATCTAACAATAGTTGATGTCTGTCAAAACATGACGGCTAGATAGTAAATGAATGTACTAATACACAAATTATATTCAACACATCATTGTCAAATGTTGAAAATCATAATAATGCGCAGAAACAAATTGTGATTAAGCGGCTTCGCGCTTAGTGAGTATCTAAAGACAGATTTAAAAATGTAACTGAGCATGTGCAGAAAGCAATTTTTTTAAATTGTAAATGATCGCTAATTAAACAGCATGAAATAAACAATTTCCATGAGGTTTACTGTTGTATTTCACAAATATAATTATCATAAAAATAAATAAGGCAGAGATAGATCTAGAGAGACTTCTCGGAATAAACGTGTTTATCATTAAAACATGTCACTGAGCGTGCGCGGAAACAGTGAGTTTCTAAAGACAGATTTAAACATGCCACTGAGCATGCGTAAAAATCAATTGTAAATTGTAAATTATCGCTGATTAATAGAAATTGCTGTCACAAATACCAAATTTAACAAATCTACAGATTACAATCTTTCGTTTAAGACCAAAATGAAATAAATTGATGCAGTAGTTTTCTCTCACGGACTGCCCAAAAAGTCGGCTTAGCAAATTAAATATATAGATGATATATATTATGCATATATCACATAGTATAACCGAAAGATTATATTATGTCAGCCGTATACTTCTGATATAATACAATCTTTTCATACAAGGAAAATTATGTGAATTCTTCGTGCAAAAGAAGTTTCACAAAAGTGAAATAAATATTTATGAAAAGTCTGTTTAATTTCATCTTCGCCTTCCCTTTCAAATCCATAATTCTGATGCAGATTTCTGTTACTTGTGGTTACGAATCGGACTATCGATTCCGGGACGTTAGAGGGAGAGTGGTTTCGGGTCGATTCCCATCCAACCATCACCGGCCCTCAAACGGGTACACACTACGGGATTCCCCGTCGGAGATTCTTAAATCACCCGGCAACGGTACGGATCATTTTCCCCGAGCCTATCGTTCTATCGGCGCCTCCAGAACCTGCCCGTCAAGTTGCCGTCAGTCTTGTGTTTGTTGGGTATATATATATATATATATATATATATATATATATATATATATATATATATATATATATATACTGTAAATTTTTTATATATATATATATATATATATATATATATATATATATATATATATAAACAATTTACCCTACAATTTTTTGTATTGTATTATAATGACAAAATTTCTAAGTTGTGAAGTTTCTGAAATCTTCACTACCAATCGTATTATTCAAAATGCATTTAATTTCCCTATAACAGGGTTTCCCAACTATGTTCAGTGGAGCGTTGATTTTTCACAGAAGTTTAATAGGTGTTCCGTGAAAAAGGGGATGTCTTTTCTATCCTGCAACGGCTACAAAAATTCAAACATGTTTGACGGATACATGCCCAAAAATGTCTTAAAAACTTAACAAATAATATATTTTTCTCATTTTTTTAAAAATATTCATTAAGTGTTATCACATACCCTAAAATATAAACAAAGTGTTCTGTTAAAATTTCAGAATTTAACAAGTGTTTCATCGCAGGAAAAGATTTGGAAACCCTGCCCTAAAGAAGTCAAATTCAAACTAGATGAATGAGATAGGCAGAGCTTAGCGACTATTGCCAGTCGTTTAGCACTAAGGTTGTCGTATACGAAACCTATTGGATTCGATCACCTCAATGTTAACGTATGGAGAATTTTTTTCTTCTGTTTACATCAACATAAATGATGACAATCCAATAAAAATTGTATTTTTAAATTGCAAGGTGTTGAAAACTGCAGGAAATCAGGATTCATTTTATAAATTGCGTACACCAAAGGAATTTATAAGTCTTTAAAACACACTATACCAGATTTTCCCCCAAATAATTTAAATTTTTAAATATTATTTGCCTTAAAACAAAAATAAAAATGCCCAAAGTGTAACATTTCTTTCTCTATTACGGAGTACATTGTTTTCAAATTTTAAATCCAAGTAGACAACCAATGGATAAATTTTTCCTGCATATTAACATTGAGATCAGTGAATCCAAGGGGATTATTACAAAGCAGTCTCCTTAACTGGGTAATAAGCAACAAAACGGATTATCTATATACATAAAACAGTTCCTTAACTGACTGACTGACAGATAACGCACAGACCAAACCACAGGACCTAAAGGGGTGAAATTTTGCATGGTGATTTTTCTTATAGTGTAGAGGTGCATGCAGTAAGAAAGATTTTTGAAAAATTCTTCTTATATTTTTAAATTAAGTTTTTAAGCTGTGTTTGTAACTTATAAAATGTATATTGCGAGAATGATCATAGAAATTCTTTTCAGATTAAATCTTTTTCGAATCTTTACCTCCATTTTCCGATTTTTGGTGAATTTTTAAAGATTATTTTTTAGAATTTAATTTATTAAATGCTGATCACGTGGTTTCTTCTCTTTTTAAGATACTTTAAATTAATTTTGTGTCACGTGCATAACAACGAAATAGACATTTTTTTCCTTGCTAATGCGGCAGACGATTGGACATCCAAAAAACTATTAAAACACAGTAAAAGATAAGTTTCTCAAACTGTACTATATTCTTTAGCATTTCCTATTAGATTTAATTTGAATATTTTCTTCTACATTATTTGTGTATAAAAATATCCGTTATGATTTATATATATATATACATACATACATATATATATATATATATATATATATATATATATATATATATATATATATATATATATATATATGAATATATATATATATTATATATATATATATATATATATATATATACATATATTGTTGTACTAATTATGTTGGGAACTACTTCTGTAGTCAGGAATTTCTAAGTCTCTATTAGTAGTAATATTTCTTATGGCACTTTCTGTAGTAACGAAATGTTGAGTTGCTTCCTATAATGTAAAATTTGTAAGAGTCTCTGTGGATGTAGAACCGGCACCTTTCTATATACTGCTGACTGCTTAAGAATTGTCCCAAGACATCAGGTGATGTACAATGCTATAGATAAAGTTCTTTGAGCCACGAAAGTCTACGGTACTACAAATGTTATATCTACGGCAGCAGGAGTCCCCTAGTTCGGGAGGCTGGAAAGTGGTGTCGGCACACTGCATTCTTGATCGGGACAGAAGAAATGATGATCGTCTGCTTAATAGTGGAGTGCGTTTACCACAATATCCCAAGGAACATCACTGTCATCATCTTAAATAAGCTGAAAGCAGCTGGAAAACTAAAATAAACTGCCAAGGCCTCTTTTTTAAATAACAAGTAATTTATTTGGTGTTCGCAAACATGGAGCCGGTCTTGATTACAAGTGAATCGTCATATACACGGTAAACGATGAGTTGGAAGCTTACATGAGCTGTAGCTTACATGAGATGTTGGAAGCTCATATGTTGGCTGACCGTTCAGGTCAAAAGTGAACAACAAAAATGATATGATAAAAATAGCACCCCCAATACAGTCGAGGCCAGGACCAAGAACTGAAGGGGAGCTTAAACGTATACAATTTAAAGAGAAAACTTCTCACTTAGGAAAAAATGGCTCACTGATATTTTTTCTCATCGCTGGACAGAAGTGCAAACAAGGAGAACGAGGGTTACAATAATTTTAAAATTACCGCCAAGCGAAGCGAGCATAGGGAAATACCCGAGAAGCCTACAGGAAAGGCGCAGAAAAAGAGCGCGTTGTGCAGGGAGCTCGTTAGATTAGAAAAGGCGATTCACCACCAAAAATGAAGGAAAACTTGCGCCAAGCAGGCAAAGGAAGCAGCGCGCACAAACCACATTGGTCAAGCGAGGGATGACAAAGGAATGCGCCAAATTTTAATTGGATGAAGTTTTCACAACAAACTAAGGAATAAATTTTCCCACGCGACGCAAATCACACCCGCCGAAAAAGATGTTATCTGTGAAAATTGGAGACAGACCGTCTGCCGTTATTGCTAGCGACATCGATTTACGGTTCAATTAAAGTACCCCCAAAGGAGCGTAAATACAGCATAGATATATCCGATGCTTTTGAAAAGGGGATCATAAAAAGAAATGCAATTTTACTTGACCACGGGGCGGCGTTTCGAGAAACGAACAGATTTTTTGGTCCAACTTAGGGGACGAACGTTAACGGCATGGCGTGGACAAAGGCTAGTTGGATGTTCACAAGAAACACCCTGCAATTACCAGCCATAAAATGTGCATTTTATTCACAAACTTGACGAGGGAATCCGGAGACTAACACCTGGCTAAGCAATTTATTGTTAAAGATTTTACGGTTTAAGAAAAATGGGCAAATGCTAAATTCTCAGGAACACACAAGTCGAGGGAACAGTATAGAAATTACACCATTTTATTTTATGGATCAACTATTCAGAATTAGAGATTTTATATTAATTTAACGTGCGTTATTATCTCAACCAATTAATTATTTCTGGAACGAATTCTTCGTTACATACATACATACATACATATATATATATATATATATATATATATATATATATATATATATATATATATATATATATATATATATATATATATATATATATATATATATATATATATATATATATATATATATATATATATATATATATATATATATATATATATATATATATATATATATATATATATATATATATATATATATATATATATATATATATATATATATCTAGGGTGAACCAAAAGTCTTGCCCTGATTATAAACATTTATCGTGCTCAAACTATTATAATTACACCTATATTTGTTTGGATATATTGTAAGTACTGTTATAATTTTTTTATGAGACCATTTACCTCAGTAAATTTTAACGTGTGCCCCCTTGGTAGCTCGGAGAATGTCGAATCGGTATTCCAGTTCCCGCCAAGTGTTATTTAACATGTCTTCCGTTACAGTACACACAGTACATGTTTCGTCTAGGAAATCACGCATTAAAGATCCCCAGTGTGGGGGTGCGACATCTTTCTGAAAAAAGTTATTAAAAGTCTAAGTAAATGTTAGGGGTAACACTTTTTGGGCTTTCTCTTGAATCGACGACATTCCGGCCGAAAATTATGGCCTTCTTTCAAATATTCCTCCGAGTCCCTCTTGAAGGAGCACTCGTGTCATTTATTGCACAAAAAACTACTAAAGCTGACTTATCGAACGATACAAAAGGTACATTATTATATTAAACGGTTATTTTGTAATGAATTTTTATAATCAGGGCAAGACTTTTGGTTCACCCTGTATATATTTGTCCTAAATTGCATACATTGACCGTTGTATTTAATGTGAATGTACTCCGTAGCGAAACACGGGCATTCACCTAGTTCTTATATATATATATATATATATATATATGGTGATTTGAAAAATATTTGTTGAAATCGCTATATTGCTGCCTATTGAAATACCTCGAAAAGAAGCAAAAAATATATTATCTAACCTGATAAAACAACTTTTTACTAAATGTACATGTCCCTTCGTGGTTCCCTATCTTGATGATAAACACGTAGAGATAAAAATTAACAATAACCCGCTTTCTTCCGCTCCTTTGCCGGAAACACTTCGGTACCGTTTCAAAATTAAAATTATCGATTTTTTTTCTTTTTTTTACTCTATTCTTCCCAATTCCACCGGAGCAACCCGTTCGCAAATATCTTTAGTTTTGAGAACCGGCAATGATCGATTTTCATTAATCTGAAGCATAAATGGTGTTGCGTCGAAGACAAGTTCTTATCTCGGATGCTAGATCTTGTCCATTAATTAAAAAGAAAACCGCGACACATATTGATGAAGCGAGTTCCAGATCGTATCGGCTATATTTTTGCCGAGTCATTTAACTTCCTTTACCAACAAAGGAATTGTTCGACATATTTTTAATCTTTCATTTAGATTTCCTTTCCATTTCTCATCGGATACATAAATAATATATCGCTATTTCTCATAAGAAGAGTGTTTGATTTACATAGATTAAATAATGCACGTCCTATAATAGAAAGTGTTACTGAAGTGAGTGTATATATATATATATATATATATATATATATATATATATATATATATATATATATATATATATATATATATATATATATGTATATAAATATACACTGGTGTAAGAAATTAAGAGAATTTGCAGACTTGGTCGATTATCTCTAGAACTACTGTACCAATTTTAATGAAATTCGATATGTACATACATTGATACAATACAAAACAAATAACCCTTTCAATAATTGTAATATACAAGCTGGATCGTGCATAACACTCGTTGGAGTCGGAAGGTATGAAACAGCGGTTGCAGAATAAACAAAAAAAATGGGTTAATAGATGGGTTAATAGGGGGTATGGTCCCCTCTTACAGATATACAAATCTCGCAGCGTGATTTCTTACTTGAAATAAGGCAGTTTATCATTTCTTGTAGCAATTGGTCCCGTTCGTTCAGCAACGCTGTTTTCATTCCCTGGATGCTTCTCGGAGGGGGGAGGGGTTGCGAGTTGAAATTTCCCTCCCCAGAGCGTCCCAGACATGATCTATAGGGTTAAGGTCTGGAAATCTGGCTGGCCAATCCATACAGAGAATATCCTCACTCTCTGTAAATGCGTCGACCAGAAGACCTCTATGTGACCTCGCGTTATCGTCCATTAAAATGAACTTAGGGCCAACAGCACCCCTGAAAAGGCGAACATAGGGCTCCAAGACCTGATCCCTATACCTCACACCAGTCACAGTGCCTCTTTCAAAGACATGGAGAGGTTTGCGGCTATCCAACATGATGTCTTCACAGACCATTAAACCTCCTCCGCCATAATGGTTGATTTCGTGGACATTGCAGGGTAGGCTGAACCGGGACTGATCAGTGCAGAGAATGGTCGCCCATTGATCCATACTCCAATCTCTATGCTCCGTGCACCATGATAAACTGATTCTCCTGTTCGTAGAAGTGATCGGGACGCAAACAGCAGGTCTGCTTGCAAACAACCCTCTCTCATGAAGTCTTTGGAAACAGTCACCCTTGACACACGGGTTCCTGTGGCTGCATACAAGTCACAAGAGAGCTGAGAAGCTGTAGCACTCCTGTTACGCCTCGCTATAATCGACAAATGGAGATCTTCTCTGGCCGTCGTGGCTCTTGGACGACCTTTCGCAGGCTCTCTCTCGATGGATCCGGTATCCTGGAACTGTTTCCATAAGTTACACACGACGCTGGGCGATAAATTAAACTCTCTACAAATTTGGAATTGAGATTGGCCTGCTTCTAGCCTCCCCACAATTCGCCACCTCATTCCATCATCTAAACGTTTGTGGTTACTCATTTATACTGTTACAATTTAAAATTAACCAATTGCTGCAAAATAACACCAAGAAATTCGCCGAGGTGTGCTAGCGAACGAAATGCGTCTTAACTTACACGAGCTTATAAAGCCTGTTTCTCTACTGGCTCCGTCTGCACACACGTGTACCCTTACGTGTTTGACGTACAAGATATGTATTTTTGTCTAGAAGCAGTGATTTTACATTAAGTTTAGTTCTTTTCATGAAATTCGGTAAAATATGCAAATTCTCATAATCTATTTCATCATTGTATATATATATATATATATATATATATATATATTCAAATGCCGATTTGGTCGTATTATTGGAGATAATACGGTTCCAAACTATGGAGATATGGCTCCAAAATGTGCTTAAAAGCCCCTTTGTGGCAAATAAATATCAAAATTCCAAAGTGTGAAACTTTCGGCCCAAAATTTGTCTTGGCGAGATATGTTCAACGAAACAGTAACATGTTATACATGCTAATCATACTATGCAATTTATGGCAATAGCCAGCTTAAAAACCCTTGAAAAAGATTTTAAAAAGTTACAAATTAGTTAAGCAAAGTAAAAACAAATTTATGCTAATAAAAGAGCCTTTCTATTTTTTAAACAGGACAAATTCTACAGATTGGTATATGCATTACCCATATTACCTTCCTAAACTAAAAGAAATCCCGAGAAAGGGTACTTTTAAGAGTTTTTCGTCAAAGTATTTTGTTCAGAAAATCATTTGCATATTTGTAATTATCGAAAAACTTTACCCACGGTACTTTCTTTTGAAAAGCATTTATCCCCATCCAATTAAATCAAATACTCTTGCTTACAAAAGAACATAATATTTCTTTTTTTAATTTGCTTGAATAAGGAAATCAATGACGAGTAAAATAATGAAGATTTTTTTTCATACTAATGTATTAGTTTTGGAAACTCTTCTGACCGTTAAAGATACATTATTATGAACTTAGTAAAATGTTATCTATCATTCTGTATACACATAATATACACTCAAGAGCCAAAACATTATGACCACCTGTCAATAACGAGTTGGCCAACTTTGGCGCGCAACACAGCTTCAACCCGCCTTGGCATGGATGCCACAAGACCTTGGTAGATGGCCGGGGACAGATTGTACCAGATGTTTAAGCAACGGTTACGCTAATCCGAGATATTGCTAATTGGTGGTCTTTGAACTCTGAGCTGCCGTCCCATTACATCCCAAATGTGTTCTATCGGATTGAGATCCGGTGAGTTAGGCGGCCAGGGCATTAACTGGAATTCAGCATCATGTTCCTGGAACCACTCCAACGCAATTTTAGCCTTGTGAAACGGGGCGTTGTCCTGTTGGAACATTCCATTTCCAGCTGGAAAAACCCTGTAGCAGTTATGGTCTGCTCTACCACAACCACGGGTCCCAGAGACGCCCAAGAGAACGTCCCCCAAAGCATAATACCGCCACCACCGGCCTGTGTATGACCTACTGTATATTGAGGGAGCAACAGTTCGCCTGGAAGACGGCGTATCCTAACACGGCCATCGACGTGATGAATGACAAACCGTGATTCATCTGACCAGGCAACTCTCTCCCACTGATCCATGGACCAGTCGCGATGTTCCCGGGCCCAGCGCAGGCGCAGTTGGCGATGACGCTTGATCAGCAAAGGCACACGAGTGGGACGTTTGCTGCGTAGCCCCATATCCAACAGTGTCCGCTGAACAGTGTGCTGCGATACTATTCTACTTAGCCCTGCATTGTATTGGGCTGTCAGTTGAGCCACTGTCTGGCTCCGGTTTTGCTTCACCATGCGAGACAGTCTCCGACCACCTTTTTCTTTGATAGCGTGTGGACGTCCAACACCATGTCGTCTACTGCTGGTTTCACCGAAATTCATCCACTTTGCATAAGTACTAATAACTGTAGGTCGTGAACAGCCCACGAGTCGTGCAGTTTCGGAAATACTTGTTCCGAGCCTTCGAGCCATTACAATCTGCCCTCTGTCAAAGTCGCTTAGATCCGCAGCCTTTCCCATCACACACAGAAGTAAGTGAAAGAATGATTCTTCAGACTCTCCAGCAGCAGTTAAATACCACTTCCACCTGATCACATGATGATTTTTATGTCTGAACGTTTTTGTGAAAACTTTCGAAGACATAATCCTATTACAACATAAATCCTTGTTTTCGATTATGGAAATACCTAACTTTTGTTTGAGTATTAAAAAACAGGCCTAATGTTAATTTTAAATAGTTGATCACTGCTAAATCCAGGACTGTATGTCTCTATACTCTTCAGTAACATGTGAACGAAAATCTGAAAAGATCTAAAAGCAAATAGGAAAACTTTATATCTAATGTTTAAAAATGTATAAAATACATCTACAAAAGCTGTCAAAATAAATACTATTCTTTCTCATTCCGTCCACTGCATAAAGATAATTTGAAATAAAAGTATATTACATCTGTAACTAGGAACATGACATTTTCCGTATTTAAATATTTCTAAAATATATTTACTAAAGTAAACATTTTTCATAGGATACATACATAATATATGGCTATTTCTTATAAGAAGAGTGTTTGATATTCATAATTTGTTTGATGCATACATTTGTTTGATACATGAGAGCCTGTCATATAAATAACATATGGCTATTTTTTATAAGAAGATTGTTTGATTTACAGGGTTTAAATAATACGCGTCTTACTATAGAAAATGTTACTGAAGTATGTTAAATATGTATGTTTGTATGTATGTATGTATGTATATGTGCGTATGTGTATGTATATGCATGTATATGTATATATGTATGTATGTATATGCATGTATATATATATATATATATATATATATATATATATATATATATATATATATATATATATATACAGTGGTACCTCGACTAACGAGTTTAATTTGTTCCATGACTCGAAATACTCGTATCTCGAATCAATTTTCCCCATACAAAAGAATGGAAATGCCATTACTTCGTTCCGGGCTCCCCAAAACACTGCAATTTTTTGTTATATGTTTTTAAATAAGAAAAATGTGCTTATAAACGACGAACATTGTATAAAAACGGAATACAATAGAATGTACTACAATAAATTTGTTTTATTAAGTGTAATATACAACATTTACCTTGGAGATCAGACTTGAAGACGCTGATTGAAGAGGAGGAGAAAGGCTGAACTGAAAAATTAAATCTTATTCGTTGATTTTTGACCTTTTCGCCCCGCTTTCCTCTCTTTCGCTTTCATTACCAGCTACTCTCTTAAAGTGAACGAGTGAGCCACGGAAGTTTGTCAATTGTTGCATCGTTCACTGTGGCTATAATGTCCAGATTCTCCTTTCTGAGAACGTTCCGAAGAACATTTTCTCAGAATCCGTTGAAGTGGGAGAGCTTGCCATCCTAGAACCAAGGTCACCCCACCCCTTAGACCCCATGGGGAGTTCCAGTGTGGGGCAGGGGATTGTAGTTATTTCTCTGCGAGAGAGGTTGGGCGCTGTTCGGTTTCAGAGGACGACTCAAATTTGGGCAGAACAAGCTGCCCCGGGTGGTAATTGTTCCGTGTTAATCTCTCGGTTTAAGATTGTATAGTAGTCTCAGAATAATATGTAAATAATTGTATAATAATTGTACATAAAGTTTGTAAATATTATATGCTTCTTTTGTTCTCTTTTGATGAGCACGTAACATGGCATTCGCTGCTCAATCTAGCAGTGGAATATCTGAAGCTTGCTCGTAACCCGAATTATATATATATATATATATATATATATATATATATATATATATATATATATATATATATATATATATATATATATATTAATTACATATGTGTGTGTGTGTGTGTGTGTGTGTGTGTGTGCAGTGATGTTTCTCTAGCCGGTCATCCATCGATATGGACATATATTGTTCAAAACCAATTAAAGTCTTTATGGAGCTAATGTTATGGATTAAAGATCTACAAATAGGATAATTTAAAACCCATCTGCAAAAATTGTAGAAACTCTTAAAGATTATTCTTTTTCACTTAGTACACTGAAAAAAGATAATTTGAAATATAGTTATATTATACCTGGAAGTGTGTGTGGCTAATGTCCCTGGGGGATGACGACATTACACCCCAGTCCGGTGTACATATGAATACAAGACATAGAAACAGACAAATGACACAATCACAGAAGAATTTTATTGACAAACGATGACACCGGCGATGGACGATGGGTTGCAGCTTCCCTTTCTAGACGGAGCTCCATTTGCAGGCGGAAGACTGACCGGTTCCCCAGAATACAGCCAAGTCTTACGCGGGAATCGAACCAGCACCCCCGGCGTGGCAGGCTGATGCCTTTAACCACTTAGCCACTGGGCGACATACCTGGAAGTAGGAACATGGAATATTCGCTGTTTGAAATTTCTAAAATGTATTTACTGACGTCAGAAATATTGAAAGGTTAAACTGTGTTATGAAATACTTTTCATAACACATACCGATATATTAATAAGGGATCCCTACTGAAAGAAAAATCTAGAAACAAATTCAAAAAGCCTGTATTCAGTCACTGCTAAGTGCAGCTTAAGGCTGTTGTAATGATTGTATTGAATTCGCTCACCTCAATTTTAACCTATAAAGGAAATGTGTCCAAGGATTGCTGACTTGGATTGAAATGTTTTTTTTTAAATTGTAACCCGTAATAGAGAAGAAATTTTACACATTGGGACATTTTTGTTTAAAAAAAAGTACAAATAATATTTTAAAATTTAAATTATTAGGGTGGGGGGGGGAAACTAGTATAATGTGTTTTAAACGTCCACCAATTCCTTTGGTTGATGAATTTTTCAAAATCAATCCTGTTGCAAGGTGCAGAAAATTTCAAGCTATCTAAAAAAATTTAAATGGTGATTTATCAGCATTGGTGTAATTGTAAATAGTAAGCAAGTTTCCTCCATAAGTTAACATTGAGGCGAACGAATCGAATTGGGTTAGCACAATGATGCCTTAAATACTGCGAGTTAAGACTGAAACAATATAAGAAAAAATCATGTCTTAATATTACGTTAAACGTAAAGTTGCGCGATTTAAAATTAAACAAATATGCTAAATCTTAAATAAAATGTTTCCTTTAAGATTCCCGAAATCAGCCCTAAATTTAATTTTAAAAAGTAAAAAACATTATTTTACGCAAATATTCGATAAAATCTATCTAGAAAATGAAACGCAGAATCAATATGTCGTAGCTTTTAGTTAATGAGCTAGATCTGGCTTCGTAGATAAGAATAAATGATTAAAACAACACAATTTATGCTACAAATCTTTCTCGGATCAATGAATATCGATAGGTCAATGAATATCAAAAGAGGGAAAAAAATGTTTTCTATGGAATTCGAAGAGAAATAATATTTTGAAATATTCAATTTAAAATACAGTTCATTGATTATGATTGTTCTTTAATTAGTTGTTTCATTGTGGTCTGCGAACGAATAGAAATTCGCTGTCTACAAAGACTGTAATCAATGCAGTTTAGTAAAAATTATTGCGAATTTCTGACCATAAGCGATTTTCACATACATTGTGTTGGATAACAAATATATTGCACTTTTCTTTTCGGTAACATTTACACTGACTTCAATGCATTTATTATATTTAATTAAACTGTGCGGCCCGAGGTAGCCGAGTGATAGCACATCGGCTTTTGGTAGTGAGGGTGCTCGGTTTGAATCCCGACAAACGCCAGTTAATACCTTCATGTCTAGGTCAGATATGAGCATGTTAAATTCGTAGACCGGAAAGTCCTTCTATGAGGTGAGTGGGTGGGGGAGGTACGGTCCCCTCAGATTTCGCCCTTGGGGTTGCTCAGTCAGAATTGAGATGGCATCTGGCCAAGTCGGATTAGTATGTTAAAAAAGAAAAATGCCCAAATGTGTGATTTTTTTCTATATTAAAGAGTACATTAAAAAAAAAACTTTAAATCCAAGTAGGCTATCATTGGACACATTTTCTCCATAGGTTAACATTGGGGTGATCGAATCCAACTGGGTTAGTACACAGCTGCCTCAAGAATACTAGATTCGTTTTTAGGTCATTTTTTTATTTTGAATGCAAATAATTTTGAGTGTAATTAATAACATTTATGAAAGCGTGTATAAATGATAATATAGAGCTTTTTTGAAGTAAGAATTTTTCAAAGAATCAGAAATTGTGCATTAACTACATATAAGTGAATATTTATGCTAAAAATTGCAGAAGTTGTTGGAAAAAACAACTAAACGAAATTCCCTTTTATATGTAGATCTCAATTGTATATACATGTCACCTGATATCCATATAACAAGTTACCAGCTTCGCACATAGTTATCTTAAAATACGGATCTACGACATGACATTTAGAATAAAGTTTTTCCCTTATTCCCTACGGATCTTAAATACGCTTCAGCATCAAGTGTATGTACAAACAAGAAAAAAGTGGAGTTGGACCACAATTCTCATAAGGCCTTCATATATATATGCAGGATCTGTCCAGAAAGTAATGAGACTGATTCCATAGATTTCATTTATTTGAAGATAATTTTACAGACACTTAATTGTCTTCAAAATAGCCTCCTCCTGCAATAATACACCGTTGCCAACGACTCTGCCACCCATCGATGTCCCCCTGGAAGTCTTCAACTGGAATCCTGTTCAAAACGCGTGTTACGTTTTTCTCCAACTTCTCCAGATTGTCAAAACGATGACATTTTAAGCTGGATTTTAAACAAAGGAATCGAAAAAGTCCGACGGTGACAAATTGGTCTGTACGGTGTACCGGCGCATTATCGGGGTGCGGAATCCAATTTTTAGTGAGCTCCGGGTGGACGAGCGCAATTCGATTCCGCAAACTTTGAAGCACTTGTTTGTTAAAATCTGCATTAACTGTCTATCCGGATGACGTCATTTGGACACTCATCCGATGATCAGAGTCCAAAACCGCTTTAATTTTAGCCACATTGTCTGAAGTTAGAGAACTTGAGGGAAGCCCAGTGCGTTATTCATCATCGACGTTCTCCCTTCAGTCTTTAAAGGCATTGTGCCACCTAAACACTTGAGCCTTGGACAAAGACCCTTCCCGGATGCTTCTTGTAACATGGCAAGCGTCTCAGTAGCTGATTTGTTTAGTTTTACACAAAACTTTATGGCGTATCGCTGCTCGTCACGAAGGTCATCGTTTTGACAATCTGGAGAACTTCCAGAAAAAACGTAACGCGCGTACTGAACAGCATTCCAGTTGAAGACTTCCAGGTGGTCATCAATGGGTGACAGAGTCGTTGGCAAAGGTGTATTAATTCAGGAGGAGGCTATTTTGAAGACTATTAAGTGTCTGTAAAATTATCTTCAAATAAACGAATTCTATGGAATAAGTCTCATTATATTTCTGGACAGACCCTGTATATATATATATATATATATATGTGTGTGTGTGTGTGTGTGTGTGTGTGTGTGTACGTGTACGTGTACGGAGAAAACTATACGGAGAAAGACCAATAAAAAAATACCTCACACCCTGTCAAAATCCTTAGAGCTACTGTGCACTAACCCTATTTGATTTGCTTATTTCAATGCTAACCTATGGATAAAATGTGTCTACTATTTAAAGTTATATAAATACTGATAATCCAAGAGAAATGGAATTTTCAGATAGCCTGAACATTTCTGCACATTGCAACAGGATTCATTTTATAAATCACTAGATGAAGTACCCGGCGTTGCCCGGATTTTTAAGAAGGTTTGTTAACCGAAATCAATTTAAATACTTAGCACAGTATAAATTGCATAGCCAAAAAAAAAGCATGTGAAATATTATACATATCTCAGTATTTTGGTAGATGCAGTCTTTCATCATTGTACCACTAAAAGCTGTAAAGTAAAAATGTCAAATTGTGGAATGTTTGTTAACAAAATCAATTTAAAATCTAAACAATTTAGCAAGATTTAACCTTCTATCTTTGGAGCAAAAGAAGCTGATAAGTAAAACATAAAATATACATACATTTATAATAAACCACTAAAAGCTGAAAAAGAAAAATGTCAAATTGTCTTTTGGAAAGTAAAGCTGAAAAGTAAAAATGTCAATTTGTCGAATGTTTGTTAACCAAAATCAATTTAAAAACTAAACACAGTATAAATAACATAGAAAAATAAGCATGTGAAATGTTATACACCCAAATAATAAAAAAAAAACCAATATAAAAATATATAAATTTATAATTAACTCCTCAGAATTCATCTAGATTTAACCTTACATCTTTGGAGCAAAAGAAGCTGAAAAGTAAAACAAAATATATACATTTATAATAAACCACTAAAAGCTGAAAAGGAAAAAATGTCAAATTATCTCTTGGAAAGTTAAGAGTTTTAAAAAGTAAAGCTGAAAAGTAAAAATGTCATTTTGTCGAATGCGTGTTAAACAAAATTGATTAAAAAAGTAAACACAGCATAAATAACATTTTAAAAAAAACATGTGAAATGTTATACACATCTCAGAATTTTAGTAGATTCAGCCTTTCATTTTTCAAGTTTAAATTAAAAATGTCAAATTGTCTAATGTTCGTTAACAAAAAGTAATTTAAAAACTAAACACAGTATAAATAACATAGATTTAATAACAGTATAAATATCATAAAATATATACATTTATAATAAATCACTAAAAGCTTAAAAGCAAAAATGTCTAATTGTCCATATAAATACCTCCATAAATGCAGGATTCTGTAGCCAAAAAAATATATAAATAAAGTATTAAAGCATTGGTTAAAGGCCCTGACTGATGAAAAAATTAACAGAAATCTGCAATTTGGGCTACACGCACCATAAATGCAAGATTCTGTAGCAATAATAGAAACATCCTGTCCATAATAAACTCCATATAAATCTCTGTTCAATTAAACTGATCCAAATATTATCTCAAGTACCTTCATAAACTATGTTTCTCGTTTCTTGATTCGGGGTTCAATATGAATGTTTGTTAACGAAAGTCAACTTAAAAACTAAACACAGTATAAATAACATAGGAAAAAAACATGTGAAATGTTATACACATCTCAGAATTTAGATAGATTCAGCCTTTCATCACTAAAAGCTGAAAAGTAAAAATGTCAAATTGTCTTTTGCCTTGTGAACTCTGCATGAAAAATTAAGCACAGTATAAATAACATAGTATAAAAAAGAGATAGGAAATGTCATACACATCAATACTAAAAAACAACGAATAAATTTTGGTTCTAATTGACTCTTAGTGTGCTTCACTCTTGAAAATAGTTGTTCACAGATGTACGTGCTTCCAAACGTTGATGACCAGAATAACGCTTGACTATGCAGTGAAGGATATTTATATCTGGGCAGGTATGATTTATGAGTACAACAAAGAGACTCTATTGAATTTCTCTTTAAGTTAGATGTCAGATTGCAAATCTATGCATTCCATTTGACAATTTGCTAGCATTATATCTATATCGACTGTAAATAGAGTAGAAAACATGCAAAAAATAATTGTTTATTTCCCCCAAAGTCCTGAAATCAATTTTAAATTCTTGTACTAAATCGGAAAGTAGGGCTAAGTATTTTGTAACATTTTTAGAATTGTGCTTGATCAGCGTCTCGAAACGCAAACAAATTTTAACATTTAATTTGGCTTGCTATAATTTCAACTTCGTGGATTTTGCACTGAAGTAAAATCCATGAAGTGACGGGTGTTTGAGTGATTTAAATGGGCATTCAGATCTATCAAAATCTGCAAGCCAGTTATCATAAAGTTCTGGCACAGATTACTTTTCAATGTCATAAACAATTTGATATCAGCAAGTAGGCTAAAAAACCTTTTTAATATTTTCTCCACTGAGCTACCTTATTTCTTAAAAGTATTGCCATATTCAGCATCCAAGCTTTTAAGAAATTCCTTAAACTGGCTTATGAATCAATCCCCAAGCCTTCATAAAATTCACCATTTTGAAGATGATTTGCATAACATGGTCCATTTTTCTCCTTTTCTGCATTCCTTTTTATATCAAGGCAGGCTATTAATTTTTTTTCGCTTTGAGCTCTCTCTCACTAACACTCTGGGCCACACTAACTCTTGCTTTGGGCCGCATGCAGCCTGCGGGCTGGACACCCCTGTATAGGTAAAAGACCCTGACATATAAAATAAAATATTGTATAATTAAAATATAGGTAAAAGACTCTGACAAACGTAAAAATTAATAAAAATCTGCAATTAGGGCTTCACACACCATAAATGCACGATTCTGTAGCAATAAACATCTCCATAATTAATATCTGCATAATAAATGTCTCCATAAATGCAAGATTTTGTAGCAAAAATATTAAAGTATAGCTAGAAGGCATTGACAAACGAAAAAATTAATAGAAATCTTCAATTAAGAGTTCCACGCACCATAAATGCAAGATTCTTTAGAAAAGAAAAAAATTAAAGTATAGGTAGAAGCCACTGACAAACGTAAAAATTAATAGAAATCTGTAATTTGGGCTCCACGCACCATAAATGCAAGATCAGTTGTTTTAAAACTAATATAACCAAACATGTTATTTTTCACACATTCGTTAATATAATACTTATGTTGAAAGGGTCAAAATATAGAGATGAAGCTAAACGTAAGACCAACGTATGGTTAAACATAAATATTGTATGGAATATGTGAGATTAAGAAATTAAAAAACATGAGTCTTTTTAAAATCAAATTTTAAAAAAAATTATTGCTTTCATAGCACATAAAAATATTTACTGGTAAATTAGGGTGTTTTTTTTATTATATATATAAATATGGTGAGCAAAGTTTTTCAGTTTGCTTATTCTATTTTCCGCTTTTTTGAGGGGAAGATGCATTAATTTTAAATGTATTCAACTTGAATTTAAGTAAATGAAAAGTGAAACTAATAATATAAAAAATTAGACTATATTTAGTTACATTAAAATGAAATATGTTAATCATTTGACAATATTAAACCAGTTAGGTATATTATAATGGAAAAAAATAGTTATTACATATTAAATATTATTTCCAGGAGGGTGGATATTGTTCAGAGTTCAAGACATTTACTGCAAAAAGCTATAGTACCAATAATGCATAACGAAATCTATAAGGTGGACACATTTCTAAAGAATTGGAACCATGAGTAGAATCTAACTTAAAAGGATTCGAATGTAAACATATTAATATTTTGAAAAATATATTTCCTTTGAAGCATTCAGCTTTTAACATTTTTTTAACAAAAAGGACTAAAATAATACAGTAAATATATTTCTATTTTACGGGGCAAAACATATATCTATCTATATAAATAAAGCAAAGTGTCTATGTATGTATGTAACGTATACAAATCTACATTTCTTGACGAATCTGGTTGAAACTTGGTATACTTATGTTTTGAAGCCTTAAGAAAATTCTAAGATAAGTTTGGAAGCTTTTAAATAATTCTAAATACATACAGTTTTTAAATAATATTTCATCTCCAGACGATGGAATCAATCATTCATAAGAACTGCGCATGGTCACCCACTAAATGTTAATTCTATATGTCCAAGGTAAGTGAACGCATGGATTTGTTATTTCGTAGTTATTTGGAGTTATTTAAAGTTAATTTTCTAATATTAATCCTTTAGTTTTCTTTTTTTCATTAATCCTTTTCTACTGGGTTAATTCCCAATATACGGATTACTGTTGAAACTCTGGAATATTTCTGTGATAGTCACATACTGTTTTCTTTTTTCTTTGTTTTTGTATTGCTAAGGAAATTGTGTTATAATTGGATATTTTTGAAGGGCAGTGAAATATAATTATGTTATATTTACTTTTCTATTTTACATTTAGTTAATTTTCTAATTTTTCATAAATTAATAGTTATTATTCCATTAAATATTATTTCAATGGGATAGTGAAGTGGAATTTGAACTATCTGTCAAATTTTGTTTAATTTAGTTACTTTATTTGAATATTCTTTCTTTTTTATGCTTCTGTCTACAACTCTTTGCAATATTTCTGTGATATAATTGTAGTTTTTTTTATTTTGGGCTGTTTTTATAAGGAAAGGAATGACGAATTGGAGAAAATTTTCATATTAGAACATAAAATTGCATGTATTATTTTTGCATTTTAAAATTTTCTCTTAGATTGTAGGCCATTTTAAAGATAACTGTCATATGTATCATGTGTGATAAGAAAATTAAAATCTTAGCATTAGGATTTTGTGGAGAGTGATAGGCGTTTAGCTAAATTTCAGATTAATATTCTACGGAGTCAATTTTTCAAAAAAAATAATTTTTTTAAAGATTTTTTTGGTCTTTTATGGTAAAATAGCACTACTTTATTTGAATATTCTTTCTTTTTATGCTTCTGTCTACAGTTCTTTCCAATATTTCTGGGATATAATTGTAGTTTTTTTTTTATTTTGGGCTGTTTTTATAAGGAAAGGAATGACGAATCAGGGAAAATTTTCATAATAGAACATAAAATTGCATGTATTATTTTTGCATTTTAAAATTTTCTCTTAGATTGTAGGCCATTTTAAAGATAACTGTCATATGTATCATGTGTGAGAAGGAAATTAAAATATTAGCATTAGGATTTTGTGGAGAGTGATAGGCGTTTTAGCTAAATTTAAGATAGGGCAGTTATCTTCAAAATGACCTACAATCTCAGAGAAAATTTGAAAATACAAAAATAATACATGCAATTTTATGTTCCAATATGAAATTATTCCCCGATTCGTCATTCCTTTCCTTATAAAACAGCCCAAAATAAAAATAAAAACTACAATTATATCACAGAAATATTCCAAAGAGTTGCAGACAGAATAAAAAATGACAGAAAGTTCAAATTCCACTTCACTATCCCATTGAAATAATATTTAAAGGAATGAATTCTGTTTTAACTATTAATTTATGAACAATTAGAAAATTAACTAAATGTAAAATAGAAAAGTAAATAAAACTTAATTCAATGCAAAACAAACAAATGTGAAAACAGTATGTGACTATCACAGAAATATTCCACAGTTTCAACAGTAATTCTTTACTGGGGTTTAACCCAGTAAAATAATACATGCAATTTTATGTTCAAATATGAAAATATTCCCCGATTCGTCATTCCTTTCGTTATAAAAAAAAGCCCAAAATAAAAAAACTACAATTATATCACAGAAATATTCCAAAGAGTTGCAGACAGAATAAAAAATGACAGAAAGTTCAAATTCCACTTCACTATCCCATTGAAATAATATTTAAAGGAATAAATTCTGTTTTAACTATTAATTTATGAACAATTAGAAAATTAACTTAATGTAAAATAGAAAAGTAAATAAAACTTAATTATATTTCACTGCCCTTCAAAAATATCAATAATAACACAATTTCCTTAGCAATACAACACAAACAAATATGAAAACAGTATGTGACTATCACAGAAATATTCCAGAGTTCAACAGTAATTCGTTTACTGGGAATTAACCCAGTAAAAAAGGATTAATGAAAAAAAGAAAACTAAAGGAGGAATATTAGAAAATTAACTTTAAATAACTTCGTGCGTTCACTTACCTTCGACATTTTGAATTAACATCCAATAGCTGCGCATGCGCAGTTCGTATGAATGATTGATTCCATCGTCTGAAGATGAAATATTATTTAAAAGCTGTATTTTTTTATAATTATTTTAAAGCTTCCAAAGTAATCTTAGAATTATCTCCAGGCTTCAAAACATAAGTATACGAAGTTTCAACCAGATTCGTCAAGAAATGTAGATTTGTATTCGTTACATACATACATACATACATAGAGACACTCTGCTTTATTTATATAGACAACTACCAAAGGAATGTAGGAGTGTTAAAATCACGCTGAACCAGATTTTTCTGCCGAAAAGTTTAAATTCAAAAATATTATTGGCAATTCATTTTAAACGAAAAATGCCCCAATGCGTAAAATGTCTATCTCTGTTACGGAGTACAATTTAAAAGAAAGAATCTTTTAACTCCTTAACGTTCGCATAATTTTCAAGAAAACGAACGGTAATAAATTTGCCTATTTTTTCTGGAGTATTCCATTTATCTCTTGATCTGCCACATCTAGTTTTAAAATGGGCTTGTGGCGGCCCTGTGGTACAGCGCGCTGGTTTTCGGTGCTGAGGGTGCTCATATAGAATCCCGGCGTTGCGCCACGAAAAGTGTCTCCGTGTCGTGTCGTCCCTTCATAGGGGGTAATGCTGTCCGCCTATATGGTGCCCCCACAATAAAATGGACAATAAAACTGCGGCATAGTAAAAACGAATGTTTGATTACAAGTGCCTCCGCGTTGGTTAAAAAATTTTTTAAATAAACCCTCTCCAATTGAATTTTAAATAGTCTGGTGCTGCCATCTGGTATGTAAAATAAGAAATAATTTTTTTTCTGGGTAAATGAGGTAGATTGTTTTGATCTTTTTTGTTCGTTACTTTTATACACTCCATCCCTGAAATACACGAGAAATAGAAGGAGAAAACCTCACCCCGTAATTTGACAGTAACGAGAAGGAAGGGATTAATCTATGTCGCCAATCCTGGAACAAATTTTCTCCATAGGTTAATACGCGAATCTAATAGGGCTGCGAATCTAATAGGGTTAGTACACAGCAGCCTTACATTTCTTAGGTTACCATCATATCCCATTTCTTCCCGTGCATCAGGCAGGGCCGGACATAGCAACTAAGGCCTTCCGGGATTGAATCCCTAGCGGTGAGTAAACTGTAACCACGTTTTAGACCATTCGTGCCATATTCCCATCCCTACAAACCCCATGAAGGGACTTTATAGCATACGGATTTATCATGACAATATTCGGCACAAGATAAACACAAAAGACAATAGACACAACAGCATCCAGTGGTTCTTTTCTGTCCTACCGAGAACACTCAGTTCCGAATCCCGATGTGCTAACAACTAAGTTGATCCGGATAATTAACACTCTATTACACCTTCTAATGCACATTATCATGTGTATTAGATATTTAATTAAATACGGGTAATCAAACACCTCAACCTCTAGTTGATGAATGAATGTACTGAACTTTACACCTTTCAGCCAAGTCCTGATTTCTTTTGTAGACCTGGAATTATACCAAATGACAATTTAATACAAACTGAGTAGTTGTAGTTATATCAAAAATGTGACCAAAAATTACAAAGACATCCTGTGATTAAAATCTAACCTTAATGTATTTTGTTTATTAAATATATAAACAGATACATTATACAGTCACTTTACATACAGTACACTTTTCATTTTTCAAGCAAGTCAGGATTTTTTTGGTAGGCATTTAATTATACCAAATGACAATTTAATCCAAACTGAGTAATTGCAGTTATATCAAAAATTACAAAGATATCCTGTGCTTAAAATCTAATCTTAATCTATTTTTTTATTAAATATATAAATAGATATATTATTCAGGTACTTTACATATAACACACTTTACATTTTTCAGGCAAGTCAGGACTTCTTTGGTATGCCTGAAAATACACCAAATGACAATTTAACCCAAACTGAGTGTAGTTATACCAAAAATGTGACCACAAATAACAAAGACAGCGTGTGCATAAAACCTAACCTTAATCTATTTTAAATCTATTTTAAATATATACACTGATACGTTAAACAGTGCACATTACATACAGTACAGTTTTCAGGCAAGTCGGGATTTCTTTGGTTGGCATGGAATTATATCGAATGACAATTTAATCCAAACTGAGTAAGCGTAATTTTATAAAATAAATGACCAAAAATAAAAAAAATAAGTGAAAGAATACTTGAAGAATCGGATATAAAGAATGAGAAGTTAGTCTGACCTTTGTTCCAAAGGTTGTCGATAGCATTTTGAAACTATTGATTGAATACTTCACACATGAGTAAATAGAATGTAAACTGCGTTTTTTTAATGACGTACGAATAAATGACATGTTGACTACATGTAGAATGGGATACGAATAAAAAGAACAGCGACGTCAAAAAACAGGAAAAAAGCGACTTCTTATTTTTTAAACACTAAAAAACAGTTCTCGCTTTTCGTAAGCGAGTAATCATGGAAACGGTCTCGTTCTGCCCTCTAATGTCAAAAATTGTAACTATTTCGACACTAAGGTTAGATTTTGAGCATATGCTCAAACTCTTACCTTAATCTAACAAAATAAAAGAAACTAAAAATATATACATAGATATTTACAGAAAAAGAATGGTAATGAAATTTCAGAACTTATTATCTCCTAGTCGAGAAGTTTAAAAGAAATGCCGTCTTTCTCTCCCAAAGTGCCGTTAAAATATTTTCCAACTGCAACAGTAATCGTTAAAATAAATAATTCCGAAGATTATTTTTCAAAATAAGTATTTTTCCTTCCGAGCGCAAAGTCACTGTTAAGTTAAAAGGCTGAAAATGATTTTGACAACGAATTAATTAGTTACCAATAAATAAAGGTATTTAACGTGGAATGTTTTTGACTTTACTTTGATATTTATAAAAGCCTTTTAAAAGGAGAATAATTGGGCTTAAGTTTTATCAATTTGTCAAGAAAATTTTAAAATGCAAAAGACATATTTAAGGTTTTATTTACACCGTCGTTTGTTTAGAAGAAGATGAAAGGTATTTCTGGTTTAATAACTAGAGGTCGATATCATCCTGCATTCACAGAATTTTTATATTTAAATTCTGCCTACATCTGCAGAATTTTTTTCAATATCTTCTCTTTACATCTATATTTTATGAAGAAAACTCTTTAAAAGCGCTTATCGTAATAAGCTTCTGTGTTAAAACTATTTTTCGTTATATATATATATATATATATATATATATATATATATATATATATATACATTCATATAACAACATACATATATATATATATCCCCGGTATAAAGGGCTTAAGACAAAAGAAGGGATTTTTAGGTATTTGTTAGTATTGATACAAAAACGGAAATATTTTTACTTGTATAAAAGGCAAGTCTATCAATTTTGTATACAAAAGTACATTTATTTGTATTAAAGACTAAAGTCGAAATTATTGTTCTGCGATTGGTATGAAAGCCAATAACTTGGTATATTTAAATCACTGTTCTTGGCTTAAGCTTTTGTACCGGGCACTTTGTCTTCTCAGATGCCTCCTTTGGTGGTGTTCAGTTTCTATTGAGGTGGCACCATGGAAGAGATGTTACTTTGGCTGTACGGTACATCGATTACAAGATACCAGCAATTTTCAATGGAAGAATGTCGAAAGGCAATGCCTGCCCCGTTGGATAAAAAAAAGACTTGTCTTTAATATTGTTTAGAAGTTACAATTTTTTTAGATAATGCCGAAAAGGTCTTCTATTAGAATAAATGCTACTTGAAAGTTTTTATCTGATATAATATTGCTACTGGAAATCTAGTAGCATATATTTCTAAAGTAGCAAATATTCCTATACTGATACACATTTGTCCCCTCTACCAACTTTAGATCATACATTTAAGCATTTATCCCAACGCAGACATATTCAACACTTCTCCAATTCCATAGCAAATTAATAGTGATGGATATATCTATGGTGCCCGGTACAAATAGCTTAAGTCAAAAAAAGAATTTTTAGATATTTGTTAGTATGGATAAAAAAAAAAAATCTTTTGGCTCACGAAAAAGGCTTAGGTCTATCAATTTTGCATACAAAATTACATTATTTTGTACAAAGGACTCAAGGCGAAATTATTTCTGCGACTGGTATAAAAGCTAATAACTTGGTAAAATTTAAATCACTGTTTTTGACTTAAGCGGTTTATACGGGGCAGCATAGATATGCTTCAAACTATTTAATAGTCCATTATCAGGCCTAGGAGAATCAGGTGCGATTGTCGATAAAAACAATTTAAAAATGGCATTTGTTAATTGTTTCTAGAGACTGTATGGGAAAGCTCTTGGGTGGGTGAAGTAATGGGAGTAAGAATTACACGTTTAGCACTCTCATTTTAACAGTTTTCCTTACAAAATTCAGTTGAGCCTCAAGCAAAAGACTTATTGAAACTATAAAAATGGATTTTTGGGGCAATTTTCTGTTTAGAGGATCTAGTTGAAACGAAGCTCATTCACGTGTCCTCAGTATCTTGGATATTTTGACTTAACTTAAGGCCAGACAATGTATTGATAAATCCCGAAATCTAATATGCCACTTTAACAATTTGACGTCCATCAAACGAAAGGAAGAAGGAAATCAAATATTGAAGATAAAGTAAAAGAAAAAGGGGAATTAACGTTATCAGATTAAGTGAAAGAAACGTTAGTTTCTCAAAATATAGCACTAAACATAAATGTACATTCTCATAACAAACACCGATACAATTGTCAAATGCATATGCCGTATTTTTCTGACCATAAAACGTCTACACTCAGTTCAAGTAAATATATTTGAATTTCCTTAAATAGTATATACTAATGTGACAGTTACCTGTGTTCAAAGCTAAAACTTTTACAATATTTCAAATAATCACTGAAATATACTCAAAAAAGTGAAAATAAACCTGGTTTTTTTAATTGTGTTTTTTTTAAGTACAGGCACCTGTGGAATGATTGAATTAACACATATAGCTTAGCTTTTAGTTACAAACGTAGGGAGAATTATGTAAAATGCTATTTTCAAAATTTCATTAGTTGTTTACAAAAGTAACTGAAAAATTAGCTTTCTAGAAAATGCATTTAAAGTTTCTACTTCAGGTCTTATGATATAGCTTTCGGTTTATAAATTGGGCACAAGGTTTCATCCAATGATCGTACGAATGAATGTAAAGCAGTTTTAGAATCATATAAGATTGGCGTTTGAAATACAGCAATTAAAACCAATCAAAATCTTGCACCGAAACAGTCGTTTGAACGTAGGTTTCAGCGTAGCCATTTCAGCCTTAAAAAAAAGTTTGCAATTTGTGAGAGAGTCGGAAAAAATTGATTCATGGAAACATAAGATTGAAATAGAATAAAAAAAATAAGGGTAAAGGTTAAAATAGAATAAAAAAATAAGGGAATATTATTAAAATATTAGAAATATAATATTATTTAAGGAAGTGGAAGAGAGACTAGGAAATTAACGCAATAAGAGCAAATATTTCTAGTCAGTGCCATGGGGGCATTAAATCCATAGACCAGAGAGTCCCTCCATGCGCTATGAGGGTGGGGGGTCACAAGTTGTTTGCATCAGTAACTGAAAAATAATTACTAGATAAAAATAACTTTTTATATACTATGTTTTAAATTTTCTCTTCAATCATATAAACCTGACAATTCTATGTATTAATAAATACTTTTAAATTTTTTTTGTTGAATTATCCCATCAACTTGAAAGAAAATAATCAAATGCGCAATCATTCGTTTACCTCGGGAATTGGAAGTTAACTTGCGTTTAACTTTTAGATCCCGTCCAGGCTGATAGATGGCTGCATCATTCTACAAAACAAAATTAACTGAAAATAAATACAATTCTGCTTAAAGATGGATAAAAGTATCAGAAGAATGCATTCTCATCGTGTTCTGAGATATTCTAAAAGTTCGAAATGTCTAGCTAGTAGGGAAGTTAGTTAAAAATCGATTGCAAGATTTGTACTGGACAAACAAACAGACAAGAAAGCGAGTTAATAAAAACGTGTAATTAGCTTCCTAGAAATTGTAATTAAGGGGACAAGGGACCATCAAATTCGAAATTTTTAACTTTCAATTTTTAAATCTGTATAGAAAATGAGAAAAATCAATTTTCTATTTTACTATATTGGAAACCCTCAGAATTCAAAATAAGGAATTTTTGTCAGAATAAGGCCTGTTTTTCAAAAAAAATTTAAAAACTGCTAAAGTTTTTCAAAAGTCTCCATAAGAATTTTATATTAATTAAAATTCTTAAATTTAGTAATATAAATTCACTATATGTATATAAATATAAATCTGCATTAATTTTTTTTGTATGAATCTAGAGTCTTAAATATTTTTTTTCTACTCTTCCTGTTATTTTTTTATGTTTTTACTTTATTTTATGATCTATAAATTTGAAAAATATTTGTTAGTTCAAAGAATTAATGCACATTTTTGTGACAAACACTTCAATAAACAATTCTGAGAAATTTGGAAGATATCAGAAGAAAATAAATACACAGGGAGCCTTTTGAAAAATTCGAGCATTTCTGAAAAGTTTTTTGATATAATAAAATACTTATATATATATATATATATATATATACATATAATACTCAAAAATACTTATTTGTGAATTCTAAGTATCTTCAATGTAGTAGGAAGAATATAAATTATACTCATGGGTTATATAGAGAAAAATATTGAAAATTAAAGAAGAACGAGATTGAAAGTGCCTTTTCCCCTTAAAGATTCTACTTCAGGTGTCTTAATATAGCTTTCGGTTTATTAAATTGGACATACGATCTCATCCAATAACCGTATGAATAAAGGTAAAGCAATTTTAACATCCTAAAATATCGGCATTTGAAATAGAACAATAAAAATAATTCGAAATTATTTTACCAAAAAATCCATTTCAATGTATGCAGATGTCTAAATAAACAAGAGCTGTTCTAAATAATTTAAAACACTAACTTTTGAAACGGAAACTTGAAAATTTAGTCTACAAGTAACACATCTTTTACAAAAGGGTATAATTTATATCGTACATTTATTCAAGTAAAGCAATAAACAAGGAGGAGCGCACAGAAAATAACAGCAGGCTTAACTTTCCTCTGATCTTTTCTTTATTGCCTGAAATGTAAAATTCCTGTCTTATTTTATTGTTTCAGAAATACGCAAGCCTGCATTCCTTATTCGTTCTTGCAAGAGAGAATTTCGCTTATCTCTCTCAAGAGGAAAGCGTTACCGCGAATTGTCCCCGGAGATTAGCTCTGACGCTAATTAGGCTAGATTTCCGAAATGGCTCAACGCCTACCGATTTAAGATTTATCTTAGGATACTCTTATTTGTTTGGCTTGTTAAAACATTCAGTGGCCTCGTAGGCGCTCGGAATTTGAGAAAATTCAGAAATCAAATCTTGATTATCAAAACAGTGTATGAGAGAAAGGTAAATTTTATATAAATTTAGTTGCATTCTAATGTTTTGTGGCAGATTATATATATATATATATATATATATATATATATATATATATATATATATATATATATATATATATATTTATTTATTTATTTATTTATTTATTTATTTATTTATTTATTTATATATATATATATATATATATATATATATATATATATATATATATATATATATATATATATATATATATATATATATATATATATATATATATATACTAGGTGACCCGTGCCACCCTATCACCTGCGACTGAAATACGATAAATTTTATATCTTCCTTGGTGGTTTGTAGTAGGATGAAAGAAAAAACGGTTCATTTGTAAAATAGCAATGATGCGTAAGGATAATACAAAAGAAATAAAAAAACGCCTCTGGCCACTATACTGGAGGTGAAGCATAAGACTAAACAGGGGAACATGAGATATATATACACGTCAAAACAACTTTGTAGACAATAAGTATTAAAAGTTAAATATGACACAAACTCGTAGTAAATGCGATATTTACATTACAAAACATCTTTGTGCACACTATTTGACTGTGCCGTTTCGACGCATCCAGGAAAAGAACTTTAGAGCCAAAAGTAAAAATTTCACTTCGATTTTTAAAGAAACAATAGAATGTGTCATTCTGAATTAACAATTCGTCAAAAGCGGAGAATTTAATCTTTAAAATGGCACCTCATTTATCGATTTTAATTAAGTAGGAATCGAGTTTAATTAAGTGGATCGATTTTAATTAAGTGGAAATGGTATAAAACAAAAGACACCTTTTAGAAATAATCTTACTATTAACAGCTGAGGGTAAACAAATGTTAGTTAGTTAGTCAGCAGACACGGGGACGGGCTAATCTCGAGAACCTAACATAGCAGGATATCGCGACTGGTACCGATATACGCAGACGGACGAGACGCGTGCACTGATGCTATCCTCAACTTTCAAAACTTTAAACTTTTTAAATTATTAAATTTAAACCGACGAACTCAAAAGAGGCGGACAGCAGAAACAGCTGACATTCCGGGTGGGCCAGCTCCTTTCCGTTTCGCAAATTTCCACTATTTTCATGCATGCAAAATTCAACTTTTCCGCCCACCAATCGACAAATTTTTTATTTCCATGTGATTTACAACTCTTCATCTTTAACGACATACACATTTTTATAAAGTTAAAAATGTTTTTCATTGCAAACGAAGCTTTTTCCCCAAAGCAGTTTTCCGAATTTCACGAAATCGACAATTTTTATGGACAAATATTTCGGTTTTCTGCACCTATTAATGTCAGTTTTACGATTTATCGGCATTTGTTAGATGTTCAGCTTCCAAAATATACCAAATACATTTAATAAAAAAAATTTATTCTAAAAAAGCGTACTTACAAAATTCACTTTTGAAATTTCCCGCGTTAATCGCCATAGTATCTTAATGTAACTGAATAGGGAGTTCGTAATTTTTCGACTTATTATTTTATTCCCTAATAATTCCAGCAAGTTCGTGAAATTTGTTTCTAATTAATGAGCAACTGATGAGGATTCTTCTGCCACTAATTTTGAATTCCTGAAAACTGTCTTTCTATTTTTTAAACACTTTTTCGCCCATGAGAATTCATATTTACATTCAGCCATGTTGCCGAAATGAAAAATTATTAATTGAGAACCAGTCTGAGAACGAGTCATTTAATAATTGAAATCCAGAAATAATTTTAAAGCACCAGAAATAATTTTAGTTTTAGGAAAGGAGAAGTTAAAACCTTTAGAATTATTTTTCTAATTGAATGAGCTTCTTTTTTGTTTAAAATGCAAAATTTGAAAACGGAAATTTGAAAGAAATTCAAAGGCCAAAATCCAAAATTTGAAAAAGAGAATTTTAAATCATTATTTCGTTTTTTAAAAATTCTAATGTATTTTTAAAAGTGAATAAACAGTTTTTTAATCTTAAAGAAATAAAACCATTTCATTTTAAATCAAAAAAGCAACACATCGGGTTGCCACTCAGATAGTATATATATATACTCTGTCACAAAAAAATATATGCACCCAGAAGAAATCGAGCTACTATCACGAAACTTGGCAGGAATGTAATCTGGTAAAAGATTTGCAAATGATTAAAATTTCGACGCCAAAGAGACAAGGATAAGCGCGCTATGAGATGCGCAGCTCGGAGAGTTTAAAAGCATGATTGCTCGTGCCATAGGGTTATTCAAACAAATCTGTTCACTTCGGATTACGGTATTGTGACTAGATATGCCTCTGAGACGTAACTGGTGACAGTGCAAACAATTGTCAGACTTTGAGAGGCGGTGTATAGTAGGCCTCAGAGAAGGAGGGTGGTCGAACAGGCAGATCGGCCGCCACCTCGGTCATAGCGATATGGTAATTGCTCGGCGTTGGCAACAATAAATCATGGAAGGGATAGTCTACCATCGCGGGGATTAGGGCGTCCCAGGAACACGCCATCATAAGAGCGGCCACGTCCGCACCAACAACGTCACTAGAATCGATTAGTGACGTTGGTATAAGGAGGCCGACCTAGGTATAAGGAGCCGATGGCCATTAAGACGCCTACCATAGACTCCACATCATAGGCTGTGTTGACTGGATTTTTGCCGACCTCGGGCAAGCTGGAGTGTAACCGACTGGAGGCATGTGATCTTCAGCGATGAATCCCGATTCAGTCTCAATGCTGATGACCAGCGCATACGCGTGTGGAGGCGACCAGGCCACCTGTCCGATCCGGTATTTGTTGTCGAGTGGCATACGGCGTTACACAAGATGTGACAGTGATTGGAGCAATTTGTTGGGACACACGATCACCTTTAGTCGTCCTTCAATGCACTTTAACGGCACTCAGTTACGTGGACGAGATTTTAACGCCAGTTGTACTGCCTATGCTATCAAGTCGCCCAGGCGCCATTTATCAGGAAGACAACGCTCGTCCACATACTGCGCGACTCTCCAATCAATGTCTTCAAAGATATGTCTTCAAGGATACAGCGTACTCCCATGGCCTGCTAGGTCACCAGACCTTTCGCTAATAGAGCACGTCTGAGACGTGCTTGAAAGACAACTGCAGCCGTCGCGGAATACTGGTGAATTAACTGCCCAGTTGCAAATATTATGGCATGATCTTCCGCAGGAGGTCATAGGTGACCTCATTCATTCGATGCCCCGCCGTGTTTCGGCTTGTATAGCTACCAAAGGCGAATTTACGACTTACTGATTTGTAACCTTTTGCATGCCATATCTTCTTAATAAAACAGTCTGTTCTTCGGAATTTGCAATCATTTTCTTATCTCCTCATGCACTACATACATGTTACATTTCGTGATAGTAGCTAGTTTCCTTCTGGGTGCATATTTTTTTTGTGACAGAGTGTGTATATATATATATATATATCGGTGGGCCGATAAAAACATTTTTTCGATTTTTGATGATGGGTAGTGCGGAAAAGGTGTCATTGGAGGCATTAAGTTCACGCAAAAAATTGAGATTTTTAGTACGACTCCTTGACTTGCAACAAATTTCTTAAACTTTTGAAAAAACGCTGAATTTGAAACTTTTTTTAGCAAAAATTTTCAAGATGTTAAATTTAATTTATTTTGGTAGTATTTACTTGAATAGTTATAATTAGTGTGCGAAATGCCTAAATAAGCTCTTGTTATGTATCATTTAATATCTATGTGCTTTCTAAAATAGCCGATTTCTTTAGCCTAGTCGCGTATAAGAGGAAAAAGTTGTAAGTTTTGTTTGATTCTTCCACCTGTTTCTATCTTTTGTATTTTTATGTTCCTTGCTCTTCCTTCTTTGTTCGTTTCGCTGCGTCGGTGTGTCATACTTTTGGGTGGCGAACCGTAGCATGCTTTGACAGCAAATCTGGAAGGGGAGGAATGGTAGAGCAGGGAAAGCATAGTGTGTGTTAACAGTTTCTGGATTAAACCAATGAAGATCACGGAGGAAGAAGACCTTGAAGGAAAAAATTAAAAGCGCTTTCTTTGTCGGTAGAAAATATACAACTATCTTCATAGATAAAAAAGGGACAAGCGGCATCATCGAGGAAAAGACGTAGACCATATGACTGTGTTGTCGAAATCTGGTTCAGAATATCTGGGGCACTTGACAACTCATTCCGGTCATGGCGAAGAAATAGCGAAATCATTACATAATTTTTTAAGCCAGAACAAAGTGATTCTGAAAAAAGTGATTTCTGAACTGATAACAGTCAGGTGTGATAGCACCACTGTTAATACAGGAAACAGGAACGGTGTATTGTCAGTCTTTAGGTCAAATTAAGAAGAGAACTGCAACGTTTGATTTGTATTCTTCACACGAACGTGCTCCCACTTAGACATCTACTGCCTTAACTAGATGGATGAACCATGGGACCTAAAACCTTTTCCGGCTCAATCGAAGATAGACAAATGGGCTGTGAAAACCTACTTGTTGTTTCGTTCGAGTCTATTCCTGTGGCAGGGACATCAGAAATGCCAACCACTGATAATTTGAGCACCGATTAAAATTATTTATTTGATATTTATGCAGTGGTTTCAACTACACGATGCTCTCGAGGACTTCAAGAGAGAAACCCAAGGCAATATATGAAATCGAGATGGATCACAATTGCTTGCAGAATTTTATGCTTGCACTTTAGTACTTCGAATTCTGACGAAGCTGTGAGCGATCTCGCACAGTAAGTGCTACGAGTTTAAGCGCCAATATGGTTTGGCATAAAGAAACGTCCAGGTTGCGCAGGCGGACCTAGCAAAGAGTGCCAGATTATTCAACTCTCAACTTTTCTTCCGGATGAACTAATGCAGACAGTGCACTCACTGGTTCAAACAAATGGATACTATGCCCATGCCAAGAATTCACCGGTAGTAATGGAAACTGACGATAACCAATATGTTATAAGGTTAGCATGCAGAAGAATTAAAAGACGCTGAAATTCAAAGAATAAAAAGACCAACAGAGAGAGTTCCAGGTTTCAAAGCTGAACTTAAGGCAACGGAGTACTATGACTGCATCGACTGGGCTTTCACCGGAATCAGCGAGCCACCAATCAACAAAAGTATTTCACCAGAAGAACTTCAAGACAACATAAATTAAGGATCCATGTTAGAAAAGTCACTAGTCTGCTTTCCAAGTCACTTCCAGGTTGTGGAAAGAACCATTAAAGTGGTGACAGAAGCTGAATCAAAGTTATAAGGGAATGAAGGAAGAGATACCTTTATCAAAGCAAAACTGCAATCCTCCAAAAAGAGGCCAAAATTCATTTCAGTGAAGGACTTCGTAGCCTAAAAAGGTACACACTCTGAATACAACACTCAGTGTGTGGGAGGGTGGGAGGAATTTACGGTACATCAACCTCCTCGTGGTGAGTTCTGGGTTGTTTCGCGTTGGTCCTGAACACAAAACAAGCTAAAAGCTGTACATTTTCAAAGCACATAACACCTAAATAATACATAATCAAAGCTTATTTAGGCATTTGGCAGACTAAACATGACTATACAAGTAATTACAACAAACATAAATTTAATTTAACACTTTGAAAAAATTTTCTAAAAACTTAGAGACATTTGCGGCAAATCAAGGAGATGTCCGAACAATCTCAAATGTTTTGTGTCAACTTAGCGCCACCAATGGGCACTTCTCTACACTAGCTATCATTGAAAATCGAGAAAAAATGTTTTTTGGGCCCACCCTAATATATACTATGACGTGTTTATCAGAGCATAAAACGCACCGGACGAGAAGACTCACCTCACATTTATAGGAGGATGTTTAGAAAAGAATATTTGTTTTTTAAATTTTGTTAGACATATAAATATATTTTCAGTTTCTTACTTAATAAAGACAAAAACTGAATAAAATACTCATAGTGAAAAACAAATTTAAGTAAGTGTCACTCTCGTAACTATTTTGAAGTATAGAAAACACATAAAAACAAACAGTTCATGTTATGTGGCAGATAAACTGTCTCATAATTCGCTTGTATACAGGTTGGTCATAATAAAACTTTGCCGATATATGGACCTCTAGCGGGTGTTCCGTTCAACCGATCGAGATAAAATTTCAGGTATAGTTATTCAGAGGTATGAGCTCGCGATTTTGTGAACGGCAACAAAGTGGCACTCGCGGTTACGGTCATAGGTACAGAAACTCGAAATTTTCGAATAGCAACTCCCACTTTTTCCCGTCGCAAAATGCTCAGCGCATGCGAAAACCGTAAAAAGCTTTGGAACGGTACGTATATCGCAAAAAAAGGATGCGTTATGCATGCACAAAAAACAGGTCTGCGAACGGCCTACTAAAACACGATCGGGCGCGTTCGGAGGAAATATGCCTATGATAGAGGCAAGACACCAATCACTGATGACAAAACAGATCGGACGAAAGAAAACTTTTATTTGATTACACATTTTTAACATGGCTGCCATCATCGTGCTTTTGTTGGCCGTTCGCAGAGCTCTTTTATGTACGTGCATAACGCTCCCGTTTTCTGTGATTCACGTACCGTTCTAACGCTCTTAGGGTTTTCGCATGCGCTGACCTTTTACGACGGGAAAAAGGGGGTGTTGCCATTCGAAAATTTCGAGTTTCTATAACTATAACCGTAACCGTGAGCGCCACTTTGTTGCCGTTCACAGAATCCTGAGCTCAAACCTCTGAATAACTACATCTGAAATCTCATTTTGACCGATTGAACGGAACAGCCGCTAGAGGTCTATATATTGGCAGTTTTTTTATGAACACCCTGTATATTTTAGGAAGCATAAGAAAAAATAACTGATAGTTTAATTATAGGGATGGACAATTTATGTAAATCTTACAGTCTCCTAGTCATTCTGATGTAGCGATTACACAGAACATCATTTAGATTGACAAAGTATTGTGCCAGAAGAAATAACAATTTTAAGATACAAAGAATTCGGCTCAGATTTATCCGCAATTTTAACACTTCATAATGCATAGTTAAGTCAACCAAGAAACACAGAAAAAATTCTCAATCGTTTGCAGCAGTTATGAAGAATTTTAGATAATATCGTGGGGATACAAGTGAAACACACTAAGCTAAAATTATTGATTTTTGGAATTTCAGCTTTTCCTGAACAGCAAAAAGAGATGTTTCTACTGGTAAAACCCACTAATTCATAACTTTATTTATTTCATTTTTTACCATGTTTTTATTAACTTGCTTTCTTGTTTGTGTGTTGGTTTGTCCAGTACAAATCTTGCAATCGATTTTTAACTAACTTCTCGACTAGCTCGACATTTGAAACTTTTAGAATAGCTCAGAACACGACGACAATGCATTTTTAAAATACTTTTAGCCATCTTTAAGCAGATTTTTACCATGTTTTTATTATTTTCAGTTAATTTTGTTTTGTAGACTGGTGCAGCCATCTGTCGGCCGGAACAGGAACGAAAAGTTAAACGCAAGTTAACTTCCAATTAACTTCATTTTCTTTCAAGTTGATGGGATAATTCATCAAAAACATTTTTAAAAAGTATTTATTAATTCAAAGAATTGTCAAGTTTATATGATTCAACAGAAAATTTAAAAACATGGTGTATAAAATGTTCAATTTATCTTGTAATTATTTCAAAGTTTTGTAATCACATTAAGGAGACTGCCTACCTCGAAATGGCTGTTTTGGTGCAAATTTTCGAAATTATTTATGTTGCTTTATTTCAAAGACCAATGCCAATCTTTTAGTATTCTAAAACGGCTTTACTTTTATTAGTACGACCATTGGATTAGAACTTGTGGCCAATTTAATAAACCGGAAGCCACGTTAACAGACCCGAAGTAGCATCTTTAAATGCATTTTCAAGAAAACTAATTTCTCAGTTACTTCGTACACGTGAAAGCTAATAATTTAAAAAGTTTTCAATGTATGGCAATGAAATTATGCAAAAGTGTTTTAGATGTTTGTAACTATGCTTTGAACTAAACGCTAAGTGATATGTGTTAATTTAATCATTCTACGGGTACCTGTACTTACTCTTTAAAGTAAGTACTAATTAAATAATAACTCTTTCTTAAAAATCTGTTTTTTTTCACTTTTTTTGGTATATATCAATGATTTTTTGAAATATTGTAAAACTTTTACCTCGGAACCCAGGCAGTTGTCTCAGTAGTACATAGTTTAAAGGAAATTAAAATATCTTTAGTTTAACTAAGTGTAGGGTCTGTGTCGTAAGCACTAAATTGCACTAAACATTTATACAAATGTCCATCTAATTTAAAATGCTATGAAATTTTTACCAAAATGATATTTGTTTTCATGATTTTATATTACATTTGAACTAAAAATATATGTATTTAATCAGTACTTTATGTTTAAAAAAATGCTCCGAATGTAGGCAATTCCCAATATTCTAGCCTAGTAGTATTTATAGGTGATAAACACTAATCACCCGGAGGATAATAATATAAAATAAGCATATGAGAACCAAGACTAGTCCGTGGTTAGCAAAAGAACTCCAATTCTACAACTTAGTTTGAATTAATAATGTTAGTACCAAAGAAGTTAACCTTTAGCTTACAAAACCCATTTTTCCAATTCCCCCTTTAGAAAATGCCATACCCCCTTTGTAAGAACGGTCATGAAGGGAGTTATATATACAGTCGAACCTCCATATATCGAATTAGCAAAATGCAGGAAAAAAAACGATATATAGTATTGATCTTAGTTTTATCATAATTCTCCTAAAACATTAAAATTGAAGCTAATTTTCGTATACGAAACTACATTTCCAATTTATATGCGAATTACATTAAATGAAAGTTAATAACTAAAAAATTAATTAATGTGAAAGATTTATTGAGTACTATATAATTTAAAAAATAACAATAATCCAGACAATGGTTACAGTGATCACAGTTACATTCTTTTACAAAAAACTACGAATATCTTGCTGAACAGCCAGTTTTGCGGAAAGTTCGTCAAAGAAATGCTCGCATTTATTCAGTCCATTAAAACTTCATAAGGGGTTCACGAAGAATTGTTTCAAACGCCAAAAATTGGGAGATTTTATTCTAAAGTGGAACAAAATCTCCCAATATGTCGTGAAAAAAAATTCGATATATAGAGATTTTTTCGATATATAGAAACAGTTTTTCTATGTAATGAACATGGAGATTTGCTAAGAGTTCGATATATAGAAAATTTCGATACAGGGAAGTTCGATATATGGAGGTTCGACTGTATATATATATATATATATATATATATATATATATATATATATATATATATATATATATATATATATATATATATATATATGCATTCTTGGGCCTGTATTCTTGGGATACATGCTATCCCACCCGTTAAGGAAAAGGTTAAAAGAAAAAAATATTTCAGCAGCGTTTTCTCAAAATCATGTTTTTTGACTTAGTGTGTTTCACCTTTAACCCCACGATATAAGATTATATTAATACCCTGAATCGGAGACAATACATAAAACTATATTAGGTTATCCAAAATGCGTGTTGGAGAAAGTTAAAATTTGGGAAAAAAAATGCACTTATATCTTGTGAGAGATTTCTCTTCCAAAAAAGACTTAGGGAATGGTTATGTCAAAATAAAAAAAAAGCTCCCAAATAAGAAAAAGATTATGTCTCTCACGAAACATAGGGAACAAAACTTTTTTTTTCAAACTTGGAAGGGACATTGTATTTTCAGCATTCACCTAATGATATCGCGAGATTTGACGGGTCCTTTTAACGAGGGGGTCCTTTAACCAGGGTCCTTCTAACCAGGGTCCTTTTAGCCCGGGTCCTTTTGTCAGGGGCAACAACCTCCAGGGTATGCCCGGCACAGATTTTTTTCCCGATTCCTTTAACCCAAAGAATCTTGAAGTATTTTCCAATTAAAGATTGCAAAATGTTTTTACTTCTTTAAACTGATAACAGATGGAAGTACTAACAATTTTTCTGCTCATTTAACTGAAATACATTGAATGCAAGAGGAAAAAGACTAGATTTAGGAATTTTCACTGTACAAACGGCGGCCCTCAAATGGTTAATGGGGGCAACGTATAAGTATTCCAACACCACCGCCTGGTGCCACCTCAATTTTGATGGAGCACTCCCAAGGTCGACATATGGGGAGACCGAACTCTCCCTCAACGTAAATACAACTTGAGGTACTTTCCAACCTACGAAATTGACGTAAATGCACCCAACATGGACACGAAAGTTTTCATTTCCGCTTGTTGGTATTCGTACAGACAATACTCTATGACAATAGATGACGTATTGACCACTAGGATATTTCTAACCTCTAGGATATTTCAAGCACAGAGAATAAAACTTTTGTAATATGAATGATCTACTTAAATAAATATTAGAGCTTTGAAATTTCTCTTATGTACTGACAATATAGAACAATAATTTTGTATAAGAAAGCAACGCATTAAGGAAAACTAAAATTTTTAACGGGACCCAGGCACACAATTCTTCAAATTTTCGAAAAAAAACTTTTTGCATAAAACATTTTGTATTCTTTTCCGCTTAAAATGACGTTTAAATCATATTTCTATCTTTATTAGAATTGGATATACGAGTATATATATATACAGTCGAACCTCCGTATATCGAACTTCCCTATATCGAAATTTTCTATATATCGAACTTTTAGCAAATCTCCATGTTCATTACATAGAAAAATTGTTTCTATATATCGAAAAAATCTCTATATATCGAAATTTTTTTCAAGACAAATTGGTTGATTTTATTCCACTTTAACCCGAGAGCACTCGCGCCCAATTTCGAACACAAGAACTCGCGCCGGGTATCTCATACCCTAGTTCATTTCTGCTATTTAAATATAAATTAATATTGTTTATATTCAAACCTTACGTAACTAAAGAACATAAGATAATAAATTAAAGATTTTTAGTGAATTTTAATAATTCTTACATTTTTATAGACAATTTTTACAAACTACATACTGTTCAACACAGACATTTTTCCCATTTTTGGCACATAAACTTTGTTTTTCAGTCCTTATTACTTGGGCAAATTTAACATCGTTTATATTTTGTCTTGAGTTTTTTGAAGGCGGTTCATTATTAGGGATTTCCAGTTCCATAGAAGGGCTTGAATAAGTTGTTTTTGTTTGAGGCGCCATCATATTTAGCATGTTGCTATTGAAGAGAACATTCCATGCATCTACGGGAGAAGCGACATTTCTTGAATAATTCGTATTACCTGGAAGCTTGATAATTACGTTCCTTGAAGGCTTTCTTACATTTTTCCGGTATTTTTTGTTCAGCCATTTTGTAATTTTATCTTTACCAATATAAAAATCGGCTGTTGACAGTGAACCTTTATCTTCGGTTTCTGTCTCAATTTCAGTAGAAGAATCGTGATTGCTGCAGTGTTCTCCATCCTCAGAGACATCATTATCTTGGGATAAAGCTTCATTATCACTAGAAACAGTCTCTAAAAGGTGTCGCAATTATTTTATTTCCTCGTCGTAATTCAAAAATCGCGCCATGATGCACTAAACTGACAGAAAAAAAAGGATCCGACTGCCTCGAGGACTCTCACGTGTATGACATGCCCGTCGAAATATTTTTCTCAAAATCTATTTATTGAGCAGACTTAGTTTTTATCCCGCTGATAGAATGTGACCTTGAATACAGCTACACGAAATTTCGGCCTAATCCGATAAGAAGAAGATAACAAAAACATTGAATGAAAATGGATTGGGTATGTCATACCCGGTGCGAGTTCTCGCGGGTTAAAATAAAATCTCCCAATTTTTGGCATTCGAAACAATACGTCGTGGACTTCAATTCGCGGAAAATGTCCCTGATAAAGTTTTTAGTGGACTGAATAAATACGAATTATTCTTTGAACTTTCCGCAAAACTAACTGTTCAGCAAGATATTCGTAGTTTTTTTAAAGAATGTAACTGTGATCATTGTAACCACTGTCTGCATTATTGTTTTTTTAAAGATATGTAGTAATCAATGAATCTTTTATATTAATTCATTTATTAGTTATTAACTTTCATTTAATGGAATTCGCATATAAATTAGAAATGGAGTTTCGTATACGAAAATTAGCTTTAAATTTTTTAGGAGAATTATGATAAACTAAGCTCAATTCTATAAATCCAAATTTCTATATATCGAATTTTTTTCGCACAATTTCCTACTTCGATATATGGAGGTTTTATATTTCTATATATTCGGTATATATTCTTTGCAACATTCTAATAGTAGCCAATCTATGTTTAAACCTGTAAATTCGTTTTTCCTCATGATGGGTTTTTTCATCATTTCTCGTATTTAAATTATTATGAGTCAAGAAACTTCAAAGTTAAATGGTTCAAACTTGGAATATGTGTTTTTTCAATTTTTCTATTTTTATTTTAATTCAACAAAATTGAAAAACATATATTTACTTTTGAAATGTTTGATTTTTTAAAAATAAATTATATAATTTTTTAAAAAATTCATTAAATATTTTATTTTCTTAATATTGATATTTTAAAGAACGCTGAATAAAAACTAAAACTTATATATTCTAATTAAATGAAAAAAACTTTTAAATTCGACGAATAATACTTCGAGTTATAACGATTTTAAATTACCTCACTTTAAAAAAAAAATTTTAAACTTTATGAGAAGTCTTTTGATGTGATCTTATAAACAAATTATAATGTTTACCGTAACAAAAGAATTCAAAATTTTAATTCAATAAATAAAAAAAAATCGAAATGTGTCTCAGACCCCCTTAAAGAATTTTTAGAAATTTTTGGATAAATTTGCAACCCAAAAAACATATTGTTATTTCTACCAAAAAACAATAATCGATAGCTAATAAATATGATAACCAATTTAACTAAATACATTTCTAAGGTTGCTTTTTCTAAAAGATACATGCAATGATATATTGTATCACAGATTTAAACCAAAACATTCATTACTTGCTTAGATGAGGAATTGTTGTTCCCATGAAGTGAACAAAATAATTGTTTTAACATATATCTAAACATGGCAATTCCGAGCATCAAATATATAAAATGTACTAAGTTTGTATACAGTGTTCCTAGAACTATGTGAACACATACATTTATTACAGTATATATATGATATAAAGCAGAGACAGATACATATTTCTCTGTCCCGAACAGCTGAAAAATATCACAGTGAAGCCCAACGTTGGATTTTAATGAACACCGCTAACAATAATTTAAAATGCAATTTCAAAGGCAGTTATCTTAGGAATTCGACGAATACATTCACAATTAAACGTATCTTGTAATAGATTTTATCCTCTCCCTTAAGAAGAAACAATTTAATCAAAGTTCTTTTCCACTTTTAATTGCATGACTCTTAAATCCGTGCCACATTTATTGAAATCGGGGAAGAGCAGTTGGAAAATTCAATTAAACCCGATATGTTTGATTAATATGATACATATTCTGTGATTAACCATTTTCTTTGAGATCTAATGTATTTTAAGTTTAATACCGGATTTTATAGGTTTGATAATAGAAGAATGTTCCAGAAAAAATATAATTCCTTATCTGTTTATTCGTTTCTTAATTAAAAGTATGACGAATAACATATTTTACCGACTTTTTATGACATAAAAAGTAATCCAAATGTTCACGTAATCGATGATTCATCTTCTCACAATTCATTTCTGTGATTGGACTCTGAAATTAACTTGTTCTCAAAGTATCAGCATAAAAATGCATAAAAAGAACACATTCCCAATTATTGTATTATTAGGGATCACGACCCAGTAGAGATTAATCGATTCAACTACATTACATTAAAATTCTGCAGTTAGACTTATACTTAAGACACATTTCTTTTAATCAACCGTAACATTACTTTTAAAAACATTTATTGATATTAAAAATGTGAAACTCTTTTGGATAGCATATAGTGTTATGAAAAGTTCTTAATAACTTTTGTAGACACATTTACGATAAAAGTTTTTGTTAATAGAAGAGACGTTTGTATGATTTGCTCTTTTTTTTTTTAAACAGAGGGCTTTGTTTTCCATTGTAAATTGCTTTACCCACAGACACGTGTGTAAGCTGATTTTATTAAGTGGTACGCTTCTTTAATATGTTTAGTTTTTATACTTGCAGAATCTTTAGACGGGTATTCATACAGTGACAGGCGACGAATGAAGTGCAATTAACAAATTGAGGAAATTTCAACGAACCAATTCAGCGAAAGGTTACTACCGTAAGATGGGGTTACTTTGTGACGGATTTTAAATTGTTTTTTTTCCTGTGGCAACCGATCAGTTTTAAAAGCAGCCCAAAACGAACAATTGCAAAACATTGGTATATCTTTTCCTTACGTAGTAATGCACTGCAATAACCCGTATCTTTAATTACCTTTGAGAAATTGAAGCTAAAATGTGTCAAAAAGTTGCCCCATCGTGTGGGGCTACTTTGTGACATCTGTGTATTCGCCTTGAAATCCAAGAGGAAAAATTACTTCACACAAAGTTAGACAGTAAAACGCTTATCAACAGTTTGATACACAATTATATATACCTATTAAAAATATTGGATAGCTATATCTATATTTTTGACATCAAATAGACCTCAGCTGCCCAGGGCAGCCATCAGTTCTTTGAGAAGATGAGTAAATTCGCCTTTCGGCACATTTTGCTCTTTCGGGTACTTTTTTCTAGATAGTCAACACTTCTCTCCAGTTGTATTTTAAAGGACGAGAAAATGCAACATCGAGCGACCGGAGGAGGTGGGTCGACTATGTTGGTTATTTTGTGACAGTATCGATGTGTCTCAAAGTCACCCGTCACCTTTCGATATTTAGGATAGGTTCTCATATCACTCGGAAATATCACTACACAAAAGTTATACTGCTCCACAATATAACCAACATATGTACAATAAAAAATAATTTCCTGTGGTTGTTGGTTGTATAAGGTCTTAGCCTTCAGCACACAAAGTTTCCGAAGTTTGAGTCAAGAGCTTGACAACAAGTTGGAACAATACACTGGCCAGCGAAGAAAAATGACGTGCAGAAGCTTCGGGCATTAACCACTAGGTGTCTCTGTATGTCGGACAAGCTGTTGGAGGTTGCCTACCTTGTATCATGGGAGAGGCGGAACATCCGAAATACGAGAAAATTACAATGTGTCACAATTTTACCCCTGCACAAAGAAACCACATCCGTCTTACGGTTCGCCATTCACATTAACAAAGTAAATGCCTGTGCATACGTTTGCTCAATTCCGTGAAGCGAATAGTTTAGTTGAGTACTCCAATCCATAGTATATTGCCCAACTCAGTCTCCGGTGACGAACACCGAAATTGAGTTTCCTACTCGAGATGAAATTTCTGAACAAAAAGTAAACATTTAAGTAGCTAAACTGTAGGTGCTACAAAAATACATCTTGTTGCTTATACCCTCTGGTCGGAAGTATTCCGGACCCGGACCATATAAGCTTGCCGGCTGAGGGAGGGGGGGGGGGTATGCGTTTTATAATGACACTACAAGGGGCGGAGTCCGACTTATCTAGGTGCCGACAATTTTGATCAATCGCTCCCAGGGGAGAAATATGGGTAGATCGTAACTTCTACCATCCTCCCTGACAAATTAACAAATACAGGTCACAACGGCCAACGTCCTCTGTTGCACCGTTTACTGAGCAAACTGTGACAATTGGAAATAAATGATTTCGGTGGTATTCGTTGCTACGTATACATTTAACAAAAAACTTCGTTTGATACCATTCGTTCACTGCATGTATACGTGTAGCAGCATGTACTGTGAACTTCCGACTCAGTGGTTTTGTTGATTTCTGAAATATTTTCTATCTTAATAAACTGGCAACACTGTTTCTCTAATGAAAACGATTTTTATTTCCATTTGTAAAATGAAACGCTGAGACATGGAATAAAATACGTTGCTGTGTAACAGTCATGTTTTGTGCAATGATTTGAGTATTTTTATAAACTTCGACGAAGTTTTATTTAATACCTTGATAGTATTGTTGTAACCCTTAATGAGTTACATACGCACCTGAAAATTAAACTTTCATTGTTGTGTTTGCATATTAGAGTGGGTGACCCAAATATCGCCTACTCGTGTTTCTAAAGTATGATTCGCTCTATGTAGGAGAAAATGCAGTAACTTCTTAGTTCTGGGTTTGTACTAACAGCGACTATATCGAAAACGCTCTTATCACTGACAACAGAAACTATATGGCGTCTGAAGTTGTTTTGGCTGTTGTCTTCGTAAACTTTGGCTCCAAAGAATCAGAATCCAGTGAATGACCAGGTAGGTGCATCCAAATTCTAATTTTGCTTATACAATTTGAAAGTGCATTAAACAGAGACTTTGCTAGCAATGCCTTTCAACAGGTACTCCTAATTTTGCCTGGTAGGTGGTAAGAGGAACAGAGGTAGGCGATAAGGAACCACTCTGGAGTTCACTGGAAATTACAATTGTTCCAATTTAGCTACATAACTTAAACTGGCACTGGTTTTGGAGCTGGTTAATCTCAGGATACCAAAGGAAATAGTTCTCACGGATGTTCTTTGAGTTTCCAACCTAATCAGAAACTAAAAAGTGAATCAAATGTCAATAAAAATTTAGAGTAGGTGATATTTGGGACACCTATTCTAATGCAACCCGTCTAATCTCATTCCTGTTAAATCTACTGCAGTGCTTACATTTTATACATGACTTCAAGTAGCGTGTAGACCCTTACTTACACAATGCATAACATAATGTCTATACAACTTTATCGATTATGATTTAAAATGGTTAGTTCAAGTTACACCCCAATAAAAGCAATTTTATTTGAGTCAAATAAATGAGAAAACGATCCCATATTAAGATTTAGGTTTTTATTCTTTCTTAGTAGTCAATACAAAAATTTTCTAGATTAAAAATGCATCGCTCCATCGAAACGCATTTTAAACGCATTTTTGTTCCGATCTCAGAATGTTTGATGCAACTCATGTCATCTGAAATGCAAAAGGAGTTTCAAATACTTATACCGTACTCGGAATTGTTTTAACAGTCTCTTTCGTTAACAAGTCAATGTGACGCAAAGTTACATACACCGCACTAAAACTGCATATTTACTTTATGAATTAGCATTTTGAAAGTGATTTTTATTTTGGTTCCTCCTTTAATCAACTTATCCGTGGAAATTTGTGAATTTAATTAAGTATAGCTTGCGTAATGAGATCGTGTTGTTTAAAGAGGATCGATGTTAATGCTTATTATTAATGCCCGGAAACGGAAATATTTGCTTCTAAACGACTTACGAGCGTTGGGAATTGGCATGGAGTTAACTGAAGTTTATCTGAAACTTCAGTTCTTTAAAAAAACGTCAATTGATGATATCAAGATTTTTGGAACGTGCATTGCTTTTAACAGAATCCCACGATCATATCTGTCTAAGTGGAATGTTCCCAAAAATGTCTCGTTGTAATATATTGCAAAGAATAATTTATTTTAACATTTTGTTATTCCTAAAAATTTTTGATCGGTTTAAGAATTTGCAGGCTTTTTTCTAACTAAATATTTAATCTATCGCTACTGATCTAACTTTTACGACTTTTTTAAGAATATACCTTCTTGATAGAAAAACAAATCTACCAAGATGTTAAAATATAATTCATGATAGATCTTTTATTACAGAATTTTTTTCACTTGAGAAGGCTTTTTTGGTTTGGGGCGCTACGGTCAGCTTTTTGCTGCATGAGGGCTAAAGAAAGTACCGGAATTTTGTATAAGAGGGGCATGGGTGCAAGAAACCATTTGGGGCCCTAAATTATTTGTAAAGTAAAAAGAAATTACAAACATGACCATATATTACTAATGCATGTTTATTTAATGCGTGATTTTTTTGCTAATACATTAATTACTTCAGAAAAATTACAATATTTTGCAATTTATTTTTTGATGCTTAATATAACAAATGCATTTAGGCTCTCTGCACACATGCTTGACAGAAGATATTTCTTTATTAATTTTAATTTGGTGAAAGAGCGCTCAGCCCTTGCTATAGTAACTGGCAACATAGAGAAAAGTTTTAACATAGTTAATGCATTTAGAAATAATTCATTAGAATTATTATTTAGTATGTATAGCAATATGCCTTGTGCGTTATTTATTCCCCTTTCATTGAAAATCAATTCATGTGCAATAAAGAGTACATTATTTTAGTTCTTGATCATGTTGGGCCCCCTCAATCGCAGGGCCCCGGTTCATAGCCTCCGTCGCACCCCCCAGATGGCTGGCCCTGGCTAAAAAGACCTGCAAGTTTAAAGTCGACTCCGAACGCCTACAAACAGTGGACTCGAACCCACAGGATCTGAAGCGAATACCAGCACCTTAGCCCTACGGCCATCCACTGCCTTCACTTGGCAAGGATTATTATTTTTTTTTGTTTATACAAAAGTGTTTTTTTTTGTTTTTTTTTTTTAAATTTTAGAACAGAAATTGTAAACCCGTACATCTATATAAAAGTAAATAACTTAGGGCATCAACCACCTGAGAAAATTGGTTAACCAGAATTAATATTATACAGAAATGCATTTAAAAGAACGAAAACACTGCATTTTAACACTTTGAGTTAAATAAACACTTCCTCTAAGATGGTAGTTCTTGAAACTACAGCGAAAAAAACTGAAAGAATATGTGGCGCCATCTATTGGGGTTTAAATGATTTACATAGACCATGAATAATAAATAGAAAAGATAGACAAAGAAATCACATAAGATATTAACAAACATAAGTAAATATTATAAATTATAACAAACAAATTATAAGTGAAATTTGTTAAATTAGTATGAGAACAAAATCTCAAAGATTCAATAAATTTTTAATGTAGAAATAAAAGAATAAAGGAAATAAATAATTTCTTGTCTGTAATAAAAAATAAACCTAAATCAAGAAAACTTAACTTACTTATTTTCCTCTAAAGTAAGATCCACGTGCATTTATCATAAACACTGAAAAATACTTTTTTATAGGGCTTCTAACTCAGTCCAGTCCTATTTTGAGTTCGATGTTTCCTCTGACTTACTAACATTGATGTTAGTGACAGCTGTTAATTACGCAGCCGGGAATCGATATATTTCTCGAAGTAAACTCACAATTACACTCTTTAGGTTATCAGTTCTAGAAAAAAGATTAATGCCTCTTTGTACCAATGAGAAAATTTCAGGGTTTCAAAATTCGCTGTAATTTTTCTTCTTCTAAATCCGAGAACATTTAAAAACTTGAAAGAGCCTGATTACTTTAAAGTATTTCCAAAACTCTGAGAAAAATATGTAATGGAGAACATTCATTAAAATTTAAAGGAACTAATTAAAAGTATGGCTGGTTTTTCTTTTAAAAAATATTAAAAGGTTAAGGTAATAACTACTCTGAATTTTACTTTTTCAGGGAATTATTACCAGATATTGAACTGAAGCTTTTTACTTTTAAAGATTGGATAGATTTAATGTTTTTTCCCCGAGTTCTCAATTATGTTAAACAAATAATTCAATATTATATAACAACTTAATTTTGAGGAAAACTTAAAAATATAGAAATAATTAATTGTAATTAATTCGTCTCTCATAATTTGTGTGTTACTGAAAAGTTTTCTTACTAGATTCTTTTTATGAATTTAATATTTTCTGCTTTTCCGAAAACTGTAAATGCATCCTCCAGATTGTGAAGGATCCTTGGCTGACGAATATATTGCTTATTCCATTTTAGTTGGCCTCAACAAGGACGCGTTTTTAAGCATCAACTATAATGGCTGCTTTTCTTTGCGTGACCATTATCTATATTGGAAGCCTAAAACTTTGTTTACTTCGTCCAGTATTTGGTGGAAAAGACCAGATTAGTTTTTTACTTCACTGAGAATTATGAATTTACCCTCCAGACTAGGAAGTATAATTGATTGAAGAATATTTTGTTCCCTCATTTTCTAGTACCGCAATGACGAAATGTTTGTAAACATCAACCGGAATAACTATTTATCTTCTGCGTGACTTTTATCTTGTATGTTGGATACTTGGCAGATGAATATTTTGTTTCTTCCATTTTCTTCGGCCTCAACGAGGACGTGTTTTTAAGCATCAACTATAATGGTTGTTTGTCTTTTGCGTGACCATTATCTATAATAGAATCCTAAAACTTCGTTTACTTCGTCCAACATTTGGCGGAAACTACCAGAGTATTTATTTCTTCATTGAAAATTATGAATTTACCCTCCAGACTAGGAAGTATGATTGAAGAATATTTTGCTTTCCCCATTTTCATGGACCGCAATGACGAAGTGTTTGCAAGCATCAAATTAAATAACTATTTATATTCTGCGTGACTTGATCTTGTATGTTGGATACTTGGCTGATGAATATTTTGCTTCTTCCATTTTCGTTCGCCTCAACGACGACGTGTTTTGAAACATCAACTACATAATGGCTATTTGTCTTTTGAGAGACTTTATCTGTATTGGAAGCCTAAAACTTGGTTTACTTTGTCCGATATTAGGCACAAACCTAGTAGATTGTACTCTATTTCAATGAAAATTATGAATTTACGCAGAGTATGAAGGATGCTTGATTAACGAATGTTTTGTTTTTCCGATTTTCGTGGGCACCAATAATCAAGTGTTTGTAAGCACTGAAAATAAATTTGCATTTTTCGTGACTATCTATATTTCAAGCCTAAGAGCTTGTTTTTTTTTTGTCCGACATTTGGGGCAAATTTAACAGATTGTTTTTTTATTTCGCCGAAAATTACAAATTTATCCTCCAGGATGTGAAAGATTCTTGGCTAACAAATATTTTCTTTTCAAATTTTCGAAGGCGCCAAAGATGATGTGTTTGTAACCAACAATTGTAATGGCTGTATGTCTTTTCAGGTACCTTATCCATTTTAGAAGCATAAAACTTTGTTTATTTTTTTCTGTCATTTGGCCCAGACTGATAGAATTATTTTTTAATTCAACTAAAATTGCAAATTTACCTTCCAGATTGGAAGTATACTCAAAGATATTTTTCAATTTCCTATTTCATGTCCTATTTTTGGATATCGGGACAGTGATACTTTCTGCCGTAACTGAAAGAATTATTTGTGTTATATCTGCCTTTGAAGTTTATAAAGCTTTTAAAATTTTTATCAAATTATTATTTCAACGAAAGTTGTAAATTTACCTTCCAGATTGGGCATGATACTCAAATATATTTTTCACTTTCCTATTTCATGTCCTACTTTTGGATATCGGGACAATGATACTTTCTGCCGTAACTCAAAGAATTATTTGTGCTATATTTGCCTTTGAAGTTTATAAAGCTTTTGTTGAGGTATGAAGAACTATTTTTTCGATAAAACAACAATCACTTTACATAATAATATTTCAGGGACGTTAATAGTACGAATTCGTTTTACCCTTTAAAACGATAATTTAACAAAAAAATAATAAATAAATATATATATATATATATATATATATATATATATATATATATATATATATATATATATATATATATATATATACGTGTGTGTGTGATAATATTATTCACAACCTATAATCGCCCATTTTGAACTTTCTCTGTAATCTGGTAATACCTTCGCGAGACGCTTCGCTTTCCCACATACTAACTCCCTTCTCCAATTCTGGCAACCTCTCTGAGCTAATTCTATTTTTCGCGCTTTTACGAGGAGACGCTGGATTGACTCGAGATGAATAAGATGTGCAATTTTATTCATAAATAAATGCCTTTGTTCCTGAAACTGACTTTATTATTTTCCGGCCATGATGTATGCTTTTCTTCAAGAGATGACCATTCGGGTCATTTCATATATATATATATATATATATATATATATATATATGCAAAAGATTCTGGAGAAACATACAATAGGTTAAAGATACAAATCTTCAGCTTACAAATTGCCTTTGAACTGGTTTCTTCAGCAAGACATAGGCGGTGAATACATATGAAGGGAAAATAATTCCAAATTGTTGTAAAGTTTTACTGGTTGTTGATCAGATGCAGTTAACCGGCTCACTTAAAATACCGTATCTCAAGAACTGTGGTAAAAAATTTAAAGCGCACGAAGATGACAAAAGGCAGATAGATGGGCGGTCCTAATGCAATCAGCGATACAATAGTGTCTGTCTTTAACTATACATATTGTTTTTCTGCATAACCATCGGCAGTTCCGCATAACTGATACATACAAAATAAGAAGCATAATACTAAAAAAAACTTAAAATTAATGTATATTTTCAGATAAAAATTTTAAATTATCAAATATAAATTTAATAATTTTTAATTAGATATTATAGAGGTAAAAGTTTTGAATTTTCAAGTAATTTTGTGTATTAAGGGGATGGTGGACTTTAAAATCACCAAAAATCGAACAAAAATTAGATTTTATTTGGATGTATTAATATTTAAAAAAAAAATATAAAAATTGGTATAAAATATATTTAAAATATGTAGTGGAAAGCAAAATGGAAACTTGGTGGCTTTAGAAAAGTAAGTATTAATGGTACATGATAAAACATCATTTAAATGGCTTTTTTAAAAATGAGTCATTTCCAGAAATGCAAATCTTTGAAATGATCCTTGCGTCATAATTTTTGACGAAATTTTATAAAATTTATAATAAAGACTCCTATAATACATAAAAATAAAGTTATGTATCCCTTTTAGGTTTTTGATATCATTGAGATTATTAAACTTAAATGTAGAAAAGTACAAAAAATCCTTGACAATTCAGAGTACAAGCATGAAAACATTTCCTAAAAATTAACTATTCAACAAAAGTACGAAGTAATACGTCACTCTGTTTAAAATGTATTCATATGGAATACAAATGCAAAATTAAAAGGGGAAGTAAAAAATTCGATCGCAAGAGCTATTTAAAAAAAATAATTTCAATTTTTAAAATATAAATTTTTAAATATATTTATAAAATTTTATAAGGTATTTAATATAAGTATACTTTAATGAATATCTATGCAAAATTTCATATCTCTCAGGTAAAAATTTCGAAAATCGGTGAGTAATGTTCACCATCCCACGCTAAAATTCCTTTTAGCGTGTTGATTGGAACTCTAATTGTAACAGGAAACGCACAGGAGAGTAACAAGTTGTTTGTAAAATTTATCAAGATCTTTTTACAAAACTTTTACAGCAGAGTAATCCACACTTTTTTTCCACCTTAGGCACAAGATATAAGGTGTGTGGGGAAAAAAATTTAAAAAAACGTACAATTTTTTGCTTTAAAAATTTTGAAATTTCCTGAATAATTGTGTTTACATTGGTTTTCCATTAAGCAGGAGATTTTTAAACTTATTATTTTCGTTTCTTGTGCACTTTTAAATAATATAACATGCATTGCATTTAATTAAATGTTATGTGTAAAATTCAATTTGTTAGCGAATTTTTGCTTTACTAGTTAAAGACTTGTTTCCTGTCATGCGAAATGAATTCTTTTAAAACATTGATGTTTAATTAAACTGTAATTGCTAGTATAGTTAAGAAAAAAATTTAGTGATAAGATTCTAGATTAGAAAATAATGAGCTATAAGCTTACAATTTATTACACGAGAAATTTTGAAATCATTTTTTCACTGGATTTTAAATTAGATTTTCCTTTCGTTGTCCATTATACAGTATATATTTAAGATGATTATTTTTCTTTTCTTATGCAATTTTAAGGAATATAATATCTTTTTTTTATTTAATTCTGTTTTATAAGTAAATCTCTTTTTTTAGGCCAATTTGCTTCGTTAGTTAAGAACTTGGTTCTGTTAAATGAAATGAATTTACTTAACATTTAACTATTGAATTATATTTCAGATACTATCATAGATTCATTTTAGGAGACATTATAATTTGGTTAAGTTTTTCCATTTCATTAGACTATGTTTTACAACTTATGTTAACATTCATATGAAGTATTTTTTATGATGAAATTCTCGATAAAATGATTAAATAACGTTTAATAAAGTCTTGATAGCGCAATATTTTGTTTTTATAATTGATGTTACTAATGCCACCCGATCGTATAAGTCCTTACCAGGTCCTTAATGCTTCATGGTGAATAGATTAAGTTTTGGATTTGCGAATGAATACTGGACGACATTTATCCCGCTGTCCTCACAATTTTGATAAATCAACCCCATCATCTTGGCTCGTACCCTGCTTCCACAACTACAAACAACACGAAAACATTTCAGGCCTACATATTTTACTGCCGATACCCAGAATATACACGATAACATGCAGTGGCACTCGTTGGAATCGAGACTGAGCACCCCCACTATGAATTCCTACTCTCTAGCCACTAGGATGTCCCGGGACCAAATTATATTTTATTTTATGCAATTAAATTACCAGAACTAAAATAACTAGAAAACAGATATAGCTGTTTTAATCATGTATGATTATTCTAAAATGAAGTTTCATCGGTGAATTCTTTTTGAAAGTATTTATAAAGAATGATACCAAAAAGAAAAAAAAAAATCCATTAAATGATATGATTGAAAAATCATTTAAACTTCGATGCACAAAAAAGCCTCGCAATTTTATTTTACTTTTCTAATATATATTTAATGTATCATTTATTTTTAATTGTTTGTGGTACGTTCACGGCTAAGTGATCAGACAAAACCAACTTAATACCGTCATGATACAAACCTTCCAACTGTAATATACTACCACATGATACATGGACCTGCATTTAGCGTCTTTGAAAGCCTTTAAATACCCCTCAAATTATTGATAAAACCAGTGAGGGTGTCAAAAAACAAAGTGGGGAAATTAACCTGCCTTGTGGCGGCATAAAATCCTTATTTTGAATCAGTTACACTTCATATAACAGTGCGTTGAAAGGGCTAATCGGAACTTTAAACAAGCAATATATTTCTGTGGCTTGGTACAAAAAGTGCTTAAGTCAGTTTTCTCCAAGATGATTTTGGTTGCTCATATCTCTTTAAAAAATATTATTTTCTATGTAAGGAGTATCTAAATCTGTCCGATGCTTTTAAAGTGTTTTCTAAACCACTGTGCATACGTGGGTACTTCTTACATTGAAAATATTTTTTTAAAAGCATATGCAAACGAAGTCGCCTTGGAGAAAACTGACTTAGGCACTTCTTGTATCAAGCAACATATATATATATATATATATATATATATATATATATATATATATATATATATATATATATATATATATATATATATTGTAGCGAACTGAGGTTCGTAGTGTCAACCAGTAGATGAACTAAACACACCAGGTATACATCACTCATTACATAAACAAAACAATGCAATTTATTAATAAAATTGATGATGATGAGATATGTACACTGCACAGATGTAAGATGAACTTCGTAACTTAGGTAATCACACTCGATTTAATCGGCGTGGGGCAGTTCGTCCTGATGCACTTCGTCCTGATGGGAAAGGGCCCCCCAATAATATCGACGGCTGTGACCACTGCACGCACCCGGTAGCGATGAAAATATTAAATTAAGGAGAAAGGACTCCTCACTGGAAAATAAGGTAGCAAAGGCTCCTTCCACGAAGACTGGTCTCCGACAAATTAGCGGAGTATGTTTACTCCTGCAGGAACTAAATCGTCGCTGCAAACAGTCACAAGGGACTCTGACCTCTAAGGGCGGCAAACCCGGCTGCTCTTAAAACTGGATCCGCTACGTGTCAGGAACTAAAAGACGCAAGCCACGACTGAGGGGTCCATTCTCTTTTATAGCAGAGCCTCCACCGGATATTGCATCACTCTCCGGAAAGTCGAACGATCCAGAACAAGTGAGCAACGGAAACGGGTTTCCTGGGGTGATAATGAAATATTTTCCCCGGGTCTAAAGCGGCCGCCTTTTTAGTTTGTCCTCCAAGCCACTTCAAAGAGTCTCAAAGGGCCGCTTCGGTAAAATGCGAAGGGCACGAGTCCTTTTGTTTAGGCACGCGACGCCTCCAGGATGCTGCTTAACAATTGATAGTTCGTGAATGAAAGCACCTGGAGTCTCCTGTCATTTATAACTGACATCAGCGGTGTCAGCCGGCGGCGATGACTAAATCAAGAAAAATGACCGATGTCCCCTAACGTTCTGTGGAACAAGTCTATCGGATGAACAGGGGAAAATGCCGTCAGCATTTTGCCACCTAAGTTGTCGGGATTCTTTTGATGAGTCTCAGGCCGAGATAGAAGAATTTCTTTTGTTAACGGAGAGGTTGAAATGCAATACTCTACAATATACACAAAAGATATAAGCAACGATAAGTAATCCTACGTCAATAATCCGCGGTATTTTTTTTAGAAGAGACTTCCTGAAATTTTTCTTAAATGGTTTACATAAAACATGATATTGATGAAAAAAATTATTAACAAATAAACCTTGGTTATTTTATGTGCATTTGCTGATGCATATTTAATGTCTCATCAACCCTTATTTTTTTTCTAACATTTATAGCTACATAATAAAAGAAAACCTATTTAATACCGTCATGAAACACACCTCCCAACTGGATCATCCTACAACGTGATATATAGTTCTGCTTTCAATAAACTTTTAGTGTCCTTGAAAGCCCTGAAGTACCCCTCTAATTATCGATAAAAGTGCGTCGGAAAAACAAAGCGGGGAAATTAACCAGTCATGTATGCGGCGGCATAAAGTCCTTTTTTGAATCAATTAATCCACTTCATATAATGGTGCGTTAAAAAGGCTAATCGGAACTTTAAACAAACAAATCCGCATTAGCTAAAATATCGCCTGAAATAAACCAGGCGACGCATTTAAAAAAATATATTTTTTTTTTGTTACCGTAAAAGGGGAATACTCGTCGACCTTTTTCCCTTGTTAATTATTTTACCCAATTAATTTTCGGGAGAAAAGTTAATTTATCCTGCACGCATCATTTACGAGAGACGAGGTATTAAATATTAAACGAGTTTCGGATATTTTTTGTTTCTTTTTTGATAGCGTGAAACCGAGTGGTGATTTTACTTCACTGTGCCTGTGAGTGAAATCGAAAATTTTATGCGTTTCGCAGGAGTTACTAGGTTCTAAAACAGTCGATTAGGCGTTTTTATCTCTCTCTGTTGGATCTAGATAAGGATAAAGGTGCTAAAAGTAACATGAATCAGGGACAAGATAGTGAAATAAATTTCAATCTGTGAACTGGATCTTGCATTGAGATATCTAATGTAGAGAGATACACCGCAGTACACATCATTTACGAATATGCCGAGGACTGACACAGATTTTTTTGTTGTTGTTAAATAGGGATCACCTTGAAAGAGGTATATATTAATCATAGATTTTTTTGTTATTACATTAACTTATCGCTATTTAGAATAGAAAAAACATGTGAACAGTAACATATATCTACAATGAACGCACCCAAAAAAATTTCTTTTTTCTAACATTTAAGGTTATCTAAACCAAAAGTGCTTAAACTTTTTTCAACCATGACACACTTCCTTTAGAAAAAAATACTCAAATATTTTTTGGTAGTAGCAATTTTTTTTTGGAAAATACTAAAAATAAAATATAAAAAAGGAGTAAGTAAATTTTAGAAAAAAAATATTTAAAATTCAATTTACTGTAGATTTTAGGTATATATTTTCTTTGCATATTAACAATAAAACTCGTAAAACATTATGAACTTCTTTTTGGCAAATACCATGTGACTAGAACTTCATATTTATATAATAATATGCATTTGCATTTTATTTTGAAAAAATTATTTCAAACTGTCCGACACCCCTCCAAATTTTAAGAGTCCACCCCCCCCCTCCGTCTATTGGTAGAAAAAAACAGCTCGCGCACCACTGATCTATACGTCTCTAGAAAATCATCATCAGGTTTTTAACTTAAAATGTGTGCTTTTTATTCCGATAGTAAACCGCATACTTCAGCCTTGTTGAGTTTTATTGTTTACATTATGCAATAATTTAAAATCTTGAACGATTTATTAGAATCGTAAATGTGTATTTAAAAATTACAATAAAATACAATGTTCTAAATTTAATACCTATTTTAATTTCTCTCTGCCTAACCAAAATCTCTATTGCAATATTTCCCTTGTATGTGTGTGTGTATACAAGAGACATTTAAAAAAATAATTCTCATTAATGTTTTAAAAAAATTACGTCTAATTCTTTCAGGGGTTCCAGGACATACAATTTTGGAAAAGAAAATATTGCATTAAAATATTTTGCGTTTTTTCCTACTTAAAATGAAGTTTCAATCATGTTTCTATCTTAATTAAAACAAGAGATATCATTATTATTATTATTATTATTGCAGCATTCTAATAGCAGCCAATCTGTGTTTAAATCTGTAAATGCGTTTTTCTGCGAGTTGAGATTATCACCATTTCTCATTTTAAAATTTTTATCAATCAAGAACCGTTAAAGATAAGTGGTTCAAACTTGGAACATGTATTTTCCAATTATTTTACTTTAATTTTGAATCTTGCAAATTTAAAAAAAAATTACTTTTCAAAATATGATTTTTACATACAAGTTACATCAATTTTTTTAAAAATTTAAATCTTAATATTTTCAATTTTTTAATTAATATTTCGATAAACTCTGAATCAAAATTAAAACTTATATATTTGTGTTTCATTAAATGAAAAAGATTTGAAATTCTACAAGTAATACAATTTTTGAGTTATAACGATTTTAAATTAATCTACTTTTGGTTAAAAATTTTAAATTAAATATTTTTTAAACTGTATGAGAAGTTTTATGGTGTGATTTTGTTTACAAACTATATGGTTAACCATCACAAAAATATTTAAAATTTTAACTCAATAAATTAAAAAAAAATGAAATGTGTCCCGGACCCCTTCAGTCATTTTTAACAGCAAAACAATTTTTTTCCGAGTAAATATTTCAGTATAATGTACTGTTAGGATACGTTTTCTTCAAGTCAAAAATTCGCAAGAACTCTGTGCAAAATTTTACTGAGATATTTACCTTGCAATAACTTATAAATACACTCATGGACAAAAACATTAGCGCACCAAGAAGGAGTCGTCAAAATGAAACGGAATTTTACGTACCTAATGACTACTTTGATATAAGTAAATGATAAGAAAATCAAAGAAAAAGGATAATTTATTTCAGAGAAAAAGGCAAAAGAACGGAGGAGTTAATACTCCGTTGGACCCCCTCTATCGCGAATGCACGATGCGATACGATCGGGCATTGAGTTATACAAGTTCTGTATGATGTCTTGAGACATTTCGTTCCATATTTGCTGTAACCTTGCCTCTAGTTCGTTCAAACTCGTGGGATGCCCAACTCGTCGTCCCAAATGATCCCAGATATGCTCGATTGGAGACAAATCTGGGGATCGGGCAGGCCAAGGAAGGGTAGTAACAGTGCGGAGACAGTCTTGTGACACCCCTGCCGTATGAGGCCGAGCATTGTCTTGTTGAAAAATGGCTCCTGGGAGCCGTTGAATGAGTGCCAACACATGTGGTTGCAGGATTTCATGAACATACCGTTGGGCTGTCATGGTGCCACGGAACAATACTAGGGGTGACCGTGTATTGTAGGCAATGGCACCCCATACTATCACACCAGCTGTGGGAGCGATGTGTCTCTGTACAGCAAAGGCAGGATTGAAGCGTTCACCACGGGCTCTCCACACACGAACACGATTGTCATCACTGCTGAGATTGAATCTGGATTCGTCGCTGAAGGCGACCTGGTTCCATTCCGCTGCAGTCCAGTTTCCTCGTGCGCGGCAAAACTCCAAACGGAGGCGTCGATGGGTGGGCGTCAAGGGCAGCACACGTAATGGGCACCGCGATACCAACTGTCCTTCAGCCAGGCGCCTTCGTATGGTTCGAGAAGACACAGAGGCCCCTAGTGAAGGTGCTACCTGTGCCTGGATGGCGGCCGATGAAGCAGTTGGCTGTACGCGTGAATTTCTTACGATGCGGCGGTCTTCTCGACGACTGGTCTGTCGAGGGCGTCCTGAGCCTGGTCTTCGTGTACATGACATCTCTCGGGTCCACTGGTTCCAACACCTCCTCACAACACAATCAGAGCGGCCTAATTGACGAGCTACTCGCCTAGCTGACTACCCAGCTTCCATCATCCCGACGATTCTCCCCCTCTCAAACTGCGACAACTGCTTATATTGTCTTCGAACACGGCGTAATGGCATGTCTATCTCAGCTCTTCCTTTGTAAATGATTCAGCACACTCAAACAAGCTTTGGTTACCTGGTTTATACTCCACAGAGTACGATGTTCAACGCCCTCTACCGGCTATACGTAATGCGCAATCACGCTGCATTTCTAATCATTTGCATATCTCCGCGACATGTACATTCATTGCAAGTTTCGTTACGATCCCGCAATTATTTCTTGGTGCGCTAATTTTTTTGTCCATGAGTGTATATATCCCCTTAAAGATGTAAGAAATAGAAACTGAAATTTCGAGAAATAAGACATTTTATACAGAGGTACAGTTGCCTTTTACTATTTGAGAAATATGGGCTCCAGACACCCTTAAAAAGTTCTAACATTCTTCTTCAGTCACTTTACATCCGTCTTTAGAAACCGACTTCTTCTAAATTTATATTTTCACATCCGTAACATTTTTGCTATAAAAACTGTGAAAATTTCAACACATCATCATCATTTGAAGGCTTCGCATTTATCCTATTTATTTAAAGGGGAATGAAACTCCAATCCTGTTAGTCAAGTTGAAATAGTATCAGTTTCGTGGGGTTTATTCTAAATGGAATGAAATTGTGTAGAAGTGTCCGAAAAGTAGGGGTTCATAACTTAATGATGCTAAAACGTTGCTGCAAACGAAATTTTATGAGCCCTTAGGAAAGCGGTGGCCATAACAAGAAGGCGACCTTTTAGAAAATTTTGCTCTATTAACCTCTTAACGATTGCATAATTTTAAATAAAACAATAAAAAAGTGCTAATTTTTTCCGGAGGATTCCATTTATATCTTTACCTTCCACATCTAGTTTATAAAAAAACAACCCAAATTAATTATAAATAGTCTGGTGCTACCATCTGGTATGTAAAATAAGAAATAAAAATTTTTCAGGGTAAATAAAATGGATTGTTTTTAATCTTTTTAGTGCGTTACTTTTGTACAGTCCATTCCAGAAATATCATGAACGCGTGTAATAGAGGGCTAAACCTCACCCCGTAATTTTTAGGGAAGTGAGAAGGAAGGGGTTAAACATTATCTTGAATATCGGGAATAACAACTGTGGCATCAATACATAGTGTTTCCAATGATATTGTTTCCTATAGATTGTATTAGTGATTAACATATTTTTTTAAATACGCCGTCAGTACCGGAATGCAATTAAAAACCCACCACGAAATGTAAAACTCTGAATTATAATTTAAAATATAAATATTACACAACAATCAGTGATCTTCTTTTAACAATATTTACCAAAATTTTCTAATAGGGACTTCTATTTCCCACAACGTAATTAAAGGGGTAGCTATGTTTCAGACTTATTAATGGTTCATCGTCAGGCCGATTAACATTTGACATGATTGTCACTTTGAACAATTCACAAATGTCCAGTGGCCATCTCAAATGTGATAATGACAATCCCACTTGATGAAGATAAACTGTTCATAAATTCGAAACGACTAGCACCTCCTCCAACTATATTTTGGAATGTAAGATGTGTTTTTCTATTTGCATTTTTCACAAGTTCACTGTAAGTCATAATTTTCAGCTCATTGGAGCAATATTTTTTTCCAATATAGCGCTAAAGAACATTTTTACTCTATAAAATGATACTTCGAAATACTATATTAACTACATAGTTAATTGGATCAAAATCGGTGTAACTCATTAATAGTTCATTAGTCAATGTCTTATTCTGAAAGAAAACGCAGAGAAATAAATTCGAACCCGTGTTCAATAATGTTTTAAAATTTTCCGTAAAGTGAAGTAATACGTAAATTTCAAACAACGTGTTAATTAACGAGGTTCAAACGAAACATGCTCCGACTGAACGAAAAAAAAACCCTTTAAATATCCTTGTATATCTGTTGATTTATTGTACTTTCCGGAAATGAGTGTAATGATTCACGGATATCTGTAGCGTAAAAAATTACTTTAAAGAATCCTTTGACGTGAAATTGATGACAATAGATTTTATTTGAAAGATTTAGAATGCAAGCTTTTGTTCAGTATAATATTTGTTCACGTTTTTAGACCTATATTTTGGACTATACATTAGATTTTGTAGTTTCTACGAGACTACAAAATCCAATTGGTAATTCCTTTATGAGTTCTAAAAGGTCATCGTGAACACTGTTCTTCTTTTTCATTAATCAGAAAAGACGACTACTGTTAATTCAGATATCTCGTGTTAATGTATAGGGTCGCACAACATCGTTGAAAAACGTATGTACCCCAGTGCATTGTTATTGTGTACTACTGACCAAATGATCCTAAAATTTGAACTACACCCCCAAGAAATATTTTTCTTGAATAGAAAGTCTTTGACAGTGTTAATTGTAATCCACTTAAGTTGAAATCCACTATAACAGCACACCCACGAAATAAAGAGTTTTAACAGATATCGGTTCGTGGTTAGAAAGCTTTAACGCCACGGGTGTAATATCATACGTAATCCATTATGATTCCGACTCGAAATTGTCCTTTCGATCAATTGAGGGTCTGTGTGTCTGGTCATTCTTCCGACTAATACCACAACCGACACTTTAAAAAGGGCATATATATATATATATATATATATATATATATATATATATATATATATATATATATATATATATATATATATATATATATTAGGGCTGGGTGATTTAGAGAATTTTTAAATCGATTTATCATCAGTCTAACATCGCGATTTATTCATAAATCGATTTAACATCGCTGTAGAATATGTCCCTATCTTGAACCCCCCCCCCCCCCCCCCCACACACACACGTATATGTTCTTCAGCTGAAGATGTTAGCCATCTTTTATTACAAAGGCAATACAAATAAATTTATTTTATTAATTAAATTTACTTGGAAAAATTTCAATTGAAATATAATAAAGATTAAAAAAATTACTTTCTCTGAATTACATTATTCATTGAATGAAATAATTTTAATATAATTATTCTTCTACATTACTTATACATCAGTAATGACAAATTTGTTGCACATTTGCAAATTTGTTGCCAAGGTTCTACATGCCAGAAAATAATTTGACATCACAATAAAAATAAATAAGTCACTTTGCTTGATATGCTTAAGTCAAAGAAAAGTATGAATTGCCTGGAAGAAATTAGCCTTGTTTTAAACAGGAGGTACAGCGATGATTTTAAAGAGCTGTTTAATACAGAATAGTTGATTATAATTAATACCTTGAAATCAAGAACATCAAAAATCTTGCTAAAATGTTGAAATTAACATGAATTAAAAAACTTAAGTAAACTGTAACAAATCATAATAATTTTCTTCAAATATAAGTAAGTACTATTAAAATATTTAACTATTTATTGACACTTATTGTAACGATGATTTCTCGTTACAGTTTTTCCGTAATTAATTTTAACCTTTTAATTATTTAACTTCGGTAATGTCTTGCCTAAGTTGTATACCTTTAGATTGTTTTGTTTTAATTTTTATCTGGTCCCGGATGGACATTTTGTTATCTGTTCCCACGCTTAGGGTGATCGTTTCTACAGCCTCAATCCTTCTCTATAATTGGGCTTCTCCGTTTGTGAGTTTTTGTATATATGGCTGTTGGGGAAAACTGCACTTATTTGATTCCTTTAGTTAGACTCAGTGTGGTGCAGTATTTTTACGACAGCAATTTAAACTTGCACGGCGTCTTCTTATTGAGTGCCCCTCTTTTCCAATTTGGGTCTCCTGTTTTCTGCTTAACAAGAAATGTGCTGTACTTCTAAAAAGCAGTTGTATTGTATGTTCAATTTCCATGCTCTGCAGGGAATTTCCTCTACAAAATGGACCGGACGTTTGCTTTTGAAAGCCTATTTTATTTTAATTGCGTCTTACTCGTTTTCTGGGAACTACAAATTCCTGGAAATGTCGACCCTCTGTTCCCTTCGCTTGGCGCCCAGGCGAAACGTTGACCATTCACTATTGGTGACGTCGATTCACGTTAAACCAATCACTCTATTCAAAATCGCCCGAGTTTGTGTTAGCGAACGTACGGGTGTTGCTATTTGGGAGATATCGCCATTTTTCTCGTTATGCACTGTGGCTAGCTTACCGGTACAAGGGAAGAAATCTTTCTTCGCTTGACGTTGAAACGTTTGCCTCTTGGCGCGCTTTGGCGTGTAACGGATTATTGCAACCCTCACTCTCTTCCCTCTCTGTTCAATGTTGAAAAAAAAATATATTAAGAAATTTTATTATTCTCGATTTGTGATTGCGTCGTGCTACTGCAGACCTCCCTTCAGAAGAGACCTGAGACCGGTTTTAAGGTTGCTGCCTCCGGGAGGTCGATTCTTAAAATGAGGGGTCGGGGATAATCAACACCAGAGTACCATTTCCCGCGGAAAGTATTTATCACTCTTTAGGCATTAAGAAAATTATGAAGGTTTTAACTATTTAGGCTTTAAGAAAACCATCACGTTTTGATTTCCATTTTCACGTAATCAACTTATTTTGGCGACTTTTTACCCTGCATCGTATTACTTACTATTTCTTAATATATTTTTCGTAAGGGAGTTTCAGAAAACCTCAATAAAATTTAGAGTCATGTTTATTTTTATAAATACTGGATCATACAAAAAATTATTATTATAAATACATATTTCAGGGAAATTTGGGTTTTGAAACTGTTATTTTTTTCTTTCGTCAAAGGAGACGCGATCTTTTTGGGTAATTTTGTTTTCATTTAAGGGGTCTCAGGAGTCTTACTTTTTTACTAAAGATGCAATTTAGCATCATCTCACATTTAGTTTTATTTATCATTCCCTATAAAACATAAATACATGAAATTTTTGCCACTGAAAGCTTAATGTATGTTCTATGGAGAATAATTATTTCAATGTTCTACAACTGTTATTTTAATTAATTTTAAATTTTAAATTTTGATGAAAATTTTAAACTTGTGTTTTGGCTTGCATCCATTGCGCGTAAGACTGTAGCAAAACTGTTGGTTCTAGAGTCCCAAAAAATATTGATAATAATATAAAACTAATGTATATTTAACGTATACACCATTTTGAAGCAATTAAAAACTTAAATTTTTTTAAATTTAATTTTTTGTTTTTTTTATTGAAAACATGTTAATTTTAAATAATTAATGCAATTAAAAATACTAAATTTGAAGTATAAACTATTCCTTGCATCAAAATGAACGTATTTACCAAGTTTTATAGAAATTGCTTTATCAGTTTCTGAGAAATGCTGGCTTTCGGTGCTGAGGGTGCTCGGATCGAATCCCGGCGTTGCGCCACTGAAAATGCCTCCGTTTATGTCTTCCCTTCATAGGGGGTAATGCTAGTCCGCCTATATGGAGCCCCCATAATAAAATGGCCAGCAATAGGTGAGGTGTATTATAGGCGAATGTCTTCACGACAAGTGTGTCCGCATTGGTTTTTAAAAAAAAATAATTACACACTTTGTGTGTTGTTATTTTTACATATGAGATGTTATTTGAAAGTGGTGTAAGTCCACTTTAAAAAAAAATGGGTTAACGATAATTTTAGTAAGATATAGACACCTTCTCTTCATATTTATAGTCAGACTTTCAATGGAGTACGATTTTTTCATAAAGTAAACAAAAAAATTTTGGCTATAAAATGTTGTCACAAAAAAATTATTTTTTTAAAGTGGAATAAGTCCATTCCTAATAATTATAATAAAAGCAACTTGCTTATTGCAATTATTATTGATTATTACGACGTCAATGTACACTACGCTTTAGCATATTTTACTTAGCTAGTGTCTAAAATACAACATCGTTAACAAGATAACATTATTGTTTTGATTAAGTTGTCAGAAGTAATTTCACTGATTTTGTTTGGTTTTCTTTCGCAAGTCCTACTGGTTGGTTTGCGTTTCTTATACTAATAGAATGCAGCATGAGTTTTATTTAAATATAATTGTTATTAAAGCAGAAAATCAAAGTTTTAGATAAATAATATTTCATACAGTTGTTACAATGAGTTCACATACCTATCAAAAAGACGATAATATGTCAATTTGGTCTGATAGTGATGTTGGTAAGTAAGAATTTACATTAAAAAATCCATTTCAGTGAAGCTAATGTATATAAAAATATGGACTTGAAATTCCACTTGTTTTTATTTTTTATAATATGTTATTTTTTAAAGTGGTATAAGTCCATTTGGAGCTAAAAAAATCGTTTATTTTTTTAAATAATTGTAATAATTATTATTTCATAGTATAATTTAAAAGGTTTATAGTGTTAAAAACATCACTCGAATTTATTAACGTTTGTCAATATTTTTAAATTCATTCAAATACAAACCTTTAAATATCTCGATACATGAAAAAATGGACTTATACCACTTTCAAAAATAACAGCCCATACGTTAAAGCCATTTCAGTTCAGACATATTTTTAATTTTCCAGATGAAATAGGTTCAACTGTCAAGGTCGGCCCTGCCCATTAAAGTGTGCTACCCTAATGACCTCTTCTAATGAAAATCCACAATTAACTTTATCAACACTATAAAATTTTCCCATTTTCCGCAATTTGAATAATGTAAATTTTCTTCAAACTTTAATTTCCCCCTCTTTGAAATATTTTCTCATAACTTGGTTTTTGTTAGTCATTTTTGGCCAGTTTAAAAGTTAATAAAAACGGGAAAGATGTTTTGTTTGGTTGCAAATTTATAGCTTGGAAAATAGTCTTCAGAAATCAGCATTTAAACATTTCAGATTATACAGCACTTCACGGCAGTTAATATTCCAAAAGGTATGATAGTTCCAATAGGTAATATAGTGTTTAAAATTTCCTTTCAATTGTAACTGCAGATGTGTATTTCCCCCATCTGTTTCTTGTAAACACTGCCTTTTCTTAGACTAAACCATTGCCAATCGGCAGAAAAACACCTGTCCGACTCTTCCTTGGGACAAATGCCGATATTTGGCGAAAAGTGGGGGATGTTTGGCCACAATCTACAACCTTCGCTTTAACGTTCCACCCCTCAACAAAAAAGAACTCTCCCCGAGTAACCAGTTTCTCGGGGATCTTCTCTTCATAGGTAACCAGTAGCTGGTTTTCGTTAGAAGTCCCCCCTCCCCTCAGAAGAAGGCATCGCCTGAATCTGTTGGGGGGGTGCTTATTTTATTTTTGCATTTACTGATCACCTCAATCTACTCATATTAGCGAATATTTTTTAAGTATGCTAAAGACCATGACTGTCGTATTTGTACGCTATAATTGTATCTGACTGTAATTAATCTGGAATTATATTTTTGTATTGAAGATACCTGCTATATTTTTGCTGTTACGTGAATAATTCACCGTTAGTATGACAAGGAACTTTGTTTACTTTTACTTTTCGTTCTCTTGAATATTTTACCCAGCTGGTGACTGTGCATAGGAACCTGTGGTTAACTTGAAACATCGCAGTACATTTCCACAACGATATTCCTTCTTTTTTTTCACGCACGAATTATTATACGTCCTGGTTTCAACAGACTTTGCAATTGAGCGTCTTGGTCATCGTGGATCGTGTGAGATGATGCAGTTTCCTGGGGTTCATGCTCAACGGTTGTCCCATGCTCCTTCATTCCGTACCAGTATTGTTTCCGCTACAGACATGTAATATTTGTAGCCGGTGAATTCCACGTTAACGAAGCGGGTCTCTACATGGTTCGGCATTCCTGACGGTACTGGGGTCCTTCACCTGTTTCTTCAGCGTTCCGACCGGCAGACGTCCATGACGAAATATAGTAAATCTTCATTACAAACTATGATACCGTGGCGAACATTTCTGCATTACAAATTCTTCTCTTACAGAGATAGTGGCAATAGTGAAGAATTCACCTTTAGAGAAATGATGCCGTGAACTCTTTGTCACTTCACCACTTTAAAAAACTGCTACAACATTTCTCACCTGTATAGACAATGACCTATTTTTTTCGCTGTCATAGATAATGACGCCTAAATCTCCGTCACACTTATATATTTTATAAATATTGTACTCTATATCTTTATTTAGTTTATCATTTATTTCAAACATACATATTTTCAGTTTAGAACTCTAATTTTGGTACTTTGATAAATTCTATTTGACATCTCTGCTATACATAATTAGTATAATTACAATTTCTTTACCATAACAGTTCTTTCAGAGTTTGAGAAGAAAATATTTCATCTTCATTTTCTTTAGAATTTAATGGATTAAGATAACACAGTATGAATATTACATTTTTCTAAAGATATTTTTCAACATTCATACTCTTAAAATTACTGTATTATTTCAACAAGTTAGATAAGTCCTTTTTTAAGAAATAATATGGAAAGTAAAAAGAAAATGAAGCTGACCAATATTACAAAGAATAACAGTAAGAACTTACCAAGGAAAAAGGTCAGAATTTCTTTGTTTGTGTAACTTGACTTGACAGCATACATATTTGTCAATTAAAAAATAACTATATTTAATCAAAAAATATCTCCCAAATAAAAATAAAGGTAAAATATATTCATCATATCATGAGATTATGTATAATGAAAAAAAAACCTTCCAGTCAGAAAATATATTCTAATTTTTATTTAATTTTATAAACACTAATATTAGATAATTTTAAAACAGATTAGAAAATTATTTAAATAAAGCAAAAGTGACTGGGAAAATAAAAACATTTCTTTTTAAATGATATTTCTATTTTGTGCCAGGAAAACCTGCATTTCAGCATTTCTTGGCATCAAAGAAGTCCAATTTTTTGTGATCACAATGCCACCAGCACTAAAAACTCTTTCAGAAGGAACGCTTGTGCCTTGTACAGCCAATAATTTCTTTGCTATTATTCTTCAAAAGAGGGAAGGACTCCCCATGTAACTTCCACCAAGTCAGCGGGTCTTGATTTAGCACTGTTTTTGGCATAAGTAATTTTTTAATTCAATTTCCGACTTTTATGACTGGGAGTGGGATATCATCTATAGTTTCCTGATCTTTATCATCGTCACTGTCACTTTCTAAAAGCTTTTCTAAGCCACATTTTTTAGGATTTTTGTTCTCAGAATTGTCTGAAATACTTTCATTTGCACAATGTTCATAAACGTCTAGGATGTGTTGAAGTAAAACTGTTTTCACCTCTTCTTTATTGCCGGCGTAATTTAAACGAAACCTTGGATCACAGGCAGTTGTAAGATTTAACAACTCCATCAATTAACTGCATTCAAAGTAATATTCATCAAAGCAGACAGAATTTCACTTTTCATTTCTTTCACTAGTCTGCTGTCTGTGTCCTTAGGTTGCATGCGTTTTTTGATTTTTTTAAGTAAAGCTACCAGAGATAAAGCTGTGGTATATTTCTCTTCAGATAAATGCTTCGTTATGTCTTCCATTAAGGTTGTAGATTCTAGAAAATCTTCTATTGCAGAAACTTCATTTTGCTCAAGCATTATAAATTATTTTCATGGATAGTCAAATAAAACTTTGCTGATAGGAAGCTGGTTGTCTAAAAATCTTTTGAACAATTTTAGTGTGCTCCCCCATCGTATAGATGTGTAGAACATGCACTTGGGAGTCTCAAAGTTTTCATCTGCATAAGTTCTTGGGTTTGTGAAAGATTCCTAGATATTTTCCAATTATGGGCAACGGAGTTTTGCAATTTCTTTAGCTTTGCCAGAGTTTTTATTAATATTTGGATTCTTAGTGCTTTGTTTATGCCAATATTTATTGTGTGGCCAAAGTATGGCACATGCTGCACAACAGATAAGGAAATAGTTTTTAAAACATTTTCACCATTGTCTGTTGTGCAGGAGCACAACTGATTTATAATGAGGTTCAACTCGAAGAGCTTTTCTTGCAGAATTTGAATTATATTTTCTGCTGTAAGATCGTCGTTAAAATTAACACAACATAAACATGGGGATTTCAGTTCCCAATTATCATTAATATAATGTGCTGTAATAGTAATAAAAGGTTCAGAGCTAGCTGATGTCCAGCAATCTGTTGTAATAGAAACATTATTGTTCCTTGTTAAACATATGTCACTCTTTATGTTTTGCTTTGTTTCATTAAACAGTTTTGAGATCGAAGTTTTTGAAAAATATTTTCGACCAGGTAAAGTGAATCGAGGATTTAGAGTTTTAACCATTTCAACAAATGGTTGGCATTCAACAATATTGAATGGTTGCATTGCTGTTGCAATGAATTTTGTTACTACAGGAGTACAGACTTTTTCAGATGTTGATGATAAGGTTTGAAAATCTAACAAAGTCTTCTGCTTTTTCGGAGGAGGCATTTTACTGAGTCCAGAAGGTGAAGATGGATTGGTATCCTGTGTATTATCATCAACGTTTATTGCAGTTGGTACTGAACGCATGGATTTTGCTTTATTCAAATTAACAAATTCTGAGGCATGATAACTCTTTATGTGTGACATTAAGTTGGTAGTTCTACCTCCTTTAGACTATACTGGAAACTTGCATAATTTGTAAATAGCCACATTTTCTGCCACTAAATTCCCCCTCTTCATTTGCTGGCAGACCATAATAATTCCACACTGGGCTCTTAGATGTCCTTTTCTTTGGATCAGCTGAGTATATTTAGGTCATTCCAAACCTCGACTGACTGGATGCATATTGTGAAAAAGATGTGCTGAAATATAAAAAAATGGGGTTTAATTTTGTACTAATAAGTATTTTTATAACATAATAAATCATTTAAAATGTATTTTATTAACTTTATATCTGTCTTAGAAATTCAATGAAAATATATCCATACCTGTTAACTTTGGAGAATGAAAATTAAGGAGATTTTTTTTGTACACAGAAATCATAAGGCGTTGGTATTTTTGTAGCTTAGAAAATGTAAAAAGAAGTTTTATTTATTTTTTTAATCTTTAGATAGTTTAGTATCTGATAAAAAAAATTACATTTAGTAATTTCACTTAATGTAATAGCGATTTTCTGTTACTATATCACGGTGGAAATGTGGAGCTCAGTACGATCATTTAGCATAATACTTCCCAAGACCGTGACACGTTCACCTCCATACTGAAGTCTCTCAGTAATGTTTTCTGAATGATAATTTGTCCCCCCCCCTCTCACCGTATGAGCTCCAAATTAGACGTCCAGAATTGTTAGATTCAGATAGACGTCACCTCACTGCAAACGTCTATCTGAATCGTGAAACTAAGTTCTGTGGCCATCTTCAGTTGCTTTACAATTGTCATCTGCCGTCTGTCTCTTTTGGAATGCAAGAAGATATATTGACCCTCCCTTGGTGTCATTTTCTTTCTGTGACTAACACCGATCTTTCTAACCGCTGTCTCTGTTGCTTTGAAGGCCTCCCACAAACGTGAAGCAATGCTATTGGCGATGCCAAACTTTTCGGCTTTTTTTATCAACCACTATTCATCCTGCATCCTTCTTAGAGCTTACAAATTATTCTACCACGCGAAATGTCCTCTAATTCTATCCTGATAAACGTTACTATCTCCTGTAACGCAATTACGATTCAATTCAAATTCTTACAACGACGAGTGTGCTATCATTCTATTCCCAAACATTTCTCGAAAAAGATGCTTTTATCAAGTTCAGCCTTGTCACATGCCGTGCAACGTAACTATTTGAAATTTACTTATGCATCATCGCTCTACTGATCAAGTATCCTTATGCAAATCGCTGCTAGCTTTTGCATTTCCTTTCTTGTGTTTAAACCTGATACGGCATAACCTGATCAGGCATACGGCCTGAATTGCAGTATTTTCAGATCACCATTCGGGACATCTCATATATATATATATATATATATATATATATATCCACTCTTTTCTAACCACTATAAATTAGGAAATTGTAAAAAAAAGTGTTCTTTAAAGTATTTATTATAATTTTAAAGAAATCAAATTTCGAGAAAAATTACTAGCGTTATTGTTAAATAAAAGCAATTCCTAAAACAAAAACCTACTCTGTATTACAGCTGGACCATTAAGCTTGACCGACATACCTAAGATCAATTTCTTGATGCGCACACGGTCACCAATCATCAAAATTAAGACCCTAAGATTTATTTTATAACTTTTTTTCGCTTTAATTACAAATAACGACCTAAATCAGAGAACAAAATTAATCATTTTATTCTAGCACGGAAAAAAAAGCCCACTAATGACACCACTAATTTGTTGATTAACCCATAACTGCTGTTTTGAAGTAGAAAAAATATTTTCTTATCGGTTTAAAAAAAAAAATACTAATGTTTGCAGCGTTAGGTATTAGAGAAATGTGCTGAGACAAAAACGCGCTTTGGGAAAAAAATGTTTAAACAAGTGATAAATAATAAAAAGTAATTACGGTTAAAAGAAGGAATTAAAATTCTAAAGTAGCTTGATGGTATAGGCTAAAAGAGTTCATGAAATCTTTCTTACTGGAGCTTTCTTACTGGGAATTTAAATAAGATCAAACTGAATGACGAAACTGATTATATATATATATATATATATATATATATATATATATATATATATATATATATATATATATATATTAAGGAATACGAAGCACATTCATAACACACCACTAATATTGATAGGTGTTTTCATTATTTTCATTACCACACACACACATATATATATAATATATATATATATATATATATGACAGGATTGTTGTTGCTTCCCTGTTATAATTCCTTTAAGCAGTCATCATCTTAGCACTGGTGGCGAGTGGTAGAAATAAATAAGATCATTCTTGAAACTGAATTAGTTTATTTATCTTCATCGAACCAAAGCTCCAAAGCAGCATGCTTACTATTCGCCATTTTGTATTTAGAGACGCGGCGAAACACACATCCAACAGCATTGAAGTCTATCCCGCGCTCTAACTAATTCTACGGTCAAAACAGCGCGTCTTCTCTCCCTGCACATGCGCAGAGCCCAGATTAGAATTTTCTCGAACTTATTTTCGCGCCCACTCATGTACATGGTCTAAAAATAAATTCTCTCTACGAGACTCCCTTATACCGCGAATCGAAGGTCAAACTCAAAACGGGGAAAATAGCCTACTTTTTGATGCGTTTTGGCATGTGAAACCAGCGGCTTTTTCGCCACGAAAATAAATTAATCCCGAAGCCCCCTTTAAATTTAAATTAATTATCCTTTCCCCAGTTAATTCCTTACATACATGCATATATATATATATATATATATATATATATATATATATATATATATATATATATATATATATATATATATATATATATATATATATATATATATATCCCCGGAGAGGTCGCGCGGGGCACAGAGTCACCCCACGCGTAGAAAATCAACAAACCTGACGGGAAATTTCTATTTTTAATCAATCACCCTTTTAGTATCCTCCTGTCTGACCCTCCCCTTGGAATGGGTATTGTTATTTTGCACGTGCAATTCCTTTTTCTGCGAGAAGCAATCGTTTCTTGGAATCCATGTGATAACGGGGTGACTCAGTCTCCCCGTGCGACCGTTATTGCTTCGAAGTTTTTCTCTATAAGCAGTTTAGCTTCGTGCTCTGGAGTGTTTTAGTTGTTTTCTGCTAGGTTATTTGATAAATAATGGCGTACAAGCGTAAATTTACGGAGTATGAAAAATAGATGTAACGTTTGAGAACACTGTTGGATGAAGTTGAGTCTTCTGAAGAAGAAATTGATCAAGGTAGCGAAAATGAAGAAATATTCAGTATATAAACCTGATGAAGAAATATTCAGTTCTCATGACAGCGAAAGTGAATTTGAGCAGAATGATGAAGACGACAAAAATACTGATTTAGAAGAAAGCATTTTTGTCAGCAAAAATAAGACAGTTTGGCAGAAAGAAAAACCAAATCAAAATGTGAAAACGTGTTCTCAAAATATAATAACTCATTTACCAGGAGTAAAAGAAATTGCACTCAATATAACAGATCCTCTAGAAAGTTGGGAATTGTTTTTTAGTACTAAAATCATACGATCCATAGTAGAGTGGTCAAATATTTATATTGAAAAAAATATCGGTAAATTACACCAGAGATCGGGATGCCAAGAGGAAAAATGAGGTGGAAATCAGAGCCCTTTTTGGACTTTTATATATGTGCGACTTGCATAAATCATCGCATACAAATGCACAAGATTTGTTGTCTATTGATGGATCAGGCATTGGAATTTTAAGGAACACAATGTCATACAGAAGATTTATTTTTCTTCTCAGATGCCTGCGGTTAGACAATGTGACCGATCGTGAAGGTCGGAAAAAAGTGGACAAACTGACGGCTCTGAGAGAATTTTTTGCCGATTTCAATGAAAATTGTCAAAAGACATATAGTAGTGGTGAATATGTTACTATTCACGAAAAATTAGAGAAGTTTCGAGGGCGGTGTTCTTTTCGTCAATATATACCCAACAAACCAGTGAAGTATGGAATCAAAATCTTTGCCTTAGTAGATTCTAGGACTTTTTACAGCTATAGTATGGACATATACGCAGGACAACAGCCGGAAGGTCCCTTCAGAAATGAAAATTTGCCATTTGAAATTACTAAACGCATGTGCACTCCTTTGTTTGGATCAGGCAGAAACATAACAATGGATAATTGGTATACGAGTTATCCTCTAGCGAAAGAACTTTTATCAAAGAAGCTAACAATTGTAGGAACCCTGAAGAGAAACAAGGCTGAAATTCCCATCGAGTTCGTCGAAACAAAAACTAGGAAAGTTTATTCTTCTATATTTGGATTTCAAAAGAACACGACACTAGTATCATATGTGCCTAAGAAACCAAAATGTGTAGTTTTGTTATCTACTATGCATCGCGATGGCGCCATTGATGAAAGTGATGATAAGAAGAAACCAGAAATAATTAAATTTTATAATGCAACAAAGGGGGGTATAGACAAAGTTGATGAAATGTCATCATTATATTCGACAGCTCGAAAAACCAACAGATGGCCGATGGTCGTTTTTTATTGCGTGTTGAACGTCGCTGCAATAAATGTCCGAGTTGCCTTAATGTCAACAAAGGCCCCTCCCTTACAATATAGAAATAGGAGAAAATTCCTAAAAATGTTGGCATTATCTCTTATACAGCCACACATAGAGATGAGAAAAAATATGCCAATGCTTCCTAAAGTGCTTCGTGAAAACATCAATGAAGCCACTTCTAGTGGATCAGAGGAACGCCCATCAAAAAAGATAAAATACCAAAACCCGATAAAGACCGATGTGCTATATGTCCAAGGTCCAAGGACAATAAAACTACAATTTCTTGCAAAAAAATGTGATAATTTTATATGTAAAATTCATTCTTCCTATGTTTGCCAGAAGCGTATGTAAATTCCCGATCCCTGATAAAAGGTATGTAATTCTTTTGAATAGAATTGTACTTTAAATAGAAAAAAGTTTCCTTAAGTAAAGAAGTATAGTTTATTAATTATATATTGCAATTATTGTGTATAATCAAATGTTTTTTTTTAAATTTATAGCACATATTTTAATAAAACTGATTGGGGTGATTCAGTCACCCCAAGCGATCTCGAATGTCAGTGTTGGGTGCGCGACTTCTGCCGGGATATATATAGATATAATATACACCGGGTGATCATAATTAAAACACCCCTACTCCGACCTCTCTATAAATTGAACTGCTCAGTGTATAAGTTTCAAATTTTGTACACATACTATTCAAGACATAGGGAAACGGATTACGCGAAATAAAAAATAAAAAAATAGTACTAGAAACTCCGATAGGTGGCGCTGAACAACTGGGCATGACTGAAAAGACACAAGAACACAATTTAAATGCATTTCTTTTAAATGTATCAATCATTCATGTGGCATGGACCTTATTGACAGAGGGAATGCTGCTCAATATAGTTCACTTCTTGAAGATGTAAAAACTGCAGTCTGTGGACAGTTTATTCAACTGCGGATCGTAAATGGTCGACTGATATCCTTGTCTCAAGCAGAGTGATACCTTTTTTTTATGTCTGCCACGGTTACAAGATGTCCTCGATAAACAATTTTCTTCAGTGGCCCCATAGACACAAAATCTCTAGGCTTCAGATCTGGAGAACAAGATGGCCAGGTTTTCGAAAACGCACGACTGATTTTTCTGTTATGAGTGATACGTTGAGGAAGAAACTGCTGTGCACAGAGTCCCATGTGTGGAGGCGCTCCAGTTTGCATAAAGGTAATTGAGTCAAGATATTTCCACTGTTGCAAATGGGGTACAGCAAAAGTTTCGAACATATGTTTTGACCCTTTTTATCGTCCCGGGGCATGCCTCAGGGACATTGCTAGAAGCCTCTTCGAAATAGAAAGCTCCAAGAATGAATGTGGCTGTAAATCCACACCATGCTGTATCTATTGGTAAGTGGGGTAGAATCTATTAGAAGGCACGGGAGTTTTCCGTGGTACCAATGCGACAGTTAGGTCGTCTGCACACGGAGCAACATGTTGACGGGTTTGTAACCAGTTGCTCCGTATGCGTGGCTCCATTCAATTACATTGGTTACGACTCATCATGGACTAGTTTGTGATTGGAGTCAGTTATCAGTTTCTTTTGAGTTGCTCCATGTGCAGACGGCCTTATGGTTGTTCACTGTTCCACTGAAGTGGAGATGGGTATTGTAACTACCCAGAATCTGCCAAAAATTTAATTTCGCATAAATTTTTTAAAGATTATTAATAATATTTTTTCATATTTTTTTGTAAACCGCCACCTATCGGTGTTTCTGGAACTATTTTTTTCTCGAAAACCGTTTCCTCATGTCTTGAATAGTATGTGTTCAAAATTTGAAGCCTTTTCACTGAGGAGTTCAATATATAAAAAGGTAGCAGTAGGGGTGTTTTAATTATGGTCACCTGGTATATATTATCGCATGTCAGAAAAAAAGCTCCGAATGCAAAACGATAGTTTTATGAACATAAAAGAATTTTTATGTAAATTTATCACCGTAATTAAGCCATAACCGCCCTATACGATTTTGATATAAAAGATTGCATCGAAATTTCAGTTTCATGCATATTCAATATTAAGGTAATTAGGTCAAAGCCAACATTTTTAAGTATATAGAGTTTATAAGGACTTTAGTTTGCTTTGAAAGAAACTTAGTAAATATTACTGTTTCTTTATAATGCAGTGTGTTGAATGAATTAAATCTGTACTCTTTCTGACTCCTTGAACCCCCGTGTGATAAAGTCACATTTATTTCCTCTCCCCCCCCCCAAAAAAAAAATAATAATTTATACAAATAAATCACCTCTTTTTAAATGTAACTACTAAATAAGTAGCAGTTTTGATCAATGTTAAATACTAAACTTAAAACAGTTATTTTAGTTTTTTGGCATAGATTTCATACTGTATATTAAACATCTTTATTGCACATAAATCTTCTTTTATCTGTGTTAACTGTTTTATTTTAAATCTCAAGACCTGAAATAAAATATGAAACAAATAATGATTACTTTTCTAATATTTATAAAATATTATGTTGGCGAAAATGTTCATTTGATTTTTAAGTAAAAATAAGAGATACAATTTTCATTTTCGCCAATAAATTTAGTAAAGAATGTAACCACCTTTTTGTTCCACTACACTTTCCGCCACCTTTAGGTTCGATGGCGTTCGGTACTAAAATCTGTCGTTTCGTGTCCCATGGACGTTTCTAGCCGTTCGGAATCGACTTTAAGCAGTAGGTCCCAGTCTAATTAGCCCTTGTGTAAGAAAAATAGATCGCAGTGCTCCAAACCAAAACAAACCTTCAGAGCAATTTCACAATTCAGTGTCCCAAAAACTTTTTTTTATCTTATGGATTAAAAGACAGTTCCAGGTACATTTTCCAGTCTTCCAGGGTTTCAATTTTTTTTCCAGTATGAGAATTTATTAAAGAGTGAAAGAAATGAAAATCCGAAGAGGGAATCTCATTTAAATACGCTGAATGAATCAGAACTTGCAAGCCAATCTTGAACCGTTTTTGACTGGTCATCAGAGACATATGCGATCTTGAATTAACACGATGGAAGATTATGATTTTTTTAATACTCATACCTGACGCTTTCAGTGGTGCTTTCAAATGGTCTAATTGAGAGCAGTACTTGTTTGAATTAACCAGTTGGTTTCTCGCAAGGAACTCATAAGCGAGGATTCCTTTGAAATCCCCTGCTATGCACAATATCACATTATTTCGATGAAGACCTAGCTTTGGTATGGTTGCTGGTGGTCCATTTCTCTAGCCCCATGACCTCTTCCTTTTCGCATTATTATACAGTATTCACTTTTCCTTGCCCATAATGATTTGTTTTATAGTAGATAATCGCATATGGAAATGCGGTCAATATTTTATCTCGCTTAACTTATTTGGAACCCAAACCAAACTGGTGCGAATACTTTATAACTCTTGATTTTTATATTTTTAAGTATGCCGGCTATTTCCCGCTTGGTATAATGTTGTGTGTTCTTAGTTAATGTCCCGGTTTTAACACTTTAATTTCAATTCATCTACCAGAACTTGGAAGTATTGTCCAGCGAGAAATCTCCAACAGGCAACTGCGCAAACAACTTTTGCAGACATGAATCATACGAGAAAAGAAAAGTAAACACTCGTAGTTTCTTTTCACGAAAGCTTACCTGCAGACTCCAACAGACTCTGGGACAAACGCCTTCACAAAGAAAATTCCGCTGTATTTCATTTTCCAGTTAAACGGAGCTTCTCCACATTTTGCCCTAATCTGGCTGAAATTTCTTAACGAGAAATATCCTCAGCGATAGGTTAGACGAGAAGGGTGGATTGTGAGGTCCCCAAGGTCTCCATGCCTTACCCCCATGGACTTTTATTTCTGGGGTAATGTAAAAACATGAAAGTATTCTATTCGAGTTCAAAATCTGAACCATTTAAAAGAACGGATCACTCAAAATTTCGTCTATCACGTCGGATATACTATGCCGTGTATGGGAAGAGACTGGATATCGTCTTCACCTCTGCAGGTCAACAAAGGGAACACACATCAAAGACATCTGAACAGGAAAGAAACTGCCTGTACCCCAAATTAAAGGTATCCGACTTCTTCGCATTTGCTAAACTGGGCATTTATTCACAAATATCACAATCACAACACTAATTACAATATTCTCGTTACAGTGGTCATTAACGGCTTTCGATTCATGCCGTCCAGATTTCACTCGACTATGCCAAGCCATTACATGATGCTAAGTGCCGTGCAATTCGGCTCTCCTAACACGACAAAACAAGTTAGTTTCGTTTTGACACGTGACGTACACATACAATATTTCCCTCCCCTAGGGAAAGTAAACCAAAGATCCCCGTTTATAGGGACAAACAATTACAGACGGAGTTTGAAGTCATAACATCCTCCGCCCCAAATTAAGACATTCATTATTGCTTACAACATAATAAATCAAAAAAATTTACATTCAATTAGAACACAATTAATAAAGGACAACATTGATACTAACAGAAATGAAAGCACTATTAAATGAAACAAAACACTGTAAACGTAACACTGTCCTTTTCTCTTCAATTTGACTTATACTTCAACTTTCTACAACGCTTTATTCCGAATCTACAGCCATTGAAGACCACAAAATTAATTTTCGGACGGACGGACGGACGGACGCGCGCACGCGCACACACACACACACATATATATATATATATATATATATATATATATATATATATATATATATATATATATATATATATATATATATATATATATATATATATATATATATATATATATTAATTAATGGATTTGAAAAAGAAAAAAATTCTCAGGTTTGCAGCGTTAGGTATCAGAGAAATGTGCCTAGACAAAAACTCCCTTTGGGAGAAAAAGTCAAGTTTAAACAAGTGATAAATAATAAAAAGTAATTACGGATAAAAGAAGGAATTAAAATTCTAAAGTAGCTTGATGGAATAAGTCGGAGGAGAGCGTATGAAAGCTTTCTGACAGGGGCTTTGAATAAGATCAAAGTGAATGGCGTGCGGCGAAACTGAAAGTAAAGTAAACAACAATTTTCTATTTAGGAGCATTAAGCGAGGGCTTTAGTGGAGATATTCGACAGATTTTCGTTTCAATGAATGTGACCTGAATCTCTTTTTAGGACTAACATTGAAACAGTCTTAAAATGCTTTTTTTGTTTTTTTAATTCGTTTCTATTCATGTGCATTAGGTTTTTGTAATTCTTTGTGAACCTTTTTTTACGGTTTATAGAAAATTTAAATTGATGGATGTTATATCACTTAGGGAGATATTTAAAAGGTTGAAAGAGAAGTACGGTATCATACATTTATTTTTTTGTTAATGGATACTAATGTCAAAAACTATTTTATAGTGTCAAGGTTCAGAAAATAATCGTCAGCCATGTTATTAAAATTGAAGATTATATTATATATATATATATATATATATATATATATAGTGTTGGTGTGTTTGTGTGGAGATTTATTTCGTGAGACTCATAATTTAGCAATAGTGATGAATAGAGAAACATGTTTAGACAATAACTAAATCCCGTATTATAATCTTTATCAGATTAGCTTATTAAAATGTTTTAAACAACTGTTATAGTATAATACTAAGTCAATTATAAATGCGACACCATAATTTAGAATTTACTTTATGTTGCTGCACATTTATTTTATGAATATTTAAAGACAATCTTTGCTTCTTTCATATTAAATTTTAGGTTACGAAATTTCAGATAAAACAGCTAACTAAAGATAGCAGTAAAAGAAGATTCGTGTACAATAAAGATGGTTTAAGTTACAGTAGGAAGTATATGCCAAATATCTGTAATTCGTTTTTAAACCCCTTAACAATTGCATAATTTTCAAGAAAACGGTAATAAAAGTGCCTATTTTTTTCCAAAGGATTTCATTTATTTCTTCAACTGCCTCACCTAGTTTAGAAATCAAAATATTCCCAATTACTTTATAAATAATATGGTGCTGCCATCTGGTATGTAAAATAAGAAATAATTTTTTTTCAGAGTAAATGAGATGGATTCTTTTAATCTTTTCAGTGCGTTACTTTTAAACACTCTAGCCAGGAAATATCACGGGCACGAGAAATAGAATTAATTTTGACAAAATATTGACAGGACCGAGAAGAAATGGGTTAAAATATTTTTCATATAACATTGAATAAAACTTCTACTTATATAGTTACAGTTAAAAAAATGTAATTTATTATCAGGAATTGCGCGACAGGATAAGGGGAATTAAATATGACTTTATCATACTCTGAATCCAGGAGTCATAAAGATAAAGGATTAAAGTCATGGAAAACAATGCTATATTAACTAATAGAACTCTTTTATACGTTTCTTTGAAAATAAAATAAAATCCTTATTAACTAAACGTATTTCAAAATGTTGGCTTTAGCAGGTCTAATTACCTTAATACTGAATATCCATTGAACTGAAACTTCAACGCATTATTTTACTACCAAAACTGTAACGGGCGGTTATGGCATAATTACGGTGTTAAGTTTACATAAACATTCAATTATGTTCAGAAAATTATTATTTTTCAATCGGACTTGCAATCAAACTTTTTTGTCAATCATTGCTTTTTTTTTCCTGACATGTAATAATATATGTAATTACGTTTGATAAAACATTTTTTTTAAAGGAAACATGAAACGAACGAAATAAAAGCAATCACTGCGTAAATACGTTGTGAGATTATCTTTAATTGTATGGGTATAAAGCAACATTTCCGGTCGAAATCTTGAAGTGGCGTTATGTAAGAAGTTATAGTATGGTCGATAGTTAATTAAAATGTCTTTCATTATGTTATAATAATTTCTAATTTTTTTTCTAGTCTGGATACTGATATCTGTGGGATTTCAAGACATAGAAGTAAATAATAAATATATATATATATATATATATATATATATTATATATATATATATATATATATATATATATACGCAGTGAAACAGCGATTTAACGTAACCCGTATTTAACGATTTCCCGCATATAACGTCTTTTTTCATTAGTCGCAATTAATTTCCTATACTTCTATAATGTTAAAAAATCCCAGATTTAACGATATGATTGTTAAATATTTCCCGCATTTAACGTTTTTTCAGAGAAAAAACTCAATATTTTCTAAAATAGTCAAAAATTGTGATAAAAAAAAAACAAATATATCATATCAAAAAGTGAAATACTCGGAATCTCCCCTCTCTTTGTTTTTTCTTACCAAAGTTCAACTAAGTTCGTGCAACGAGCATTTCCATAAATTGCCCCGTTTTGAAATAGAAATTGGGAATTCTAAACTGGGAATTTAAAGAATTCCACAGCTTCAAAAGGCTGGATAGACCGCCTCAGAAAAAGCACAATTTATCCTACAAGTCTATTTGGGACGAGTCTGCTGGGGTCGAATCCTCGCAAACTGGACAGACAAATGCAATTACAGAAACGTAAGATTATTTTGTTGGTTGATCAATGTACTACTCGTGTTGTACATTTAAAATTACAAAATGTACGAATGGAATTTTTCCCTGCAAAGATCAAGCAAAGTACAAGCAAAGTTCAACCTTGTGATTTGGGGATCATACGATCGTTCAAAGTAAACTATAGAAAACAAGAGTTGAAAAAATCTCTTCATAGTATAGAATTTGGAGGCAGGTAAAAATTGATAAACGTTCTAGAATCTATATATATATATAACAGTTCCGTAACTGACTGACTGACTGACATACAACGCACAGATCAAACTGCTGGACCTAATGGGCTCAAATTTTGTATGGCGATTCTTCTTATGGTGTAGGGGTGCACTAAGAGAGATTTTTGAAAAATTCTTAATTTTTTTAATTTGTAGATGACTAATTTTTAGAACTTAATTTATTAAATGCTGATCACGGGATTTCTTTGTCTGGTACTTCAAATAAATTTATCGTCACGTGCATAACAACTAAATAGACAAAAAAATATTTTTTTCTTGCTAATGCGCTAGACGATTGGACATTATTTTCTCTAAAAAAATATCCCTTACGATTTTTTTATAAATATACATATTTTTTCTACATCAATTGTATATATATATATATATATATATATATATATATATATATATATATATATATATATATATATATATATATATATATATATATATATATATATATATTTGGCATTAATTGCATACATTGACCGTTGTATTTAATTTAAATGTACTCCGTAGCGAAGTGCGGGTTTTCAGCTTAGTCTCTTCATATGATTTCTTCAGCATGGGAAAATGTATCTCAAGTCCTTTTGAAAAAGCAGAATTTCCGGATGACAGAGGTGTTGAATTTTAGTACGAGGAGAGAGAGAGAGTGAAGACAAATGAAATGGGTGATTTCTCTTCTTGCTCATATAGAGATCTCGAGAATTATCTACATTGCGATTCAAATATCGTGACATCAGAGGTTCCGATTCTATGTGATTTAATAGACTCAGAATTGGATAGTCCGGATAATGATGAAGATGAGTACCATTGAATTCCTTCTGCGACATAAGAAATTAAAGGTTTGAAAACAGTGGAATCTTTTCTTTCAAATAGTGAAGGCCAATTAAAAAGCTTTCAAAACTCCTGTTGAGAATTCAATTTGTGCTATACACAGGATGCAAAAAAAAAATAACTAATTTATTTAAATCATAATTTAAAAAATTGATGTCTAAACCATAGTAAATGAAGAAATAAAAGGTATGTTACCTAAATTAGTCTTTATTTTATGCTCAGAGTTTTGTTTTTGGTCCTAACCCCGATTTAACGTCCTTTCTGTATGGTCCCTTGATTAACGTTAAATCGAGGTTCCTTTAATATATATATATATATATATATATATATATATATATATATATATATATATATATATATATATATATATATATATATATATATATATATATATATATACATACAGGTGTTATCAAAAATATTTGAAACACCTAACAATATTAGTGGTGTTATAGAATGTGCTTCGTATTCCTTAAAAAAAAATCTGACCAACGGTACTTTTGTATATAATATAGGGTATGTATTATTCTACTGTCAGGTAGCAGTAATGAAGCTAAGTACATCGTGATTTTGGGGGGAACAGCGCAAAATATCAAACCTTGCAGACCTTGCGAAAAGGGCAAATATTTAGAGCGCGTTTAAATTGGAGTATCTGTAACTGCAACACCCAGGCTAATAGGAGTATTTCGAGCTATGTTATCGATCATGATAGCATACAGAGTGCACGAAAAAAAAAATCATTTGAAAAACAGAATAGTGGACGAAAGGGATAGCTGAATGAAAGAGACGGATGAGGTAATGAAGCGGATTAGGACATGAAGAAAGAAAACAACTGCAACAAAAATGACCCAAGAGCTCAATTTCTGCATATTCCGGTATCAACCGTTAGAGGAAGAAGGAAACTTCACAAACAAAGCATTTACGGAAGAGTAGCTATTCCCTAGCCACTTGTAATAGATGCAGATACAAAATATCGCCCACAATGGTGCCAGGAGCGCAAATCCTGGTCGAGTAACATGTCGAGAAATTGCATTTGGTCCAGCAAATCATTGTTCACATTGTTCCTCGCCACAGGATGTGCGTATGTCTAGAGAATACCTACACAATCGTAAGATTCTGGCTGTCTCATCTCAACTGTCAATCATTGAGGTAGATCTATCAGGGTTTGAGACGTCATATTATGGTTTTCTTAAGGCCCTAGTGACCCTAAAAAGGGAGATTGAATGGGAACGACTATGTAGAAATTTTAGCTCACTAGTCCATTCCATGGTGCAAACATTATGTCTTGCAAGAGATGACGTTCTCCAGGATGATAACCCCCCTATACATATAGCTAAATCTATCAAATATTGGTTTGAAGAGCATGAAAAATAAGTCAAATATCTTATCTTGCTTTGTACAATCCCCCCAACTATATATCATCCAACCACTGATCTGTTTAAGCGGATATAGCCAGGTATCGATATCCACCACAGCATTTCTACAGGAACTTTCATGATTTTTTCCCGAAGAATGATATAATATATTCTTAACCACTATTCATGACTTGTATAATCCAATTACAAGGTGAATCAGGTAATATTACATGACAAAGGCGATCCTGGGCCGCATTAATATTTTTTTCACGATGTTACTTAGTGTTTCCATTATTTTGATAACCACCTGTATATACTTCAAAATTAATATACAAGAATAAAGAAAAAAAATTCTTCATTACGTTATGGCGTATCTTTAACAATTTTTGTCTAGGCTGCCTAGTCTTGAGTGGTTACAAGACAGAGTTATAAATAAACCCCAATATTATTATTATAGAGCTTTTAGAATGAAATATACCTTTGTAGAGGTTTCCATCGTGAGACATATAATTCAGCATTATTGAAGAATGGCAATATTTTTCAGAGTTAAACAGAAAACTGTATCATTACTTTCATTAAATGAGTTTATAAAACTGTTAGAAATATCTACTATACTAGCTTACTAAATTGTTAATAAATGATACACTGTAAAGCAAAAAGTACTCCATATGGTAGCACATTTATTTTATAAAGATAAAAAATAAAATAAACGTTATTTGTTTCATATAACATTTCAGGTTTTGAAATTTTAGATAATATAGGTAATTAAAGATACCAGTAAAACAATATTTATGTACAGAAAAGATGACTTAAGACAGTGTATAAAATATGTGCAAAATAACTGTAATCATTATTTTAAATTTATATAACAATGATTAAAACTGATAAATATATATAGTTACATATAAACGATTTTTTTTTATCTGAATCAAAATTGTTAAGGGGAAAAGTGGAAATAAATGTAGCTTTATCATAAGCCGAATAAAGGAGGCAAAAAGAGAAAAGATTCAAGTCACGGAACACACTGTTTTATTAAGAAACAGACATATTTTCTACCTTTCTTTGGGAAAAAAATAAAGTCCTTATCAACTCCATGTACTTCAAAATGTTTGCTTTGACAGACCTAATTACCTTAATATTGAATACGCTTGGAACTGAAACTTCGATGCATTCTTTTATGTCAAAATCGTAACAGGCGGTTATGGCTTAATTACGGCATTAAGTTTAAGTAAACATTCATTTATGTTCGGAAAACTATCGTTTTGCAATCGGAACTTTTATTGTCGCTATGCGAGAATAGCTGTAATTACGTTTGATAAATCTTTTTTTTTAAAGGAAACATGAAAGGGACGAAATAAAAGTAATTACCACGGAAATGTGTCGTGAGATTTTTTTAATTGTATAGGTATAAAGCATTGTTCGAGTCGAAATTTTGAAGTGACATTTCTTAAGAAGTTATTGTATGGTCGATAGTTAATTAAAATACCATTCATTAATTTATGGGAGCATATTTTCGAAATTTTTTCTAATCGGGTATATTGATTTTTAAGAGATTGCATGACATAGAAGTAAGTAAATATATATATATATATATGAAAGATATAAAATTTAAGTTGATCCCCTGTAAATTTTCTTCCCTTCCCATGCTTAAGATGGCATTACCAAATTCTGTTTTCAAGAACCCAGGAATATTTTTCATAACGTCAGCAATCCCTGGGCAAGCCACACTTTTCTATGCCCAAATAAGGCGATCGTCCTGCACAACTGATGCAGCTTGCAAGAAACATCTTTGGTCAGCAAATTCTTGAACCGCAGATACCTATATACGCAAACCCCGGGAATCACTCGGGTGTTGGCTTTCCATTAGATAAGATGTCTGTTTAGCCACTCGGAAATAAATTTCTTTTTCTAACATTTCTGTAATCTGATCTTATTTCATTACACACACACATATATATATATATATATATATATATATATATATATATATATATATATATATATATATATATATATATATATATATATATATATATATATATATATATATAGTCGTAATGATTTGTATCGCCCTTTGAAACTATCCTTTTCAGATGGGTTTTTTCCCTGTGTGCTGTCTCATTATATAAATATATTTACTCCATCTTGACTATGGCCACTTGATTCAACGGAAACCTATATTTTAGCGCTAAGAACGCACCCCTTCGTTATTAACGAATTCCGATGGTGCGGAGGAGAAAGGGATGGTATATCATACTACCAGTTTAGCTACTTTTCGCCTCCCCAGATACACATTCATTCTCGCTCCTCCACGTGTAGCTTTGTCTTCTCAGTTTTCTCGCTCTTCGCCAAATTTGGCGGACTGCTGGACAGATGCAAATCTCATCAGCTACCTGAAGGAAGTGATCTCTCCCGACACGCTGGTTGACAGACATCAGGGAGGGGGACTAGAGGATGGCTAAGATGAAGCGAGAAGTGTTCTGTTAGCGTGGGGACTGAAGACACATACCCCGGACCTGCTAGGCCATTAACGAAAAGTTCAGCCGGAATTCATCTTTTGGCATTAAGCCATTTAGTTCATATTCTTAGCGTATAAATATGTTCCATAGTTTATCATTTTTATTTGTCATCATTCCTCGCTTTTCTTTTAAGGAAGTCATTTTTCTATTTCAGATAAAATATCAGATTTTTTTTAGAATGCGGTATTCTTACGCTGTAACAACAATTTTGTTACAGCGTTACTCCGTAGCGAAACACGGTTATTCAGTTAGTGTATTCATAAATGTTCATTACATAATCTAGAATGGAGATCCATATCTAGAATGGAGGGTACTCATTTCACTCAAAAGAGAAATTAGTGGATTTTTAAAACCATTTTGTACATATACAATTTATTTTCATCTTTGTAACTTTTAGCAAAAACATAAACTACGTGCTATTTTAAAATAAACTGTAGTTTAATCTAAAAAGCAATATTTTATTTCTTTGCATAATTTCCTTGCTGGATGTTTATTTCTTTGCATAAATGAATTTAAAACTGACTTTAAACTAAATACACTGGGGAAAATTCGTGAATTAACTTTCTCCAAAATTTAAATTTCCTTTTTCAAGATAAATTTAAAACTTCTTTTCTGAAGAGAGAGAAAAAACACATTCTTACAAAATAAATTTGGAATACAATTTTATGAATGCAAACATGTACTCATAGTGTATTGTTTGAGAGTTAACATATGGGAAAATTATTTAGTTTTCAAATAAAGCGTCTAATGCTTATAACCTCAGGCAAAAATTAAGAAATAATTAAATTAAAACTCGAAAAGAACACAAAAATGTTATTTTTTCGTAGGATAGGCATGTTGTGCATGCCATGTATGAATGAAATGTTCTAATTATATAAATTTTTTGACGTTTATTAGAAAAGCAGTTATTATAAGTCAGAAAATTTGTTATAATTAGTTTGGGGAAATACATTTACATAAGCCAATACATTTACATAAGGTTGAGCGTCGACTTTCGAGTCTGAGGATGCTCGGATCGAATCCCGTTAAGCACCATTAAATGCTTTCGTGTTTAGGCCGGATATGGCACGTTAAATCTGTTGATCAGAAAGTCCCTCTACGAGGTCATAGAGGGTGGGAGAGAGTACGATCCCCCTAGATATTACCCCTTCGGTCCTCAGATATCACCCTTCACCTACTCGTTCAAATTTGATTTGGTACCTTACGAAATCGGACTCCGACCCTTGTTGTGCCAATATAAACCGGAGCCTCACCCCTCAGTCCGAAAATGTGTATGGGCCTCGTTTGGAATTACAGCCTGCCAGGGATTGTTAGAAACCACAACAACAACACATTTACATAAAATAATGTGAGGTTAGTCAGGGCAAGAGCTTAACTATCTTCATATTTTCCAACGTCTTCAATTTCAAATGCTGCCACGTGAGGGAATGCAATGTAATACTTATGCTTTCTCCGTAATATGCACTGAAGTGAGTTGGCACGAAAGGTAACATCCGGGAGTGTTTACAAAGTGGCACATGTTTCTTAAACTCCACGAAAGAGATGTGACAAGGATTATTCACCTTAGTTGGAGGTGCTTCAAAATCTTTTTGTGGTAAATAAATACTTTCGGTATTATGTTAAATTCTATTACCAATTATTTCATCTCTATCTTAATTTTGAAGCGTTAAGTCCTAGACCGCAGTTGATCCTCAAAACTTTCCAGTTAGGGTTAAGTAACTGCGGATGTTCCTGTAACGTATATGAGAAAATATTTTTTTCTGATATTGAAACTGGCATATTAGGCTGTTCTTCGCTACCTTTAACAAAAAGGAATTTGAATGAATATTTAAAAAATATGTCATTGTTTTTTTGCGAATGCGGACACTGGTTAATGTAGACATTCACACTTAATCCACGAGAATCGTTGAAAGCTTTCAATGGGTGCATACTGCAGGTGAACAAACACCACTCCCTGGTGTCACCTCAAATTAGACCGCTCAACACCAGAGGCGCCATCTGGAGGCTCGTACCTTCTTTCACCCTCTTTGATTTCATAAATGGGTTTACCGATCAATAGATTTAATGTATGGCATGTGGCGGCCTTGTACAGCGTGCTGGTTTTCAGTGCTGAAAGTGCTTTGATCGAATCCCAGCGTCGCTCCACCAAAATGCCTCCGTTTGTGTCGTCCCTTCATAGGGGGTAATGCTGGTACGCCTATATAGTGCCCCTGTAATAAAATGGCCATCCAAAAATGATATGCATTATAGGCGAATGTCCTCACGACATGTGCCTCCGTATTGGTAGAAAAAAAAATCAACGTGCCCGTATCCGGTAATAAAAAGAAAAATGTGCTCCAACGTTTAGTATTCTTCACTTTATTATTTCTGCTTCCGAGGCGGTGAAAAATATGTAATTCAACGAAATTTCGTCCAATTCAAAAATTCCGCAGAGAGGCAAAATTGTCAAGAAACTGATTATTTGGTCTTATCACAGTGTCGTTTCAGAGAAAAACAAGCAATATTATATATAAAAACCAGGCACGCATTTTCCCCGTTCTTGCAGGACAATTGCGGACCATGGATCCTACAAATATTTCCGGTTCTGCAAATCTGAGCTTTTTCAATCAAAATGTTTTAAATGCATTGTTTGGAAGAAAAGTTTTTCGTATCTAATCTACTAAAACTTTCACCATTCTAGAGGCTATAACCAATTTTATACAATCAAAGTCAATCTTATTAAGTTTCGGTCCACACTTGTCCGTTTGAAGCTATCTCTAAAATTTTTTAAAAATGTTCTAAATAAATAATTATTTAACAATAAAATATTATATAGTTTAAATTTTTGTGTGTCTTGTTTTGTTAAGTTTTGTTTATTACATCACTGTTGTTATGTTTTGTTTATTACAAGACTTATAGTATTTCTGCAATCAGATTCAAGAAAAGTTGAACCATAGAAATTGAACTATGTGGCGTTATGGCAGATGTTGATATATCCGAAAAATTGAATTTTATGTCTTAATTTGATATGTGACACTTAAAATGGATCCTTTAATGTGACAAAAGCTGATTGCGGAATTACGAAATAATACTAAGTTATTCGTATTGGCAAATGCTGTTATGTATACACTCAAGAGCCAAAACCTTATGACCTCCTGTCAATAACGAGTTGGCCCACCTTTGGCGAGCAACACAGCTTCAACCCGCCTTTGCATGGATGCCACAAGTCCTTGGTAGATGGCCGGAGACAGATTGTAAAAGATGTTTAAGCAACGGTCACGCAAATCCGAGATATTGCGAATTGGTGGTCTTTGAACTCTGAGCTGCCGTCCCATGACATCCCAAATGTGTTCTATCGGATTGAGATCCGGTGATTTAGGCGGCCAGGACATTAACTGGAATTCAGCATCATGTTCCTGGAACCACTCCAACATAATTTTAGCCTTGTGACACGGGACGTTGTCCTGTTGGAACATTCCATTTCCAGGTGGAAAAACAGAGGCCATGTAAGGGTGCAACTGGTCCGCAATGATGTTCAGATACCCTGTAGCATTCATGGTCTGCTCTACCACAACCACGGGTCCCAGAGACGCCCAAGAGAACGTCCTCCAAAGCATAATACCGCCACCACCGACATGTGTATGACCTACTGTACACTGAGGGAGCAACAGTTCGCCTGGAAGACGGCGTATCCTGACACGGCCATCGGCGTGATGAATGACAAACCGTGATTCATCTGACCAGGCAACTCTCTCCCACTGATCCATGGACCAGTCGCGATGTTCCCGGGCCCAGCGCAGGCGCAGTTGGCGATGACGCTTGGTCAGCAAAGCCACACGAGTGGGACGTTTGCTGCGTAGCCCCATATCCAACAGTGTCCGCTGAACAGTGTGCTGCGATATTATTCTACTTGGCCCTGCATTGTACTGGGCTGTCAGCTGAGCCACTGTCTGGCTCCGGTTTTGCTTCGCCATGCGAGACAGTCTCCGACGACCTTTTTCTTTGATAGCATGTGGACGTCCAACACCATGTCGTCTACTGCTGGTTTTACCGTCATTCATCCACTTTGCATAAGTACTAACAACTGTAGGTCGCGAACAACCCACGAGTCGTACAGTTTCGGAAATACTTGTTCCGAGCCTTCGAGCCATTACAATCTGCCCTCTATCAAAGTCGCTTAGATCCGCATCCTTTCCCATCACACACAGAAGTAAGTGAAAGAATGATTCTTCAGACTCTCCAGCAGTAGTTAAATACCACTTCCACCTGATCACGTGCCTTCCACGTCATCCAGGCGAATTCATTGCAAATTGTAGGGGTGGTCATAATGTTTTGGCTCTTGAGTGTATAAGAGGTAATACATGGTTCCCTAATTGAATATTAAGTCGCAAATTAAAAATTTTCATTGAAGACCAGCCATGTGCTTGAGTTTGAATATGAGTATTAACTAAAGAATACTTGGACTGATAAACTTAATTGAGCGATTTTATATTCCACAACGAAAGTTACTTTTTAATTTGATAAAACATGAAAAAATGACATATCAACATCTGACATAATGCCACAGAACTGTTATTGAATTACCGAACTTTATTTTTTAAACCATTTTTACAAATTTCTAATGGGGAGGAAATTCTAAACTGTATTTAAATCAGACATTTCTCTAAATAGGATGCAGCACCCTGACTTTCTCAAATATTTTGATTGCTATTGAGTAAAATACATAAAAATAAATTTACATTCCCAGACGTACAGATGCTGTATTATGTCCCTCCTCCGAAACTGCGTGTATTACAATGATCTACATTACAAGTTTGGAGGTATAATGTTTGGGCAATTTAAAACACATAAGCCTAAAATATGTTATAGACTAACCATCCCTGTTACTGAACTGCACGTGACACAATACTCGATTGAAGCTATGATGGTTGAACAATTTAAGATACATAGACCTAAAATATTTTATAAACTATCTATCCCTGTTATTCCTTTGCACACGACACATTATAACTGTCTGATCTTCTGATATGCAACTTCTCATGTAATATTTCGGGATAAAATCTTAAGGAAACGATGTTAAAGTTCAATAATTGCAGCTTCAAATTGAATACGTGTATAAAGATTGGCAATACTCGATCGAAGCTATGAAGTTTGAATAATTTTTAGATACATAGGCCTAAAATATTTTATAAACTATCCATCCCTGTTACTCCATTGCAGATGACACACTATAACTGACAGATCTTCTGATAAGCAACTTCTCATGCAATATTTCGGCAAAAAATCTAAAGGAAACAATGTTAAAGTTCAATAATTGCAGCTTCAAATTAAAATACGTGTATAAAGATAAGGATTTCTTGATTGAAGCTATGATGTTTGATCAATATTTGATACATAGGCCTAAAATATTTTATAAACTATCCATTCCTGTTATTGCATTGCACGATACATTATAACTGTCTGATCTTCTGATAGGCAACTTCTTATTTAATATTTCGGGGAAAAAATCTAAAGGAAACAATGTTAAAGTTCAATAATTGCAGCTTCAAATTGAAATAAGTGTATAAAGATCGGTAGTACACGATTGGAGCTGTGATGTTTAAGCAATTTAAGATACATAGGCCTAAATATTTTATAAACTATCCATCCCTGTTATTGCATTGCACATGACACAATATAACTGCCAGATCTTTTGATAAGCAACATCTCATGTAATATTTCGGGATAAAATCTTAAGGCAACAATAGAGTTCAATAATTCCAGCTTCAAATTGAAGTACGTGTATAAAGATAAGCAATACTCGATTGAAACTATGATGTTTGAACAATTTTTAGATACATAGGCCTAAAAAGTTTTATAAACTACCCATCCCTGTTACTCAATTGCACATGACACACTATAACTGTCTGATCTTCTGAAAAGCAACTTCTCATGTAATATTTCGGGATAAAATCTTAAGGAAATCATGTTAAAGTTCAATAATTGTAGGTTCAAATTGAAATACGTGTATAAAGATCGGCAATACTCGATTGAAGCTATGATGTTTGAACAATTTTTAGATACACAAGTCTAAAATATTTTATAAACTACCCATCTCTGTTATTACATTGCACATGACACATTATAAGTGTCTGATCTTCTGGTATGCAACTTCTCATGTAATATTTCGGGATAAAATCTGAAGGAAACGATGTTAAAATTAAATAATTGCATCTTCAGACTGAATTACTTGTTTAAAGACCGTTAATACACGTTTGAAGCTATAATGTTTAAACAATATTTTACTCTTAAACATATAATATTTTATAAACCGATTTTTTTATTGTATTGCACATTACTTACTTTAATTGTCTGATTTCAGGATATGCAACATTTTCTGTAGTACTTCGTGATAAAATCTAAAAGAAACAATTGTGGTAATGTTCAATAATTTTATCTTTGAACTGAAATACTTTTACAGTGATACACGGTTTGAAGCTACATCTAAACTTATTTTTTTAATCTAAATAAATAATTATGGAACAATACAATATGCTATATTTTCTATCATAAATGAAAGTTTTAAACTTTTTTTTATATATTTTTATATATTTCGAATTTTTATTACATAAAGACTGATAGTACTGAATCAGATTCAACAAAAATCAAATTATTGAAATTTAACTGTTGTTGAACTATCGAACTTTATATATGAAACCATTTTTTTTTATAAATTTCTAATGCGGAGGAAATTCTAAACTGCATTTATGTCATGCATTCTTCTAAATAGAATTCAGCACCAAGACTCTAATATATTTTGATTGTTTTTAAGTAAAATACATGAAAAAAAATTTACATTCCCAGACCTACAGATGCCGTATTATGCCCCTCCTCCTAAACTACTTTTATAAACTACAGTAAAGAAACTTAAGCAGAAACCGTTTTTCTTATAAAGCGCAATTTAGTAAATAACTTTATCACTTATGTCTATCAAAAGCACTTACAAGATTATTTATCTGATAAAGCTTTATTTGCCCTCGACTCCTCTACGTTTGAACTTAATGGGGATTTCGAAATATCGTAAATTTCAATTTCATGTAAGCCTATTTTTTTTCAATCAAACATAAGGTATTTTTTAAGCCTGCAGCAAATGATTTTTGAGTGTATTTTATAGAAAAAAAGTTGAGATATGTGCCTCCAGAATCATTTTTGTCGAAATTTGAAATTTATTGAAGTGCTCTAGTTTGAAACAAATGATTAAGTCTTTGCTTTTCGTCATAGCCAGTTAGATTTATTTATAATTTTTTATCAGCAATTATTTATTAAATATTTAATTGATAAAAAATATGTTAATAAAATTGTATGAGGGAGTTAGACATTTTTGGGATATACTGATTTATTTCTTTCTTTATTTTATTTTGTTTTCATTTAGGTATAATCGAAACTATTTTCCGAATTAATCGAGAATGTGAATAGACCAGATCATAAAAATTCTGATAATTTAATTAAAAAAACACTTTTTTCGAAAAATATTGATAGTTTATTGATGCTCGGTGGTTGGGGGTGTTACCTTCAAGACCTGCCAAGCACCAGCCACACCGGCGAACGATCGTTCAGGCTAGATCGTGTTTTTAGTGGACCCCTGTCGAGTGACTAGGTGCAAGCGCAAAATGCAGAGAATGATTGAACGGTGGTACGCCTTCAAATTTTGTGTTGGACTGGGGAAATCGGGTAAGGAGACGTTGGGCATGATTTGACAAGTACTCAAGAGTGCAAGCATGTCACAAGCTCTTCAAAGATGGCTGAGAGAGTGTGGAGGACGAGTCTCGCAATGGAGGGCCGTCGACCTCAAGAACGGACGACAACGTGCAACGTGTGCGTGAAATGCGGAATTCAGACCGTTGTTAAGTGTACTCATGGTCACAGATGAAATTGGCATTAATAAGATGACAGTACACAGAATTATCAATGAAAGTTTGGTAATACGAACGATCTGCGCTAAATTTGTCCTGAAGGTCTTGACGGAAGACCAAAAGCAGAGGTGATGTCTGCTTGCGGAGACCTTCTGCAACGCGTTGAAGACGATCCCGTATTTTGGGGCAGAGTAATCACGGGAGACGAAACTTGGAAATTTGAGTACGACCCGGCAGAAGTTTGATTTCGAAAGCCGCAAAATTCTGAATGGCACACTGTGGAATCACCTCGTCCAAAAAAGGCTCGAATGAAGAAATCCAGAGTGAAAGCCATGCTCATGGATTTCTTCGACGCCAATGGAGTAGTCCACAAGGAATTTGTACCTGAGGGGCACACAGTGAATGGTGTTTCTTACCCAGAAGTGCTAAGAAGACTGAAGAAAAGGGTCAACTGGGTAGCCCAGCCATCTCCATAAATTTGAAATTGCATCACGAGAATGTACCCAGCCACACCTGCTCAAAGGTCATCGACTACCTGACGATAAACGACATCCCGACAATTTCCCAACCCCCTTACAGTCTCGACTTCGCACCAGCCGATTATTTCCTATTCCCAAAAGTGAAATCCTCTTTCAAAAGGTCACAACAATGGAACCCTAAGTGCTATCAAAGAAGCTTACACGCGTACCCCTAAGGACGTTCCAGAATTCGTCTACCGGGGAGCCTTTGAGTCGTGGAAAAGCCGCTGGCAAAAGTGTGTAGACGCTCAAGGGATATACTTTGAAGACTTTTGAGGTAACGAAGCAATATCTCAAATAAATCTATTTTTCCGAAACTTGTCACGATACTGTTTATACTATATAGACACACGCACACACACACATATATATATATATAGAGAGAGAAACTTTTTTATGTTTCTTCTTTCTCTATTACACACAATCCTTCATCTTAAGCAGACGTACACAAGTTTGACATACTCTTTTAAAGATGGTAATAAGATTAAAATTTGATCAAAAGCCCATTTTTATCAAATAATCTATTTCTGTTGTGTGATCCAGAATTACAGAACATCCGGATAATGGAGTTATTACTGTACTACATAAAATTAAAATAACACTGTCAAAACAATAAGCATATGATCAATTAAATAATCTCCGAATTAATTTTTAATACTTACTTAGAGGGGTTTTTCTTTGTTAGTAAATAAACCTTTAAAATTGAACTCTCGATTAAATTTTCTTTTCACTAACACATTCTGACGTCAAAAATTAAATAATCGTTTGCTGGTCCCGTTTGGACGAATTCATGTCACGACTGTATGCAGTAAACTTGATAGAACACGTTTAAAAACCACATCGGCGATAACGGCTTTGCTTCTTAACATACAACATCATTTACTGGCGCTAAAAGAAAGCTCTAAGAATTTAACTACGGCTGCTAATAGAAAAGTATCGGATGAGGGATGTATCGTATAAAGAATCAGAAATCTGTCAATCTAGTAATAAACTATCCTCTATCTCATCCCATATTTCTTGCTTTACAAATTCATCACTATGCAAATTTCTTGAAAAATTCAATAAACAGTCACGGTTTTGCAATTTATTATTTTGCAATTTATTTTTGCAATTTATTTTTTGCAAATTATTATTTCGAGCTTTACATGAAATCTAAAAGTTGTTAATGTGTTTTATGCTCACTGGCAGGAAGTATTCCAGACCGGGTCCATGTAGGCTAGCGGGCTGAAGAGTGCAGCTACAGATTATAGTGGCACCACAAGGTTCAAAGTCCTATTCAGCCAGGTGCCATGTCAATTTTGGCCGAACAGGGGCGACATCTGGGGGAATCGTACTATCTCCCACCCTTTCTGACATCATACAGGGACTTTCGAGTCTACGGATTTAATATGCTCATATCCAGCCTAGACAGAGAGGTATTAAATGGCGCGAATCGGAATTCGATCCGAGCAACCTCAGCATCGAACCCCGACGAGCTACCACAATGCTACCTCGGGCACAAAAGCAGATTTATCCCTATAATTCCTTGATAAACGGAAGAACTTCCTTCATAATGAATTCTATAAAGATGCATTCGATATAATTGAAAATATTTACCGTTGCTGATTTACTACATTCTTGATGTTTAAATCTATGTTAATTTTTTCATATAAAAATGATTTTAATAAAATTATCTTCAGTTCCGAATTTCAATCTGATTTTCTAATTCAATTTTTTCTATAAATGTTTATGGATTCCGGAACATGGGCATCTCTTATGTAAATCCTCAAGTTTAAAATATTTAAGACGTTCTCGATCATTAGTTCCTGTTTAACAACATTAATATTCTAAAAAATTCTTTCATTTGTTATTCATTATAGTCTCTGTATTTCTTATTCGCAAATTTGCAACCTAAATTCGTCATCGAAAGTCTTTGAAAGGTATATTTGTCAATTAATACACTTAATTATCTTATAGATTTCCACACTACATACTACTGAATGCATTTTTTCTGAGGTACAAACTCAACCGTCCCATGCCTATACCTTTAGAACCCATTATATTATGTCTTTAATTTGCATTTTCTCTCAATAGATTTATATATACCATCTAGAATTATCTTTTATTTTTTAACACGTAATATTTTTCTAAAACCACTGGTTTTTTGTCTCTTTAGGATTGTATTCCATGACATCACACACATTTAGAGTTTTGTTTCGAATAGTTAATTTTCAAAACAAATTATTTCTTCTCAGGATTTTAAAATCAATCCTTCATTCATTATTGCTGTCGATTATATAAATAGTTGACTTTTACTCCCTCTGTATTACAAAATATTTGTTTATACAAATAATGAGACAGTACACTAAAAATATACACAATATAGAACTCAGATTTTAATTATTTCGTTTATTGTTATGGTCGTATTTTAATTTTTCTTTACGCTTTCAATACGTTCATTATCTAAATATTGCTTGTAAATATTCTTTATGTTGATATTCCTTTGACAATACTATTTTCGACGCACCAGTATATTGTAATTATTTTTCCTGTATGACTAATTATTCATTCCTAGCTATTTTGTCTAAGTGTAATAGGTAAAGTAAAATGTTTTCCCATTTCTTTGTATTTAATTCAATGCAATGAATCTTAGCTACTGCTCTTTCTCAAATAAACCGGTTGATTATTATTATTTTTTTATTTAAGGAGTCAGTAACTTTAAATGACTATTTTTAAAGGACTTATAATTCGTATAAAATGAAAATTGTTTTACATTAATGTCTATAACTGATTATGAGTTAAATATTGACAAAACAGCAGGGAAAATATATTTTCTTTGGATACATCATATACCAGTTTAATTAATTTCTGTTTACCTTAGAAATATCTTCTTTTTTTCAATTTCGTTTTACCAAACCTAAATTTTATCTGATCAAGACAAACATGAGCAGATTGCTTTGCAGGGATCAAGGGACCTTCAATGTAGTTATTTTTAATTTTCAATTTTTAACTCTATATGCAAAAATGAAAAAAAATATTCTTTTTTTCTTACATTGAAGATACTTAGAATTCTTAAATAAGTATTTTGAGGCGAGTAATGCCAAATTTTCAAACTTATAAAATATGCGAGCATTTTTCAAAACGCTAAATGCTTTTACTTCATTTCATGGTCAATAAATTTGAAAAATATTTGAAGGCCTTATCTGAATAGAGGTCCAACTGCATTCTTATTCATTTTGAGATACAGAGCCTTAAAGTCTAATGAGTGCTGAGAAATGACTGTTGAAGTCTGATTTGTTATGCCCTCTGTTGGCAGCAGAAATAAGCTGGAGGTGTACCAGTTTAAAAATAAGATAGAAATGACTTGTATGAACATGAAAGTGAGGCTTACTCCATTTTTTAAAAGTGGAGTTTGACCACTATTCAAATAAGGCCTTTACTTATGGTTTCATAGAATGATTCACAGTTTTCTGTCAAACACTTCCATTAACCAACCTGAGATATTTGGAAGTAATCAGAAGGAAATGGATGCGCATGGAGCATTTTGATAATTACTTAGATTTTTGAAGAATTTTTTGATAAGCAGGTCTTATTCTTCCCCAAATTACATTTAAATAAATTTTAAGTAACTTCATTGTAGAAAAAAATATTAATTATTCTCATTTTGTAAGTAGGGATAAAAATAGGAAAAAAAAAATGGTTCAAGGTCATTTAAGCTCTTAATCTCGCTTTAAATGTACTTTTATTTCCTATCATTTCCACATGCTTATACAGGGTTCGGCTGATTGGACTCTCACATTTCTGAAGGTCACTAGTACAGGCGTGGTTGCAGTACGGCGGCGCGGGAGGTGGCAACAGTTCGGGGAGATTTTCTAGTTGTCAGTAGACACCATGAGTTGGGCCAGTGAACATCGAGGTTTCATTATTGTGGTGTTCTTTTAAAACAATGATCATGTAACAGCGACACAGTGACATATGGGACGCTCTTTGCAACGGTTTATATTCCTGATCGCAAAAACATTCCTACAATGGGTTTCAAACGTTTCAAATTTTGACAATACCGCAGGGTAAATATTTTGTTTGGATACATCATATCTCTGTTTAATTAATTTCCGTTTACCGGAGAAATCTATCTTTTTTTTAAAATTTCGTTTACCAAACCTAAATTTTATCTGATCAAGACAGACATGAGCAGTTTGCTTTGTAGGGGTCAAGGGACCTTCAATGTAGTTATTTTTAATTTTCAATTTTTAACGCCATATACAAAAAAGAAAAGAAAATTCTTTTTTTCTTACATTGAAGATACTTAGAATTCTTAAATAAGTATTTTTGGGCAGAATAAGGCCAAATTTTCAAACTTAAAAAAAATGCTAGCATTTTTCTAAACTCTAAATACTTTTACTTTATTTCATGGTTTATAAATTTGAAAAATATTTGAAGGCCTTGTTTGAATAGATGTTTGAATAAATGGTCCAAATTCATTTTTGTTCATTCTGAGATACAGGCCATATTTGAATAGTGGTACAGCTCAATTTTTGTTGATTTTGAGATACAGAGCCTTAACGTCTACTGAGTGCTGAGAAATGACTGCTGAAGACTGATTTGTAATGCCCTCTGTTGGCGGCAGAAATAATGTGGAGGTGTACCAGTTTTAAAATAAGATAGAAATGACTTGTATGAACATGAAAGTGAGGCTAACTTCATTTTTTTTAAAACTAGAGTTGGCCTACTATTCAAACAAGGCCTTCAATTTTACGTCGGGGCATCCGAATTGCTAGATAATCTCGCACTTATCCCACGCTGTACAGTACACTTGTGAACCGTAAACGTCTTTTTTTTAAAATTCTATTATACCATAGGTTAAACCACTATTCTGTTTTTAAAATTCCAGTGCGTGCCTATATTTGTAATCTGTTTGAAGTTCCTTCATGCATTCTTTTACAGGATGTCAAAATAAATATCGTATCATTTAGGGCACTGTGTGCAAGCTATAGCTTTTATTTAGTGAACGTACTAATAGTCCCCCAATCGTAAGATAGAAATGACTTGTATAAACATGAAAGTGAGGCTAAATCCATTTTTTAAAGTGGATTTGAACCACTGTTCAAATAAGGCCTTCACTTATGGTTTCATAGAATGATGCATAATTTTCTGGCAAACATGTACATTAACCATCCTGAGAAATTTGGAAGAAATCAGAATGAAACGAATGCGCATGGAGCATTTTGAGAACACTTACATTTTTGAAGAATTTTTATAGCAGGTCTTAATATTCCCCAAATTACTTAGTAAAAAAAATTAAGTGACGTCAGTGTAGAAACAAATAATATTAATTATTCTCATTTTCTATGTACGGATTAAAAATTGAAAACTAAGCAAAAAAAGGTTGAAGGAATTTTAACCTCTTAATCTCGCTTTGAATGCATTTGTTTTCCTATCTTTTCCTCCCGCTTATACATTGTGCGGCAGATTGGACTCATTGCTGAAGTTGAATGGTAAAGGAGTGGTTGGGGTAGGATGACGACGAGGAAGGTGGCAACAGTTCGGGGAGATTCTCTAGTTATCAGGAGACACCATGAGTTGGTCCGGTCAACATCGGGGTTTCGTTATCGAGGCGTTCTTTTAAAACAACGATTCTGTAACAGCGACATAGAGAGATTTAGGATGCTCTTTACAACGGATTTTATTCCTAACTGTAATACGATCCTCAAAGGGTTTCAAACGTAATAGCAAGTGGGCCTCCATTACATTCCTTGGAACATTAGAACACCTGAACATATGTAACGAATCAGTAAGTCCGCTATTCGTGAGGAGGTTACCGCCATTCCCCCACAGATGACCACCAAGAGTGATGGAAAACTTTAGAGAACGGCATTGGCAGTGCATCACAAATAGTGGGATCCACCTGCGTGACGTTATTTTCAAAACTTGGGGAAAACACATTATGAGTACACTTTAAAAAATAAAGATTTTTTTGTATATTACTTTGTTTGTTTATTATTACTCTGTGCAATGGAGTCAATTCTTCCACATTCTGTACATCAGTCACCTTGTAATCAGTGTCTACTGTTTGATCTACACTAATATCCTGATTAATGTTACGAAGCAGCCCTAAGTTGACAAACCAGTTTAAGCAGTGAGATAATTCTGTGTTTACACCATTGATATAGGTATGACAAATAAACAGATTTTGAATGTTTAAGTACAAGTTAGACATACTTGATAAATTTTAACGACAAAATCAAATCAAAGGGTTTTAATCTCGAGGTAAACGGAAGTTTCGTTGTGATGCCATTTCACCGAAAATGACGTCATCTTGTCGAATATCCTTAATTGACTTAACGCTCATTGATAGATTATATATATATCTATATATATATATATATATATATATATAACAGTTCCGTAACTGACTCATTCATTCACTGACTGACATACAACGCGCAGGCCAAACTGCTGGACCTAAAGGGCTGAAATTTTGCATGGCGATTCTTCTAATAGTGTAGGGGTGCACTAAGAAAGATTTTTGAAAAATACTTTAATAAATTTATCGTCACGTGCAAAAAAAATAGACAAAAAAATATTTTTTTCTTGCTAATGCGGCAGACGATTGGACTTTATTTTGTCTATAAAAATATTTTGTCTTTATTTTGTCTATAAATATCCCTTACGATTTTTTTATAAATATGTTTTTTTACATCAATTGTATACATTGATCGTCGTATTTATTATAAATATATATATATTTATTTTTTTTGGAATTAATTGCATACATTGACCGTTGTATTTAATTTCAATGTACTCCGTAGCGAAGCGCGGGTTTTCAGCTAATATATATATATATATTTATAAAGGCGATCAAGATCTAAGGCCCAAATTTAACTTATATGTCAACAGTTAGACCAAAAGTAACTTAAAATAATTGGAATTGAATATTATTGTATTATATACATGTATATCGGTCACAGTTACTAGTATATTTTACATAACAAATTGGTCAGATTACACCGTCAATGAACAATATCACACACTACACATTAAAGTAATTCACGACTAATAAATGAAAAGTAAAATAAAATGTAGCGTACAGAACTTAATTACTTCAAGATGCAACTAAGTTCTTTCAGACATCAAAAGTATACAAACGACCAAAATCTTGACATTAAAATGCTCACTAGTAGCAGATTTCAAAGAAATATTACCTAAAATAGGAATATTTAACTTCAGCAACATCTAGTAAGGCAAGAAAAACATTTAATACCTGATATAAAGTAGCTCTGGACTTGTGACTATAATACACATACTAAGTATTTCTAGACTTTTTTTACATAAAAAATAACAAATATTCCGAACAGTCAATGATAGCGCACACAGCACGCTAAGTTAATTCCCAACTGACAAGGGAACAGTGTAATTAACAAAGGCAAACTTTTCCAAATATCCAAATAATTGATCAAGATACAACTGAACACTTTCAAACCCCAAATGTAAACAATAGCATCAAATACTTTACTTAAAAACGGTTACTACTAGCAGATTTCAAAGAAATATTACCTTAAATAAGAATGTTTAATATCAGCAATATCAGATTAAGGTAAGAAAATGGCAATACCTGATATAAACTTCCTCGGGACTTATGACTATAATATACATACCGATTAATTCTAGAACTGTTTACAGAAAAACTAGCTACAAATGTTACAGACAGTCAATCATAGCACCCACTGCACGTTATGTAAATTTTCAATTAAGGGAACAGTGTTATTAACAAGGGCAACATTTCCAAATATCCCAATCATAAGGTAAGAACTAAGGTAAGAAATAATGTCAATGCCGAGTAAGAAATAATGTCAATAAGATAAGGTAAGAAATAATGTCAATGCCGAATATAAACTTCCTCAGGAATTGTGACTATAATATACCGAGTAATACTTGAACAGTTTACTTAAAATATAGCTACAAATATTACAGACAGTCAGTCATAGCACATACTACACACTAAGTTAATTCCCAACTAACAAGGAAACAGTGAAATAAACTAGGTAAAACAGTTCCAAATATCCCATTATTCCTCAAGATACACCTGAACACTTTCAAACCTCAAAACTAAACAAACGTTCAAATAGTTTACATGAGAATGGTCACTAGTAGCAGATTTCAAAAAAAAATATTACCTTAAATAGGAATATTTAACTTCAACATCAGATCAGGTAAGAAATAATGTCAATACCTGATATGAATTTCGTCTGTACTTGTGACTGGAATAATATACTACACACTTCTAGAATTCTTTATATAAAAGTTAGCTACAAACTCTACATACATTCAATGACACCACAGGCTACGTACTAAGATAATTCTCAACTAATAAGTGAACAGCGAAATTAACTAGTGCAAACATAACTTAATACCTTAATGATTGTTTAAGGTACAACTCAACCCCTTAAAACCCCGAAAGTAAACAAACACTCAAAAGTGCCGTTTACATGTGCCAAAAACCCGGGTAAAAGCAGGATCGTTTCTTACTTTTTCCCTACGATAGGGAAAAATGCAGGGTGGATTTTCGACCCTGCTTCGACCCAGGATAAAACCCGCTAATTACCCATGATGCATTTCGTAGATGGGAGTAAATAACATGGCGGGTTTGACCTTGTGTCAATCCATGAAAATGCAGCTAAATGATCGATGGAAGGATCTGGAACCCCTTAACGATCGCATAATTTTCAAGAAAACAGTAGAAAAGTGCCTATTTTTGTCCGGAGGATTTCATTTATTTCTTGATCTGCCCATCTAGTTTAAAAAAAAAAACCATCCCCAATTACATTATAAATAGAATGGTACTGCCATCTGGTATGTAAAATAAGAAATAAAATTTCATTTCAATAAAATTTCAATAACATTTTCATTTAAAGTGTTATGGTAAAATTAATAAATTTAATAAGTATAATCAATAATTAAACGTAACATTAAAATTTATTTATAAATTAATTATTTTAGAATTCACAGATAAAAATTTATTTATATCTATTTATGATTTTTTTATTGATACATGACTAAAAATTACTGAAACAAAATTGAAATCAAAATTACATTTTGATTTTATAAAAGGATTTATTAAAACAATAAGTATCTTACAATTAATCTTATAATTTAAAAAAAATGCACCTATCGATTGGAAAATTTTCTTTCCAGTCTTTATTACTTCAGGAATTTAAAACAATTTCTTCCCACCAAACAGAGCTTCGTAATTTTGCCTACATTCTTTGTTGTGGAAAAACTAAATTTAGCGATGAAGCCATAGATCATACGATTATATCTAATATCCGCACCAATCTTCTACTTCTTATATTCCTTTTTTCCTATCTATTTTCTAAATTTATTTTTAAAAACAACAGAAAACAATCGTAAACGTTCTATAATTATCAACAGCGACTGACATGTGCTGCATTTAAATAACAAATAGACGCAGACGTAATTGTGTTTTAGAAGAGGAGTGCATTGGTCGTGTCGACTTTATCTCCTGTAATCAAGATATATGTAATCAAGGTGGGAGTGCTCAGTAGTTAAAATTTTAAGTAATGAATTAAAATATTAAGGTAAGAATATCGCGGGTAAAAGAAAAAAAAATAATAGTAAAGTTAAATTAAAACAAAAAAGTTAATTTTAACAGAAAAAATATAGTTACAAGTTAAGAAAATTTAGAAGAAAAATTAGATAAGACTAATGATCCACGGAAAACAAAAAAGTAATAATATTAAGAGGCCCAGAAAAGCAGATATCATAAGAATACAAAAAATATTTTTGTAAGTTTTTCAAACTTTTTGGATTTTTAAAGTTTTATGATTTTTTTTGTTGTTATTTTTAAAATTTAAGAATACGAGGTCAAAAAAACAGCAATTGGGGGAAAAAAAGGCCTTCCCCAGGACCATACACTTCGTAACGAGATAAATGCGGAGTTCGAAGATGGAAAGCTAAAAATAGCAATACAGTGAATTTGGAAAAGTATAACACCGGCTGGGATCGAACCCATAACGTGATTTACAAGGAATGATGGTGTATGAGGATCACTTCCGCCGAATCATGTGACGGCCTTTACTTCCGGTAAGACGGGTAAAAGCAGGGTGAAAATGTGGTCCCATGTAAACGAGCTTCAAAGGTTTTCCCTATTAGCGGGTAAATCCCGGGTATTATTGTTGTCCATGTAAACGCAGCTAAATAGTTTAAATGAGAACGTTCACTAGTAGAAAACTTCAAAGGAATATTATTGAAATTAGGAATATTTAACTTCAGTAGCATCAGATAAGCTAAGAAAATATTTTGTCAATACCTGATAAGAAGTGCCTCTGGACTCGTGACTGCAATATACATAAAAAAGTATTTCTAGAACTATTTAAATAAAAAAGTAGCTACAAGCACTAGAGACAGTCAATGATAGCACGGGATATATACTAAGAAAATTCTCAACTAACAAGTGAACAAAGAAATTAACTGGTGCAAACATAGATTAATACCTCAGTCATTGCTTAAGATACAACTCAACCGTTTCAAACCGTAAATGTAAACAGATGCTTAAGTAGTTTACACGAGAACACTCTTCAGTAGAAGATTCCAATGATATATAATTCAAAATAAGAATATTTAACTTCAGCAACATCATATAAGGTAAGGAAATTTTTAAATATCTGATATTAATTTTCATTCAAGTTGAAATGCGCAGCAAAAATTTTTATTTTGAAAGTTATCTTGCACGGTTTAGCAGCTTTTTCAGTGATACAAGGCTTAGCATTGCAGCATTTTTGATTACACAAGGCTTAGCAGTCCAGGGACGCTTTAATATCAACTGAAACGTCCAGAAATTTTTACAGTTAATCTTGAATCTCCCAATTCAGATTGCTTAATCTGTGTAACTATTACAAATTTGAGCATTTCTTTCGCTAAAGAGGTTAACAGTTAGAACCGCATTACACCGGATTATACTAACAGGCATATTGGCCTCTTAACCGTTTAGCGTATTGGAATATATTAAACAGCAAAATAAAATTTTTTCTCCGATGAGTATTGAATTTCTTTTCTAATGCCAAAATGGACGCAGATGGTTACAATTAGGGTACATACACTAGGATTAAGATCTAACGCAAATTATCACGGGAAAGACGAGAATTTTTTCCTTACTAAAAAGACTGAAAGCCATCATTTTGACGGTTAAAAATAAAATCAAGAATTTATATTTTTTTGAGTATCAAATACTTTAAATTTTGAACTATTTCATACCAATATATAATAAATTAGTATATATTTAGATATATTTTTAGGCAGGTATGCCGAGCTGACAACCTGGTATGGTTTATTCGTAAAAATATATGCATGGTTTGTCCAGTACTTATTTTTCAACACCAATATTTCTGTTGAGACAATATTTCTGTTATTTCCAAAAGGGGGAACAGACGAAAAGTAAATAACATTTTTCAGTTATTATTTTAAAGATTTCTGCCTGCTTACTATATTGCCGTCAAATTGACGGCTTTCAGTCTTCGTAGTTATACAACACATTTTCTCCCCCTCTTTACTTTCTAATATAATTTTGTAAATGTGTGTGCATATTCACTTGAAATTAGACAGTCTTAAACTTTAAGAACCCTGAGGACATAAATACAGACATAGCGCTCAATAGTATGTCCGAAACCGTCAAATTGACGGCAGATGTCTTTGTAGTGTTATAATGTTAATGATACTTTCTAATAAACAGATCATAATCATGCAGCAAAACAGTTTTACATCTTGGACATGACAGACACCAAATGCATATTATCTTATATTTTTCCGTTACTGCGTAAATCTTAAACATTTCAAAACAGGTGTCTTTAATTTCTGCGTCGTTAATTGCCGAGAACATATATTTTAATTTGATAAATAATATTAACAGTCTCTGTTAAAAGCCTATCGATGAAGGAAAAAACATTTCACCACTGTCAATAAGTAATTATTATTTCACTTAATGGATTATATATGCAAAAAAAAATGAAAGTAACAACTAGTTGAAAAGAGAGAGAGAGAACTTTGTCTATTCAAATTTTATGATATTCTATAACGAAAATTTCGATGCCTCGTCAAATAATTGTTTACCAAACGAATAAAAGCATTTTCGCTTCTAGTGCTGTTTAGAGGCGAAAAAGCGAAGACTGAAAAATAATTAATGTACATGCAATTACCGTTAATTTTAATGGCGTTTATTTATCATCAGGGGTTTAACTGAAATACCACTCTCCCTGCATTAAATTTTATTTTAAATTATTCTTGATGCTTATGTTCCTATGTTCATTAAGTTTTATTATGGAAAGGAAATTAATTTCGGAATTGAATTGCACATAAGAGACATTTGTTTAGCGAAATATTTCTATTTGAGTAAACGTAGCTCAAAAGGTTTTAAAATTCGAGATGATTTCTTTGATTTTGTTGCTTGGTAAACATTACTCAAAGTGGAACACCCTTTGCAAAAGTATCCCAATTTCCAGACTAATTGAAATTTGGATCAATTATGTTATGTAGTGCAATATTGTAGCTGCAGATTTTAATCAGTGCGTGTGATCTTCAATTATGGACTGCAGTTCTTTTTCTTCGCATTCTGATGCGCACTTAAGTCAAGCGAATTTGGAAATTCTCAAAATAGTTTCATTACAGGAAATGCTTATTCCTCAGCGTTATGGACAGTAAATTCCAGTACGGTTCAAACGGGTTTACTATAGTTTATTATGGTTGCCTCGTGTCTATGGAAATTTTTCGAAGGACATTATTGCTGCATTCATTTTGTTAACGAGCAAAGTACGACGGAGTTAGACGATGCCACCATTTTTAATATACAGTAAGCAGTGACTTTTTATCGCATGGGCAAATCGGGACCTTCCCCAGTCCCCTGATGCTAGGGGGCCCCAAAACTGTCCTCTATGAAGTGCAAAATCTCCTCAACGATGTTTCTCAACACTAAAATAGATAGGGTGCCAGATAAGTGAAAGTTTTTGATTTCGCTTTGTGCTTTAGGTAAAATGTTAAACTATCAGGTTGTATCAGACGTACAGCAGAAGGTGAAAGGGGTTTTCAATTTGATGTGAAGCATATTTATGAATGCTTCATCATATCAGACATACACTTTAATAGCAAATATATGGCTCGCTTGCAGGGTTGTTTGTTTTAAATCATTATTTGAATCAAAATTTATATCAGACGATTTTTTTTAATCCTGATTATAAACAATTTTTCCTTACACGCTTGATGTGTGCACGTAGTACTTCTAATAGTCCATGGATAGTTGTTATTATTATAAATGTTCATAAGGGGGGGGGGGGGTTTCCAAAAAGCATCTGACCAGGGGCCCCCAGCGTTCATAATCGGGCCCTGACAACGAGTTCTCAAGTAAAGCTGTCTCGATTTCGCGAATTCGTGGATACAGGGTTTGTATAAAAAGTTTAAAAAAATAAATTTATTTGAGATATTGCTGCAATTCCTCAAAAGTCTTCAAAATACATCCCTGGAGCGTCGACACACTTATTCCAGCGGCTTTTCCATGACACGAAGGCTCCCTGGTAGGCGAATTCCGGAACGTCCTTAAGGGTCGCGTGCTAGCTTCTTTGATGCCACTTAGGGTGCCAAGTCGGGACTGTAAGAAAGTTGAAGAATAGTCACGATGCCGTTTATAGTCAGGTCTTCTGGTGCCAAGTCGGGACTGTAAGAAAGTTGAAGAATAGTCACGATGCCGTTTATGGTCAGGTACTCGGTGACTTTGGAGCAGATGTGGCTGGGTGCACTGGGACGAGTTTAGTGCAGATGTTTCGCATCGCTAAATTTTCAGTGATAATGCTGTGCATTGTTATCCTATCAATGTCAATTTTATATGTAATCATGTGCACACTTAACCGACGGTCTGAATTCAGCACGTCACGCACTCGTTGCACATTGTCGTCGTTTCTTGAGGTCGAAGGCCGTCCAGTGAGCGGATCGTCATCCACACTCTCTCGGCCATCTTTAAAGAGCTTGTGCCACTTAAAAACTGCAGTTTGTGACATGTTTTCATCGATGAACACTTGACGAATCATGACGAACGTCTCCGTACCCTATTTTCCCAGTTCAACAAAAAATTTGATGGCGTACCGCTGTTCAATCGTTCGCTGCATTTTGCGCTTGCACTGAGTCACTCAACAGGGTCCACTAAAAACACGATCTAGCCTGAACGAACTCTCGAAGGCGAATGGTTCTTGGTGCGTCTTGTAGGTCACATCCTTCAAAACCGAGCATGCACGGTACGAGCGCGCTCCGACGTACAGTCATGTCAGGAAAATATTGTTCCCGATACATTTTATACAAAACCTGTACGGGGTTGTAATTTTCAATTCTTCGTAGACTGCTTTAGAATGCTATTAATTGATTTACGACGCAAAAAAGAAAGCTTCGAGTGTACAAACATCATTGGACAAATACACTGCTCAAAACAATTAGGGGAGAACATTATTTTAACGAAATTACACAAATACTTACATCGATAAGTAACATAAAATAAATCATCCAAAATTTAAAGTCTAGCAGGAAACTGAAGAAGAAAACTTCATATGCAAATCAAAGTTCATGACGTCAAAAACCAGAAAAATAACTTAAGGACGGAAATCGGGATGTTGCAGAAACGTCTGTTTCACTGCCTTAACTGTGAAATTCGATTGCTCAGTTATTCTTTTTGAGAAAAGGTGACTTCAAAATGTCTCAACAACGTGATTTACCAGAATCCATGGAATGGCGTATTATAGGCAGACTTGAATCCGGGAAAACACAAAGTAGTGTCGCGGACGCTGTTGGAGTCGCCAGAAGTGTCGTTGCAATGCGGTGAAATCGATTCCAAGAAACAGGGAATGTTAGACGTCGACAAGGGCAAGGTCGGCCACTCGCCAATACAGCAACTCATGATCGGTATATACTGTTAACAGCTCGTCGAAACAGAACAGACAATGCTACTCAGCTCCAAAGACAGTTGCTCTTGGCAACAGGACGAAGGGTGTCCAGCCAAACAGTAGATAATAGGCTTCATCACTGAGGTCTCTATGCACGTAGGTCAATGGTCTGCATTCCGTTGACCTCACACCACCGTGCGGCCCGAAGAAGATGGGCTGCTGAACATCGAGATTGGGAGCAACATGATTGGAGCAAAGTGCTGTTTACAGACGAGTCCCGATTCAGTCTGGAGTGTGACACCCGACGTGTTTTGGTATGGAGGGAAAGGGGCACTCGAAATAACCCCACATTCATTCGTGAAAGGTCACAATACAGACGAACTGGTTTTATGGTATAGGGTGGAATCAGCATAGGTGGACGTACGGACCTGCATATCATTCGGAATGGTACTTTGACGGCCCGAAGGTATGCAGACGAGATACTGAGACCTTATGTCATGCCTTAAGCTGCAGCCATTGGAGATTCCTTTGTTTTCCAGCATGATAATGCCTGACCGCATACAGCTGGTCTTGTGGAGAACATGCTTGAAGCTAAAACAATACAGCGTATGGAATGGTCAGCGTGCTCTCAATGACCTGAATCCCATCGCGCATGTTTGGGACATGCTCGGACGACGTATTGCTGCGAGACCAAGGCCTCTTTTTACTCTCCGAGACTTGGAGATTGCACATCTTGAGAAGTGGAACAGTATTCCCCAAAGTCTTATCGATAGCATCATCGCATCCATGGAAAACAGGTGTGCAACAGTCTTAGCTGTTCGAGGAGACCACACGCCATATTAAAAATCTTGCATCATTTCTAAACAATACTTTTTTTTATCATTTACATGTAACCAAATTGTTGCCGTAAATCATCTTTTCATGTTTTTCCATATTTTCAAAGGATTAAAGCTTAATTACAAATTTTTTTACGTCTTTTTTTCTGTATTGCGCATTGATACGGGTGTACTATCCATTTTATGCCAATACGCGGCTGTCTCGCACGGTTTTCTTAACTTCTTTGCTTCCTCAACCTAATTTTTTGAACAGTGTACTTCAATGCCCCATAAGCGTTTATAGATTATTAAATTATTAGAAATTACATAATTATGTATGTGTAATGGATTATTTATAACATGTGTATCATATTTATTGCATATTATAAATTATATATATATATATATATATATAAATTACATCATTCTGTATGTGTAATACATAATTATTACATGTGTGTTATATATATTTCATGCGTATATGTATTTATTATATGTGTATAAGTATTTTATAATATGTCCGTGTACTGTATAATATAGTATATGTGTGTCCCATTTTCATATTTAAATAAACATTTTTTCTCTGAAAATGATTAAAAAGCGTATTTATTCCAAAATTATTCATTAATGCTTACTGCTATTTTGATGTTAATGAAGAAAAGAAGTAAACAGCATTTTATCAAAGAAATAAAAAATATAGCCATCGACGGAAAAAATTATCTTTAATACTAAATGAATATGGCTATAAATCTTTCGCTCTTTCTTGTTGTTGTTGTGGTGTTGTTTCTAATGCCTCCTGGCTGGAAGTTCCAGTCCAGGTCCATATAGGCTTCGGGCTGAAATGTGCGTTCCCTGTTTAAATACCACCACAAGGGTCGACTCTTGTGGTGGTATTTATTATAGTGGTACTCGACCCTACATTATACTAGTTGCCACCGCACTTTTCCCAACCACCGTACGTACCACGTACAACAGTACAACCACGTTGCCGCCGTACTTTCCCCTATTCCTTGAGATGTTACCCAAGGGGTAACATCTCAAGGTACCCTCTTCCATAGTACCCTCTTCCACCGTCTCTGACTTCATAGAGGGACTTTAATGGCTACAGATTTAGTGTACCCTGTGACGTATTGATCGAGGTAGCGATCGACTCGACAAATGTGACAACCAAGTAATTTAAAAGAGTTACTTTATTTAAAAAACAGTTGAAGAAAACTTGATGAGTGATGCACCGTAAATAGGTTACAGGAACGATGGAGAGTTAGATAGTCTCTTAGTCCTTTAGGATGAGCTGTCCGAGGAGTTAGCTCACTTATCACATCAATATCGAGTCCGGCAGGGCGCTCGATTACTTTATCGACAGAGCGGATGACTGCGAGGTAAGTCTCTATAACCAGGACGATTAGGACAGATATCTCGTCTTCAGATACCTTAAAAAAATAGAAAACCAAGTTTCCAACTGAAGCCGAAAAATCTCGTCTTGAGATTAAGGGCCTGTTCACATAGGAGTCCGCTGAGTAGCGTTAATGAAAAGATGGCGTTGAGACGAAAATAAACCAATCATAGGCGTTAAATATTTCATTGCTAATCGTTTGGAGGCCTATGATTGGTTTATTTTCGTCTCAAAGTCATCTTTTCCTTAACGCAATGCAACGGACTTCTATGTGAAGAGGCCCTAAGACCGCTGACTTCACAAGTCCGCGTTATAGCTATCTCGACCCAGGGACGGTCGGAGTAGTTCTCCCCGCTCAGCAGATAGCTAACAAACGGTTTTTAGCTCTCTCGTCTAATTTTGGAATTTGGCGCTTCATCCACAGAACTCGTCTGTCATTGGTTGTTCAACGGTGATGTCATTTTTGAGACTTTTTATTTGCTGAACCGCAAGCTGCGATTATTTCGGATTTCCAGTCTTGGGGCTGTCTTGTGTCATCAATCTGGCGAGCCGTGGCAAATTCCTATTCAGCCTAGATGTCACGTTTTGCAAACAGTCTTGTGTCCCTTTCTGTTCGAGTTTACCCTTACCTGCTACATGTACAATGGGGGCGGGATCGCTGCGACAGATTTTAATTGTCAGGCTGTTGTTGATTAATTACTCCGATGAGTTTGATATTATCATTCATTTTTGTTTAGAAAACATTCTATCTGGAAAGGTGTTTTTCATCTTTTTTAGCATAGAATTTTTATTTTATGAAACAAACAATAAACTGTACACAAAGTTCAATGTCATTATTGGTCGGACTTTGATTTTTCAAACCATCATCAATTCAATCTACATATTAATATTTTTTTTTTGTATTTACGCATGCACGATGTTTAAGCACGTTGACTCCCATATGCCGATTAGCGGATTTAAAAAGAAGTGCCCAATTATCTTTCCTTACAAATTAGAGTGAATAGAAACCAATAATTATTAGACAGTAGTATACCTTTTTAAACGTTTAACTAGGGGTGCGATAGCTAGGGATCCAATAGGGGTAACTATCCGATAACTAGGTGTGCGTATATTCTCCCACCCTGTCTAACCCCATAGAGGGACTTTCCGGATTTAGTGTCTATGGATTTAACGTGTCCATATCCGTCCTAGACACGGAAGTATTGAATGGTGCTTATCAGAATTCGATCAGAGCATCATCAACAGCGAAAGCCGACACGCTATCACTAGGCTACCCCAGGGTCCTTAATACTTTTGCTACGTGTTGTGTAAGATGTCTAAGATCTGCAGCTTTAAGTCCAATACAAGTACCTACACACACCCTTCAGCACACCTCGGGATTCGTACTTGCAGGCTCTAGAAGTTTAGCGCTTTATCGTATCAGCAAACCTCTAGGATTAGCCTAACCCTTACTATTTGACCAAAGCCCTACAATTTGAGCACAGTGAAATAAAATCTAAACAAACTGTAATGTATTGATTTAGATATAAATTCTCATATTAAAAATTTCTTTGCAAATTCAAAAATAGAATATCTGAAAAGATATTCGACCGATCTCAATAAATGTTTTGTCTTCTTTTCGTATACATCTAATTTAGGAACTTTATATGCATACAATAGTGAACATATTGTAAAGCCATTAACAGAGATATAAAATTATGATAAACTATAATCCTCCCGAATATTTTTAATATAATTTATATTATAACCAGAATAATTTAAGGTAAACTTTTATCGGTAGGAATGGTTTTAAATTTTGCAGTAGGAATTTTAATAATTCTATTTAGAATAGGTCGACCGTTTATATTTTTAGGGACTGTGCATATATTGAAATATTTACATTTCTATGAGGGAAAGCTGATTTATGTAAATTGATAAATTTTATATAAAAGGGTGTTCAGATGGAAATAAGCCTATTCAATTGTATGTAAGTTTTCTTTTCTATTTGCATTCATTCGTATAGAAATATTTTTAATAAGATTTCTTCTTAATAAGAAATTTATGTATTTTTTAGGATATATACATATATATATATATATATATGGTGTGTGTGTGTGTGTGTGTGTGTGCGTGCGTGCTTGCGTGTATATATATATAAATATATATATATATATATATATATATATATATATATATATATACATGTGTGTTTGTGTGTGTGTGTGTAAATATATATATAAGTAAATACGTAAGTCCAGCACGAATATCAGAATCAAAACTTCTGAGCGGTTACTTAAAATTGTACTCCGAGTGTGGAGCAGTCGATATGTATATCACCCGCCTACGTAAATGGGGCGATATTCTTACTAGGCTCCACATGCAATGGGGGGGTGATAAAATGATATTACCAGGAATGACTCCTTTTCTTTGATAACAAGAACAAAAATTTAATATAAAAAAACATGAGTTAGAACAACTCTGAGTTCAACCAAAACTTCCATAGTGCTAAAACCGACTATGTTCAGCGAGCACAACTGGAGAAGTCCAAACCTCTGCCTTATATTTCCAGTTCAGAAATCTCCACTCTAGTCCGGTACTGCAACCAGTTTTTTCGTTCCTCCCCGCTGGGGGTGGTCTTCCCCCTTGGGCTCCGGGCTCCTGCCCCCCTCCACATAACTCTGAACAATCGACTGTTCTTTCAACATCAGGGTGCAATCTTTCTAACCCTCCAGTCGCCCGCCGTCAGCATGGGCAGCTGGCTCTTCGATCCCCGACCCCTTTTGTTCGCTGCCAGTATAGTGCATCGCTTAATCAGCGCGAAGTGCCAGGTTGTTTGGTGCATTGAAAATGCGCTCGGCAATCTCCAACGATAGGCGTTTGTGCTGACCTTTCTTGGAGCTATTCATTCACTTCTGAAAAGAAGCTCCACATGAAAAAAAGAAAAAAACATTATTCAATGTCTATCGGCTTACATCACAACATTGTACCCTTTTAGGGGCTCGACTGTGCATGACAGTTCCCGCACAATACAAGTGAGCTCGTACAATGTCCTCCTTGCTACCGCTGTATTCTTTTAGTTCAACTCTCTCGCGACATATATATATATATATATATATATATATATATATATATATATATATATATATATACTAGGGGCTTCGCCCCTAGGCTCGCTACGCTCGCTCCTCTGTTATGTCTAATAGCGAGATACATAGGGGTGATTCTCGGACAATGTAACAGCCATTTACTGTTGTCAGTCACCCTTATGTGAAGTGGATGAAGCCCGCCTATGGGTGAAAAATTGTATCTTCTTTCATGTCCTTCTGCGAAGGAAGCGAACGAGAAGATTTTTTTGAAGTAATTCTTTAAAATTCAATTAAAAATCGAAATTTTAAGATAGACACTTGAAATGAGGTTTATATGAATGAGGAAGCTTTCGTCTTCCAGATGGTGTAAATATTTTTTTTTTTTTTGTAACTTAATAAATCTGAGAGCATCGAACTTATATTTGTCGAAATGCATAAATTTGTCGAAAAAGTGGATTTTAAATTTTAATGAAAATATTAGTCTGATTTAAATTATTTTTAAATAAATGAGGTCTTGTTTGAAGAAGCCTTTGATTTTGTCTGTAGTCTTAGTTTGTAAAAAATCAAAATTCTACGATCCTTTTTTGGCAAGCAATCGTAATCTGAACATGAAAAAGTCAATATTTTTCCACAAAACATAAAATAAAAAAATACTTAAAGGTCGGCAGAGATGAGACATGTCTTACTTTCTTCCCCACATTGTTCTGCATCTATTGGTATTGGTCACGACTCCATACCCCCAGCGGTTTCGGAGGAGATAGCGTGACAAGCTTTTGACAGCGGCTTCGACAGCAGCGGCAGTTACTTTTTTTAGAATATATATATATATATATATATATATATAAGTTTCTGAAAACCCATTCCTCTAAAGTAAGATTCAATAAAATATATGATTATATATTGTTTAGGAAAATATTTAAAGACTTTATAAATAAAATGTAGCCTGAAAACATAGTTTTGGAAGACATATATTGTTGTTGTAATTAATCTCCGCTTCAAACTATCAGCAGAAAATACAATCACAATCTACTGAAATTTCTATTACACTACACTTCATTTCTATAAAATATACACAACTTTTTTCAATGTTTTTACATAATATTACCTCAAAAAGTTACTTAATTTTAGCTTCTAAAAAAACTAACAATTTCGTGCATTAAGTATAGTTAAAATGTGGGCCATTGCAAAATCAAAAGTGTCATTAAAGAAAGGCACATTCTTTTAAAATGTATTCTCCGTTGTAAGGGTTCATAAAAGTTATTTCTATGGCAACAGCCCTTGGGCCTTTACGACAGCAATCTAAAATGCAATTATCTTATAAATCTTATATATATATATATATATATATATATATATATATATAAACACAATATGTGGGCCGTTACAAAGTGTAAAGTCTTTAGTTAAAGAAAGGCACATCCTTTTTAAATTTATTTTCAATAGTAAGGGTTCATAAAAGTTATTTCTATGGCAACATCATATTTTATGCCATTGTGACTTTACGACTGCAAACAAAAATACAGGCAGCTTTAAAAATAAGCCATAAAATACTCTTAAGTGTTTTTTTTTTCACGCGTAAATAAATTTCGAATTAGCATTCAAATTAATGCCTCTCTAGAGAGAAGCGTTAATTAGCTCTGAAATAGGAGTGAATGGGTATTATTTATTTCCTCTTAAAGCTTATAAAATGAACTCAGAAACTGTTAAATGATTGCTACTATAAACGTATAGCTGGTCCATTTACCACGCAAAAACTTAAAGTAAAAAATTAGGTTAAAAAAACCTTTTGGTATCTTAAAAGCAAAAAATCGTTTACAGCGACTCGACGTAAAGGCACACGGACTATTATCTATATATATAAAACAGTTTCGTAAGTGACTGACTGAATTTGCGGCATGTGCATAACAACGACATAAATTGACAATTTTATTTTCTCTCTAATGCGGCAGACGATTGGAAATTGTCCAAAAAAATATTAAAATACAGTAAAAGATATGTTCCTCAAACTGTACTATATTAACTGTACTATATTAACTGAACTATATTCTTTAGTATGTTCTATTAGATTTAATTTGAATATTTTCTTCTACTTTATTTTGTCTATAAAAATATCCGTTACGATTTTTTTTATAAATATATTTTTTCGGTTATTTTTCCATCAATTGGATACATTTATCGTTGTATTTATTATATATATATTTATACATATTTTTGGCATTAGTTGCATACATTGACCGTTGTATTTAATTTAAATGTACTCAGTAGCGAAGTACGGGTTTTCAGCTAGTATATCTATACTGAAGGTTGTATGTGTCGATGATTGCTAAATGCCTAAGTAAACATAAAATAACAAATTTATATCCGTTAGTATAAACTGGTGAACTAATACAAATATAAATTTAAATTCAAATATGTCAATTAGGAGATTTCTTGAAAACTATTCGTTTATCCTTAGTATATCAAGTTTTGTCTTCGCTATTAAAGAGGCAATTTTAAGCGGACATTAAAAAGCCATTACGCACGCTGTAATTTCCATATAACTGAATTTCTGGATACTTCCCTAGAATGACATATGCATAGAAATAAATCGTCACATTTCGCAGAACGATTTATATGTAACGTATTTCTCTCCGGACATATATTAAAAATACTAAACTTTTAAGGCTGCTGTGTAATAAAACTACTGCATTCACTCACCTCAGTGTTAACCTATGCAGAAAATGTATCCAATGATTGCCAACCTGGAGTGAAAGATTTTAGTTTTTATCTGTACTCCATAATAGAGAAAGAAATTTTACACCTCGGGGCATTTTTTGTTTTAGAAAAGAAGGAGGCAAATAATATTTTAAAATTTAAATTATTCGGGGAAGATTCTTGTCTAGTGTTTTAAACGCTTATAAATTCCTTTGGTGCAATACATTTATAAAATGAATCCTTTTCCAACGTGCAGAACTGTTCAGGCAATCTAAAAATACCATTAGTATTGGATTATCCGCATTTATGTAGCTGTAAATAGTAGACGATTTTTCTCCATAGGTTAATACTGAGTTGGCCGAATCCAGTAGGCCTTGGTGCAGAACATCCTTATAGAATCATTTTTTGTTTTGAGTGAGTTGTCTATATAGGGCGCGGTGGCCCATTTGGCAAAGGCAGCGAGCCATCGATCTGAACGTCTCTGGTTCGATGTCGGTCGCTGAGAAATCCACCGCAGTGTATGCTAATGGCGGCTGGTGCACGGGAAATCTGTCGTGGCTGCAATGTGTTCCAGGTTCTCAAAATTTACCTCTGGAGGTGCGTAGTAAAGTGTACCGGTCTCGTCATTTGACTCGTTTTAAAATTACGGAACCGGTCCTTCAGCCAAGTTCGATTCCGACCCTTGTGGTGCTATTCAAAACCGGAGCCGTACCATTCTGCCCAATAGCCTATATGGATTTGATACTGTCGGTCAAGGGGCATAAGCCTCAACAACAACAACAACAACACAACAGAGTATTCTATCTTATGTCTATTTGCAAAAAAATTTTTATTTATTCTTTTTTCTGAGTTGAAAAAAAATGCTTTTAGAAAAAAATGGACAGAGCAAAAGAACAAACTTTATTAAAGCTTAGTAGTTTGTATATAATTCGGAGTCTTCACAATTTATAATGTTTCAAATTGTGTATTATTTTTTCCGTTGCAAGTTTCGCAGTTTCGCCACTTTTAATTCAAAACTTTGAAGTCTTTATTTATATTTAATTATCTTCATTTCCTCTTGTATGCATTTTCAAAAATATATTATATAATTATTTTATAAAGTTAAATTTTTTTACTATTTCCTTAGACTTATCTCGTTAATAATAAATTAATTTAAAAGTAGATAAATGTATCTACGCGAACAATTCGGGTTTCACTATGCCTTTAAAAGGTTTTATTACGTTTTTCTATATTTTTCTCAGTTTTATTTGATAATTGACATACGAATATTTCATTAAACTGTACAAGGAAGGTTAGGTAAGGTTTTTCCATGTTTTTCTCGGTTTTATTTGATTATTGTCATACGAATATTTCCTTTTTCTGTAAAAAGAATGTTAAGTTTGGTTTTCCAATTCCCTTCTTAATTTTATTTGATTATTGTCACACGAATGTTTCATTATACTATAGATGGTTAGATAAGAGTTTTCAATTTTCTTTATTATCATACGAATATTTAATTTTTCTGTAAAAAGAATGATAAATCTGTTTTTCCAATTTCTTTCTTAGTCTTATCTGATTATTGTCATACAAATGTTTTATTATATTGTAAAAAGAAGGTGGGATAATGTTTTTCAATTTCCTTCTTAGTTTTATTGATTATTGTCATATGAATATTTCATTGTTTTGTAAAAAGAATGTTAGATTAGGTTTTCCAATATCATTCTTAGATTTATTTGATTATTGTCATTCGAATATTTTATTATACTGTACAAAGAAGATTTGACAAGGTTTTTCATTTTTCTCCTCAGTTTTATTTGATTTTTGTCTTACGAATATTTCATTTTACTGCAAGAATAAGGTTAAATTGAGTTTTTCAATGTCCTGGTTAGTTTTATTTGACTGTTGTCATACGAATATTTCACTATACTGTACTAAAAAGTTAGATAGGATTGTTCAATTTTCTTCTTAGTTTTATTTGACTGGTGACATACAAACAAATTGTTGAAACGAATTTTCTGTTAATCGAAGATTTTAAGTCGATTAAAAAACATTGTTTAATAAGAACAAATGTGAAGTCAATGCCAAAATCTTTAAAGCTATTAATAGAATTGGAGAGTAAAAGAGCTAATGATATTTCATCATGTAGTTTTATAAGCTATTTATAGTCAATTCCATACGAATTGCTTCATTTGTACGTAAAAATTTCCTTAACTATTAACTCATGATATACGCCAATATGCCCTTGCTTCATTCGCAGCATTTTGGGATATAATTTGGGATATAATTCATACTGAGAAAACTGCAAATAATGTAACGAAATTTGGAGTGCTGTATGGGCTCTCGTTATTATACATGAGGAACGGCCAGATAGATATTTTCTAATTTATTTTAAAATCCTATTACGAATTGTAAGACGCGTATAATTACATATTGCGCAACATTTTTATCTACCGTATTTACCGTATTTTTAGAACCTAAAGACGGACTCTTTTCCGTAAACAAATCTACTGAAAATTGGCGTTCCTCTAATGGTACGAAATTAACATAAAAAATGATTATTATACTGTAAATATATAATTTTTATGCTATATATATATATATATATATATATATATATATTAATTAGTTATATTCATTATTTATATTTATTATTTATTACTATTATTGTTATTTTTTTTATCAACGCGGATGCACTGTCGTGAAACATTCGCCTATACTACGCCGCAGTGAATTATTTATTATGTTTATTGTATATTTGTGTATCTTTATCAAGTAAGATATTAGAAATATCTTTATATACCCAATAAAATACAAACTATTAATTTCTAAAAGTCCTCCCATAAATTTGAGGTCCGTCTAATGGTCCGAAAAATCTGGCATGTAAACTAAATTTTTTGATATATGTTATATACAGGATGGTCCAAAATTATAGAGTGCATATCATGTTTGAAAAAAAAGAACAAAATGAAGTATATGTTTATTGTTTTCTTGAAAAGACAATTTAAAACAGTTTTACACAACACAATTTTAAAAATTATATATCTTCCACATAAGCCGGTAGATGGCGAGACATCATTTCGCAAGAAAAATTTACGTATTGCGTCAGTCTGCAAATGGCTACTGTATAGGAAAACTCAATGTGCATTTCGTGGTTCCATGAAAGTAAATCCCTTGTAACTGTTCGGAGTTGTTTCCATTTAGAATACTCAAATTGTCATCCTCCAAGTAAGGACTCTATTAAACATTGGTACCAACAATTTAAGAGCAATGGAAATGTGGAACTGGAAGGACATTGGAAGTGTATTTGGTTTATGACCTACCAGCGCCTTTCTTATGTTCCACATTTCCCGTGTCCTTAAATTGTTGGTACCAACGTTTAATAGAGACCTTACTTGGAGGACGACGATTTGAGTATTCTAAACGAAAACATCTCTCTGCAGTTACAACAGATTAGCTTTCATGGAACCACAAAAGACACATTGATTTTTCGTGTACGGTAGCCATTTGCAGACTGAAGCAATTAGAAAATTTTTTCTTGCGAAATATTGTCACGCCATCTATCGGCTTATGTGGAAGTTATTTAATGTTTAAATTTTTGCTGTGTAAAACTGTTTTAAATTGTGTTTCCAAGAAAACAATAAACACGTACGTACCTCATTTTGTTCTTTTTTTTCAAACAGGAAATGCGCTCAATAATTTTGGATCACCCTGTATATATATATATATATATATATATATATATATATATATATATATATATATATATATATATATATATATATATATATATATATATATATATATATATATATATATATATATATATATATATATATATATATATATATATATATATATATATATATATATATATATATATATATATATATATATATATATATAAATTAAAATTGCTTCCTGTAAACTTCGATAAAGAAAAAAAAAAAAAAAGCAATGTGAAGTCTACAGATGACACAAAATAAAATTATTTATCAAATATGAGCCACAAATCTGTTGATTGCTGTGGAATAAATTTAATAAAATATCCTCCTTTACGTTCTGATGCAATATATTTTTCTAATACACTGAATTTATCACGATAGAGGAATGTGAGAAGTATCCGCCACCATTATTTAGCGCAATTAAGTAATTAACTTTATCACTTATGTCGATGAAATGCACTTTCAGTATTATTTATTTGATAAGTTTCTTTGTTTCTGACTGCTGTACTTTTAAACTAAATGGGTTTTCCGAAATATCGTAAATTTCCATTTCCCGTAAACCGATTTCTTTTGATTCAATCTCAAGCAATCTTTCAGGCTTACAGCAAACGGTTTTTGAGACTTTTATATAAAATAAATGCACTTCTAAAACACTTTTCATTAAAACCTGGAATATTCTTGTATTATATATTATATACGAGATATATTTTTATGCAGGTATGCCGAGCTGACAGCCTAGTATCCTGGTTTATCCTTAAAAATATATGCATGGTTTGTGCAGTCCTTACTTTTCAACACCAGTATTTCCGGAGAGCCAATATTTCTGTTATTTGCAGAAGGTGGAAGAGACAAAAAGTAACTAACATTTTTCCGGTATTATTTCAAAGATTTCTGCCTGTTTTCTATATTGTCGTCAAATTGAAGCCTTTAAGTCTTAGTAGGTATACAACACATTTTCTCCCCCTCTTTACTATCGAATTTAATTTTGTAAATGTGTGTGCATATTTCACATAAAATTAGAAAAATGTATAAACTTTTAGAAGCTTGAGGACATAAATACATACATATCTCTCAATAGTATGTCTAAAACCGTCAAAATGACGGCAGCTGCCTTTTTAGTTTTAAAGATACATAAATGCTGATGATCCGATAGTAAAAATGGTATTTTTAGACAGCCTGAACTTTAACAGCACCTTGCAATATACTTTATTTTATAAATTTCGTCTATCAAATGATTGATACGTGATTAAAACTTAATATATCAGATTTTTTTTCCCGATAATTTTATTTTAAAAATGTATTTGCATTTTTTTAAACGAAAAATGACCAAGGTGTAAAGGTTCTTTCTCTGCTACGAAGTACAGTTAAAAAATCTTTCAAACCAACTCGGCAATCCTTGGACATTTATCTATATATATAAAACAGTTCCGTAACTGACTGACTCACTGACTGACGTACAACGCACAGACCAAATCGCTGGACCTAAAGTAAGGAAAAAATTTTTGCTGAAATTTTGCATGGCTATTATTCTTATAGTGTAGGGGTGCACTAAGAAAGATTTTTGAAAAATTCTTCTTAGATTTTTTTAAAATTAAATTTTTAGGCTGGTTTCGTAACTTTTTTTATAATTTCCATTTAAAATAATAATTTGAGGGTTATAAAATTTATATCACGATAAAGATCATGAACATTCCTTTAAAATGAATGCTTTTTCGAATCTTTACCTCCATTTTCTGATTTTTGATGAATTTTTAAAGATTAATTTTTTGAATTTAATTTTTTAAATGCTGATCACGTGATTTCTGTTTCTGGTACTTTAAATTAATTTATCGTCACATGCATAATAACGAAATAGACAAAAAATATAATTTTTTTTGTTAATGTGAAAGACGATTGGATATTATCCAAAATAATATTAAAATACAGTAAAAGATATGTTCCTCAAAATGTATTATATTAACTGTACTATATTCTTTTGTATGTTCTAATAAATTTAATTTGAATATTTTCTTCTACATTATTTGTCTACAAAAACACCCATTACGATTTTTTTATATATATATTTTTCGTTTTTTTTTTGCATGAATTGCATACATTGATCGTTATATTTATTATAAATATATTTAAACATACTTTTGGCATTAATTGCATACATTGACCATTGTATTTAACTTGAATGTACAGTGACGAAGTACGGGTTTTCAGCTACTTCTCCATAAGGTTAAAAAAAAATCTTGCAATCCAAGTCGGCAATCCTTGGACATATGTTCTTCATAAGTTTGACATTGAGGTGATCGAATAAAATAGGGCAAGTGCACAATAGCCTTAAGTATATATTTAATTCGGAAGTCATGGGTAAAATGTTAAAAATAGTCCTATTAGTGATCTGTCGGGAAACAGCTGCAGCTTTTAGCTAGTCGTAAGAAATTGCTAAACTATAATTCATATTATAGTGTCATGTACTGATCATCGTCCAAATTAATTTAAAGACTGCCATATCTCATGAGATATCGTCCAAAAAAGTGAAGCGAGAAAAAATAAGAAACAATAAAAATTATTGCAGGGTATTTCAAATGTTGTTGTAAAAAAATTGTATATCATATTCCTTTTAATTAGAATCGTTTTTAATATCCCTATAGTTTTTATTAGGGAGACCACTTACTGATAGATCTTTTAATTGAATATCTTCTCTGTTTCACTTCACACACTATCGAAATTATTAAACACATAATAATTCTGAAAATTATATTTTTGATTGATTTTTCTTTTTAGATTTTCCTCAGTGTAAAACTAATCCTAATCCCATTTTCTTTCTTTTTTTTATTTTTAATGCCATAGCAAACTGTTATCCCAATACTCTTGGGAAAACACAATATCTTTTTTTTCGCTTAAGTAATAAAATTTAGTCTCATATTTTTTTTTTCACTTTATAATATTTGCATAAAAACATTTTGAAAATATTATAAAGTCATTTATTTCAAATACAGTGTTTTATGAAAATAAAAAAAATTATTTGTCTGTTGACATTTAATATTTCACAGGCTAACTCAATCTACATCAGAGGGTTTTTTTTTCTTTTCATACAAACATGCTTTATACGAAACCATTTTTTACGGATTTTTTTAGCGAGCACGATGGATAGTTTTTTATTCTTCTGTATTATGTGTTTTGGGGTCTTTGTTTTTACTCTATTGTAAAAAAAAAGTCATAAACAGCTTAATTTACCAAAGTCGTATCGATTAAATAAAGGAATATATTATATAAGTCTCTTTCAAAACGAAAAAAAAATACTTGCATTTTTTTTCTTTTTTTTTCTATGTTGGATTATTGTATTTTGCTTTTAAGGGGAAACATGATACATAAGAATCAAATTGATTATGCTTATTTTGAAAGGAAATGATCAATAGTCATGTTTAAAATATCTAGAAATGAAATTTTTATGTTTTTATCACTTACAAATACACACACGCACATACACGCACGCACACTCGCACACACCCGCGTGCGCACACACACACATTCACACACACACACACACACACACACATATATATATATATATATATATATATATATATATATATATATATATACAGGGGAATCTCGATGGATAGTTCTCCAAATCATCGTTTTCCCGTATGTGTCGTTTATTTCACCAAGTTCCGACGATCATATTGCTTTGTTATATTCCCGCATCTATCGTTTTCCCGCGTTTATTGTTCAGTTCAGTCAGTCCCTTGAAGAAAGATAGATCCAGATTCCACTGTGTGTGTATATATCTATATATATAAAAGACCTTGTCTATTTGTTTGTCCGCTATAGAATCATAGACTGTTTCACTCACAGAGACCAAATTCGGCACAGTTAATGTTTAGGACCCGAGAAACTTAAATCAGCAAAAACGAAGTTTGGGTCTCAATTAGTTTTTTTTTAATTAATTTTTTAATGATTTTTTGTGCCCGTAAGAGGTGCGAGGTACTCCCTGTGGATACAGGCGTTCAGTGAAATACGAACCTATCCCTCTTCCCCCGCGCGGGAGAAGAGGGGTGCGAGAGGGGGGAGAGATTCATGTTAATAACCTTTGGCCTTGCCTAACTGACAGATAACGCACAGTCCAAACCGTTGGACATAAAGAGCTGAAATTTTGCATGGTGATTCTTCTATAGTGGATGGAATTTATAGTGGAGGGGTAAACTGAGTAAGATTTTTGAAAAATTCTTCTTCGTTTTTTTTAAACTTAATTTTTAAGCTGTTTTTCTAATTTTTTTAAGTTTGCATTTAAAATGATAATCCGAGGGTTATAAAATTCATATGACGAGAAATATCATAAAAAATCCTTTAAAACGAAATCTTTTTCGAATCTTTACCTACCTCTCTTTTCTGATTTTTGGTGAATTTTTAAAGATTAATTTTTATAATGTAATTTATGAAATGCTGATCACGTGGTTTCTTTTATTTTTGTGATTCTTTAAATTAATTTTGCGTTACGTGCATAACAAAGAAATAAATTGACAAAAGAAATATTAAAATACGGTAAAAGATGAAATTTAACCACTAGACTAACTGAGATGGGAGTTTTTTTAGAATACAGTTCAAATTAGTATGTTTTAACACAACTTTCCCGGCTCTGCTTTTTGTCCTTTGTTATTTGCAGTTTTTCTCATCGCTTGAACCGATTTACAATTTGCTTTTTCTACGGTTTTTGGCCTTAGGAAAATTAAAAATCGAATTACAATTCGCTTTTTCAACGGTTTTTGGCCTTGGGAAAATTTAAAACCGATACGGTTTTTGACCTGTCGACAATAAAAAAAAAAGAATCACAAAAGTAAGGAAAATAGGCTTTATGTGAAATCGCGCCTTACTTTGAATAGATAAAGGGGATAATGCATCTTGCACTTTACCTCTTGGGTGATGTGGAAAAAAGTGCGTGTCTTGGGTGTTGTGGAACAAACTGAGCTTTTAAGGGAAAAATAAATAATAAACTCAATTGTAAATTATAAAACCTATTTCTAATTAAACAGTGGATCAAACAAATTTTATTAAATCTAATTAAAAAGTATCTAACAAATATAATTAAGCAGTTAACTTATTCAATCCAAACGTGCGAATCACGCAACGCTGTGTTATTAATTCTCAATAAAATCAGAAGTATAATCAGACGAAGGTCCTCAAGCTCAAAGTTTCTTTCTTTCTTATTGTTTGTATATCATTTCAGTAGAAACGCGCTAAGTGCAATTTGTCTAGCCAGATGAACATGAAGAGCGGGGGGTGCAGCCCAGTATTTTTTTAATGGAATGCATGAAAAAATTTATATCTATATATAGCTGGCTCTCTGTTTAACGACTTTCAAGAGACCGTGAAAAATTGTACTTAAGTAGAGATCGTCCTTAAACAGAATTTGTGAAAAGTAACATTCGAAAAGTAATAAAAGATGAAAGAAGATGAAAAAGATGATGAAGAAAAAGTGAAAAGTAATAAAAGATATCTACACTTTATCATTACATCAAATAAGAAATTGTTGGGGAAAATTTTGTTCACTTAAAAAGTGGAGTTAAAATTCAGCAAGCACTAAAATATAGCGGGGATTACATCCCTCTCTGTATGTACTATTGTTCACAATTCAGATATCTACACTTAATCATATCAAATAATAAAATGTTGGGGAAATTTTTTCACCTATAAAATGGAGTAAAAATTCAGCAAGTATTGAAAAAAGTGTAGAAAATTAACTATTACTGGGTGTCGGTTGCTATACCGGCGACAGTTAAGCGTAACCTCGCGAACATTTATGCTCTCTGTTAATGAATTATTTCTTCTTCGCTTTCTTTCTTGAGACTGTTCCCAATTTTCATTTGATCGTGCAGCTTGTTTTCGAGCATTCCTGATTTCAGTGCGTAAATCCATGTTGATACGCGGTTGTAAATTGCGGACGGCCGCTAATGTTTACATCTGGTAGTGGCAGCCGTTGCCATTCGGAGTGTAGAGATATCGTCGATTTTTCTGCCCCATACCTACGCGTTTTATATATATAGATTGCCTTTTGAAGTTATTTAGTAAAATATCTTTTGTTTTGCCGTGTGCATGTTTTTCATTCGAAAAAGACAGGTTAATTTTTATATAAATTGAATTTGGGTCAATCCATTTCAAATCACCAAATTTGGCAAGGTAAAGTTGCTCGACATTTTTAATTTTCCTAATTTTCTAACCAAGTTTTATTCACAGTTTTATGAGTTTAAAAACATGGTTAAAAATTTTTTTGACCTTATGTTTTTTGGGGGGTAGCCATTTTTAACCAGCTACGGAGTCGGTTTTTGGTGAAAAATATTTTTCACGGAAAATGCTGTAGCTGCTTTATTTTTATACCTATCAAGATGAATAAAAAACTAAAATGTTCAGCATAAAATTCCCTACATTTCAGGTTAATAGAAAACTTTTTTAGACCTAAGGATCTAGACCAAAAAAATACTTAAAAACATTAGAAATAATGGGTCAAACACCACATTTCGCTTCCCTTATTTTTAATGAAGGAAATGAGACTCACCTTAAATATTTTTTTCTTGTACAAATCTCTCATAGGAGTACTACTTGTGAAACTTTCAATCTTGAAAACCTTTTTCTTTTCTTTGTACAGCTTACCAAAAACCATGATAAGCCCTTTTTTTGGCAGTTTTCACTAATTAATATCCCAAAATGGACTGAGTAAAAAATTCTGAAAACTTAGGATAATAAACATCTTTGTAATATAAAGCTACCATATAAATTTTATGAGTGATATTTAAAATGGTTTTAGAGTGGTAGAGCATTAAATTTGTGAAAAAAAAATTGTGCTAAATTTTTCAGACTAGCCTCTTTCAAAATCAGTAGTAAAGCCTGTTGTTCTTGCTTCGACAACAAAAACATAAATGTTTTGTTTTACCTAACCCTAAAACTAGTCCCTAAAACTTATATGTCCCCGCGTCTAATAAGTTAGTGGATGAAAATTATGTGAATCAAGTGAAATCAATACGTGTTACATTGGAGTTGTATCCGATGATTAAAATAACGAAACCGAATGCAGAAAAAGGGATTGTCAACTTTACACAAAAAGACAGATAAAACTGCAATATCTGTAAAAAGGAAATTGAAGATTTAGAGGAACAACAAAACCAGACCTGCTCTAAATCATCTTAAGTGGGCATGAAATTTTGATCTATCAACTAAAAGAAAAATGCAGCTTGGTGAATAAAGATGAAACAAATTAAAATCAATTTTCTCTTACCAGATTTATGGTCAATTAAAAACAAATATGGAAAATTTGTCTGTTCCTGGGTATCTTGTAAGTCAAACAAGACAATTAAGAGCAAGGTATCCTTCTAAATCTTTGTGAAAGACCAGGTGGACACAAGATAAGTGAAGAAGTTGTCAACTGTGCGATCGAGTTTTATCAAGATGAGAACAGTTGTCTCTACGGGTAAAAAGAAATGTGTCTCAGATAAAATTAACATTGTGAAGGTATACATTGTACGATCCAAAAGTTCGAAGAATTGGCGTAAAAGTCCTAAACTGAAAAAGTTTATATTATCGATGCACAACCACATTCAAAGTAATCACCTTGAGCGACGATTCACTTTTGCTAGCGCTCGTAAACTTTCTGGAAGCACTGCTGGAAGCCATTTTTTGGAACCTCACATAAGGCATCATGCGATGATACTCTCACCTCATCTGTTGACACAAAACGGCGTCCCTTCATAAGGTTTTTCCTTGATGGAAACAAATGAAAACCATACAGGGCTAAGTCCGGTGAATAGGCAGGGTGTCGAAGCACAAGCATGTGAGTTTTAGCGAGAAAGTGTGTAACAAGTTGGGACCTATGTGCAGGTGCATTGTCATGCAGAATGTGCCATTCTCCACTTTGCCATCGTCGTTATCTGAGGCAGTTTACGACGAATTAATTCCCTCAAACGACGTAAATTGTCTACATAAGGCTCCTTGTTTACTGTCTGCCTTTGAAAATAAATTCTGAATGACAATTCCTTGAGAATCAAAATATACCTCTATCATGACTTTCCCTTTGCTCCGATCCTGACGGAATTCCTTCGATCACGGTGAGGAGGGTGATTCCCATGTTGAAGAAGCACGTTTTGATTGGATATCAAATAAATAACACCACGTTTCACCACCTGTTTCATCACCATGGTAGAATCGCCGTACACCTTTCGTAGCATTTTTAAAGTCTCCGTAGGTGTTTTACCTAAACGCTGATAAAATTTAATGTTGCAGCGCTGTTCTTCAAAAACCACTTTTATTTCGTCGCAGAACAAAGGTATCTATCTCTGGAAGAAAACATCAGCGCGCGGTTAAATCACTTGACATGGGCGAAACCAACCTGAACACGTAGGGGTTGTTTGGTAGAATCCATTCCATACGCTGTCACTTCAAATACATGCTTTTGTTGTCATAGATTACCGCATTCCCCGAACTTTTGGATCGTACCTCGTATAAACAAAATAGGTTAGTATTAATACCCTTAAATAAGCTTTTTTTAGTCTTTACAAACAGAGATATCCAGAATATATAATTTGTAGTCAATGTCCTGTGTTCTCCAGCCAAAATGGTTTTTTCTGCCTGGAAAATCTGGTAATCACAGTGTGTGTAAAAATCACCAGATTGTTAAACCGATCACAGAAAGGGCAAAATTAAACACCAATTACTGGACTTTGTTAGACTTCTTGTGTGACATTGAGAGTAAAACCTGCATGCTAATTAAGAGCTTGGAATATCCTGGACCAGAAGTACTTCTTGAAGTCTTAATGAATGATATTGGTAACTTGTCTGATGAAATAAGTTTCAAACAGTGGGTGAAGACAGATAGAGCTGATCTTATCACAATATTTACCTAGTGATGAGTTTCTACAAATTCTTGTGGAAAACTGATCTCATTAAAATCACACCATTTTATATCAAATGTCCAAACTCAACACTATAGAGAACTGAAAGAGAATCTTACAGATTTTGAATGCATATGTATTAGAGACTTCTCAGAGAATTATATTTTTACGGTCCCAGATAAAATTCAAAGCTTTTATTGGACGAATACACAGGCTACACTACATCCTTTTGTTTGCTATATTAAGCAAAAATCAAATATATTGTAAAAGTATTTGTATTATTAGTAACCACCTTATACATGATAAAACCATTGTGTATACATTTCAACAACATGTTGTACATGAGGTGAAGGTTATATCTAGAATACAGAAGATTATTTACATTAGTGATGGTGCCATCAGTCAATACAAAAGCAAAAATAATTTCATCCATGTCTGCCAACAGAAACACGATTTTGGTATAGCAGCAGAATGGAATTTTTTGCCTCATAGCACGGAAACAATTCTTGCGGTGGTATAGGTGGAAGCACGAAAAGGGAAGTAAGAAGAGCCAGTCTTTAAAAACCTTACAGTATTCAAATACTCACACCACAAAATACATTTGTGTTTTTTTTCAGTCAAAATATTAGGGATAAATTATATTTTTACCTTGACAGAGGAAATAATGAAAAAGAATCTTTAATTAAAAAAAAATTGAATGTTATGTACCGATCCCAGGAACTCGAGGTTATCATATTTATGTACCCATAAGTGAAAATCAGATTAGGTGCTAAACTACTTTGAAATGCCACAGTTTTGAGGATATCAAAACCTCAGCTGAGTTTATAAAAACCTCATCCTTTGACGATAACGCCAGCATATAACGATGTTTATAACGATGAATGGGGGATCGGTTAAGTTAAAGATAAAAGAGGAGAGTACAATGGCATTTTAGTGCCTTTTTTTCATTCATCAGGACCTGCAACTACAGTTAATTTATCAAAAAATTATAGTATTTGGATTCCTGTCACCAAAGTCCTATGCAAATTGACCCCGATTGAACTGGATTATTTCTGGACGAACATTCAATAACTTAGAAAAGATATGCAATGAAATTTCCGCAATGTTTAATACTGTAAATAGATTTTAAAATGCAAAGAAGTAAGTTAATAAAAAAAAAGACATTCACATATTTTTATAAACAATTTTTAAGGGGATGAACAAAATAAAATCATACTACTATTTTTAATACTTTCTATGTTGATGTTCTTTTAATTGCAATAAAACCTAAGGGATACAATTTATTAATGTAGCATTTCGTATATTAAGATTAAAGAACAATCTTGGAAAATTTTTTAAAAAATAGAAAGCATCATACAAAGAAAAGTTAAAACTTCATTTTTCTGGACTGAAGGGAAATAAACAGAGTTTTTGGGCATTTTTAGTGAACTGTAATTCAAAAACCAGTAAAATATCACTCATAAAATTTATATGGTAGCTTCATATTACAAAGATGTTTATTATTCTAAGATTTTAGAATTTTTTACTCTGTCCCTTTTGAGATATTGACTAGTAAAAACTGCCTAAAACAGGCTTAACACGGTTTTTGATAAGCTGTATATAAAAAAAGGAAAATGTTTTCAAGATTGAAATTTTTTCAACAAGTAGCCCTATGAGAGATTTGTTCAAGAAAAAAATATGAGTCTCATTTCCTTCATAAAAAATAAGAGTAGCGAAATGTGGTGTTTGACCTTTTATTTCTAACTTTTTAAAATATTTTTTGGCCTAGATTCACAAATCTAATGAAATTCTGTAATAACCTAAAATGTAGATAATTTTATGCTGAACATTTTAGATTTTTATTCATTTTTATAGGTATAAAAATAAAGTAGCTATAGCATTTTCCGTGAATTACCATTTTCACCAAAAAATGACACCAAAAAAATTTTAAATCATGTTTTTAAACTCATAAAACCATGAAGAAAACTTAGTTGAAAAATTAGGAAAATTTAAAATGTCGAGCAACACCCCCTTGGAGATTTGAAATGGATTGACCCATTTTGCATATCTTTTCTTTTTATAAATTCACAATCCAGATCATGATAATCAAAAGGCCACATAAAGAAATTTATTTATTCCATATAATCGTTTAAAATTTATTATAACATAAAATAAGCTATCATAAGTTTATTAATTGATATGTTAAAATGAGTCTATGAGATAAAACCCATCAAATCTTATATAGCAATCGCCGAATGGAGCAGTATTTTTTCTCAATCCGTTTGCCTTTAAGACTGCCCTGTATTAAACATATTGTATTCGTTATGTAACCCTTTTGTATTCGTTCACCTCAGTGTTTACCTATGGAGAAAATTTGTCCAAGCATTACAGACTTGAATTGAAAGATTTTTTTTCTTCAAAATTGTACTCCGTAGTATTAAAACAAATTTTACATCTTGCGGATTTTTCGTTTAAAAAATGCAAATAACAGTTTAGAATTTAAATTATTTGTGGGAAATACTGATATATTGTGTTCTAAATGCCCATAAATTCCTTTGGTGAACGAAATTTATAAAATGAATCCTGTTACAAGGTGCAGAAAAATTCAGGCTATTTTAAAATACCTCTTTTATTGGATTATCAGCATTTATGGAGCTTCAAATAGTAGACAAGTTTTATCCATACGTAAACAATGAGGCGAGCGAATCCAATATATACACAGCAGTCTTAATAACCGGATTTCACAACATGCCATAAAACTATATCCTGTTTATATTTTAATTGGAATTGGATGAACAAAGGAAATATATTTACTTTGTATTTTGGCACTGTATCTTTCACCATTTATATTTCATTGTTTAAGTGTTATACAAAACGCAAGTCTTCCATTTCATTCCTAAAAAATTAAATTCTTCAGTATGTTTATAGCGCTAAATTCTTCACTCCTTATTTTGTAAGTCTACTTACGTCAAAATCAGTTTTATGTTTCTCTATAGACTATTTCAGCAATGCTTCCTTCAGATATCCTTTGGAACAAGATTTGGGTCCCTGAAACTCCATTTTCTCGCATAATGAATGCTTTATTAACTCGTTCAAGAGCATTGAAACGGTTCGAAATGACAAATCAATTTTTCCTTCAGATTTCGAAACTCTCTCCGCGTATTTAATACAAATATATATATATAACAGTTCCGCAACTGACTGACTCCCTGTCTGACATACAACGCACAGACAGAACCGCTGGACCTAAAGGGCTGAAATTTTACATGGGGATACTTCTTATGGTGTAGGGGTGCACTACGAAAGATTTTTGAAAAATTCTTACCTTTTTTTTAATTGAATTTTTAAACTGTCTTAGTAACTTTTTTTAAGTTTGCATTTAAAATAATAATTTGAGGGTTATAAAATTTATATACTAATTGAGAAAGATCATAAAAATTCCTTTAAAATGAAATATTTTTCGAATCTTTACCTCCATTTTCTGATTTATGGTGAATTTTTAAATATTAATTTTTAGAATTTAATTTATTAAATGCTGATCACGTGATTTCCTTTTCTGGTACTTTAAATTAATTTATCGTCACGTGCATACAACAAAATATACAAAAATAATTTATATTTCTTGCTAATGTGGCAGACGATTGGACATTATCCAAAAAAAATATTAAAATACAGTAAAAGATATGTTCCTTAAACTGTAATATATTAACTGTACTATATTCTTTAGTATGTCCTATTGATTGAATTTGAATATTTTCTTCTTCATTATTTTGCATCCCTAGGGGACTTTGCATCCCTAGGGGACGGGGTGGAAAGGGTTGACATGTGAAAATAATCTAAAATGACTCATATTAGTGTCAAATCCATAGTTTCCAGGCCAGGGAATGGCCGAATGCCTAGGGCACTGGAATCGACTTTAAACTGTAGGTCCCGGTCTAATTAGCCCTCTTGTAGCAAAAAAGTTGACCGTAGCGCTCCAAACCAAACCAAACCAAACCGTAGTTTCCGGGGTCGCTGAGAGGAATAGTGACACTCTCGATGCCGTTTAAGTGCAAGGTCTACTCCAATCGGCATGGGAGGAAGAATGGGGGGGGAGTTAAAAGTGACCGAATGCAGTGCCGAATTCATAGTTTTTACGGTCGCTGAGGTAATTAATAATCGATTGAATTTTCTTCCACCAGTTTTATTTTCCATAGTTACGGTAAAGATATTAAGTCATGTTTAGGATAGAAAGTAAAAATATGGCCTTTGAAACTTTTAAAAGAATTCGCTTGAGTAGATTTTTTAAAAATTTAATGATGTTATAATGAAGTAATTAGCAAAAGAAATAAACAATTTACAATATTGAAAGGGATTTGAGACGCTTTGAAATTTAAATGAAGATATTTCACTGTATAATTATCGATTATTTATTTAGTCTCTGTATTTAATACAAAACTGTAGATATATTAAGTTGAAGGATGTCATCAACGGAATAAAAATTTCTAAGAATTCAAATAAATTTCATACTCTCTGAAATTTTAAAGGGCCTTTAGTCTAAATTTATTGATTATTTACATGGGCTGCTTATTTATTATGTATTAGTAGAGTCCCAATGACAGTCAAACCTAATTTCAGTGCACCCTTATGGATGGGAGTTGGAAGGCGAGGATATTAAAGAAAACGACATTAGTACCGAGTCCATAGTTTAGGTGGCCGCTGAGATGAATGATGACACTCCCGATATCGTTTAAGTCGAAGTTCAACCCCATTGTCATGGGGAGGCCTGAAAAGGGGTGCAAAATAAAATGTTCCAATTGACCGAGATGTCCCAAATACCCGGGCAATGCCGGGCAACAGCTAGTGAAGGCATATTTGTCGTGTACTGTACTAATACATAATAAATACGCAGCCCATTTAAATAATCAATAAATTTTGACTGAAAGTCCTTTAAAATTTCAGAGCGTATTGAATTTATTTGAATTTTTAGAAATTTTTATTCCGTTGATGACATTCTGCAACTTAATATATCTACAGTTTTGTATTAAGTACAGAGACCAAATAAATAATAGATAAATATACAGTGAAATATCTTCATTAAAATTTCAAAGCTTCTCAAATCCCTTTCAATATTTAAAATTGTTTTTTTTTTGTAATTACTTCATTATGACATCATTAAATTAAAAAACAAAAACTACTCAAGGGAAATCTTTTAAAAGTTTCAAAGGCCATATCTTTCTTTTCTATCCTAAACTCGTAAACATGACTTAATATCTTTACCATAACTATGGAAAATAAAATTGGTGGAAGAAAATGGTATCGATTATTAATATAGAGACGCATTACAAAGTAACATGAATATTACAATTTTTCAAGATTATTATTTGATAAAATTTATTATACTCCATAAAATTATAAGAACTAATTTGACTAAATATATAAAAATAATGTTAAAACCAATTTACTCTCTTTCAATCGAGGTAGTACATTATTTTTCAATATACAAACTATTAAGGATATATAAGAATGAAATTGGTTTATATAATACCTTAGTGCAGTGTTTTTCAACCCTTTTTTTACCTAGTGGCACAACTGAACGTATAATTAAATTTCCTGGGCAAAATTAAATTATAATTATATTTACTATATTATGCATAAATTTATTCTAACAATGATATAGTCATATAAACAATAGAAGAGGTTTTAATTTTTATATGTACACATATTGTGCTTTTGACATACATATTGTGCTTACATTACATATTTTGCTTTGGACTTCTTTCGAAAATAATTTAATTAATGATCTTTAAAAGGTTTCGCGACGTATTTATGATCTTCTCACCGGTGGAAAATCACTGGTGTAGACATTATTGCGACAAAAATGTATTTTTTTCTAAATGGTGAGATAATTTTAAACTTCTTTATTGTGATTTAATAAAATTAAAAATGTTTTTAAAACAATTAATAAAAATCTTGAATGTCAAGTTTTTATTTTGTTTCTTCAGTTAAAAGCTATACAGTAATTTGAAAAAAATAGTGTTAACTTATGAAAATGGAGCTGATTATGTAAATTATACGTTGTATACGTTAATAAAAATTTAATGAACTCATGTAAATTATAAATTCATTAAATTTTTGTTATTGGGCGTTAGACAATACGAGAGGAACTTTCAGTTTTTTAGAAATTACCAATTAAAAGAAATATCTGCATTTTTAATATCAATTAATCAATGCTTATTAGATACACTGTTAAAATAAATTGTATTAGTAATTTGAAAGATGAAAAACAAAAATGTAAACACTTTCATTATTTGCTAGAAATGTGGAACATAACGTGTTTCCTTCAAATGACGTAGAAAACAATATAGTATAACTGAATTGTAAATTATGCTTGGAAAAATTGCATTTTCAGGTTTTTGTTAGAACATTAGAACATTGACGATAGTTTTAAATATAAATCTACTATCAATTATGAATGAATAAATGTAATATATACCTGAATTTTAACAACAATTTATAATAAATAAGAATAATAGTTTTTCTAATACACAGTTTAATGATATATATATATATATATATATATATATATATGCATAAATAAACACCTATTTTTCCAAAGAAAAATTAAATAAATTTCCTATATTTCTTCTTTCTCATCTTCCATATATTAATGGCGGCTTAATAAATTATATTTTGTCAAACATAACTTTAAATAAATAATATATAAATGACTGTTTTCATTTTAATATAAAGCATATTTAGTAAATAAATGTATTATTTAAGGAAGACTTAATGGAAAAAGACTTAATAAGTTTGTTTATCAATTAAGTGTTTATTTACTCCCAACCCCTATGTTTACTCTTCCTATGTTTACACTTGTTATTTTCAAAGTACTTCTAGTTTCATTTTCTTGAATTAAACTTTTTTTCTAGGTCAGATCAAAATGTCTCTATTTGTTTCTACATTATTTTTTTTTCAATTCACATATTCTTATCTCGGGATTTTACAAGCCAGATATACATTAAAAGTTGGATTGAGTTGAGTTGAGAATTGTGTATACATAAGAAATTACCTTCAAATAAATATTTTTTTTTCCTAAAATGAAATATCGCTTAGGGTATTAATTCAGTATTATTTTGCTATGGACTGAGTGATTAATCATTTAATTTTAAAGGAGATGTTCATGCAAAGTCGGGGAATGGTTGTTTATATCTTTTGAACAACATACTTTAAAAATTCGAGTGATGCGAATTAAACATTTGGTATGTCTTAGATTTAAAGTATTTATTTATTAATTAATTAGTATAATACATTTAAATTACAAGGTATATGAATTAAAAATTTGCTATGTCTTACATAAAATTTAAAATTAATTATCAAAAAACGAGAAGTACGAAGGGATTTTATCCTCATGAATAGAGTGCTTGTGGCGATGAAACGGGATAAAGATAAAATGCTTCAAAATTCTTGAAGTTAGGCTCTGGAAAATTCGCTTCCTTATAAATCCTTCTCGTGATATTGCATGTTAATTAACATCAGTAGAGTTTATTATAAGGGGAAAATCATGTCTCAGAAAATGTGAAAAACATGGGAATTATGTAATTCTCCCTTCGAATATACTAATTTTAGAATGTTGCTAAAATAAGCAAAGAAGATGCATGCTATTTCAGCAAATATATATGAGTAATTATTAAACATGCAGTGAAAAGCATTCATTAGCATTCCAATCTGAATTAAATGCCTTTAAATATTTTAAATTATTTATCTAGTTAGTGTTTAGCTTCATGGTGATTTCATGAAATAAAGAAACTAATTAAGTGAACTCTTATAATAATCTTAGAGGCTATACTTTTCTCTTCTTCTCTTTCCTAAGCATACGTTAATAATTGGTCTGGGGGTAGCTTAGTGTAAGAGCGCCGGCTTTCGTTGCTAAGGGTACTCCGATTGAATCCCAACAAGCGTCATTAAATATCTCCGTGTTTAGGCCGGAAATGGGCACGTTAAACCATAGACTGAAAAGTCCATCGATGAGGTCAAAGAGGGTGGGGGAGGAGGGTATGATCCTCTCAGAAGACGTTCCTGGGGATGCTCTGCCAAACTTGAGGTGGCACTTGGCTAACTCGGACTCGAACGCTTGTGGTGCCAGTATTAACTGTAGCCGCACCCCTCAGACCGCTAGACTATATGGACCTCCTCTGGAATACTTCTGGTCAGGGTGCCTTAGAAACAACAACAACAACGTTACTATACTGTAACTACGAAAACTAAATCTGGCAGATGGAAATGCAATCAGCAGCTCCGCGCATAGTTGCTAGATTACTAATCTAGCAAATCTGCTCTGAGTAAAATGAAGAGTAAAATTTTTTCAAGATTATGCTTTTGTAAACTTCGTTACAGCTCCGTAATTATGCCTCCATAAAATTATAAGAATTAATTTGAATAGAATTTGGAAAACAAATAAATAAAAAGTTATAACCCAATTTTTCTCTTTCATTCGAAGTACGTGATTTTTCAATCACTATACAAAATATGATAGACATATTAGAATATAAATATGAAATTATATAAATTTATCAAAATGTCAAGTAAGGAAAAGAAGATAGACAAATTGATCTCTACAAAATAGTCTGAGAATTTTTAGCCATGTTCTATCCGTCATACATACGTGTACAGACAAAAAGTAATGACTTTATAAACCAAGAAAAATAAAAATAAATTTGAATAACTAGCAGGATATCTTGAAACTTTCGCTTAGGTAAGTTGATCCCCTCACCGATCTTAATTAAACTAATTTTCATGCATCCCTTCTTAACACTAGAAAGCCGTCTGCCCTCATTTTGACGGTTTCGGACATATTATTGAGCGCTATGTATGTATTTATGTCCTCAGGCTTCTGAAATTTTATGACTTTTTCTAATTTTACGCGAAATATGCACACACATTTACGAGATTATATTCGATAGTAAACGGGTAGAAAATGTGTTGCGTACCTACTAAGACTGAAAAATGTCAATTTGATGGCAATATATAAATTCGCATTTTTTGCTCCACCCTAATGCATTTTCAAATTTGTGATTAGAAGAAAAAAAGATTTAAACTTCCCGTAACGTACCACGGGGATAATATTTCTGTAATGTCACCTGTTGCATCATGTTAAGACATGTGAAAAATAAAATTAAGATCCGACATATAGCGTCATTGGACCGTAAATTCAATGATTCCTAAATCATCAGTCGCTCAATTTGTTACCACCGAATGACGTTGGATGGGTGGGGGGAATCTATTTTTCTTCAATGTACTTTAGAGCAGTGGTTTTAATTATTTTGTTGTTTTGCTACCACTAGTAAAGAAAAATTCATCGGGGACCATCTCCCCCAAAAAACAGAATAATCATATTAATATATTATGGATTTTTAATCAGAATAGGCATTTTTTATACTCATAAAATATTAACATTAGGTTAAATGAACATTAGGTTTAAATATCTTTTTTAACTTCAAATCTTTATGAATGATTTTACTTACAGTGACAGAAGACAATCCTAGTTTCGATTCAATGGATCCTTGAGTCGACGAATTTTCTTTTAGGATCAAAGACTTCACTTTCTTGATATTTACCTGCATTCGAACAGTCTTAGAATGAAGTTTCGCGGTCATGTTTTAGTTTTTACTTTCAGTTAGACTTTTTTTTTCCTTTCAAATTTTATATATTATAAATACATTTTTGAAATGACATAACCTCGATTTTTGCACCCCTTTATAATTTGTCGATACGAATATTTCTCCTCGGAAAGCGCAGTTACGTAACCTTCGAGTCATTTATCAATTTTAGGAGCCTTTTTCAAAATAAATATTTTATTTTACATTCCAATGAAAACAAAACAGTAGCGGATGATTATACTAAAGTTCCCAAATTTTTATCTTAAAATGCAAACGCCAAAAATAAATTACAAAATTGTTTCCATAAAGTGTGAACGCCCTTCTGTACAAAGTACACTTCCAGAGAAAAATATATAACTATTCTGCAATAAGGTTGAATAAGTATAGTAAACTCAATATTTTATGTTTATTTGTCAGTGTCCATGAAATAAAAATTAACGTCCCAATCTCCCGAGTTTTCATTTTTTATCATGTTAAGACTTTGTGATGATGGATATTTGAAAAAACGTTTTCTTTACAACATCGCCATCAAAATAAAGTGTTATGAAAACATTAATTTAAAAATGGACAGAACTGGTTATTTTACTCCTACTCGCCCAATTAAAAGCTGTGGCGCGGCAATGAATGTGCGCTCATGGACATTCTCCAGAACTTCTTACAAAGTTTTAAAAAAATGTTGGCAACAAAAGAGGTGTGGTGAATTTTGATTTTTCCGGCTGAAGAACGTTATGTGAAGTCAGTTTTCGAATTTTCTTCGGCGAGAGTGTACATAGATGTTCTTACAGAGAAGGCTTTATGAAGCACTGGGTTGCACATGTAGCACAAAGAAAATGTAATTAATCTATGAAGGGTTTTACGAAGAAGTGAATTCAGCTTATGTAAGTCAGGTTCCTGCGCATGTGTTGGACAGATTTGTGCAAATGCGGAATGGACCAATGTAATGGATTCAAGACATCTTAATGTTTCTTGGTATTTTGAGGAAGATTTGTGATGTCCACGTGCAAATAATTTTTGTGCTCTCCCAGCTTAAGGGGACGGTGGACGTTAATTTTTATTTTTTTTTACTTTTCATCATAGAGACACAAAATCTTGTACATATATACATTTCAGTATATACACTGCTCAAAACAATTATTGGAATACCTGGTTTTAACGAAATTACGCAAATACTTACACCGATAAGTAACATAAAATAAATCATCCATAATTTAAAGCCTAGCAGGAAACTGAAGAAGAAAACTTCATATGCAAATCAAAGTTCATGACGTCAAAAACTAGAAAAAGTACATAAGGGCGGAAATCGGTATGTTGCAGAAACGCCTGTTTCACGGCCTTAACTGTGAAATTCAATTGCTCAGTATTCTTTTCCCCTAATTTTTTTGAGCAGTATATATATATATATATATATATATATATATATATATATATATATATATATATATATATATATATAATACACTAGTATATAACCGCCGTCAAAAATGATGGATTGTTGATCAGCGTTTCAAGAGGCGATTCGTCATTTTCATCGGGCATTGCTGAAAACTGTACTTAAACAGCAGTAAACAACAAAACAAAACTAAACTAAATCAAAACTAAACCAAAACTTTTTCAAAAGTGAATGACTCAACACACAGCAGGCATTGCTGAAATCGATACTTAAACAGCAGTAAACAACAATAAAATAAAAAATAAAACGTGAAACACATATTTAATTAACATTAAAATTAAACATTAAAAATGTACTTATTTAAAGGGAATATGAAAAACCATGGAGTAGAATGAATTCTAAATTCAAGTGAATGACTCAATTGAATAAATGATTCTTTTCAATGGATATTTTAATTTGAAGATATTTCAAAAACTAAACGGTTTTGAGCTAGGGTGTTCACTTGAAATTTTCATATTTTTAAAAGGGCTTTCAAAATATGTAACTTTTGTGGTATTATTTTTCGAGAAGAATTGCAGAAAATGGCGTCGCAATGTTAAGATGTTCCGAATTGGTTCGTCCCGGAATGGTTACCTATACTTTTTCTACTCTAGGCTTTTATATAAGTAAATATATATATATATATATATATATATATATATATATATATATATATATAAATAATATAGAATACCTTAAAAGAAATTTCCAATCTGATTACAATTTAAATTTTTTTTATTTAAAATTTATAACAAAAATTTTAAAATGCTCTTTGCGAAATAAATTTTGAAATATTTCCTCTATTTTGTATTTAAATTACTTAAAACTGTATAACAAACAAATCTGTGCATCCATTATTTAATCCCTTGAGTAGTTAATTTTTGAGAAATTTTTTTCTGAATTCCATCCCGATTTTCCTCAAAATTTTGCCTTTTCATAAGTTATAAATCGAATTTAATTACCTTAATGAAGTCGAATTGTAAAATGCCTGCCCAGTTTTTTTGTAAACAGTATCAGGATTCTTCCTTAACAATTTCATGAATTTTGAACAACAATTAAGTAGCATGGAACATTTAAAAATTCTAAAAACCTTGAAAACTCTGTTTTGAGAAAAACGGATTTAAAGTTTATTACTACACTTACCCTTAATAAATGACTTCGTAGAAGCTTCATAAAGGATTTTTGGCTTGAAAAAAAAAATAACTTTGGTAGTATTAATTTACAGAAATGTATATTTTTTTACAATAACACAATCAATATTACAATGACAAGATTTGCTCAAACAAAGGTCCACCGACCCCTTAAATCTTAAATAAAGTGTGGTAAGTGAATTCTAGTTTCATTCTTTTATTTTTAATGCAATGTGCTGATCTTTTATAATCATGGCCACAACAATAATTATTAATATACAGAAACAGTGGGCTCGAGCTAGCCTTGTCATGCTCTGACTTTCGGTGCGGAGGGTGTTTGGATCGAATCCCGATGCTTGCCATTACATACCTCCGTGCCAAGGCCGGATATGGACACGTTAAATCCATAGACCGGAAAGTCACTCTATGAGGTCAGAGAGGGTTCGAAATCCCCAGATTTCGCCCTTGGGGGTTCCCGGTCAAAATTTAGGTGGCAACTAGCTAAGACGGACTCCGATGGTGCTATGTAAGCCGGAGCCGCACACTTCAGCCCGAAGCCAATATGGATCTGGTTTGAAACTTCCAGCCAGGGGGTATTAGAAACAACAACAACAACAACAACAGCAGCAGCAAACAAACAGTGCCTGTAATGGTTAGATTGGTTCGTTTTGGAGAACTCTCCACATATATTATAAATATTCAAACCACACGTAGTTACCACACGTAGTTTGTTATTAAATTTTTCTTAGAACTAGTGCTGCTTGAAAAGTTTAATGAAAACGAATATTTTTAAAAAATTGAAAATTTATAATCCTCCTCCTCCTCATCATTATTCTCAAGTTATAAACTCTAATCATTATCATCATGTTTTATTCGATTTCCTATCCCCTTTTCCTATATTTCATGTAAGTATTAATACTTTCAGTTGCCCAGACGTACCTTAGTATCAATTGGCATTAGCAAGATTATTATCTCCTGCAAGGATAAGAGACCCCTGACTCTGGTACTAAATTATTATTAGGTACAACTGTTTGTAGTTTACATCATTACCGTTAGATATCAATAGTATTGCTAATGACATATATAGTCAGAGGCCCGAATAATATACATAGATACTCGCATATGCATGTTACAGGTACTTACAGGACAGTTTTGTGTTAACACTAGGACTTCAGCATCTCGAATACACCTAGAACTCCTGAACGGGGTCATTCTGACCCTTCGCAAGAAAGGAGTTTATAACATTATTATTTCAAATAATATGTATAAATATAACAAATTAATCTTCTTTTCTACATTTTCATCACTTTAAAAGTTTTTTAAGAATAAAGCATGCAAGACATGAATTTTGAATCATTTTTCTTTCATGTGCATAAAGTTTATTGAGACGTAAATTTTATTATGCATATACATTTAGAAAATTATTTTTTTAATTAAAATACATGTAAAAATAAAGTATAGCACCATAGAAAGTAAGTTAATTAGTTAAAAGTATTATGTTTTTAATTTAAGATGCGTAAAATTAAAATATGACATCATAGAAATTCAATTTATTAATTGTATTAGTACTTACAGATTCATTCCTTCTCACAGCAATTTATGCTGTAATTAAAGCATTCCATTTCTCTAGTACAATATCCACAAATAGCTAAGTTACATTTGAAACATTTCACAGGAGTTTTGTTTCATTTACATAATTTCATTTGGCCATTTTTAAGGTTGAGAGATGGTTGAGAGTCAGTAATCATTCTTGGTGTGTGTACTGCAGACGATTCGGTGTTCTTCAAAATACAATTTTCTCTTAACTATTTGGTAAATAATTAAATAATGTCTCGGCAACTGTTTTTCCCGTTACTTCCTTGAAAAGTACTCATGCATTTATCGCTTCTAAGTCAAGAATATTAACAAACGCATGTACTGGCCAGTGGCGTGAGGATAATTTTACCGACCACTTTCGGGTCATTTGATGTACGACATCCACCCCATATTATGTCGAGTTATAAAATTTGATCCCTCCTGATATGTTTTTCGTATTTTGTGATATTTTGTTTGAATTATATAGGGTGTTTAGGAGATGAACATTATTGCTCTTTTTGCATTGGTACGATGTAAGAAGTACACCACCGTGTTTCCTTTGTAGTTGAATACAGTGGAAATCGCGTCTTCTTCAAAATATGGGAAATTCCTTTTCAGCTCTAATTATAGTCCGAACTAATCTCAGGCCGCCATCTCGAAGTTTCTGGTCAAGTTTCATCGACGTAAAAAAAGCTTTCTGTAAATACATTTCTTCCAGAGTTTTTGTATGGCTGAAGTAGACAGTTAAAAGTACAGAAGGTCGTTCGCAATTTATGGAAACGATTTTGTAATTTGTTTTTGGCTTTTAGATAAAAATTTGGGAACTTCAGAATAATCGTCCGCTATCGTTTTGCTTTTATTAGAATGTAAAATAAAAGATTTATTTTGAAAATGGGTCCTAAAATTGATAGATGGCTCGAAGGTTACGTAACTGCACTTTTCGGGGAGAAATATTCGTATTAACAAATTATAAAGCGGTGCAAAAATTGCAGTTATGGCATTTCAAAAATAGGTATTTATAATATATTAAATTTGAAAAGGAAAAAATGTCTAAGTGAAAGTAAAAATGAAAACATGACCACTAAACCTCATCCTAAGACTGTTCGAACTCAGGTAAATATCAAGAGTGAAGTCTCTGATCCTAAAAGAAAATACGCCTGCTCAAAGATCAATTCAATCGAAACTACGAATGTCTTCTGGCACTGTAAGTAAAATCATTCATAAAGATTTGAAGTTAAAAAAGATGCTTAAACCTAAAATAAGTCATTGGAGAATATACAGAAGGTCGTTCGCACTTTATGAAAATGATTTCGATGGTTAGGTTTTATGTATAAATGCCGTATTTTATGCGGTTACTTGCTTCCATCTGATAGCCATGGTTCTTGACAATAGCTCTAGCTCGAATTTTCCATGAAAGTAAAGTTTTTCTTAGTACTGTTATGTCAGTTACCTCATTCCTCTTAGACCGATTTCCAAAGTCCGTTCAGTGTTTTTAGATGCCGTTTTCCTAAGGCTCGTATAAAAAACCGAAATCGCAAAAGTCCATTGGAGAAGAGTCAGATAATTTTACAGATATTTCATTAAATGGGATACATTTTATTCCTGTTTCTGATTCTTTCTTTGCTAAATACGCGGCAGTTGATTTTGACGTGTGACTAGAGGCTTTGTCCATATGAATCTCAAATTTATCAATGTCCTTTGAATATAAGGCTGGAATTTCTACTTCAAAAATTCATTCTGAAATATTCTGCTGATAGTATAGTGAATTAATTTTGGTTTTACTTGAGACTTTTTTGATTTTTAATTTGCTGTTGTAGCAAAATCCTGCTACTATCATGAAGTGCTTTGATAAATTTTCTGTACACTGAAGTAGCCATTTCCTACGGTCATTCCCGTTTGTTGAGCAATAGAAAATTGATCTTTTTTTATTACGGTCACTTAAATATACCCATGTCCCATCGAGTGTTGCCACAAATTTAAATTTTTCAGCAGCTAGGTGTTTTTCATATAATTTTCTACAATTTGTTTTTCTTTCAGCAATATGCTTTGGTAAAAGTAGATGAACTCTTTTGGCTTGTGAGCCTCTTTGCCCATTTATTCCATTATCAGGTATTCCATTTATCAGGTATTTGGACTTAACATCAACTGCCATCCAGGATTTTATCCCAAATTTGTTCGTTTTTTTTGGCATGTACCGTATAAATTTGTATCTTGTATTGGCTGGAAAAAGCTGTTCACCTATCGTAAAAGTTGCTCATCTATCGTTACTTTATCAGACAGTTTGTGGCAAAAATGGCATTTCTTGATAAAAATATTTCAGACTTTAGATATAATAAAATAATCTATCATTTTATAAACCCTGAGTTCTCGAGGATTTCATATCCAATCGTATGTATTTCATAAGTTGTACAAATCTGTCTCATAGTCTCTTGAAAAACAATGTGGCCCCATGATTTTGACCACAAACTCCCATCCTTCCTCAATATTTCCATGCCCCCCTATGCTAGTACCGAATTCCACTAAACAAAAAGCAGGTGCTATTCTAAGCAAGACTAGAATTTTTCTTTATGTTCATTTTGGATTTTATTTCGCTCCAATAACACAAGATGCAAACTTCCAGAGATGGATACACACTTAGGTTTTTTCATAATTAATATTTATATATGAAAATCGAAATAAATACTCAATCTCTTTGCCGACTTTCTTTATCACAAAATATAGGAATTAATTTATTGCGAAATATTTATATCAGTGCAAGAAAATTAGACCCTCTACGGAAGATCCACATTTATAAATTATTTTTAATCTGTTTTTTTCTTATTTATGGGTGCATTTTAAACTGGGAATTTAATATGTCTTTAAGAGCTATCATTTTTTAATTTTTTTTTGGTGACATTAGAGGAAGTATTTTTTCGGACATTTTTTGTGGCTATTAGGTTTTTTTCCTCTCCTAATATATCAGCATTTACATTTTTTTAACTTTTTTTATGTACACGGAAAAAAATCAAACAATTTGAAAAGGATATAGATTTGAAGATTTACATTCTTTATTAATCTGTTTCTCTAGGGAATATGCAAATCATTTCTGTGTTAATTTATACGTTAGATATTAAACTAAATATATTGGATAATTTTTTGTAATGCTAAAACTCATGTAGAATCGAAAAAAAATTAATGCGTCTTTTAAATACATATAGGGGTAATATCAGTGAAAATTTAATGTGGTTTTTTTTAATTGTATAATAGTCCAGTAATGTATATATATATATATAACAGTTCCGTAATTGACTGTCAGATAACACACATACCTAACCGCTGGATCTAAAGGGCTGAAATTTTGCAAGGCAATTCTTCTTATAGTGTAGGGATGCACTAAGAAAAATTTTTGAAAAATTCTTCTTAGTGTTTTTAAATTAAATTTTTAAGCTGTTTTTGTAGCATTTTTTAAAGTTTGCATTCAAAATAAGAATTTGAGGGTTATAAAATTTATATCACAAGAAATACCATAAACATTCCTTTAAAATGAAGTCTTTTATGAATCTTTACATCCATTTTCTGATTTTTAGTGAATTTTTTTAACATTAATTATTTAGAATTTAATTTATTAAATTCTGATTACGATGTTTCTTTTCTTTTTGTGATACTTTAAATTAATTTTGCGTCACATGCATAACAACTAAATAAATTGATAAAAAAATATTAAAATACGCTAAAAGATAAAATTTAACCACTAGACTAGATATGGATTTTCTCTCCACTAGATGGAATTTTTTTAAGAATTTTAATTCAAATTAGTATGTTTTAGGGATATTAAACATACAAATTAATTGCATACACTGACCGTTGTATTTAATTTGAATATTTTCTTCTCCATTATTTTGTCTATAAAAAAATCCGTTACGCTTTTTTATGAATATTTTTTTAGCATTAATTGCAAACACTGACGATTGTATTTAATTTGAATGTACTCCGTAGCAAACCACAGGCATTCAGCTAGTTATTTATAAAATATTATCACTATGGTTAAGGCGAAATCGATTTATCTTTTATGAAAAACTCGTCCATACTTTAACCAAAATCTTGATTTGTTTCGACTTAATGTATCTACGTTAAAACGAAGGGTTTGGTGACAAATATAGGATTTTTTTTCCATTGAAAATATAATCTATTGAGATTCTGAACTCCTTTGCTTTACTCTGACGATTATTGGGAGAGAATATATGGTCAATTTAATAAAACATAGGTTATGCTTTAAAGGAAGGAAGTGAAATCTTTAAAAGAATTTTCAAGACAACTAATTTTTCAGAGTTTCTTTTGCATACGAGGAACCTAATTATTTAAAAATTTAAATATATTTAAATGAAAATTTGTAACAGATATTAATGCACTATTAACCATGTCTGGAACTAAAAAGATAAGACAAAATGATTAAATTGCCATATAGAGATTAGCTTTTATGGTTAAATTAACATAAATGCTAATCTCCGTATGCTAATTTAATTATTTTAAATGTACTATAATAGGAAAAAAAAAGATAATTTATCTTTTAACACTTGAGAGACGGCTGGTGTCATTTTGACTGTTTCGGACATACTATTGAGCACTGTCTGTATTTATGTCGTCAGGCTTCTGAAATTTTATTATTTTTTCTAATTTTAAGTGAAATGTGAACACACATTTACAAAATTAAATTCGATAGTACAGAGGGGGAGAAAATGTGTTGTATACCTTCTAATACTGAAAACCGTCGATTTGACGGCGATATAGAAAACAGGCAGAATTTTTTACGATAATACCGGAAAAATGTTAGTTACTTTTCGTCTCTTCCCCCTTTTGCAAATAACAGAAATATTGGCTCTTCGGAAATTTTGGTGCTGGAAAATAAGGAGTGAACAAACCATGCAAATATACCCTATAATTTACCCTATATTTTAAATTTTTATGGATAAACCATACCAGGTTGTCAGCTCGGCATACCTGCATTAAAATATATCTAAATATATACCAATTTATTATATATTGGTATGAAAAAGTTCAAAATCTAAGGTGTTGAACCATTGAAAAAATTAAATATTTTAAATTCTTGATTTCATTTCCAACTGTCAATATGACGGCGTAAAAAATTCCCGTCTTTCCAGTGCTATCAAAATCTGTATTTTTCTACATAGTGGGAGGAAAAGCTCTTTAAACAGAGAAACATAACGACGCATAACTTTCATTCCGAACTGTTAGTCCATTAGTTATATTAAGGCATAAGAAAATTAATGAAATTATTTTTAAAGAATGATTGCCCGGGTAGATATAGATATACAATTTTTCATGCTTTCTATCAAAAGAATACTGGGTATATCATTTCAGTAGAAACGCGCTAAGCGCATTCTGTCTGGCCAGGTGAACATGAAGAGCGGTGGGTGCAGCCCAGTATTTTTTTGGTGGAATGCATGAAAAATCTTATATCTATATATCTACCCGGGCAACGCTGGGCAATAATGCTAGTATTTTATATATTTCCGTTATTTCCGAAAATATTGTAAATATTTTACGTCATTGCAAGGGTAAATGTCTCAGTAATGTCTGGTATAAATGAAATACAAATATATTTATTTAAATTGGTCGTGGGGTGTCTGGCGAAAGCATTTCATTTTGCTTAAAAATTAGGAAAAATTCCCTATATTTTAAATTTTTATGAAAATTTTGATAGAATTATATTTGTTTTCGTTATTTTATATCACATTTGAACTTAAAATAAATTACTTTATTACCATTGTATATCTTTCCAAAAAAGAACTCTGAATGTAGGCAGACACTTAAATTACTTGTCCTCTAAATTTATTTTTGTTTATTACAGTTCTGTAATAACACATGTAAGAAGTAATCCTTAATGTAAGAAGTTATATGACCGAGTTAAATTAAGAGTGCTCTTGATGACTTATTTCCTTAATTTACTATCTGATTTATTAATCAATTACGATTGAACTATTTTTCATCATTTTGAAATGAAATTTCTTTGTAAAATAATTTCCTTGATTTTAATGATTTTTGGGCTGTTGCCAATTTTTTTTTTTAAATTCGTTTTTTTCATTTTTCTTTGGCGTAAAATGAGATTGAGCTGTATTACGAATTCAGCAAGGATTTTGTTTTAAAAATATGATTGGAAAAAAAATCCACGTAGTCTCTTTTAACGAAACTGACGCGGGTTATTAACGTAGGATTTATTTCCGTTGCTTACCTCTTTTGCATGTATGTATGTATATATGTATGTATGTGCTATGTATATATGTATCTATCTCTCTCTCTCTCTCTTTCTATATATATATATATATATATATATATATATATATATATATATATATATATATATATATATAATGTGTGTGTGTGTGTGTGTGTGTCAGTTAAAATTTTGACGCGTTTTCGTACTTTTCTGTTTAACTGTTTACTGCTAGTCTAAGCGATTCAGACTGGGTTTGGCGCGCTACCATAATTATAACTCGAGATGACTTACGGTTTTAGTGTCTGAAATGTTGCTTTGGTTATGGAGGAACGTATGGAGGAACGTAATCCTACGTTAAAATTCTTCTTAATTCGACATATGGCAACAATTAAATTTGAAATAAAATGCCCCATTCTGCCAAAATTTAGTTATAATGCAATTAAACTAGTGGAAAATATAACTAAATATGTCTATAAATGAGTATTTTGGGGGTATCTTTAAACGTATCATCTGTTTGAAGAAAATACCTATAAATTACAAAGGAAAGTTAATAATAAATTACATAAATAAATAAACATAAATAAAAAATATGGAAACTAAATAACACAAAGATAGGAAATAACGTTGAGAAATGTTTTAATATTATGAATAATTTTAAACATATTTTAACTTTAATAGGGAATTAAAGCAAGCTCACTTATTCACCAGCAGACTCCCAAAATATTTAAATGAAAATAAAACGGATTTACTTACTTTTAAGATGAAAAAAACATTGTCCATTTACGTATATTATGCGTAAAAATAAAGTGAAATGTTTCTATGATATAATTCACAATATGGAAAAAATGAAAGAAAGAAAGAAAGAAAAACCTAAAAGCTTTTAAGAATTGATTAAGTCAATGCTCAAAACAGTCTACTTTTAAAACTTTTATATATTAACCTATAAGTTACAAAGGAAATTTAATAATAAATTACTTAATTAAAGAGACATATATGAAAAAATATAGAAACTTAATAACACAAAGACATGAAATAACGAAGAGAAACGTTCTAATTTTGTGAATACATTAAAACATATTTTAACCTTAATAGGGAATTAAAGCAAGCTGATTTAGTCACCAGCAGACTTCAAAAATACAAATGAAAATGAAACGAATTTACTTATTTTGAAGATGAAAAAAATATTGTCTATTTACTTATATTATACATAAAAATAAGACGAAAGTTTCTATGATATTACAAGTAATTCGCAATTTTAATTGCATGGCAAAAAATAAATTAAGAAAAAAAACCTAAAATATTTAAGAACTGATTAATTTAATGCTCAAAACAGTCTACTTTTAAAACTTTAATATATTTACCTATAAATTACAAAGGAAATTTAATAATAAATTACTTAAATAAACATAAATAAAAATACAGAAACTTAATAAAACAAACACAGGAAATACCCTAGAGAAATGTTTTAATTTTATGAATACTATTTTAACTTTAATATGGAATTAAAGGAATCTTATTTATTCACCAGCAGACTTCCAAGATATTGAAATGAAAATGAAATGAATTTACTTTTAAGATGAAAAAAAATGTCTATTTACGTATATTATACGGTTTTCGCAAAATCAATGTTCAATGTCTTCATAAATAATTGTTTGCAAAGCGAATAACATCATTTACTTTTCAGATACTCTGACAACGAATGGGGTGGAGGGAAATTTAAAAATAATTGATGTTAATGCAGTTACCGTAAATTTTAATGAGATTTATTTATCATCAACGTTTTAAGCGAGACAGATTTCTCCGTATTTCAAGTTTAAAAAAATATTTTTATTGCACGCTGTCTTCTCCTGTTCATTAACTTTTATTATAAGAGGGGAAATTAGTTTTTAAATTAAATTACAAAGTTTAAACATTTGCGAGATGTTGCTGTTTGAATTGTTTCTGATTAGAGCGACATGGTTTGTCAAATATTTTTTAACGCGAATGAATTAGATATCATTGTATTTTTTCTGTATGTAAACTGACTTAGACGGTCTGCCACATTACAGATATGTCATAATTTACATGAAAGGATAAATTCGTTTTAAGGAGGCTGTGTACTAACCCTAATGGAATCGCTCACTTGAATGTTAAGTTATGAAGAAAATATTTATACTGTTTACAACTACATAAACGCTGATAATTCAATAAAAATGGTATTTTCAGTTGGCCTGAATTTTTCTTCACTTGAAAAAGGATACATTTTATAAATTTTGTCCACCAAAGGAATTTATGAGCGTTTAAAAGTCATACCTGACATTTCCCCTAATAGTTCAATTTTTTTAAATCTTATTTGCAAATTATTTAAAAATGGAAAAATTCCCCAACTGTATAACTTCGTTCTCTATTACGGAGTAAACATGTTAAAAAAAATCTTTGAATCCAAGACTGGACCCTGTGGAAAATTTTTCTCCATATGCTAACATTGATGTGAGCGAATCCAATAGGGTTAGTACATGGTAGCCTTAACGAACGTTAATTCGCCTAGCTTCGAAATAGTTTCAATTCTGTTTACAATAATTAGAGAAAGCTGAGATCAGTTACATTTTTTTAATCACACATGCCGCATTCCTAATCAAAATATAGTAAAGTAGATTCCTTAGTTTTCAATATTTTTAAGAGTCAAATGGAAATTAGAAAGCATTAAATTGCAAAGGAATATATATATATATATATATATATATATATATATATATATATATATATATATATATATATATATATATATATATATATGTGGGGAAGCAACGACCACAGCAGCATTGGATATAAACATCCTTTATTAGTTAAATATTAAGAAATTAAAATAAACAGCTCGAGAGGGACGTCTTCCCATCTCGGAGTACAGCGATCGTCTGATAAGGCGGGAATACATCATGCTGGCGCACGCACTGACGTCACAGAGACAGTAGCGCCGCGTAACGTTTGGAGATGGAGATGGGATGGAATTTCCCATATTCGGCCATCATGACCGGAAAGGCGACCTCGCCTTAAGGTACACAGCAAAAATTTATCAAAAACATTAGAACACAGTTAATACAAACATAAAATAACAGTAAAAATGCAAAATATAAAATGGAAAAAATGAAAATAGTGATACAATACCATAGTTGGCTGGAAATAAACTGGTAAAAAAAAGACACAGCAAATACGAAATAACTAAAAGAAAAAACAATATAAGTGATGACAAGAAAAAAAATGGAAAATTATGTACGTGAGAAAAAAAATTAAGTTCTTGAGAGTCAATTGTCAATTGTAAAAAAAAGTAAGTTCTGTTGAATAAAAATATCAAGTTATATGCTCAATGGTGTTGGACCAAGGTTTCAGATATTCTGCACAAGTTGAAGTTTTCACTGGTCCGTCGAAGAATGCACACTTTTCAACATCATAAGTGTTGTTTGGTTTTACTTTTGTAATTTTATATGGTCCAAGAAATTTTTGTTTGAGTTTGAGACCAGGACCAAACTGGGTACGCTTGATTGCTACAAGGTCGTCGAGTTGGAAAGGGTGAGCTTGTTTGCGTCTCAGATTGTAAGTACGACGATTTTCGTGTTGAACCTTGCATATTTGTCGTTTAACGTCTTTACGGAGATCATCACGTTTTTGGAGAAATGTAGATTTTATTTCCTCGTTGATCATATTAACAATTTTGATGTCATGGGGAGAATGCATTTTAGTCCCAAAAAGAATTTCGAATGGAGTGGAATTCATACTACGTTGGAAGGTGGAGTTGATGATTTGTTGAACGGCTGGAACATGGGAATACCATTTTTCCGGGTTGTCGATAGAGAGTTTAGAAAGTACGGCAAGTGGGCCTAGATGGTCAATATGGTACGTGTGCAGGGGTGTGTCGTCTTTTTCGATGGGATGCAGCATTCCATCTTGCTTTCCACGTTTTCTATTATTGAGGATGCATGTGACACAGTTATTGATGCATCGCTGTATTTTCTCTTTCAAGTTCGGGATAAAAAATTATTTTTGCAACAGTTCTTGAGTACGTAGTACTGCGAAGTGACCTCGTTCGTGAGCTGCCTGAATTATGTTCGCTTGCATACCTTCGGGCACTACAAGTAAATCAGTTCCTTGAACAGTTTTATATAGCAGATTATTTTTAACGATATAGTCGTCATATGGTGCGGTTGAAAGAAGTTTTTTTATAGTTTCGATATGCTCGTCTGATTGTTGTGCTTTAAGAAGTCGTATAAGGACACTGTCCTGAATAATCATGCAACATGGGCTTCTACTAAGGGCATCAACGTGAGCTATTTTTGAACCTGTACGATGTTCGATTTCGTAGTCAAAGTCTTGAAGATACAATGCCCATCGAGCTATACGTGAGTTAAGTTATTTTTTACTTAGGGTCTTCACAAATGCATTACAGTCAGTAACTATTTTAAAGTGTGAACTAAGAACGTAGATACGGAATTTTTTATGTGCTTCCACAATGGAGAGAACTTCAAGTTCGTAGCTTGTATATTTGCGTTCGTTGTCCGACGTCTTCTTGGACATGTAGTAGACGGGGTGGAAACAATTATCATACTTGGATTTTTGTAGCAGGACTGCCCCCAAGCCATCAATTGATGCGTCAGTGTGAATTTCAATAGGACTCTTTTGGTTAAAAATACTTAAAACGGGATGTTGGGAAAGGAGGTGTTTTAATTTTTGAAATGCGGCTTTCTGATCAGTCTGAAATTGAAATGGGGTGTCCTTATGAAGCAGATCACTAAGGGGTTTTGCTATTGTAGAATAAGAGGGAAGAAATTTACGAAAATATCCAGTAAGACCTAAAAAACGTTGGACATCTTTTGTGTTTTTGGGATCAGGATAATTAAGAACGGCTTTAGTTTTGGAGGAGGATGGGAACAGTTTTCCGTACTCCACAATGTGGCCTAGAAATTCAATTTTGTTATACAGAAATTGGCACTTATTAAAGTTTATGTCAAGTCCATAATCACGAGCTACAATTAAAACAGTGTTCAGATGTTCAAGAGCTTCAGACTCATTATTCGCTGGAATGATGAGATCATCCATGTATGGGAGTACAATACCTTTGGCAATAAGGTCACGAAAAACGGCATTTATGTATCGCATGAAAACAGAAGGACAAGAGCTTAATCCAAATGGCATATATCGGAATTGAAATTGACCTGAATGCGTCACGAAACTAGTGTAACGACGACTTTTTTCGTTTACGGGGATGTGAAAAAATCCATTACGCAAATCGAGTGTACTGAATATGTTGGCATTTTGGAGACTATCCAAAATATCGTCGATCAAAGGTAAAGGGTAGTGATCCTTGACTAACTTACGATTTAACTGCCTATAGTCTATGCAAACACTCGGCTGACCGTTCTTTTTGCGAACGACAACGACTTGACTAGCGTAGGGGGAAGAACATGGCTCTATAATTCCATTTGTTAACCATTCGTCAATTTGAGCATCCACTATATCACGTTCTGCAAATGGTAAGCGTCGAGGTGTATGGAAAATTGGCTTATCGTCAGTCAGCGTTATATCAAGTCCGATGTTCGCAGCTTTCGTTTTGTTAGGTTTGTAGGCTAGCAATTGCTGTTCAACGTCATTACGGGTTTGGCGAGAAATGTTAGGACCAATATCAAAAGAAGGAGTATCGGCTGAAATTGTCATTACAAAATCATCATGTGTGGCAGGATCATCAGGTTTTAAAATTTTTGAAAACATAGCACCGTCAGGTGTAATAGTCAAATTCGCCTGTTGGATTACATCGCAACCTAGTATGAGATCGAAAGTCATACAATTATTTGGAACAACGGAGATATTTACTGGAAAAATTTGATCATCTATTTTAATTTCGGAAGCAAAAGAACCAATGACTTTAGTTTTTGAAAAACCAAAACCAGTTAGCATTGTAGTGCTATTCGTCAACGGTGGTGATCCTAGTTTAATCCACGCGGAATGTTTAAGAAGCGTCGAATGACTGCCAGTATCCACTAATCCCGAAAATGTATTATCAAAAATAACAACCGTTTTGCATATATTAGTGGGAGAAGTAACAACATGCACCGTGTTGACACCGTCATGCGTCGCGGAGCTTTCAATTTGTTGAGTACGATGGCAGTCCGAGGACTTATGTCCAAATAAATTACAAGAAAAGCAAAGAGGGCCAAGAGAACGACTAGGGCACGTCTTTGAGATATGTCCAATTGCATTACAATTAAAACAGCGTTGATGAGATTTAGATGAGCTAGCAACAGTAAATTTTGAGTCACGTCTTTGTGGTGAAGTGTTTGGTTCCGTGCCGCGTCTTTGGCCATCGCCGGCACGTCGAAAATTCGAACCAATTGTGTTCTTTTGACTAACTACGGTTTCGTATGTTCGGAGTTTTTCTTTGAATTCGGTATAAGATTTTGCACCGTAAAGAATAATTTTCTCTGATGGGGTACCCTGTATTCCTTGTATAGTATACTGAATGACGGAACATTCGTCAATAATATTAGTAGTGCGGTTTGCAATTTCACGCATCGCTATAAAATACTGCATTAAACTTTCATTAGAACGCATGTGACGTCTTTCAAGTTGTCTATGAATTTCAATGGATGTGATTCTCTCAGAAAATTCATTTATTAACGCGGTCTTAAATGAATCATACGAATTCAGATTTCTTTGTGAAAACAAAAAAGTTTTAGCATTTCCTGTAACGAGGCGTTTGGCAAAAACCAATTTTTGTTGATCACTGATAGCGGGAAATAAATTAAAGTTATCCTCTACGTCGGCAAAAAAATTGTGAACGGAATATAAATTATTGCCTGTGAACTGGCGACACGAGGTTGAAAGGTCTCGCAACAACAACCAGAAGTGAGAACTCATAGAATCGGGAATCAAAACATCGTTATTGTTTATCAAAACATCATTTCTGCTAGGAGAGGCGTCAAGCCACAGTTGTTTATTCTGGATGTCTGGCTGATGCATGGGAAAGCGTTGTAAAGGGCTGGAAGTACTTTGACCTACATGTGACTCAGAGTAATTTCGTTTTCAGCGTCGCATAAAAAACTCGTATCTAAAGAATTTTGAAATTTGGACAAATCGGATAGGGCATAAAGAATATTATCGCATAACTCAATTTTGTTAGTACTCACATTATCTAAATATAATAAATTAGCAACAGAAATAAAATCGACGAGTGAAAGATCCTTCATTAAGCATTCTTTATGTTTCGCGACATCGAATTCTGCGGGGAATAAGGAAAATTGACGCATTTTTTTTCGCGATGAGCGGTCGAATTCGGTATAACCGAGTACTTTATTTAATAATTTTACGTTTTGGGTTGTTCCATATGTGAGGGAGTTAGCAATTAGAGGGATATCGCCTAAGGTTAGGGCCATAATGGAAATTGAAACAAATTAACCTTTTACACGCCAATGTTCCCAAATGGGAACATACAGTTTAAAATTCAATTTAAAAAAAAGTTTCATTATATCAGTCTTGTAAAAATTTCTCATTACAAATAAAGACATACTTGATTTTTTGACATAATAATTATGTTCCAAAAATAAAATCAGTAGTGTACAGAAATTCGCAAAAAACAGCTTTTTTAGCACTTTCGACATGGCATTACTTAAAAATTCTCCAAAAATAGAAAAATAAACTAAATTTTTTAAAATAACGTAAACTATTCTTATAAGGGTTCACTTTAATGATAAAAAAATAGATATCGAAATTCGGAGAAAAAATGCGCTTTATATAAGAAACCAAAGTTGAATGTTCCCAAAAGGGAACATTGGCGTGTAAAGTAGTAGAAAAGTACATGTTTTTTAAATCTCAATGAAACTGTTGAAAAAAATGTTTAAAACTTCAAATAAAGTATTACGTGGTTCAATACACTATGGAAAACGTGTCTAGTTGTTGTTTCATGTTCCCCTGTGTCTCCCCACACCCACGTCTCGGGGGGGAGGGGGGGATTTGGGCGGAAGGGGTAAAGAGTGTTTATGGCTGCAGCTGTGAAACTCTTGTTTATTTCACGGCAAACTTTGCTTTTTATATTTTCTTTTCTCCTATCATGGAATAGGACATTTAAGAACAGCGTTCATGGGGAAACCTCGTGATTGTTTTTTTCTTTTCTCTTTCTAAATACACCGCCACAGCATTTTGGAATCTATACTTCTCTGGGTCGGACATGCCGAATCCAAAGCGATTTTTAACTGTTGAAGAGGCTTTAGATTACCTGGAAACTTTATCAGATGACTCTGATGGAGATGTTATTGATATATGCCAATTCCCCCCTGAAGAAAGTTGATGCATCACAGATGAAGAAGATATAAATGAGGAAACTTTTGAATGCGTTATGCCTGCAGATGTTTGTGGAGAAGTTGAAGTTTTCGCGAACATTTCGGATAACGATTCCATAGGATATGCGGATGTTCCTTCAACTTCGAAAGAACAGCCAAAATCTAAGAGAAAACGATTATCGGGTACACAGAAAAGCACCGACTATCGCTGGAATAAATCTACAACTTTTGAAAAGAAAAGTGTGGAAAATGCAGGCATTGAAGATATATGTCAAGTTTTCCCAGAGATTGTTACCCTTTCCCCAATTGAAATTTTTCATAAATTTTTACCCATAGACTATTTTATTCATTTGGCGAAAATGACAGAACTATATGCCTTACAGAAAGGTGAAACACTGGATTTGGATGAAAATGATATAGGTCAGTTTTTCGGACTACTGCTGTTTAGTGGGTACCATAGCTTACCAGGCGAGGATTTATATTGGAGCACACAAGACGATCTTATGGTTCCAATTGTGCCATCTGTTATGCCAAGGAACAGATTTAGAAAATTAAAAAAATACTTTCATATTGTGGATAATACAAAGTTGGTTCCTGGCGATAAAATGGGAAAAATTTCTCCCATTTATGAAGAACTTTAGAAAAATTTTCCTCAGTTTGGCGTGTTCCACGATAAGCTGAGTATTGATGAGTCGATGGTGCCTTATTATGGTCATCATTCGGCCAAAATGTTTATCAAGGGTAAACCAATACGTTTTGGTTATAAAATTTGGATGCTTTGTTCTACAAGTGGTTATCCCTATGCAATGAATATATATAGTGGAAGAAGTTCTGAAAATGAAAATTCACCACTTGGATCACGAGTCGTATGGGAACTTTTATCCCATGTTAGAAACCCTGAAAAACACCAAGTGTTTTTTGATAATTTTTTTACTTCACATAAGCTCATGAGTGACTTATCCGATAAGGGCTTCAAAGCTACTGGAACGATTCGAGAAAATCGAACAGGAAGATGCCCTCTAGTATCTTCTAAGGTAGTTTCAAAATGGCAAAGGGGAGGGTTTGATTTTCGAAGTGACGGCAAAGTATACATGTGCCGTTGGAAAGACAGTGCTGTAGTAACTATAGCATCCAATTATTCATCCCATGAACCTCTAAGCAAAGCAAAACGCTTTTGTCGAGTTCAAAAGAAAAAAACTGATATCCCTCAGCCACATCTTATAAAGATGTATAATGAAGGAATGGGAGGCGTCGATTTATTACATAGACTTCTTGGGACTTACAGACCCCAGTTTCGCAGCAAAAAATGGTACTGGAATTTGTTTAACAATGCCTTGAACATGGCTGTTGTTGCTGGATGGATTCTACACGCATATGCACACAAGAACACAGCACAAGTATTGTCACATCTCAATTTTCGGAGAGAAGTAACTTTAAATTTACTACGGATGAAACCAAAAATTCATACCATTCCTGGACCTCGTGTGCATCAGTCAAAATCTTTAAGAAAATCTGATGCACATTATATTGTAGACTTTTCTCAGGGACGTTGTGTTGTGTGCCAAAAAAACACAAGAAAAGGGTGCTATGAATGCGAAAAAAGATTGCACGTAAACTGTTTTCCCCAGTACCACGGACAGTAAACAAAATTTTTTTTAAATGTAAAAAAAGAAAGTATCTTGTGAAACGGTCGGTAAGATTGTTGTTTTTCTATTTCTTATATTTTAGTTTTTATACTTATTAGTTTTTATACACTAGTGTGAAATATTTCCTGTAATTTTAGTCTATAATTGCATCTGCTTTCATATTTTTTCATTTCTACATTTTTTTTGTAATTGTATTGATAAATAATTGTATAGCTAAATTTATGTATGATATAAATTTAACTTGTGTCATTTTTATAATAAACCTTAAAATTTTATATAGAACTGTTTAAAATTTGTATAGAAAAACCTGTGTTTTCATTTTTCTTATTTATATTTTCTTTTATAGGTACATTTAAAAACAAATTTATAATATAGTTTATAGATTTTTTAAGCTTAAAATGTGTAATTCTATAATAAATTAAAAGTTTATAGTTATAACAATTTAAATTTTGTGTAAAGAAACTAAGTTTTAAACCGAGTGCTTTACGACCGAAAACATGTTGAAAAGTATAGCGTTACACGCCAATGTTCCCAAATGGGAACATGCTGAAAATCAGGGATAAAAATTTTTTTTCCGGAATTTTTTTCTTCCATAGTTCTTATAATTGTCTCTAAACGTAATTTTTATGAATTAATAGCACTGATTGATCTCCGATCATAGTGCGGCGTTTAAAAGGTTAATAACACAACTGAGGGGAAAAATTTTAAAATTAAGAAATTACGGAATTTTGAAACACAAACTAACGGGGAAGACAAAAAAAAATGGGGCCTACCTCGGGAACAGTCCTTGTGGCTCGAAGGGTATCCAATGAGAATAGGTAGAATAGTCCACGAAAGTCCAGTCTATTTTTTTTTATAATATAGGTGAATGTCACTATCCAAAATCACGTTATCCAGTAGAATGGCACTATATCCAGTAGTATAGGAATGTCATTAACTTCTCGATGGTTACACAGTTCAGCACTGCAGCAATTATTTCGTTTCGATTTCAACGTCTGTGGCGAAAAGATTATAGATTCGTTGGTTTGTTACAGGTGTTCTAGTAGATTAAAAGAAATATCCTTGGTGAGAGCAGCCGTCTGCTGCAATTGGCACGTCAGCCACTACTAAATTCAAAAACAAAAGTGTCCACAGCCGTCTGCTGGGATGATACTTCTTTTTTTAAACGGGAAACGGGTCTAGGGGGAACAATTCACGCAGGGAAAGCGAAAGAAAGGTCGAGCCCCCAAATGTGGGGAAGCAACGACCACAGCAGCATTGGATATAAACATCCTTTATTAGTTAAATATTAAGAAATTAAAATAAACAGCTCGAGAGGGACGTCTTCCCATCTCGGAGTACAGCGATCGTCTGATAAGGCGGGAATACATCATGCTGGCGCACGCACTGACGTCACAGAGACAGTAGCGCCGCGTAACGTTTGGAGATGGAGATGGGATTGAATTTCTCATATATATATGGTAATTGTATTATCCCAGGGCTATATGTCAGGGCTTTGAGCAATATATCGCCGTGTACGCTATGCGATGACAGCGCTATTAGGTTTTCGAGAGATGAACGGGGAGAAAAGTATTTGAGAGGAGACTGAGATTGGGTCCCGACCTGGTAGGAGGTGCTGAAAGCAGCAGACGGGCTGCGACGGGAGAGACAATCTCGACGGGGGCATGACGTTGGCTCCTGATAAGCAGCAGACGGCGGCTTAGTCAATCCTATCGCGGCAGACGGCCGGATACTTTAACTCATTCTGATTGTGGAGGCCTGGTGCGGCCTGACGTGTAATTTTATATGCAACGTATTTCTTCAACTGTAAATATTTGATAAGTGTCAATATATAGTGTTTGTGTGTTAAGCAGTGACTCTGTCTTTATTCAGTACTGTCTTACTCTGAGTATAAGAGAGTCTAGTTCCGCCATGCAGTAAGCGGAAAGGTATCTACAAGACTGAGAACAACAACCCCTAGACACCGACCCCAGATTCTACAAAAAGTGGGGACTCGACCGGGATCGAGTTCCTAAAAATAGTGGGCGCCCGGCCCGGATGGGATCAAAATTCTACAAAAGTGAAAGATCGGGATTGGATCTAAATTCTGCAAAAGTGAAAGATTGGCCTAAAAGATCGAGATACTACTAAAAGTGTGAAAGAGGATAAGTGACGCCCAAGTGCGATAAGTGATCCCACAAAGTGTGAACGAGGATAAGTGACAACCAAGTGCGGTGAGTGACACCCATTGAAGCGACGTTGTGTGAGTTTAAAGTGTTGTGAACGCGAGTGACAAACTTGTGAATGCGTGAAGTGCCATCGAACGGTATGAACTGTTAAGCGAGACATTTGTGACATTTTCGTAATTTAAAATTGTGAAACCGAGTTGAAATTGTGTCCCGGATTGAACGGATAAGTTGCAGAATCTTACGTGTGGAAAAATTTTCTAAGATGACGTATCTGGAGCATGCCAGAATGATAGACCTGGTGACTCTAGTCGACGAACTGTACCTAGAGGTCCCAGATAACCCAGATATTCAACAATTAATCACCCTGGCTAAAACATCGGATTGTGACGATGTTTACATTGAGAATCTGCTTATTTCGATTGTGGAAGAGAGGGATGAGCGAGAAGCTAAAAAACAGAGGCTGGAGAAAATTGCAGCAGAAAGAGTTGAGTTTGAGATCAAATTGGCAGTCGAAAGAATTGCGTTTGATCGCAAAATGGCAGCCGAGGAGATTGAGTTTCAAGTCAAGATGGCTGAGATTGAGCGCGAACTGGAAATACTAAGATTAGAACGACAGTTAGTGCCAAAAACAAACTTGGATAGTGTGTCTGTACGGACAAAGGTGCGGATAATTATTTGTGCAGCCAAGAGAGATATTTTCGAGTATCTGACGTTGTTTTCACGAGTGTGAACCAAAAAGTGGGCCCGGAATTCGCCCAAGCCAGGAGCGGGAATATGTGAACCCCACAGCCGATCAGCGAGAATATCTCCAAGCCGAAAAGATGAGCTTATGGACCGTTGCACACACGGCGTTTTTATCAATGGCGGAAATTTTCCATCGGACGTCGTTCTAAAAGTAGAGCTTACACACACGGCGAAAAACTCCGTCGCCGGGGAAAAGGCTCACCCCTCCTTTTCGAATCCTGCACGTGTCCAAGAAAACCAGAGGGGTCGCACCTACGCCCCCCTCCCCCCAGCCGGGATCGGATGAGCCCTCCTTTTCGAATCCCCTTTACGATTTCAAGAAAACCAGCGCGCCCCCCCCCAGGAAACCCCCAACCACACCCTCGCAAATGACCCTACGACGGTAGAATCCGCTGTGTGCGTAAGCGTGCATAGGGTCACATGGATAACTAGTTCAATCTGGCGTCAACGAATCCGCCAGCGCACAGTGGCACTCGACAGCTGCACAAACTACCGTCGAAGAAAAATTTCATTTTCCGCTGTGTGTGCAAGCTCCAATTGACTTCTGTGGTCTACTGTTGGAACGACATCCGATGGAAAATTTCCGCTAGAGATAAAAACGCTGTGTGTGCAACGGGCCTATCAGTATACACCCCGAGTTCCGACAAAGTTCATCGAACTTCCAGAATCACCCCTCGCTAATCCCAGCGAAGACGGCGATGACCTGCTGAAATGTGGCACCGAGAGAACCGTGTCCGAATTTACGAGCGAGGGAGAAAGCTATTCAGATACCCGAAAGTTGCGGGCGAAGCTAGCGTTGAGACGCAGAAGAGGCTTGCACAGTTTCGACAACTGTGTATGAAAGGGGTCATCGAAATTACGACACCACCCCAAGTGTCCCAGGGAGCGGAAAAGACTCCTTTAGCGGGAGACGATAGTCCATATGTTTTAAAAACTGAGAAGGAAGAAAAAAATTATTCTTGTGAGCCACGATGTGACCGTAGCGCAATGGCAAAAAAATTGGAATTGCCACTAAATTTTAGTGGAAGAGTGATTCGTAAAGAATGGGAACGCCGTAGTGGAAAAGCTACAGTATTAGAAATGCCAGGAAGTTTGAGTGAAGGATCTTCGAAATGGTTGTGAAATTTTGTGCTTAGTCGGCAAAATGTTTTCTAGAGTACAAAATAGTGACCGTTATAATTAGGCAAACTTCTTCAGATTTTGGCAATCCACCTGTAAAAGTGTGCTCATCTTGTGATCGTGAAGTGTGTGAGAAGAAAGTGTCATCAGTTAAGTGTCGTAAAGGGCGATATGTTATTCAAGGGTTGTGTTTGGCCCTATTGGTAGCCCTAAGTGTCACCGATGTACGGAAGACGAAGTGTTTTGATTGTGAGTGCATGTTTGATAGTGATATGATTTAAGTGACAAGATAAGCATTTAAACACAAACTTAGTGTGACCGAGTGTTTCATTGGTGTTTTGAACAAGTTAAGTGTTACAGTTAAAGGCGAATTGTGCATCGTAATTTAAACGTGGTGTACCTGTGTTTTTTAGTATTAAAGTGAATTGTAGTCCACTGGCTCGGACTAGACTTTCGGAAAAGAGCCATGACCGACTGTAAACATCGCATTACTTTCTTTTTACTTCATTGTTTTGTTTCTTTTGTGCTATTCTGTGTGCTGAAACTGATGATGATAAGGCATAACGCTGCCGAGGACGTCAGCATAGTCAGGACAGCCGAGTTATGTGAATTGTATTATCCCAGGGCTCCAGCTATGAGCCATATGTCGCCGTGTACGCTATGCGACGACAGCGCTATTAGGTTTTCGAGAGATGAACGGGGAGAAAAGTATTTGAGAGGAGACTGAGATTGGGTCCCGACCTGGTAAGAGGTGCTGAAAGCACCAGACGGGCTGTGACGGGAGAGACAGTCTCGATGGGGGCATGACGTTGGCTCCTGATAACCAGCAGACGGCGGCTTAGTCAATCCTATCGCGGCAGACGGCCGGATAGTTTAACTCATTCTGATTGGGGAGGCCTGGTGCGGCCTGACGTGAAATTTTATATGCAACGTATTACTTCAACTGTAAATATTTGATAAGTGTCAATATATAGTGCTTGTGTGTTAAACAGTGACTCTGTCTTTGAGTACTGTCTTACTCTGAGTATAAGAGAGTCTAGTTCCGTCGTGCAGTAAGCGGAAAGGTTTCTATAAGACTGACAACAACAACCCCTAGACACCGACCCCAGTTTCTACAAAAAGTGGGAACTCACCCGAGATTGATTTCCTACACACACACACATATATATATATATATATATATATATATATATATATATATATTTGTTGTTGGACCCGTTTTATTGGGATACATGCTATCCCACCCAGTCAGGAAAAGGTCAATATTATGATTTTCAACATTTGGCAATGATGTGTTGAGTATAATTTGTGTATTAGTACATTCATTTACTATCCAGACGTCATGTTTTGATGGGTACCAACTAGTTATAGACAAATTAGTTACAGAAAATTAAGATGTACTGTTTTAGGATGAATTTTTAACTACGTTTAAAATAAATCCATCTTCCATTTTACACATAATCGAAATTTAAAAGGTATTAATTCTTTTTTTCTCATTACTAATGAGAAAATTCCTATTTTTTAAATTCGACATAAAAATTTCCGTTTTTATAAAGATTTTTAAAATTATGTATCATTAAAGGATTCTCGCATTTCAGTAGACAGGAACTTCAGTTATTTCTCAATAATTAGAGTGACATTGGAAACATACATTATGTCTGTAATGATATATTTCTGACTAAAAATTCCATGAGAATGTGAAAAATATAAATTTTTCTGAACAAGGTATTTTAGAAACGGCGAGACAGTATACTAAAGAAATATTATGCATTATATTTAATAAAAAAACATTATTATATGTTTACAATGAAACAGGCAATTACCTCTAGAGGTTTAAATATCGCTTTCAGTGGACCTAATTATATCCAACTAAATGTACTAAAATATAATTTTTTTTACATTTTTTTTCTGCTCGCATTAGTGTAGCAAATTGTTTCTAAATAATTACGGTGTATTAGACGTTGTCATTAGGCAATGGTTCAAGCTAGTTTTCCTTTTTCAAAAATAAACAATTATCTGTCCTACAGATCCATCTTTCAGTCATGTTGAAGAATTATTGTAATTACACGTTGGTATTTTCCCACAAAAAATGAAGGAATGATATGCAACGTGTGTAATTACTTTGTTCTGGAGACTTAAAATCTTTCAACAAATTTTGTGGGAAAGAGAATTTTCATATTTCTTTTCTTCTGTCATCACAAATTTTATCTTCAAATGCACGGTAATCAAAAAATCAGTTTCATAATTTTCTTCTGTCATTATCATACGCGGTTCAAATAGGGCATCAAATCATCGAAACACATCTAAATGCCATTGCTTATATATTTATATATATATATATATATATTGTACTCAAAAAATTAACGTGTTGCGTGCTATTAAGATTAAAATGTCATGAAACTAAACTATCTTGAACTGAAATTCGTTTAAATTGTGCGATCCTTTGTAATTTGAAAGAGCTGTAACTGAAAATATTTCGAGAACTTTTTTACTGCTTATTAACTTAAAAATACAATTTGAAATATGATTTAAAAGAAATATATTAAAATGTCATTCCGTACCGCTTTTCTTGTATAATTATTTTATATTTTGTATTTCAAACTATATCCTTATCTATAAAAGTCCTTATCTATAAAATTAGGTATTTTTAGTAATGGCTTAATAATACTGGTATAACAATCACCCGCTGCCCTTGACAAAAGGGCGAAGTTGCCAAGTTGGCAAGAGCAGTGAGTTAGTGATCTGAAAGTCACTGGTTTGATGCTCGTCGCTGAAAAAATCCACTGCTGTGTACACTAATGGCAACTGGTGCTTGTAAAATCTGTCGTGGCTGCAATGTCCTCCAAGTTCCCAAATTACCTCTGGAGGTGCGGGGTCTAGTGTTCCAGTTTCGTCACTTGACTCGGTTCAAAATTACGGGACTGATCATTTGGCCAAGTCGAACTCCGACCCTTGTGGTGCCAGTCAAAACAGGAGGAGCACCTTCATCGCCCATAGACTTCGGAACTTGACCTGATGTCGCTGTCGATCAAGTGGCATAAGCAACAACAACAACAACAATTGCTCTAGGAAATCACAGACACTCGATGAGAAATAAGTTAAGGCTGCTGTGTACTAACCCTATTGCATTCACTCACCCCAATGGTAATGTATGGAGAAAAAAAATTCTAATATTTTTGTCTGCTATTTACACCTTTATAAATTCCGATCATCCGATAAAAATGGCATTTTTAAATAGCCCGAACTTTTCTGCATCTTGCAGCAGGATTCATTTTGTTGGGCTTCCATTAAATTTAAAAATTTGAATACGCGGTAAGAGACAGCTTGCTTCCAATCTATCTTTATCAGGTATTTTAACGTCCTTTATGCAAATCTCGCGTCGAAGAAAATGCTTCGCGCTTCGACGTTGGTTGGGCATCAATTCTGATTAAGGGAATACTGTGTCACATATAACTTCCCAGGGAAATTATTTGTCACACAGTAAAAATGTTGAAGGGAAATCTTCCCTTCAACATTTTTTCTTGTATTGTATCTCAATGTTTGATCTGTTCATCGCTAGCCATTGTTTGTTTCTGTTGGCTAGTGTAAGAGTAATAAAATTGGATTGTATCCCTGTTTAGTTTATACTGCAAAAACTATCAGTTTTACATACTTAATAATTTGAGCAGTCATAAGAAGAATATTTGCAATTAAAAGGGAACCTGGGCAGTTGTTAAGGAATGAATTGTTCTAGGTCAGCAAACTACTATTAGTGTAACAACTCATTTCATAAACTTCGTCCATCAAAGTAATTTATGAGCGTTTTATGACTCCTTAAATGGCATCGTGAGCGTTAAAAACCCATTATACAAGATTTCTTCCATGAATAATTTAAATGTGATTGTTATAGACGTTGGTTGGGCATCAATTCTGATTAAAGGAATACATAAATCGTTGGTTGGGCATCAATCTGATTAAGGAATTAATACGATATTAGTTGTTTTACAAAAATACGAAAATGGCCCCAAGGTGTAAAATTTATTGCTCTATCTCGGCATACAATTAAAAAAATCTTTAAATCCAAGCCGGCAATCCTTAGGCAAATTTTCTGCGAAGGTAATGATTGAGATGAGGGAATACAAGAGGATTATACACCTACCCTTGTGGTAGCATTATAAATCCGAAGCGTGCTAGCCTATATGGACCTGGTCTAGAATACAATTCCGGTGAGGGGAAATTAAAAAAAAAAACAACAATAACTAAGCTAAAATTTTTATTATATAATTTTTTAAGTGAGAGAAATTCAGTGAAAATAAACTGCAGTTATAAATTAAAGCACTCAATAATTTGATATTTTAATCACGCAAAAGGTATTAAAATTCTTTTAAAATATTTTTTTCAATAAACTGACTTTATGTTGTTCTCTGGTTATAGTACAACTGAGCTAAAGCTCAGTACAAAACAGAGATTTATTGACAATCAGCGTACAGTGTACAACGAAGAATGGATGACACACATATATATATATATATATATATATATATATATATATATATATATATATATATATATATAATGTTTGTGTGTGCGTAATGTCTTCATTATGGGGAACAACCGTGGGAACCTTAAACGAGGGGTTTTGCTTAGAAAAAAATAGGAATTAACATTTTAAAACTGTGAAATCAAGAAATTTTGGGAAAAAGAGAGAAAAGGTGGCTTTAATAGCAAAAGTGATCAATAGAGGCCGCCACTTGACGGTCCAGTTTAAAAAGAGTTCATTCAGGCGAGGGATTCTAAATTAGATCAGGTTAGGCGATTCAGTTACGTAAGGATAAGTTCTGGAAGTTTCCAAATGCAATGTCAGCAAGTTATTGAACGGGATTTTAACAAAGAACGACTTAGACGCTAGGAGAATATCACGGGGTAATGAGGCTTGCAGCAGCTCTGTGAAATATGTTAGGGATGGCGCGGTTTCAGTTAATAAGTCGCATAAATCTTTAAAAATAATTATAAGGAGCTCTGTGACATCGACGTACTAATTTTGAATAAATAGAATAAACTACCTTAGATTATCTTCATTGTGTGCCACGATTGTCTCAATTTTTAAGTATCAGGACACGGTGTGATAAGCCTATATATATAATACACACAGGGTGGTTATAATTAAACTTCCCATTAAACAGCATCTTACAGCTCAAATGGGTGAACAGAATGTAATCACATTGGGCATATGGGCTATACACGAGATGTACTCACAGAATTTCGAAAACAAAAGTTCTAAATTGTCCACCAGATGGCGCTCATCATGGAAAAACATTAAATGTAACAAAATAAACGACCAAAACGGAATAAATAAACAATATTAACAATTCAGAACAATATTTATAAGTAATAAAATGTAAAGTCCAATATAAGTAGAATATCTGCTGTTGAATACACTGTCCAACGCCTTGAAACTTTGCAGGTGACTAAGGCCCGTATGCCGATCAAACACTTACGAGAGCTAAGCTCTCGCATGGCCCCTCCCTCTCGCAGAGGGGTGAGAAGTGATATGCAGAAGAAACGGCGAGAGCTTTTTCTCTCGTAAATACGAACGTCACTTGATCAAAACTTGCGGCTATAAGACGTTGGTCACATTGAGAACCTTTCCTCACCTCGTCCTGAACACGATTGACAACTGGTCCTCTTGTGAAATTTCCTCATAATCTATATCTGTTTCTACAAACTGAACTGCTTTTTTTTCTCTCTCAAACAGCAATGGTGTACTTTTATATATTTCCTTACCTTTATTCAATGTGGTTCGATAACAATCTGATCAAAAATCAGTCAATGAATGTTCAAATTGTTTATGTATTCCATTTTTGGTCATTTATTTTGTTAAATTTAATGTTTTTTCATGAAAAGCGACACCCGAGGAACAGTTTTGAACTTTTGTGTTTTCGAAATTCGGTTAGCGCCTCTCTTTAATAGTCTATATACCGAAAGTGGTTGCATTCTATTCACCCATTTCAGCTGTAGGATGGTGTTTATAGGTGAAGTTTAATTATAACCACGCTACATATCAATGCAATATTATTGCACATTTCTCCTCCAATCTAAGGTAGCCTATCTTTATTCAAAATTTCACATTTTTCTGATTAACTTCCAATAACTATTGTTGTATGATGCATTGAAATCCTTTTTTATTTCCTATTCAGCTGTGTACATTTCTAAATATGGTGGGCTTTTGTTATGTTGAATAATACGAAAACAGTTTATTGTTTCAGTATTACATCAGGTTAAACTTTTCCCATTTGATAATCTTCTATTTATATATTATAAACACCGGTAAAATGTCTTTTATACTGAGATAAAGTTACTCTTTCACAATATTGTTACAGGGCTAAGACTAACATATTTAAGCATTTCTCAATGGAAAATTTTGTGGTAGATATGAAGAAACAATGTATATTATTTTATATCTTTATATCAACTTTTATGTTTAGTATGGACATTTAATATAAAAATCTATCAAATGTGAAATAGCTTTTGTTATACTGAATACCAAACCAAAAATAATTCATTTACTAAAGATCAAGCTTAACCCATTTCATCATCTACTATATATGTATAAATTAATAATTCAAGCTAGTTTATCAACATGTTGGTTAAATGTCGTTCATAAAGACATCGATAAAAATCTCTTTATTACTAGGAATTAATATTATATCGGTCTTTGACAGCATTATTGACATAGATTTGTGTATTTATTAAGTATTCTTTAATGTAAATTGATATAACTCTTAGGAACAATGCATAATGTTCTATATCTTAATATCAACTTCCTTTACGTTTTAAATAAACATTTATTAGAAAAATAAATTTCTTCATATTCAAATTATCGCTTTAAAGAAATAGAACCAAGTTCTTACTATGCAAGCGTTTTGAATAATAAATAACCAAGCAACTTAAAAGTACAGTGTCTTCCATATATAATACCCATTTGGGAGTATTTTTATCTGCAATAAAACTGCAATTTTCTAACAGCTTTAAATAAAGTTTTAAAATAAAAAAAATAAATTTGAAGCATTTTATTACTTACAAAATAATCTCGTACGATTCTTTTTATTTATGTACACTTAAATTCTTCATCCTGAGATGCTTTGATCGATAAAAATACACTGAAATAGGTTCATTTCTCTAATAAAAATGCTATTAACATAATTTTACATAATTTTATCACTTATATCTATCAAAAGCACTTAAAGACTATTTATCTGACAAATGTTCATTTTACTTCAAAACGCTTTTTTCATTTAAATTTAATAGGGTTCTCTGAAATAAGGTAAATTTCAATTTCTTGAATAGCTGTTTTCTTTTAAATCACTTTTATTAGCTCTGTGCTTATGTGTATATTTTAACGATTATATTTACCTGAATTTTTAATATTCTTAAGTGTAGGTTTTAAGGCGAAATAAAATTAAATTAAATTAACGTAAGCATTTTTATAAATAAACGTGCAAAAAGTAATAAATTATCAAAGAGAGATGCTTATTACACATTCAGAAAGTTGCGTAATAAATGTGAATGGAGGTGTGATATTTAAAACGATTGACTAATAAATATCACTTATAAACGAAAGTTTAAAAATTGATCGCTAAATTTAGCGTATACTTTTAAAGGGGAATAACTGTGAAACTGCGTTACTTAAGGCTTCTGTGTACTAAATCTGCTGGATTCGCTCACCACTGCTTAAATTACGGAGAAAATTTCTCCAAGTATTGCCGATTTAGATTTAAAGATTTTTTTTAATTGTACTCTGTAATAAAGAGAGAAATTTTACACCTTAAGGCATTTTTCGGTTTTTTTTAAGAAAATGCATGTAATATTTTAAAATTTATATTATTCGTGAAAAAAAATCTGGTATAGTATCTATTAATAAACGCTCATTAGTTCCTATGGTGGATGCCATTTAGAAAATGAATCCCATTGCAGGGTGCTGAAATTTTCGGTCTATCTGAAAAGGCTATTTTTATTGGATATCAACATTTATGTAGCTGTAAATTGTAGACACATTTTCTAAGTAGGGTAACACTGAGGTGAACAAATCCAATAGGGTTAGTACACAACAGCCTTAAGAAGGTCAGAATAAAATATATACATTGCTAGGGATTGCAGACCAGGTACCAGGATGTTACACATGATTCTATAATATATGAACCACAAAACATTTTCCCTAAGTATTGTAAGAATCCGTTACGACCTTTCCGAATAAATCACCCAGACAGCCGGACCTCCCACAGCAGCTGACCTGCGAACAGTTCTATAGATCAGCGTCAAGGTGTCTGGAAGCAGAGAATGGGGTTGCTCCTATCTGCCGGCCCCTGGGAGGACGTAAACTAATGAATATTTCGACGTGAACTAATGATTTTCAGATCAGCTGATTTATAAGAGCCGACCACATGGCTTCGTTGTCAAGCGAATCACAGCCAGCGGACATGACGTCACAAATTGTGCCAGCCAACCTAAACATTTGCAGTCAAGAGACCGGAAACACGAGTGCCAACGATGGGAGAAGAAATCCACTTTTTTGAACAGACTTGGTCGAGACTCTCATATAGAGAGCACCTTTCGTCTAAGTTGTCCTGGATCGACCGACTTCATCCTGAACTTTATTTTTCAGAGCAGCCCGCTCGAAGCTTCTCGTTAACTAATACTTCACCCTGAAGTATAGCTATCTCAGAGCATCCTGCTCTACAGGCTTCTCTTAGCACGTTACTTCATGAAGAAGTTATCTTCATATTTCAGAGCAGCCCGCTCTATAAGCTTCGCGTTAGCTATAACTTTCCTTACGAAGTTACTCTATTTTCAGAGCTGTATGCTCTAGAGGCTGTGTACTTCTAGTTTAGCTGTGAATGTGCTTGCCGACATCATCTCATCGAAATTATTTGGCTATTACGAAGGCCAGTTCCCTCTATGTCTAGAGGTAGATCAACACATTTGTAAATAGTGTAAAAAGTTTCCCACTTAAATTTAATAAAATTGTATTTTAATGTAGTAGACTGACTCTGAACATTTTTAGCTACCCGGAGTCTTAAGTTATCACAGTATTAATGAAAAAAATATGTTTCCTTATGTAAAGAATTTTAGTTTTTTGGCGTAACTAGAAAATAAAATTTAAAGAAAAGGGTTTTAATTTAAGTCAGTGTCAGGAAAAGCGATCTTAAACCCAAGAAATACCGAAGATTTTATGCTGTAATTTTTAATTTGGCAATATATTAGAACTTCCAGGACTAGAAAGTTGATTTTTATATAATATAATTTATTGTTAATATAGTACATAAAATTACATATACATATATAAATTTATAGATATATAGATAAATAAAAGAATTGGTTATATTATATTTTGAATTGCATAACTAAACAAGACAGAGAAAATTATCATTGGTCAAATCCGTGTCTATGTTTTTTCGTAATATATATCTTGGAAGACTTTCTAACGTTGTAGGTTCTTGCGAATAAGGAACTGTCCGGAATTACAGTTGAACATTGCAATACATTGGAGCATTGGTGCGCAAACTTTTGTCTACGAAGACCCACTTTCTTTAATAAAAAAAATTAATAACACGACACCAAAGAAAACTTTTCATTTGAAGCATTTTTTAAATAGAAAAACGTTGACAAGAATAGGAAAAAAGGCAAAATTTGACAAACTATTTTAAAAATCAAGATTTGAAAATCCAGTCTCAAACACATGGGTATATGAAAACGGATGCAAGAGAAGTATAGCCCTTTGCTGACGGAGTTTTTATTGTAACACTATTTGACACCTTATTTAGTAATATCATAATCATATTTTATAACATACTAGCGGCCCGTGCCGACTTTGTCCGGGTTGAACAAAATATTATACTAATAAATTTCCAGTTGATAGCCAATAAATTGTAAATCTTTTTTTTACCTTAATAACAACCTAAATAATACATTAAATTAATTTTATGTTAGTTAATAATTAAAATAAATTTTTAAAAGTAAAAGGCTTGCCAGAGATTGGCTGGGTTCGAACCGCTAGCGTCAGTACAGAAGCCCACCGCGATAGCACCACGATAAGGATCGTTGAAATCTTCGGAACAAAAAGCGGTAGAAGACAGTAGCGGAAACAATGGAGATTGTTAGGATTACGCTCCAAACTTTATTTCTACTGATCAGATATACATAATATATAGCCTTTGTCCATCTGGAATAATGTACCTTTCAAACAGTGAAAGAATTTTTCAAATAGGTACAGTGGTTCTGAAGATTACCCTCGAACGTACAAAATCCCCTCTCTCGTTATATATTAGTATAGATAGCACCACGCTAAGGATCGTTGAAGACTTCGCCACAAAAAGCGGTAGAGAACAGTAGCGGTAACAATGGAAATTGTTAGGATGAAGCCCCTAACTTTATTTCTACTGATTAGATATACATAATATATAGCCTATGTCCATCTGGAATAATGTACCTTTCAAACAGTGAAAGAATTTTTCAAATAGGTACAGTGGTTCTGAAGATTACCCTCCACGTACAAAATCCCCTCTCTCTTTATATATTAGTATAGATAGCACCACGCTAAGGATCGTTAAAGATACAAAAAGCGGTAGAGGACAGTAGCGGTAACAATGGAGATTGTTAGGATTAAGCCCCTAACTTTATTTCTACTGATTAGATATACATAATATATAGCCTATGTCCATCTGGAATAATGTACCTTTCAAACAGTGAAAGAATTTTTCAAATAGGTACAGTGGTTCTGAAGATTACCCTCCACGTACAAAATCCCCTCTCTCTTTATATATTAGTATAGATAAATAAGAAAAATAAAAATAATGGAAATATTTAATAAATAAAAAATTAAATAAATAAATAAAATAAAAAATAAAGTATATTTTTTAAGTAAATAAATAATAGTCAAAAGCATATAAATTTATTTCAGAAAACTTCTTATTAAATATAATATAGGAAAAAAAACATTCTATAAAATATAAAAAAACTTCTTATTAAATACTAGCTGAAAACCCGCGGTTCGCTACGGAGTACATTCAAATTAAATACAACGGTCAACGTATGCAATTTATGCCAAAAAATAAATATATATATTTATAATAAATGCGATGATCAATGTATACAATTGATGTAAAATATATATCTATCTATATGTTACGGCCAAAGCCCGAATTCGGCCACTTCGCGAATTGGCCGGCCAATTCACGAAATGGCTAAGAACGCTGTAAATTGGCTGGCCAATGTCCGATCTTTTCTTGATTTCGGGAATTGGCCGGCCAGATCGCGAAGTGGCATGGGAGGATCAGCCAAAGTTGGAAGAAATAATCATTGGCACGTATTATTGGATCTGTATAACCATAACTTCATTCTTTAAAAATTACTAGCTGCGGTAACCGCAGCTAACTGCGGTAAGATGTGGCCATTTGAGACAAAGTAAAAAATTTAATTTTTTAAATTTTAATTTCAAACTTGTCTATTTTTTTATTTTTAAAATAAAAAGAAAACAAAAGGGGCAATATTAGAAATTAACTTTTTAATAAAACAAATATTAAAAATTGTGGTCCCACAGTACCACCCGGTATGTGAAAAAACATACCACTACAATTTTTTTTCTGTAAAGTAAAAATTAGAAATACAAAAGATATTAAAAAAGTAGTAAAATGGTCAACATAAAAAAATTACCTGTTTTCCTTAAATTAAAAAATGAATTATAAATCACCGTAATCACTTATTACAACAACCTGAACTTTTGTGACATTTCGAATTACATAAAAGTTTGTTGCTTCTGCATTTACAGCGGTTTGTTGCACACTTAGTCGAACAATTGCATCTCGTGTAGCATTGGCCCTCTGTCAGTGATTGGGAAGACGCTATGGTTCGTAGAGATTTTTCTTCTGTGACTATGGAATCAAGTGTTAGTAGTTTCTCGTGCAGAATGAAAAACTCACTTCTGGAATACAGGTGTTTGAGAACACCATGTTCTGTTCCTAGCTTGTAGAAACCGTCCTCGACGTTCATGACAACAGCAAGAACGCTTCTTGGGTCACCGCGACCCCTGTCAACATCAGGTATGCGGATACGCACATTATCTCCAACTTTAGCTGGTGGAAATTTTGCACCTGAACTTCTCAGCATCTTTGCACCTTGAGCTTGCAAACTAGCATGAACTCCTGACCTCTTCTTCCTGATTACTTGTTTATTGTGACATAGCCTGCAAGTAATTTCCCCTCCGTAATTTATTCCACAAATTGCATGGACATCTTTCCAGCAGGATCTGCAAGAATGGGCTGCACTACACTCTTTTCCTCACACCACACAGAATATTATCGCATAGTTATTGCCGGCCAACCCTTCAGGATTTTCGGATGGTTCCACTGCCATGACAGGAGCTTCATTTCCGGATGCATTCCCTGAATTTATATCACCCTCCATTTCTTGTTCGACCTTCTCAAGGTCTTCTTCTGTAACTAGATTATTGACAACCTCTTTGGGCAGATTTGAAGTACTCAGCCCCACTTTCGCTTTGCAGCCAAACATGGCCTCATATGGCGACTGCTGAATGCCTTGGTGGAAAGAACGGTTTTTCATGAATTGAATAAATCGGAGACTCTCAGCCCAATGTGTTGATTTATTTGTCTGCATCCATGTCATCATCATATTCTGAGCATCCTGGTTGGCACGTTCGATGGAACCTTGGCTTTGGCTATGCCTCGGTTTCCCGTGAACAAGCTTCAATTCCGGCCACATGATCTTCAGTTCATTTATAACTTGGTTCACAAATTCTCTCCCATTATCTGATTGCAGCACGCTTGGAGCACCTATGGTGGTGAAGATATCAAGTAACTGGTAAGCAACTTCTTCTGCTCTTTTGCTTTTCAGAGGCCTTAATAATATAAACTTGGTTAAATGTAGTTGAGTATAAACTGGTAATTGAGTATAAACTTGTGATCTCCATCAGGGTTCGTCTGCATATCAATGAGATCCACCTGGCATCTTGAATTAAATTCTTTAAATATCAAAGGCTTGGAAACTAGACCTTTCTTAGGATTGGATAGTTTGGTTTGGCATGGCTTGCATAAGCGGAGATATAATGTAATCACTTCTTTGGCTACATTTGTTACTTAGTTTTTAGCTCCTTTTCCATCTTTGTGCGACCTCCGTGTCCAATTTTCAAGTGGGTATCGTGCAGTATATCGAATAGTTCTTCTGTGTGTTCATAATACAAGATAACACTATTATCTCCTGTTACTGGCACGATAAGTTTTTCTATGCCGTTAACTGCAATAACATCATATTTTCTCAGTCGACAATAATCAACACTTTGTTTTTTCTGCTTTACTTTAGCCTGCTTTACGTCTTCTATAAAAGTGCAGTATTTGTCTCTGGTGAGGATCCCTCCATTATCTGCTTTTTGTTGCAGCAACGTATGCAGGGTGTCAGAGAACCTTCTTTTAATATCAAGTGCTGCTTCACTGACATCGCCCTGCGTATTAGTCCCCTCAGAAGTAGCCATGGGGCAGCCTATGAAAGAACGATATAGAATACTATAAAAATACGATACAGAATACTATAAAAATACGATACAGAATACTATAGAAATACGATATAGAATACTATAAAAATACGATACAGAATACTATAAAAATACGATACAGAATACTATAAAAATACGATATAGAATACTATAAAAATACGATACAGAATACTATAAAAATACGATATAGAATACTATAAAAATACGATACAGAATACTATAAAAATACGATACAGAATACTATAAAAATACGATAGAGAATACTATAAAAATACGATATAGAATACTATAAAAATACGATACAGAATACTATAAAAATACGATATAGAATACTATAAAAATACGATATAGAATACTATAAAAATACGATATAGAATACTATAAAAATACGATATAGAATACTATAAAAATACGAGGAAAACAGCACTCACCTCACGGTGAAATTGCTGTGGAAGAATCGAGAAGCAGCAGACAAATGTCGCCACGTGGCACATTCCCGCCGGAATTGCAGATGCGCCGCCTATCGGGCATTCCTGAATGAGCACATCGCGTTTTGGCCGGAACATCGTGGCCTCTTCGCGAAATGGCCGGCCAAAGTAGAATATTCACTGATCGTTTCAATTACGTCGCACTTTGGCCATACCTCTCGGCCACTTCGCGAATTGGCCGGACTTCGGGCTTTGGCCGTAACATATATATATATATATTTATAAAAAAAATCGTAAGAGATATGCATTTTATTTGGATAATATCCAATCGTCTGCTGCATTAGAAAGAGAAAAAAATATTTTTGTTTGTCTATTTAGTTGTTACGCACGTAACGATAAATTTATTGAAAGTACCAGAAAAAGAAATCACGTGATCAGCATTTAATAAATTAAATTCTAAAAATTAATCTTTAAAAATTCACCAAAAATCAGGAAATGGAGGTAAAAATTCGAAAAAACTTTCATTTTGAAGGAATTTTTATGATCTTTCTCGTGATATAAATTTTATAACCCTCAATGTATTATTTTAAACGCAAACGTAAAATAAGTTTAAAAAGCAGCTTAAAAATTTAATTTAAAAAAATCTAAGAATTTTTTAAAAATCTATCTTAGTGCACCCCTGCACTATTAGAAGAATCGCCATGCAAAATTTCAGCCCTTTAGGTCGAGCGGTTTGGCCTGTGCGTTGTATGTCAGTCAGTCAGTGAATGAATGAATCAGTCAGTTACGGAGCTGTTTTATATATATAGATAATATAGTCAATAGCATATAAATTTTCTTCAGACTATCCGCGATACCTCTCATTCTTTTAACGACCCTCATAAAGGTCCCGATGTACAGTTTGCGCACCACTACCGTATTTCTGACCGAATTTACAGTTGAATATCTGGTATATCATGTAAAAAATGAAAGGTTGTTCACTCCTAATCCTGTGCCAGGCTATGACCGAATAGCTAGGGCGCTAGCATCCTGAACGGGAGTGACCCACTATTGGCATGGAAGTTTGTAGTCATACGGAATAGGCTTCCAGCAGCAGACCCCGGTCAAAACAACCATGGTGTAGCAATAAATGACCGTAGAGCTCTCAACCAACCAACAAATCTACACTGCTCGCCACTGTAAATGCAACACCCTGAAGGAAACATGCAAATAACATGAAATTTACAACATGCATTAGTGGAGGTGAGATATGCAAATGATTAGAATTTCAGCGCAGACGCACACCACGTGCGCCTGTGGCGCCACTTCAAAGCGCTATTTAAGGCTTGGAGATTTCGATGATTTCAAGTTCGGCAATTGTGTTTTTCTTGTGGTTTTTTCAAAGAAACGATCAATTATGCCTCGTCGAAAACAGCAATCATCTTTTGATCAAGTATCAAGTAAGCGATCATCTTTTGATCAGTTCGACAGAGGAAGGATAGTGGCCTACCGAGATTGTGGATTATCTTTCAGGGAAATCGGTAGTCGTGTTGGACGAAACCAAACAACTGTAATGCGGATATGTGATCGTTGGATGCAGGAGGGTACGACGGACCGGCGTGTTCGATCGCATCCACCTCAGCGCACCACTTCACGTGATGACAGGCAAATTGTGCGCATGGCAGTGACGGATCGCTCAGTCACATCACGAACCATAGCACAGCACATGCAGTCTGTAACGCATCATCCAGTGTCTGCGCGTACCATTCGAGGCCGTTTACAGCAGAGTGGTCTGTCCGCAAGACGTCCATTGCTTTGTCTACCCTTGACGCAGAACCACAAACGTCTCCACCGCAAATGGTGCGATGACAGAAGGATGTGGACGGCAGAATGAAATGAAATTGCTTTACTGACTAGTCACGCTTCTGTCTGCAACACCACGATGGTCGCATTCGAGTCTGGAGACACCGTGAAGAGAGGATGCTGAACAGCTGCGTTATGCACCGCCACACTGGCCCTGCACCGGGTATTATGGTATGGGGCGGTATTGGATATCACTATCGCACACCTCTAGTACGCATTGCCGGTACTTTAAACAGCCAGCGCTACATATCCGAGATGTTGGAGCCAGTTGTCCTTCCTTACCTTCAGGGCTTGCCCACAGCCATATTTCAACAGGATAATACGCGACCACACGTGGCACGCATTGTCCAACGGTTCTTCGCCAATCGCCAGATTGAATTGCTTCCCTGGCCGCCTCGCTCTCCGGATCTTTCGCCGATAAAAAACATGTGGTCCATGGTTGCTCTACGATTGACCCAGATTCCATCCCCAGCTGCCACAGCAGATCAAATTTGGCAACGTGTGGAAGCTGCTTGGTCTGCTGTACAACAAGAACTCATCCAAGTCTCTCTGGATCAATGCCGAGGCGTGTGGCAGCTGTGATCTCCAACAATGGCGGCTACTCTGGCTACTGATTTTGGCAGGAACCACACTTCACAGAAGTCTATAAATTTAATCATTTGATACTTGGCCAACATGTTATCTACAAAATAAATTTTGTTGCGATATCTCTTGTCTTTCTTGGTATTGCAATTTGGGTGGCCAGCAGTGTAATTCAGTTCTGTTTGTCCAACAGGCTCTAAAAACATAACTGTGCCGACCCATACACGAGATCTTTCTTCTCAATGTTACAGTCACAAAATTAGTCTTCCCTAAAAACGATGACCAACACTAGCGTGAATGAAACTACTTTCTCTCCTACATCAAATGTAGGATTAATCAACATCCACAAATGGTAGTAACACATAACTGATAGTTTACACAGGGGTTATGGCTTTAAGGAAAATTAATTTTGTACCGGAATCCGTGGAAACAATGGTTCTTACCGAAATATGCTATGATTCCACACTGTCGATCACCAGTAAAAAATTTAGACACATTCATCATTTGGAATCCATCTTCATAGAACTCGCCTGATAGGTCAAAATTCTGTCTTCTGATTGATTCATGAAATCAGAGCCCAGATCCGATAGTTTCAAATATCCCCAAATCGAACTCTGTTTTGGACAATGAAACTGCCCTCAGAGTACCTGTGTGTTTTTGTCTTACGCTTTTCCTTAACGTTTATTATGTTTGTTATAGCTAATTTATTCTCTTTTTAAACTTCCTTTTAATTATTTTTGTAAATTTTTACTATTTTAATTTAGGGTATGACTCTCGAATCGTCCCGTTTCCCCGTTTTGTACTTTTCTATCTCTGTTAATTTCTTTCTCATGTTCGTTTAAGAAAAGTATGCGATAGATTCAGAAACGACGGCATTTGAGGGTTTGGCCTATGAATTGCAGTTATGACTAACATTCATTTAGTGTCTTGTATATCACTCATCGACTGGGCCTTGCTGAGGAGCCCGTAACCATGGGCGAAACTTAGATCTGGTGCCGCCTGATAGGCTCAAGGTGGTTAGTTTATCATCTACGATTTCATTTTCATAGTCGGCTTCATTATCATGTTGAATATACCGATTAGTCTATGAGTCGTTGACTTATTACCTTCTAATATTCTAGTCATCTTTTTAGGTCGAGTGTGACAATATGTTCTACATAGTGAATGAAATAATACTTCTTGAAATTATGGAGAAAAAATTTGTTCCGTCCGGGACAAGTATTAATCAACAATAGAAATGAAAAAAAATTGGAAAAGGAAATTAAAATAGATATGGGGGGGTTGTTTCGCTCGCACATCGTATGGTCGATGTTTCATGTATTGATTTTGTTCATACATTAGTATTGTAGATAATTCGTTTAAGGAAATAAAATTGTTATTAATTCGTGTGTCGTATGGTCGACAATGGTTTTGATATAATTTATTAGTCTACAGTCCATTCGAATACAACAAATTTGGGACCAGTGCAACGTATGACATTTGGCTCATATAATAGAGTTTGAAACTATTAATATAAATTTTAAAAAATGATATTCAGTTTTCAACAATTTCTTAGTAGACAATTTATAATATGACAGCAGACAATATATAATATAAAAGTGAATTTTTTTGCGAAATACATTTCTGAAATCTTCCCTTTAATCAACTGTCTACTTCGATCTTAAAATTATGGAATGTTAAAAAAAAATTCCTGATGCGAGTAGTTTAAAATTTTTAAAATCTCTTTTAAAAACAAAATACATCGCAGTTTTATCAAATATCGAAAATGAATTCCCTGGCCTTTTTTTCTTTATATCTTTGTTCTTTTGACGTTATAGCTTAGTGTATATTTCTATTAAACTAGACTGGGCTTCGTGACTTCTTTACAATTGTTGAACAACCGTTTTATGTGTGAGCGAGCTAGTATTTAAACTGTGGCAGCTTCCTTAATTCTGAACATAGACAATGAAAGAAGCGCCATTATCTACCAAAAATCTGTATTTTATGGTATATTTTTTTATTTATACATTTTTATACCGTTCCAATTATTGGAATTATTTAAATAGGCGGGAAAAAAATAAACATTTTTTTTAAGCATTGAAAAATTGGGAAGAAATAATTAATAATTTTGTATTACAAAATAATTAATAATTTTGTAATCAACGTTGTAAATTAGTCACAAAAATGAATTCTCAATGATTTCAACAGCGTTTACAGAACGCCTTTTTTTATGGATACTATAAACTTTTAAAGGCTTTAAATGATTTTTCAATTCAATATTTTAAGCAAAAGTTTTATTATTTAAAATCATAAATATATTTTTTTCTTAATGTGGAGACACTTGTTCGACATTCGCCTTTTGTTATCCAACGCGAAATCTTGCTGGCTACTATATTATGGGAGCACCATTTGGGTCAGCCAGAATTGCTCCCTATGACATGACGACATTGTGATGACCTTATTCGGGATATAGTGAAGTGTTATCCGGGATTTGAACCCAAACCCATTGCGTGGAAGCTCAAGGGGATGACCACTATACCATGTTGGTGGCAATATCATAAATACTGTTTTCTTCGATTTCTTTATTACCCTATCAGAATTGTAACTCGCTCTTGCTACTGTAGCAACACATAGAATCTCGTGGTACAATCGCTCCACAGAGAAAAGCAAGTAAATATATGTGGGGATTAAAACCCGATCAGTACGGTCCCTGCCAAATTCTAAACATCTGCGGGGATTAAAATCCGTTCAGTGCGGTCCCTGTCAAATTTTAAAGATCTGCAGGGATTAAAATCCGATCAGTGCTGTCCCCGCCGAATTCTAACATTCTTGGTTTGGGACGTATAGCTCGCACGTATGGTCTTTCCCGGAAAGCTTGAGGAAATCTTTGTGTTGAAAATCATCAGCTGCCCTTCTACTCATAAAACTGTCCTTTCATGGCCATTATTGAGAGATCTTGACGTTATAGAAGCCATACGTTTCCCGTAACGACCATCAGAATCGAGACCTGTCATTTTTTAGCTAATACCACGGTCCCTCTCTCGAAAACTAGCACTTCTGAGAAAACCTCCCCACCACCGCCAAAGAATTTGCAGCAAGATATATATGGATACCTTTTTTTTAAGAGAGTCCCATTAAGGTTTGGACTAAAGCGGTTGTACGAACTTTTGCTTCCTGAGAGACAAAACTAGTCCAAGGAGAAACCGCTGTTAAAATCTTTAGTACCAGATGTCTCGTTACGCTGTAAACGATTTAATTCAACTTTAAACCTATTAAGTTTTGTTCCAATTAAAATTGTTAAGTTTTTATTTAAATTCTGGCCCACTATTTTCAACCACTTGGATGTTGTGTCCACATTATGTATTTTTTTTGCCACGACATCTTTATGAAAGCCTCAGTTTAGCCAGAAGACGTTGCACTACTAGAGTCCTTAGAGGTAAATCATAAAGGGAATTATCACAGAAACAAACGTAGCAGTGTTAAAAAATGCATATAATTATTACATGATGTTAGTTACAAATCTATCATTGTAATGCAAAATGTCCGGTTTTTTCTGTTAAATTCAAGATACTTATTCTCTTTTTTCAGGTGGGATCGTCAGTTGATTTTTATTTAGAACATTTGTAACCTCATATAACATGCAGGTTTTGGATGAAATGGTTCCAAACATGGAATTGGAATATATATGAATATCCAGTTAGTTATTAAATACCGCACGAATCTCACATTTCAGCTTCAAAAACACGCTACTAAATTGTTTTAAACCTAATGTTTCTATAACGTCAGATTCTTGCTGAAGACGATGTATTACGATTTAGGACTTCTTCCAACGTTTAGTAAACATTAGTGTGCTATGGAGCTACCTTACCCTTAGTGGACTATATAAATTGAACGACACATCTAAACGATCTCCTATTTGAAAGAATATCGCCATTTTTAATCATATTCTGAGGAAGACCAGATCACATTCTAAAGAACACGAGATGCACATTACACAGACACATCATAAGAATGAATTTACTTCACTTCTAATAAATGTGAAGGATAAAAGGATAAAATATTTCAATTCAGGTAGTATTTATTAAGTATTAAACATGCTACTACTTGGGGGCAATGATTTTCCCAGTACATTTACCCTATTCAAGTATGAAATTCTTAAAATAAATCCACTCGTTATTTTATTTTACCTCAAGTTTTTCAGCCAACATTTTAAGACACATTTTAATAATATACAGAAGACTTCTTCTGTTCTTCAATTTATATTTTTTTCTTATTTTCTCGTGTTTGAAGATTGCCAACAGCAACTCTTATTCATATAAAATGCATTTTTCCTCTTTTCAATTTGGTAATATTATTTCTCAATAGGATCAAATTGACATTTCATGTATTACCTCCTTTGATTTTTCTTCTTAATAAAACGTCTTGTTGCTTCTCAATTTTTTTTTTGGCTTTTTCACTTGGCTTTTACTGGAAATAAAAGAGTACTTGGACTTCTATGAAAATGTCATGTTTTTGTTGCACTCAATGGTTTTTAGCCAGCCTTTCTTTTCCCCCATCTATCGACATTAAATATTTCATTAGTGCTTTCATTATGACTTCAAGTGCTATTTAGGTGTTTTTTTATGCTAACATGCTTCTTAAATTAATACCTTTTTTTCCCGTAAAAATCTTTTTCTTGCTGTTAAGGGCTCTTTTTTGGTTCTTTTGTTTCTCATACATGTACCTCGACATCGTTTTCTGAAATTTTTTTTATTAAGCCAGGATTTTAACTTGTTTTGTTTCATTATGTTTTTTATGATTGATAATAAAAAAATCAAATTTATTTTTTTAACAATAAGTAGAGACTATTTTATTATATTTATAGCAAAATTATGACATTTTGTTCAGGGTAAAACTATGAGTTGTAAAGTTTTATTCTTGGTAATCAGAAATACAATATGTCATTATAGAATGTACAGAATTACTTTAACCTTTAGCTTACGGGGTCCATTTTTCAGGGATATATATATATATATATATATATATATATATATATATATATATATATATATATATATATATATCGCCTGGCTTGGTGTACTTTGGATAAGTACTTTTAATCAAACTTGATTCATTTATTAATCAATTCTTCTGTTAATAATGGATTGTACGGTGTCTGAGTGTGTTTATTTTATAGATCATACTCATCAGAAACAATCCATTGGTTTTTAGACAGTATTGACACCGCTGATGAAGAAATGCTGTCAAAAACCTTATTCATACTTTTCTTTACATGTTGTTTGTTTCTGGATGCAAGTAGCTTTAGAGCTAATACTGGTTTTCTCTTTAATCTTATTCTTATATATATATATATATATATATATATATATATATATATATATATATATATATATATATATATATATATATATATATATATATTATTTGGGGGGGGGTCACGTATTCTTGGGATGGATACATGCTACCCCACTCCATAACGAAACGGTTAATACTTAAATAAACTGTTTATTCAGTTTTTTCAGGTTACAAATTAAATATTCATAAGAAGTTCTTAATTTAAACTTATTTGTTTAATTAAAAAAATTTAAATGGGATTATAATTTATCAGAGGATTGTTCTATAGAATAATAAATATTTGAAATGTTAGAACTTTAAATTAAAGTATTTTAATGTTAGAATAAAATATTTTTTGGTAATCGTTTTAAATGTTTAAGAATGAAATTTGATAATTTCGGGATGCAATTAATAAAATATCAAAAAAAGCCTCCATAAAAAGCAAACATTATTAATTTTTTAAGAATATTTTGTAAATTTAGTTTCATATTTCCTTATTCATTAAATGAGAACTGTACGTAATGTATCTCTAAGGAACAGCTATAATTGCTTCTCCAACCATTATTACGGAAATGGAGGGTTTTTAGAAAGATAATATAACATTTTCCTTTTACTATTTTCGTGTTATGTCATTATATCTCTCTTCATCCATGTCGACGTTGATATTTGTACTACGAAAGACACTTCGTATCTCGCAGAAATGTTTTGAAAAAAATTGCCTAATTTGACTTGGGAAGAAACTAATCTGAAAATATTATTTTTACCGTGGTTACGTTTCAGTTTTGATATGCTTCCCAGCGAAGTTGAATAATTTTAAATAAAGTGATACCTCGGCAAGGTACCGGAATCACATTCGTTAGTTGAAGTGATTTCCCGTAGTTTTCTATAGAAAATCTTATAATTCGTCCTGGAGGCTGTCCTGCATTTAAAAATAAGGTTTATAAAATAGCAAAAAGCACACTATGAAAGGGTAATGAGTCACCAAATGCCGAAATTAAAATCTACACAGTTGGATGCAAAAGACTTGAAAGTAAATTGGAAAACTGACTTCTCATTCAACTATTAATACTGAAAATATATTATACACTTTATACTATTAAACTGAAAATCTATGCAAAACGATTTTACTATTCTTCCAAATTTTCAAAGTTAATTCAAGGTATGCCATCTCTTCTTCAGTAGTTGACCTTTGTCTCTTAGAAAGGAGATGGTCAAAAGTTTTCAGTTTAGATGAGCTCCTAAAATGGTCCGACCGTAAGTGTTTGCCTCTTTATGTTTGAATGCGCATCTACTAAAACATTCGAATTAATATTCGTTAGCCTAGTCCGAAAATCAGCGAAAAATATATTCTTTTATTCAAGGTATGTCTACTCTTCTTCAGTAGCTGGCCTCTGTCTCTTTGCAAGAAGAGAGGTCAAAAGCTTTCAGTTAAGATAAGCTTGTAGAATGGTCCGACCGTCAATGTTTGATTCTTTATGTTAGAATGCGTATCTACTAAAACATTCGAAACCATATTCGTTAGACGAATCCGAAAAAAATTTAAAAAAATCGTTTGCCTACAAATTCATTAGCAGTGTCCCTTGTTAGTCAAGGTATCACCGTATTTCGAAAACAACAAAACTACTTGAAAAATCACAGGAAAATGACCATGTCAATTAGAATACCAACAAAGAAAATATAAACTATGTTTATTTAACAATTTTTTTGCAGTAAAACACTATTTACTTCAATTCTTCTCCCACCGTCACATTTAAATACAGCGAGAACTTGCGATAAACTAGTGGATTTTTCTTGCATCCTTTCAGTACACCGTGAAATACCCTTCTCACGATTTGAAAGTAAATTGCTGGTATAATCTACAGACAGTGAAATGAAATGTAAACCACAAACTCGTTGCTTTTGTCACTCATGCCCCCTGGCCGAAGTATTCCAGATAAGGACATATAGCCTTGAGGTTGTAGGGGTGCAGCTCCGTTTTACAATGTCAAAAGAAGGATCGGAGACCGATATTGTCAGGTGACAAATCCATTTTGACCGAGCATCTCCAGGGCTGACATCTGGGAGATCGTACCTTCTCCCACCCTCTTTGAACTCATACAATGACTTTCCCGTATACGGATGCAACGTGCCCAAAGCCGGCTAGAAACGAAGGCATTTAATGTGTGGCGCTGTTATTTTGCTGTTTGTTCAAGTTAGTTAATGCCGCTTATTGAAATTCACTCCTTCAAATTAGTGGTGACGTCACTTGACAAATCTGACGTCACGGCCTGGGGAAAAGAACTCGACTGTGATATAAACAAGCAACCGCAGTTCACAGCAACTCAGTCCCGTCTTTATCATACCTTGCTAGCTCCGGCACTTTACGTGGCTGCATTCTTAGCCACGTATTCACCATTAGTTATTGTTACATTATAATTTTCTTTAACGAGCAATAAAAAAATTTAACGTTTATTTTTCTTTTTAATCTTGTTAACAAATAGACAGGACGAATGGTGTCAGATGACAATTTGTGTTTTCTTGAACACTAGAATACGTACAAAATAGGTTCCAGAGGTCACCACAAATGGCTTTCGTTGGGATCCAAACGGAGTATAGCCCCCTCAATTTCATGCTGAAAGAACTACCACTAGGCAACATCGGGGCCATTAACCCATTAGTTCATATTATGCCTCAATTCATTCGACAGAAACATATCTATGGATAAATGAAAGCATATTCTGATGACAATAAAATAAATTTTCTATAATTGTACTTCATTTGGCTGGGACAACGTTGCATGGAAACGTCGTTGAGGATTAATCGCAGATTTCTCATAAAGGTTGTTCTCTGAAAAGGTAAGAAATTACTGATAGATTAAAGTTATACATTTTATAAGAGTACCTCTTGGGCGGGGACCGATTCTCACAAGAAAGTGTGTAGGTGTAAACTTTTTGGAAAAAGTGCTACTAGTTAGGTCTCAAAAGAATAGAAAAGGATAAATCCCACGTTTGGAAAACAAATTTGACAGAAGGGAAAAAAATTCCATCATGTGGGAGAAAATTAACACATTATCTGTAATATTTTTTTTAAATAACCATATAAATTTAAAAATTATTTTCTTTATATAGCAGATTACTTCTATTTTTTATACTACGTCTAGGTACTTTAATAAATGTTACCTTCCCTAAAATTCTTTTCAGAAATTTGTTTTACGCTGCAAGTAATCTTTTGAAGAATTTATTACTCAATAATACATTTTATTACTGATTGCACTTCTAATATAAGTTGAAATTTTCTTCCCTTAAAGTACCTACAGTAAAAAGTTAAACTTCATTTTTCTCGTAAAATATTATTTCGTAAATAACTTTAAGGCTTATATCGATCAAAAGAAGTTATAAGATTATTTATCAGAAAAGGGTTTATTTGTCCTGAGCTACTCAACTATAAAACCTAATGTGATTTTTTTAACTGTTGTAGATTTTATTTTCTTGAAAACTTACTCCTTATTGAATTGATCTGAACTTTTCATCGGTATCTCTATCTACTTATTTATATATACAAGGAACGTTTGATAAATCAGTGCTAAATTAATGAAAATGACATTTTTAAAAGAAGTTTTTATTTGAAGGCCGTATTTGAATAGTCGTACAACTCAATTATTGTTGATTTTGAGATACAGAGCCTTAAAGTCTAGTGAGTGCTGAGAAATGACTGCTTAAGCCTGATTTGTAATGACCTCTGTTGGAAGCAGATGTAAGCTGGAAGTGTACCAGTTTAAAAATAAGATAGAGATGACTTGTATGAACATGAAAGTGAGGCAACACCATTTTATTTAACGTGTAGTTGGACCATCATTAAAATAAGGCCTTCATTTATTTTTATAATATTCTTTTTTAAGGCTGCTGTATGGTAACACTATTGCATTAGCTCACCTCAATGTTAATCCATGGAGAAAATTTGTCTACTATTTACAGCTACATAAATGCTGATAATCCAATAAAAATGGTACTTTCAGATAGACTGAACTTTTCTGCGCCTCGCAACAGGATTCATTTTATAAATTTCATCCACCAAAGGAATTGATGAGCGTATAAAATACGCTATGCTAGATTTTTCACCGAATAATTTAAATTTTAAAATATTATTTGTATTTAAAAAAAAGGAAAAATGCTCTAAGGTGTAAAATTTCTTTCTCTATTACGGACTACAGTTTAAAAATACTCTTTAAATTCTAGTCAGCAATCCTTGCTCAAATTTTCTGAATGGGTTAACATTGAATTGAGCTAATCCAATAGTATTAGTACATAGCAGCCTTAAAGTCGATACACTTTGTCGAATGATTTTCAAATATTTTTACCATGTTTATATTAACTTTCTTTCTTGGTTGTGTGTTTGTGTGTGTGTTTGTCAAGTACAAATCTTGCAATCGATTTTTAACTAACTTCCCGACTAGCTAGACATTTGAAACTTTTAGAATAGCTCAGAACATGATGACAATACATTTTTTAATACTTTTAGCCATCTTTAAGCAGAATTAAATTAATTTTCAGTTATTTTCAGTTACTTTTGCTTTGTAGACTGGTACAGCCATCTATTGGCCGGAACCGGAACGAAAAGTTATATGCAAGTTAACTTCCAATTAACTTTATTTTCTTTTGAAGTTGAGTTGATAATTCATCAAAACAATTTTAATAGAGTAATTATTAATACATAGAATTGTCAAGTTTATATAATTTAACAGAAAATTTAAAAAAAAACATGGTATATAAAAAGTTCTTTTTATCTTGTAATTGTTATGCCTTTTATTGAGAATGACTTGTCTAATTCTGTGAAATAAGCGTTTGTTTTACTTATCACTTCGGACTTGGATGCAGATATATGCCCTGCAAAACATATTTTTAATATTTGTGAATAAATAATAATCCGAGGGGGCCAAATGGGAAAAATAATGGATGATGGGGAAATATTTCACAAACTAACAATTCTAACAATTTTGCCGCCATAATCGCAGATAATTTTGCCGTAGCATTATTTTGAAGGAAATTATTATTTTGTCACTAAATGAAGCCTTTGAGTCATGATTTCACTCTAAAATTGATCCAGTAAAGATTTTTAGTACTCTCGAGTGAATTTTTTGCGCTATTCTAAGTTTTGAATAAACATTATATCATGAACGTCCAACACGAAAAAAAAAAAAGAAAAAATGTCGTAACCTTTTCTTTTGATGAAACTGCTTCAACCCACTATTTTGACAGTTCTTTTCGTTTCTGGCTGGCAGTCATTTATCTATATTTCATCAGATTTATTTCAATATAATTTGAAATTGGTCTTCTAAGTGTCCAGTCGTTAAAAGTTTTCGATCGATTGTTAACAAACATGGCACCCATCTGGCCGAGAACTTTCTCATGTATTAATGGTCATGCAAAATATTATTCTCGCGCTATGACATGTCCCAAATATTTTTTTTTTTTCATTACCATATCATGAATTTTGTTAACTGGTAACGTAGGGACCCGAGGAGGGCCACCAACATTCAATGTCACTTGTACTAGTTCGGCAGCAACGAAAATTAACTGAACTTGCAAATCAGTGACTGGTAAATCATTCTAAGAGAAAGTGCAGACTCACCTTGATAGTTATCAAACCCTGCCTTAGTTTCGGCCTTTGTTTTACACATCAAAATTAATGTTTTAACAACGAACTCATTTTTCTTCTTTGTGTGAGCAGTAACAAGAGCTGACTGACAAAAGTGGCTGTCAATCCTAGACTACATATCGAATTTGTCCACAATTTTTTATGCGTGTCGTTGAAGCATGCTAAACGGGGAGAATGAATATAAGTTAAGTGCAGCAGCGCCATCTCTCGGACTCTGCATAGACTTATCAAACGACCCTGCTATTATGAAATATATAAATCAATCAATCAATCTCTCTCTCTCTCTCTCTCTCTCTCTCTCTCTCTATATATATATATATATATATATATATATATATATATATATATATATATATATATATGTATGTATGTATGTATGTATGTATGTATGTATGTATATGAAATAATCTCTTAGTATGAAGCTATTGGTCATAGGGCTATTTGAAACATTTTGCCAGTTACTTAAAAGGTGTTTATTTAATAAGACTACTATTGCAAATAATTTATCATATTTTTCAATCCTTCCTGTACATAAAAATGCAACACTTAGGTCTAGGAATCTAACCTAAAACCCCCTTGAATTTCGAAAGGATGTGCTGGTTATCATGCCAACTTCCCTAAAATACTGAAAAAAATTAATTCACATGTGTTCTGCAGTAGAAATTAACAGAACTAGTGCAAGAAAACCTTATTTTAGGGAATAGAACTAAACTGGCACGATTTTATACTCAACCAAATCAACCAATAATTTTTTAACGTATGATTACGTTCCTTCATAACGTTCCTTCGGAAAGGAAAATTTCAGACGTTAAAACCGTTCATTCATTCTTCCTCGCGAGCTATAATTTTGGCTGCGTGCCAAACCCAGTCTATCGCTTGGACGCATTAAACAGAAAAGTACCAAGATGCGTCAAAGTTTTCACATACATATATGTAATATATACATACGTACATTTATATAGATACGTAAAAAAGGTAAGCAACGAGAAGTAATCCTTCGTTAATAACCCGCGGTAGTTTCGTTAGAAGAGACTACCTGAATTTTTTTTAAAAATTGTATTTGATATACATAATAGGAATTTATTGACTTTTTGTTCTGCTCACGAAGAAAAAAAGAACTGGAAAAGGAGGTACTCTCTTTTTTTTCTTTTTAAATGGCCTTTTTAGCTGTAGAACATGACAACTTTAAAATCTAGTTTCCACAAATAGAAAAAATCAAATAGTTTAAAATGATCAGATACGGTTCAATCAGAATAATTGCAATGCAAAGATTTTTTGAATTTTTTTATTATTATTATTTTTTAGTATTATTATTTTTTTATTTTGAAAAAAAATCGTGATATAAAGAATAGTGTGTATCCAGAACCTACGCATTCCGCAATAATTCTGCTATAATCGTTGATGTTAATATTTATTCACTCTGTTTTGTGGTATTGACTCAGAGTAATTTATTACCCCCTTGCGAACTGGTGATTAGGCCTAAAAAACTCTTGGCTCAGCGGAAATACGGCCACATTTTTTTTTCTTTCCAATGTTTGTTTCGAGAGCAAACTCCTGTCACGAGTATATCCTTTGATCAATATTTATCTACTCTAATAAAAGACGGGAGAACTCGGATAGATAATGAGGGAATTCGATTTAAAATTAATTAGTTCGAGGAAAACTTGCTGCCTAAAACGCATACAATTGAAAATTTTCAAAATAACCGTGCACGCCAAACATAAATAGAGAGCAGGTTCATTAAAACTGGGGTATGCTGAAAATAATCTGTAAACAAACTTAAAAACGTCCCGGGTTATTAAGCTGAATTGCACGAATATTTAAGACTGAAAGTCTATTTTGGTTGACGAAATGTGAATGACAGTGAAATTTTTGTAAAATAGTATTAAAATGCTGGAAATGTAAGCTTGACATTTAATTAATGGTCTAAGTCTAAAATTGACACGAAATTCAGAAAAGATCTAATTATAAAATTGCTTAGCTTTTTTTCACTCGTCTGAAAATTATTCCTTCCTATAACGAACTACCCAATCCGACTTTTTGTCTGTTATTTATTCAGTTCACTTTAGACAAGGAATTGTAGAACCGGGTAACATAGAAGAATTATTGAAATACAAAACCCGGTTCTGATCGTTGTTTTTGTTATATTTAAAGTTGTTTCTATTGTTAACTGCACGGAATCGTATTCCAGACCAGGTCCATAATGGCTAGTGGGCTGAGGGTTGCAGCTTCCGTTTAAAATGGCACCAAAAGGGTCGGAGACCAATTTAGCCAGGCCCCACCTCAATTTTTACAGAGCAGCCCCCAGGGGTGGCATCTGGATGGATCGTACCCTCTCCAACCCTGGCTGACCTCATAGAGTGACTTTCAAGTCTATGGATTTAAGGGCATCCAGGACACAAAATTGTTCGAATTTTCGAAAAAAAATGTCTTGCATTAAAAATTGTTTTGTTCTTTTACCTTAACATGATGTTTAAATCATGTTTCTATCTTAAATAGAAAAGGATAATTTTCTTTATTTATTTATTTTTTTATTTTTTTTTTATTATTTTTTTTTGTGTGTGCAACGTTCTAATAGTACCCAATTGTCGTTTAAACCTGTAAGTGCGTTTTATCGTCATGATGGGTTTTTTCCCCATTCCTCGTATTTAAATTGTTATAAGTCAAGAACCGTTAAAGATAAATGGTTGAAACTTGGAACATGTCTTTTTCAACTATTTTACTTTAATTTTAATTCAGCAAATTTGAAAAAAATATTTACTTTTGAAAATATGATTTTTAAAAAATAAGTTACATAATTTATTTTGTAATTTTTAATCGAAATATTTTTAATTTCTTTAAAAATTAATATTTAAAAAAATGCTGAATCAAAATTAAAACTTACATATTTCTGTTTAATTTTAATAAAAAATTTTGAAATTCGACAAATAATATTTCGAGTTATAAAGATTTTAAATTACCCCATTTTTATTAAAAAATTTTAATTTAAAATATTTTAAAAACATTTTGAGAAATTTTATTATGTGATTTTGTTTACAAATTATATGGTTGACCATCATAAAAAAATTCAAGATTTTAACTCAATAAATAAAAAAAAAATTAAATATGACACGGACCCCCTTGACTTGTACTTATCCGGCCTACACACGGAGGTAATTTAATGGCGCTTATCAGGATTCAATCCGAGCACCCTTAGCACCGAATGCCGACGCGCTACAACTAGGCTACCTGAAGACCTTCTGATGGTTGTAAAATCGAGAATCAGAAAGTAGCAAATCTTAGGTTGGATAAACAGTTTTACCACGCTTCAAAACATCACTATCTATATTTAATGAATTCTTTGTATTAAGCGAAATTCACAGTATTAACGACTTTATCTTCCTCGCCTGTCTTAGAAGTCAATCCCCTCCTGTAAAAGGGTATACCAGATATTAAAGTATCACAGAAATCTTGTTTTGTTAATCCAATGTCAAAATCTTCTCTAGTTGCAGAATTAGATGCGGCGTAAACTTAGTAATAATAAATAGTTACTAGTCCGGTCCCTTATAGCTACCGGAACTATAGTGATTTCTATAATATTTCTTTTGATGAACAATAATTTATGTTTATTATTTTAATTATATGCAGTATATATTTTTGTTTGATGCTCCACCTCTTTGGAACATCTTATACATATTGCAATCTACTTGTACTGTAAATTTTGTACTGCAATCCGCAATAACGATGTTTCTTTCCGAAGTGGGATGATGGACTGAACTTAGTGACTAATAAAAATTTACAGAAATACCGGATTAGGAATTCTTTTTTTTCTCCAGTGAACTCAACGTTTACGCCTTGCTTAACACATAACAAAAGCGAAACATAGGTCTAAAGCTGCATATATGCTGGCGATGTATATTTTTGCTTCATGTTCCGCCGCTATATTTTTACTCGCTTTTTGCTTTTTGTTATATTTCAGCGTTTTAAGTTCAAGTGAGAAATATATCCGTTTCGATTAACCCCTTCCTTCTCGTTCCCTTCAAAATTACTGGGTGATGTTTCGCCTTCTATTTCTAGTGCCCGTGATATTTCCTGACTGACGTTCTTAAATGTAACTCACAAAAAAGATTAAAACAATCCATTTCATTTATCGTGAAAAATTTTTATTTCCTATTTGACATACCAGATGGCAGCACCAGACTATTTATAATGTAACTTTAGATTTATTTTTTTAACTAGATGTGGCAGATCAAGAACTAGATGGAATCCTCCTGAAAAAATAGACATTTTTAGTATCGTTTTCTTGAAATTTTTGCGATCCTTAATGGGTTAATATAGCTGTCTTCAATCGGCAAGAGTTATCGTTTATTTAGGGCGAAACTTTTCAGGTTCAACAAAATGGCGAAAATGCGATAAAGCACTGATTCAATGATGCAGGACGAGATACGCTCCGGTGCATGTGAAAATTCGCCAACCAACCCAAAATGTCGAAACATTCTTGAATGACAAAACAAAAAGTTACTTAACAAAAAAATAATGATTAAAAATTTATTACTATTCTTGAATTAAAAGTTACACAAATTGATTTAAATAAATAAGCTTAAAATAATCCCAATTTTTGAGAAAAATCAAAATTATTTTGCATTCTTAGTAACCTATGGATTGTAAATGGCAGAGCAATCTTTGGTTTGACTAACAAATAATAATATTCAGAAATGAAAGGTCAAAGTTTAAAGTAGTTAATAAGGGATTATTTTAAAATTCAGTATCTAATCTTCTAAAAATTTAAGAGCTCATTGACATATTTTCCGCTAATTAATAATATGTATATTATTTTGCATTTTTTATGGTCTTTGATCAAGATTCATCACTAAAATGCAACTTTATGTTATTTTCCTCTGTCTACTTTAGCTTGTCTAATTATTAAATATTTTTTGCCTCTTTATACTTTTTTTCTACTTAATTTTTATCCTTTCTAATTTTCACCAGCATGGCATCAATCTTCGTCTCGTACTTTCCCAAATTTATTTTTTCCTCATTTTAGTAAATTATTTTTTCATTAGGTCTAAATGAATGTCTAATATTTTACTCTCTTTTTTTCCTTCATAATAAACCACTTTTTTTTAAAATCTGGGATAACTTTAACACGCCGTATTTGGATAAGAAAAAAAATACTGGCTCCCATATCAAAATTAAATGTTCTACTTCAACCAAGTATTTTTTATTCAATTTTTTTATCCTCATTATTGACGCTTTAATCTTTCATTGGCTCTTTCTCTGAATTCTTAAGAGTTATTACAAGTTTCCCGCGATAACTTGCGTCAAAAATTAATATTTTTTGGACTTTTTGTATTAGGACATTCTTTTCATTTGTATATACGTTTAATCACTTTATTTGTCCTTTTTCTAAGGAAGACTTGTCTAAATAAAGAAGTATATTTTTTAATCCCAAAGAGTTATTTTTTTCATTATTTTTTCATCGGAGGAAAGAAGTGGAAGCAATTTTTTTTAATATTCAATTATGAATAAGATAAGGTTAAAAAAAGGTTATTAAGCATCAGGATGTTAAAAAAATTACCTGGAATTATTTTCTTTAGATATGATGCAAGAATTTCTTTAATTATTACGTAAAGGAAACTTGTAGTGGATGCTAAACCTCAGCTTCTAAGAGTTTTCAATGAAAAAAAAAATGTATAGAAGAAAATTAGTCTCGAATTTATATATTTATATCTATTGAGATCACGAAGTATTAAGTTTGTATGAATTAAGTATGAATTTATTCACATTTGCCTGTCTTAAACCCACAGTAAAGTTTTTACTGTGGGTTTAAAGAATCTGCTTTTTATTCATTAGTATGTTATTTTGATAGAATATCAGAATATGTGGTAAATGTTAGCATAATGTAACAGAACTTAAATAACAAATTTAAATAAAAATAAATTAAAAAAAATATTATTTGATTTTTATTATGTGTATTTGCAATAATTAAAAATACAAAAAGAGTCTAAATTTATTTTAACAATAGTTGTAATTGTAAACTGTTTGATACAAGCCTATAGTTGCACCTATTTTCCATATATACTGCTCATAGTCACGTTTTAAGCTTTCATAATATGGTTAAAAATTATAATAGTATAATCTTTCATGATTTATGATGTCAATAGCTATCAGAACTGTGAAGTTAGTAGCAATCAGAAAATATATATATACAAGCACCAATAAATGATGCAGCAGTCAGTAATTTATTTGACATCGCAAATCACTAATAAAATTATGAGAGTTTTTCTCATTCAATTATAAGGGTTCTTCTTTTGGGCATTTTTCTAATCACAGATTAGAAAAGCAGAAAGAAACAAGGTTCCCAATCTGATTAGAAAAATGTATTTTTCTGTAGCCATAGTAAAAAAAAATTAAGTAATCGTCCTACTAAAGTACTATCCCTAAACCATCTTTAAAATATATATACAGTGGTACCTCGACTTACGAATTTAATTCGTTCCATGACGGAACTCGTAACTCGAAATACTCGTATCTCGAATAAATTTTCCCCATTGAAATGAATGGAAAAGCCATTCAGTCGTTCCGGGCTCCCCCCAAACACAGCAATTTTTGGTTACATGTTTTTAAATAAGAAAAATGTGCTTATAATTGACGAACGTTGTATAAAAACGCAATACAATAGAATGTACTGCAATAAACTCGTTTTATTAAGTGTAATATACAACATTTACCTTGCAGATCAGACTTGAAGATGCTGATAGAAGAGGAGGAGAAAAGCTGAAACGAAAAATTAAATCTTATTCGTTGTTTTTTGATCTTTTCGCCACATTTTCCTGGCTTTCGCTTTTATTACGAGCTATAAGTGTGGGCAGAGCAAGCTGCCCCGGGTGATAATTGTTGAGTGTTAATCTCTCGGTTTAAGAATCGATAGTAGTCTTAGAATAATATTATAGAAATGTATAATAATTGTACATAAAGGTTGTAAATATCATATGCTTCTCGTGTTCTCATTTGATGAGCACGTGGCATTCGCTGCACAAAGTAGCTGTGGGGTATGTGAAGCTTGCTCGTAACCCGAATTTTAGCTCGTAACTCGTAAAAAATCTGCCGAGAGAATGCTCGTATCTCGAAAAACTCGTAAATCGAGACACTCGTAAGTCGAGGTACCACTGCATAACTGTTGAACTATCATCCCCGTATACGTACTCTTTTATCTTTCCTATCTCTTTATTATTTTTAATATAATGTTCATTTCATCTCGTCAATCCGAGCACTTTTGGAAATCCAAAATTTGAGGTTTTGGCCCAAGCAATGCAAAAAAAAAAAAATTATATCCTCTGGAGATCATGTGGTGTAGATTAGAAAATATGAAGAGAAAATTTTCCCGTAGCTTTGCATAAAGAGTGAAGATCCGTGTTTTAGACAGATGTACCGGCTTAACACTATCCTGCAAGTCGAAATCATTTCCCTTCAGCACACGTAAGGCAGGATTTCGCTAAAAATTAACATTCTCTCTGGGTATCATATTTAAATTTAGTATTTCGTATATGGAATTTAATTTTTTCAATTAATTTAAATTTAAACTTCAAGTCAAAATTTTAATGAGAAAAAAGTATTTCTTGAATTATTTAACAGCAGTTAACTAGGACTGTGAGATGTTTTTTTTCAGCTATAAAAAAATAAACCTAAAATGAGCTTCTTTATCATCAGCTTAATGAGTTAGTCAAACAGATTTTCCCATAGCGTACAACAATATATCTACATTAATATATAATAATAATGACGTACATATATACCTGAATTTTTAACGGAAAAAATTCAATGAATTAATAATCTTTTGATGCTTGATATGGAAATTGGCGTCTGTGCTCTCCTTCTGTTATTTATAAGCAAAGCTTATATATATATATATATATATATATATATATATATATATATATATATATATATATATATATATATGTGTGTGTGTATGTGTGTGTGTGTGTTGGTGTTGGTCGGTTTCTTTTATTATCAGTTTCTCATAATAATATCACCTGCTTTTCTTGTATTGTTGTTTTAATCTATACGTCATCAAAGGCTGCAGTTTTCCGAAGGGCATAATTTGAACTATCGTTCAATTACATTCGAATTACAGGAAATGCATATTTTGTATCAGCACTTACAACATCCTTTTCAAAATGCACAGGGACATTTTTAAGTTCTCATTTTAGGTTATCATTTAGGTAACTCATTTTAGGTTCTGATAGAGGTAAAAATTATACATCATGTTCCAGAAATTGACAATATCGAGATACTATATAAACAAAAAATACTGTAAATAAGTAAAAGACTAGAAAAATTAATAAATGTTATTTAAATAGAACAGACAAGGACTTACAAAGCTACATAATGCTCTTAAATTACAAACGGGTTGTAAGGCGCTCAGTCAAAAGGCCATTATTTCATTCATAACGTTAGATAGATTGAAGTAGATGTATCGACTTATTTCAGTTCATTGAAGTTCATATATTTAGCATGTTTTTTTTCTTAATATATCCCTTTCAGATATATACATGATCACTTTTAGAGTGTGTTATCTATATTTAATGGTATGCTCTGGTGCAGAGTCTTTTTTCTTCATTTCCTTGGCCAGACGTATATGTGAGAGGTTGACCAATGACATTTCAATATCATACTCGTATTTCCCACAGCTTCAGTTCCTTTTCTCCTACAGTAAAATTAATGAAAAAGAAATGTCTCGTTATCAAGACAGCTGATTTTAATCTGACTTCTCGTTTAGAATGCCGTGAGATGCGCCCTTATATATCACATGATTCCTAATTAGAATCAGACTCGAAGACCAATGATCTACCTAATGAAAGTAATACATTCTTATTTAATTCGGAGACCGAGTGTTTCTGACTGTGATAGACTGTATACGAAGGACAAATTTTTATTAGCAACTCGCTAATTATTCTTTCTCCCGCCTTGCCTGAAAGCAACGTGGGCTCCAGTTTCCTGCAGTTTGCGATCGCATTAGGCTAATATATGATGCTTCCCTAACAACACAGTGATTAAGTTGCCCCGGCTGGATTCGATAACGCAATTTGCGTGTAATACATCAAGGACTAGCTTGTTATTCAAGGAATGTACGAAACGAATGTTTTTTTTATGTTTTTTGAGTCGCTTCTTATGAAAGTCATTACTAGTGGTAATTATAGCGCATTATATAACAAAATTCATCAAAAAGTCTCAAAAAAGTGCATTTTTATGCTCTTTATTTAAAATGTACTACATAAAGTTTGATTCAGTTCTTATCAAAGATGTATCTAATAGGCAATTTATGGTGTATTTTGTAACAAAATTTACCCAAAATTCTCAAACAAAGTTCATTTTTATTCTCTTTATTTGGACTATATTAAGCTGCTTGATTCAGGTCTTATGAGAGATGTAACTGATAGGTATATGTAAAATGTAATATTGAAGAATATTCACCCAAAATTCTCATATAAGCGCATTTTTAAACTATTTATTTAAATCATACTACGAGTAAGCGGATTCAGTCAGTTCTTAGCTAAGATGTAATTGATTGATAATTAGTGTGTAATATTTAACGAAATTCACCCAAAATTCTCAAACAAGCGCAATTTTAAACTCTTTATTTAAATAATACTTTGCTGCTTGAATCAGTTCTTATCTAAGATGTAATTAATGGATAATTAGTGTGTAATATTTAACAAAATTCAGCAAAAATTCTCACAAAAGCGCATTTTAAAACTATTTATTTAAATCATACCATGTAGCTTGAGTCAGTTCTTATCAAAGATGTAACTGATTGATAATCACTGTGTAATATTTAACAAAATTCACCAAAAATTCTCAAAAAAATCCGCATTTTTATGCTATTTATATAAAACGCACTTTTAAGCTTAAGTCAGTTCTCATCAAAGATATAACCAATAGGAAAGTTTACTGCATTTAGCAAAATTTATTCAAAGTTGTAAAAAACGTGCAGTTTTATACTCACACTATACAACGTGAGCAAGTGCTTATCAGAGATGTAACTGATTGGCAGAGTTAGGGCTAAAAATGGGTAGCTACCTCCCTCAAAATGGAATCTATAAAGATTTGTCCTTTCCCCGTTCGTGTTTGCCTTCAAACGAATTGTGGAAGATAAGACTCAAAATGGTGGTGTACTTGTTGTGCATCGATGTTTTTTATTCTGCCATCTTGTAGAGCCCAGTTTATCTCTATATTTTGAGTGCGACTGCCTGTTTGTGGGTACAAAAATTTTCTTGTTATTCACTTTAGAGTTGATGCAGCCAGATTCTTTTAGTTCTTGACTGTCGTGCATTTTCAAGCAATTCGAAACAATTGACCAGACTTCTTGAATATTTTCATTGATTTCGAGCATTAAAGTTACGGTCGGGGAACGTGACAAGAAAAGTTTCTTTTCGTTTCGAGCCAAATACCCACAAAATATTATTGTGCGTGGTTTATTCTTCCTGAATTTCTATTTTGCATCTTGTGAACATGCTCTCGTCGATCTCACCAATGCAGCCTGGACTACAGCTTTTTTTCTGATTTCTTTCATCGACGGAAGATTGTCGTTGGCAAGCAATTTCTAAATTCGGTTGACGTAAAAATTAAAACCTAAGTAAGAAACTATTTTCAAACGTTTTCACTGAGTACAAAAGCTCTGAAAATGTTTCCTGCGGCAAATATTACCCGAAATTACATCTGCATGGATTTTTAATTATTACTAGCCGCTGCGCGACCAGCATGGTCGCTTTTAGTTTTATATTCTCTTTTGCAAAACAACGCAACTGAAAGTAACATATATAAGGAATGTTACCATTACCTGTCATCACAAATATCTGTTGTAAGGGGTATTCTCTATAAGGCTGATTCTAGAACATCGTGATCAAAAAATGCGAATTTCTATTACCTCAGAAAAGAGTTAAATATAAGACTGAGAAACCCAACATCAATGATTTTAAAAATTACATCCCTCTTTGTATGTACTATTTTTCAAAATTAAGATATCTACACTTTATCATTACAACAAATAAGAAATTGTTGGGGAAAATTTTAAAATATAGTGTTGATTACATCACTCTCTGTATGTATTACTGTTCACAATTCAGATATCTACACTTAATCATATCGAATTATAAATTGTTGAGAAAATTTCTTCACTTATAAAAGGGAGTAAAAATTCAGCAATACTGAAAAAAGTGTAGAAAATTAAACATTACTGGTTGTTTATTGCTATGCCGGCGACGGTTCAGCCGGCGACGGTAACCTCGCGATTATTTATGTTTCCTGTTTCACGCCTCGCTCTTAATGAATTATTTCTTCGCTTTAATTCTTGAGACTGTTCCCAATTTTCACTTGATCGTGCAGCTCGCTTTCGAACGTTCCTGAGTTCAGTGCGTAAATCCATGTTGACACGCGGTTGCAAATTGCGGACGGCCGCTAATGTTTACATCTGGTAGTGGCAGCCGTTGCCATTCGGAGTGTAGAAATATCGTCGATTTTTGTGCCGTATACCTACGCGTTTTATATATATATATATATATATATATATATATATATTATTATTATTATTATTTTTAAAGTTTATACACAATACGGGAAACAAATATTCAAAACCAAATAGTACTTCAACAGATTTACAGTACTTTAATTTTTGAATTTAGAAATCGTAACTTTAAAAATAATTATGTATATAATTGCAAAAATAGTTTTATATAAAACTACGTCTGATGAGAATAATTCATTACCAAATTTGGGTTCATAAAAAATAAAAATTTAACATTTTCGTGGATTTTTATTCATCAAAAGTTCAAATGAAAGTCCACATGTTTGGTTCCAATATCTGTGTTTTACTGTATGAAAAAATATATTATACGTAAAAAAATATTTCACACCCAGGTCAAAAATGGATGCACACAGACTGGTACTTTGAAGCTACACACCCTGAAATCACAAAAAAAATGATATCCGATGAAGATTTTCAGTACTGCTGCGGTATCGAAAGGACGCATATGCTGTTATAAAAGTACATTTCCCCCTTTCTGTCGTAAAAGTTCAACAAGACCCTGAAGGTCATCGGTTTTCGTGCGTATTGATCCAATTTGGATGAAAAGTCCAATGTGCCATATAATACGCATGCAAAATATCTTTAATTCGATCCATTGACGTGTTGATGACTATGATGGATTTATAGACAATGCAGATTTCTGTTAATGATCTACTAATTTACTACCTTTTCAACAACTTCAAACACTCCGGTATCTTTACTTCTCTGTTTTCAAACATTCATTAATTAGACTTATGGTATAAAACGAAATCCACGAATTTATTTTCCAGTACTTGCTGGATGTACAAGTAGGTTGCTAACTGCGTTTTTTAAGATATTTTGCTTTATAAAACATGGTGTTGAAAACTGTATTTTAAACATTATTACCATGTTTTTATTAACTTGTTTTCTTGTTTGTGTGTGTGTGTGTGTGTGTTTGTCCAGTACAAATCTTGCAATCGGTTTTTAACTAACTTCCTGACTAGCTAGACATTTGAAACTTTTAGAATAGTTCAGAACACGATGACAATGCATTATTTTAATATTTTTAGCCATCTTTAAGCAGGATTGAATTCATTTTGAGTTAATTTTATTTTGTAGACTGGTGCAGCCATCTATCGGGTGGGACGGGAACGGAGAGTTAAACGCAAGTTAACTTCTAATTAACTTCATTTTCTTTCAAGTTGATGGGATAATTCATCAAAAAAATTTTAGAAAAGTATTTATTAATGCATAGAATTGTCAAGTTTATATGATTCAACAGAAAATTTAAAAACATGGTTTATAAAAAGTTCTTTTTATCTTGTAATTATTTAAAAGTTATTGTTCATGAAGAAACACAGTGTCGTCTACAAAAATTGTGGTATTATATGCGCAAAGCATGGACGTGATTATTCTTTCAGCGTATGTACCACGGGTCGATCTCTATATCCTATCCTCAACGAATCTTTCCAGAATTTTGTGGTAGATTCAAACTACGAAAAGTCAAATTAACAGAAGGATTATTCTCATTTTAGGTACAACTCATATATTTATATATCCTTGTAATCTACATATAGGTTGATTTAAAAAAAAGCAACGATCAGTGTTAAAATATCAACTTTTAACTGAATAACTCCAAACTGCAACTAATCAGGAATGCCAGATTTGAACAATTTATAAAAACAAATGAAACAAAAATAACCATTAAAGCTATTAAAACTGTTCAAAAATTTAAATGTTTTAATTTTTCTAACGATTGGAGAACAACATTTTTAATAAAAACTTTAACAAAAAACACCGCGTTTTTATAAAAAAAAAACGCTCAAAATTTCTTTCATATCCAATGTATATTTTTCCCGTTTTTTGCCCTTCTAAATATACAAACATTGCACATTTCTCACTCCTAGGGGTGAGCAATATAACCACTGTTTGTATTGGTCGCCTCTAGTATATACTATGAATTATAATTTTACTTGTACCACCTTCTTTTGACTCACTAGAGCTTAGCCGACAGAATTGGTTACTAATGTGTTTCCCTCATATATGTATCAATTTGTATCGATATATGCTAACAATTATCTATTTCATAATGTGTGTAAAATATACATGTATTGAATGGCGAGGAGGACATTTTATAAGGTTTTATTTTTTAATGTATTAAAATCATTACGTTACCATAAAGAGTTTTTAAAGTAATTCACATAGAAAAGCCCTGTATATATCTTTTGAAAAAAATTACATTATGGCCGTAACAACATTATTTAGTACACGCATGAGTTTCTGGATTGTTTTCAAGTTATTCGACAACAGTTTACATAGTAGTCTAAAGTTTGATATCAGTTACTGCACAAACTATAAAAAAAATTAAAATATTTTCTAATCCTTGAACAAACAAATTAGTCGCCATCGCTTTTAATTTTTTACCATGTTTTATTAACTCGCTTTTTTGTTTGTGTGTGTGTTTGTCCAGTACAAATCTTGCAATCGATTTTTAACTAACTTTCCGACTAGCTGCACATTTGAAACTTATAGAATAGCTCAGAACGAGATAACAATGCATTATTTTAATACTTTTTGCCATCTTTAAACAGAATTGAATCTATTTTCAGTTAATTTTGTTTTGTAGACTGGTGCAGCCATCTATCGACCGGGACGGGAACGAAAAGTTAAACGTAAGTTAACTTCCAATTAACTTCATTTTCTTTCAAGTTGATGGGATAATTCATCAAAAAAGAATTATAAAAGTATTTATTAATACATAGAATTGTCAAGTTTATACGATTCAAAAGAAAATTTTAAAACATGCTGTGTAAAAAGTTCTTTTTATCTTGTAAATATTAACCCTATGTTTTTCTTTTGACTCGTAAAAAACCTTTTCGATCGCATGGTTTTTAAGTACATGGCTGTAGACGTATAAAAGCAAATATATATCTATATACCTCCAGCTTGCAGGTTGTCTTTGTAGGTTTCGCCATTGTTGGCATAACCGATGAGTACGCTGGAGAAGGACGAATTCCTAACGCGGAATTTCTATAAAATTTTAATAGACACTAATGCAGTCAACCAGCTCACTTCAGATAGGTCATCTTCCTTTGTGGTGCAAAATTTCCAACCGAAGAAAATAGCAAAATATATAAAGCGTACGAAAGACATGGTGCTAAAAGAAAAATAAACTGATTTTTTTTAACAAATTTATATATATATATATAACCCAAATCCCTTTCAAGATTCTAAATTCTTCTAAATTCACTCGGGCGTGAATTATTAATTTCGTTTCCAGTTTAAAGACAGCTGCGCAGCGTACCCTCGAATATCCCAATTTCTCGCACATCTTACATAAGGTATCACGTGACATCTGACACCAGAGTCTTGGATAGCCAATCATTACTTTTTTTCATGATCAAATGACGAGCGGCCTCAAAAGTTTATATAAGATCTTGCGGTCAAAAAATCGAAGAGTTCTTAATTTTGTCTTCTCCCCGAGAAGATGTGTCGTTTCCGCGTAGTAAAAATGTAACTAAAAAGTACTGATTGTCTTCAATGCTCCTGGACGACTACCTTATATTTTTTATATCTTCGGTGTGGCATGGAGGGTCCATAATTTCTTCGATCTTCTCGGGTTGGGGTCCATCATGTTACGTGTGTGTGTGTGTGTGTATGTATATATATATATATATATATATATATATATATATATATATATATATATATATATATATATATATATATATATATATATATATAGAGAGAGAGAGAGAGAGAGAGAGATAGTGAGAGAGAGAGAGAGGCAGGCTAAAAATAGGGGGGCGGGGGAAATCGCGCGACCTTAAAACTGGATTTAGTTATTAAAATATAGGATACAATTTAAAAGTCTGGGAGCGGCATAAGGTATTACAGTGAAATCAGAATACCAACAAAGGCATGGACGTATTGCTGCCATCATAGTGAAACCAACAAACTCTCGGTGTGGAGCGGACAAATGTAAAGCTTAAAAAAACAAGTGCCAACCATGTTTAAAAAATCGTTTCATTTAAAAATTTTATTTTTATATTGTTCATTTCCGCTGTTTGATTATTTTTTTGCAAAATGCATGTAATGTACTTTTTAAGATTAAGACCTTGTTCCCTTTGTTTGTGGGGCCGAGAAAAGGGTCAATAATAAAAATTGTAACCAATCACATAGCTGAATGCAGTAACTATGCGATGCATCAAACCAATCACCGATCCCTTAAATAATCTGGACACCAATGAATCGGCACTCCGTTGTGTTCCGGAAGCAGCGAGAAAAAGTTTTGTGTGTAATAAGTTATTTATCAGTTTCATCTTGTCAGTTAAATTATAACCCCTTTCTGTTAACTCGAATTTAATTTGCTTTATGTGCTGCTGTTTTGCTTGTACTATATACTATAGATCGTTCTTAGTCATTGAAAATTTCTTTGTGTCAATATGTTTACAAAGATATATTTGTTGAAGAGCAAACTTTGAAATTAGGAGCATATTTGGCTGTCATACAATTTAATAATGGATATAAAGGTCTATTAAATGTCTTAATAGTGTTGGTATTTACCCTGGAGTTCAAACACTTAAAGGTTTCTCATGTCTGGATGTAAAACGAATTAGCCAAGCAAAACGCCGATCACTAACAAATACAAAAAAGGCAATAAAAAATAGACTGGTAAAAAAAATTAAAATGGCTAAATATGAGCTAAAAGAAGGTAAACTTATAAAAGTGTTGAATTTTAGCAGTATGCATATATAATTTCTAGTAAAAATATGTAAATTAAAACTAAAAATGCTTTTTTCTCAAAAAGTGTTTTTTTACATAAGTTACTTTTTTTTCAAAATTGATAACTCAATATTATTCACATATGCCTTTGAAAGACTTTGTGCTTTGTTTCTATACTATTTTCTAGTTTATGAACTATAAACAAAAGAAAAAGTTGAACATATTCTGAATTATGGCTGAAAATTTGAATATTTACATCAACAATTTTTAAAAAAATGGCAGTTGGCTCTCTTTAACGACGCTCTACTTAACGACGATCTCTATTTAAAGACGACATTTCCCGGTCCCGGCCCCTCTGATGTTATGGGAAATGTTACTTTTTCACAAATTCTGTTTAAGGACGATCTCTACTTAAGGACGATTTTTCACAGTCCCTTGAAAGTTATTAAACAGAGAGCCAACTGTATTATTCTTCGATTGCTTCTAAAGTTTTTATTTATGCAAATATGCCTTAAATTATAGTTCATGCACTAGAAAATACCATGTAAATTATATTAGAAGTATGCATATATAATTTCTAATAAAAATACGTAAATTAAAACTACAAATGTTTTTTCTCAAAATATGTTTTTTTACATCGGTTACTTTTTTCAAAATTCATAACACAATATTATTTATATATGCCTTTGAAATTTTTTGTTCTTTGTTTCGATACTATTTTCTAGTGCATGAACTATAAACAAAAGAAAAAGTTGAACACATTCGGAATTATGGCTGAATATATGAATATTTACATCAACAATTTTTTTTTAAAAATGGCATATATTATACTTCGATTGCTTCTAAAATTTTTATTTATGCAAATATGCCTTAAATTACATTCATGCTCTAGAAAATATTATGTAAATTATATTAGCAATAAAAATTTTTAAATATATTTAATTTAAATTTTTTTTATAATTTTGAAAATGTTGCTATTTTTCTTTAAAATTTCATATATTTTATTGATTTTCATAATATTATGTAAGTTACTTGAAATATTGATAGGCAAATCTAAATTTTGATTGAAAAAGCATGGGAGAGCTTAATTTATTTTTTTTATGAAGTGATTTTTAAAAAAAAGTGTTCCGAACGTGGTGAGATACCTTAAATCTCAAATTTGTAAAGAATATATTGAACAGTTATGAACCCTTAAATGACCCTTACGAACCCTTAAACAGTTACGAACGTGCTCACTGCGTTTATCAGAATCTATCTCCCAGTGTTACGGACGCGCTGTACGCGTCTATCTGGATTTTCCAATGTTTTCATTCATCAGTAGATAGCAGCACTTAAGAGCATTTGAATATAGTTTCACCTGATAAGAAGTAGTTTTTTAGGTGATTATTTTGAGAATGCATGCAGTATAAAATGAAGGGAGTTTTGGGTTTTAGAAAGCTAAAGGCTATTCGAATTGACATTTCAAGTGATTCCGAGAGAGACACAGATTTATTCGATGACAAAAGTTATGAAAAGACTATAGTGGACTAAGTGATGAAATATGACTATATGGTGTAAAGACTGTGAAGTGGGTTTATGCATATCACCTTGCTTTAAAATATATCATACTATAAGGAATTTATGAACAAAAAAATCTATACATTATATAATGTATATACTGATTCTTAAAAATGTAATATTTCAGTAATTTTGTACTGCTTATTTTGATTTAAATAACTTAAGTGTATTGAACTCACGTTTTCGAACGTTTCTTCAAAATGAGCTTCCAAAAAAAAAAGCCCCAATGCTGAGGAAGAACCGGAAGGCGAAAACTCAACGGTCTAAGGTTTTTAAACAACTTCATAAAGTATATATTGAACATATTTTATTTGCAATAAAATTTTTAAATCGAAGTCTGGGACTTGACTGTGTGGGAAACACAGCTATACATGTTTTCCTCTTTTTGCAAAATATTAATTTGTAGAAAGTACAATATTTTATATCATCGTAATGAAAGTAGTACAATAATGTCATTAATAAACTTTCTCTTAAAATTTGTGTTGTTACTTACCTTGTACCACAAAGTGTACCACAGAAAAATACTATAAAATTAGTTATCCTCAATCCATATTAAAAGGTCTGAAAACATAATATAATGTGCTGATATTCATCCTGTGCTTATTAAATTAACTTGACTAGAAAAGAGCAATGAACCGCCTAATTAAAGTAATAAATCTAGATTTCGATTTAAAGTCATCTGTTGCTGACGACCATGGACTTTACTTGCAGTACAAATTTGTATTAGGGGTCCTATTAATTATTCTTCCACTATCCAAGATCTGAAAGCCTTCGAGTGTCTAGAGACCTCGGAATGTATTAGGGTAATATATAAGGTTTTGTGAAAGGTGTTCTGATTGAGGCGAATAGATAAAGTGCATGTGCTATAATTTATCATTCTAGGTTTGAAATAAAAGAAAATAACCAATTATTTTAATCCTATGTAAGAGTGAACAATGATTGGATATGTTTCAACTGGTATAGCTAAATAATTAAAATGATGCATGATTTCTTATCTTGCATTTACAAAAAAATTTAGTTTTGTCCACGTTGATTGATCATAGTGACATCTTTGCATTTTCCCCGTGTTTTTAAATTATAATTGTTAATTCCCGTCCCTACTCTGGTCTAAAAAACTTGGAAAAGCTACCTGGCAGTTTTGCTTTTCCAAAAGACAACTTCATTCTCTGTGAGTCAATTCCAGTAATAATAGAGAGAACGGAGTATTAACGGCTGATTATAGTCGCATGAATTCATTTAATTCAAATTCTGGTGTTTATAGAAAAATAGTTTTGCTATAAATTTAGATTTAGGCTCTCGATTAACAGATTTCATTAGTAATCAGGTATCAGAATTTATCGAATTAATTTATTTATTCCAAATTCTAGGGTTTAAAGAAAAGACGTTTTACCATAAATTTAGATTTAGACTTCAATTTATCATATGCCATTAATAACCAGGTATCAAATTTTGTAAAATACTCCGCTTGTTCGAATTATGATACAAAGCTAAGTATTTCCCATTATATGAAGAATATTTGAAAATTTAAGAAATTTTTCAGCGAGAGTGTCCATCTCAATTTACCCTAGCAGTAGTTTATACTGTTTTCTCAATTCCATGCATAGGTGTCGCTTAGGTCTTAAGAGTTGTACTTACGACTCAAACTGGTAATATTGAAAAATCCTCTTAATTAGGGTGATAGCGGCATAGGTTATATATATATATATATATATATATATATATATATATATATATATATATATATATATATATATATATATATATATATATATATATATATACATATATATGTAATGTCTCAACTTTGGGGAACCATAAACGGGGTGCTTTTGTTTGGAGAAAAATGGGAATAGGCAATTAAATATTATTAATTCGCGAAATATCGTCGGAAAAATTTAAAGGGGTTTTCAATAGCAAAAGTTACAAATAGAGGTCGCCACCGGACGGTCGGATTTTTAAAAGGAAGATTATTCATGCAGGGGTTAACGTTATATAACACAGAAAACTGTAGAACATTCGAAATTAAGCGTCAGCAAATTATTGGGCGGGAGAATGACACAGAAACCAGGTAGTTGGCAAAGATATCTTATAGAGAGAACACGTATGTCTTAGGAGAGAGCCTGGATGTTGTGGTTTCCCCAATTATGTTGGAGATGTAGTAATTTAATAATGAATATAAACGAATATTAAGTGATCTCTGTCATATCATCTCGTCATTCGGTCCACGATTGCCTTTAATTAATCACGAAACATGACGTATACGAAGCATGTCATATATATATATATATATATATATATATATATATATATATATATATATATATATATATATATATATTATAATTAGCTGAACATGTAACAGAAATGGGATTGGTATTTGCTACTTTTTAAATAACATTCAAATTGCTAGGTAATGTTCCATTATTTATTTCATATGTACAAAAAAAGTATCGATCGAAAAGGGAGTGTCCCATCAATAGAAAGAAGAGTGGCCCTTCGTATGCGGCTATGGGCTCCCTTTTTGAGTATATAATATAATTAGATCAAATATGTAAATGCTTTTCCGTCATGTTTATATAAATCGCTTAGTTTTCTTTTAAATCACTCATTATTTATTTCTGATGCATATGAAAGGTATGCATGGAAAGGGTGCTATCCACCAATGGACGTACGCCACTGAAGATCAATAAAACAGCAACTAAAATAGTTAAAAGGCATATAAATCAGAGTTATATAAATGTCGAAAATAATTACGAAAAAAGTAAAATCAACATCTATATAACTTATAACTTTATGTGTACCAGATAAATATTAAAAATTTTACACTTATGTTCCAGACAACTCCCTTTTACTACTTATCTGCTTTGAAAGCACATCTAATTCCAATGGGATAACTTTTATAGTGTGATATGAAGGAGAACCACAGTTTATCCGTTAAAGAACCCAATCCGGCTTTTCAACGTAAAATGCCGTGGGAAAACTGGAGAAGTATGTTTTATGTGTTTGGAAGTAGTAACAAATTAAAAGTATACAGTGGAATACTTAGGTTAAGAAGTTGACAACAGATGATAAATTGCGAGACGTGGTTTCGATGAACTTTCTAAGGAAATTAACAGCCGCCAGAAGTTAAATTGAGGCTTTTAAAATGTTTAAATTATTTGCTTTATATTAGGAAAGAGAGTGCTTAGTATGAATTGATATAATGAACCTGCTTATCAGAAACGGAAAGACATAAACGAAACAAAGATAAAATTATGTTTCTTAATGCTATTGGTATTAGACATATTCGATTCGGTCCTCCCAATGTTAACCTATGGAGAAAATTATTTCAATGAATGTCTCCTTCGATTTAAAAATTTATTTTAATTGTACCCCGTGATAGAGAATTTTTTTTCCATTTTGACATTTTTTACATTCCTTAAAAAAGGCAAATTATATTTTTTAATTTAAATTATTTGGAGAGCATAATTTAAAAATGGATAAGACAGCTGAGCAAACATTTTCTTTCTTTATTACGAAGTACAAATTGTTAAATCCAAGTCGACAATCAGTGAAATAGTTTTCTCCGTAGTTTAACATTAAGTTGACCGAATCCTGCACAGAGAAAAAAAAGTCGGTCAGTCGCCGGAATAAGTGGGTTCTGCAACCCACTTCGTGTAGGTTATTGTGAGACGTGAGTTAAACAAACCACTACCCGTGTTTTTGAACGCGGATGTAAGTGAGTTAAAATACTACTGAGTTATTGTTACTGGGTTATCGAAACAAGTGTGTTAAATAACGCACATGTCGTAAGTCTTTTATAGTGAGTTTATTGAATTGGAGAACCATATTCAGGTATTAAAACGTAAATATTATGCAACTTGAAAGGTTGAAATGGAGTTCATTTGGAATGAAAATTTTTAGCATTACTTAAAATTTTATCCACTATATTTTATTGGAAAAGAAATTAATTTTTGGTATACAATGTCTTAATTTTTTAACGAGAATAACAAAAATTCTTGTATCGTATTCCAAATCAATGTTTTGTTTAAAATTTTTAGTTCTCAAGATAGAAAATTTTACCTTTGAGTAGAAATATTTTCATTTAATAATAGAGAAATATTTAAATCCCAGCTTTAAAAAAAATAAAAAAATAATTAATTAATAATGTCATAAAAGCACAAAGCAATTATATGTTCCAAAGAAATTTTTTATCAAGAGTAACATTTTTTAAAAGAAAATATACTAATGTTCTTGAGCGTATGTTATTAATTTGGCATGTCTCGATCTATGTGCACACTTACAGGTCCAAAGATAAAAGACTTGGATTTGCAGGTTTGCGTTTTCATATTTTGCTCCTTAATTTTCGAATGGTTTGCTTAATAGCTTACGATTTGCCCTCATTGAAACAAATACTATTGATAATAATAGTTAAAAATAAATGAAGTCACACTTATTATGGGATACTGCTTATTAAAAATCATGTAAAATTTATTAGTATAGAATAAATCTCCATTGCACAGCTACCAAAGTTATATTTACTTACTTTCACACACATACTCAGTATTTTTACACTACAGCCTTTGCGATACTGAAACTGATTATGGTAAAGAAATGAATGTTTTACAAAAAAATATTGTTTCTCAATACGTTTTTTTTCTTTTTTTGTGTGACACGTTATTTTAATTTTTATTTTCAGACTAAAAATCTAGCAACTAATAGCGTCGTACACCAAAATAATTCGACGTTTGTGGTTAATAACAGTCTAAAATGATTTCTCGGTTTTTTTTTTTAATCTGCATTTTACAACTCTGATAATAATTAGTTTATCAGCTCGTACAGTTAGAAAATCGTGATTATATCTTAAGTTGTTATTCTATCACTTGAGTCTGTTCTAAAAGAATCATTAAACATCCCAAATTCATGGGAAAAAATATTTTACACTGCAGGGTTCGGCCTATGGATTGTAGTTCTCATTATACTTCCTAAAGCTGAACTGAAAAGTATTTCACATCTGCTCGCCAAAGTCCTGACAGGAAATGGTCATTTCCCGTTCGGTACTTTTTTTCCCGCCCAAGCAGCCCCGCACGTGTTTTTAATTGTAGCAACATAAAATACAGCTTATAGTGTGCCAGGATTTTTGAGTACATAGTTTTCAGGACAAAGCCTTACCAGGATGCCGACGGATGATTCAACTGGCCATTTCTTTACTTAATTTCTAAGGTGAGCACAGCTTTGATATTTAAAACTTTTACTAATGAAACCATCTATATAAATGAGTCTAACCTTATTTGTATATTTTCTTTCAATTTAATTGTTATTTGTGACAGTAGAAATAAAAACTTAAGTTCTCATGCTTACTGTATGTAAATATATGTATAATTAGTATGTTTTATCTATCGATAGTTTATCTAGTGTTACAAGTGTTTTACTTCCGTAATTATCTTTGGCATTTTAAAATGACTGTACATCCTAGATGTTCATTTCGATTCTCACAATCTTGTTAGAATTTGTGCTCTTCTTACATGCATATAGTCGTATTTTACATTTATTTCTTGTATTTTTATTTTTATTTAATTAATTGCATAGCATGCTATTGATCTTATATCATTCATTTAAGTTGTTAAAAGTACTGAAAAGATGGTACATATCTAAAGTTCAAATCTCAAGACAAAAACATCTTTCCTCCTCTATTATTTATTTTAAGTAATAATATTTGATTTATCATATTTAATCAATAAATGAAAAATTGTACCATCAATTATACAGAAATGTTATCCCTGATATAGAAGTATATCTATTTTATTAGATGAAAACATAGATTTCTGTTGTCAAATTTTACATATTCAATTGGCATATTGTTTTATGATTTTTTATGCATATATAGCTTAGATTATTTTTCTGTTTGTTATTAATTAAAATATCCATGGATATTACTTAATTATTGACCTTAAACAATTGTTAAAGAAGGTGACAGTATAATTCACCTGTTTATAATGATAGTATTTTTATTCACTTGTTTTAATATGCAATATTCAGTAATTTTTATCTTTCAATCTATCTATATATCTATCTATTGTTTATATATATATATCTAAATAAGTATGGGATGGAAGATTTAGCAGTATGTAATGTATGAAAAATATGCAATTTTTGTATTCAGCTAATAAAATTTTGAGTAGAATAAAAATGTTTTATTTTATACCTAAGTAGAGTCTATAATTAAAATTTTCATAAGCTTTTCATAACTATCCCAAAAGTAATTCAGGGTAATTTTACTGTATTTGATCTGAAAATGTTGGAAATTTAGAGATTACTTTTTTTGAAGTATGCATTAATAATTTTATTTTTGGTACGAAATGAGAGATTCTCCTTCAATTCTCTTGTTTCAGTTGTCTTGTTCAGTTCTCTTGTTTATCTTGTTTCAGTTGAAATATATTCTGGTAGCATATATTTTTTAAAAATTTCGTTTGCTGTAATTAGTATGAATGTCTGATAAAGAGGTTAAAAGTTCATGAATTTTAATCTGGAGATATCTATGGCATACTATTTGTATTTTTCAAAATTTGGCAGCATTTGAAAGAAGGTAGGGAGAAATATAGAATAGTTTCTTAATGGTCTGAAAAGATATGGTACTGCATTCTTAAAAGAATCAAAAAATACAAATCTTACCATGAGTTTATTAGGATTTCTGACTATTGGGAATATTAATGTGTTAAACAAGGTCCCTTTTTTGTTTGAAAACAAAATGTGAATACAGGTTAAGAATAAAATTTATATCATTTTCATTTAAGACATAATTGAATATTTGTTAAAAACTTAACTTTTTACTTTTCCTAAGCAAGTTTGCATGTGTAAATGCCTTAAGCACTTAATCATCCTTTTTTAATTAATTTTTAAATACTTAATCATAAGTATTGGATAAATGTGAACATGTATAAAATGTTGCTAAATATCAATTAGTTTTTAAGATTAATCAAAGCATTTTTTTCCTGTTAATTTAGGCACTTAGTCTAGAATCAATTAAGCAAATTTCTTCATCACAAATGAATTTTTTAAAGTCTTGCTGTCTATTTTCAGATATTAAAATTAAAGGAGCTCCTTTTGACCTGCCTGAGATTCTAATAACTGTTAACCAAAGAGGATCTTGAAATGGTAACAATGAGGATCTTTTATTTAAAATTATTTTTTGCTGCATTTGAAACATATGAAGTAACTGTATTTTGCATTTTTTTCTAATACAAATTCATGCATTAAAATAAGTTTATCTTTAATATCAATAATTCTAAACTTTAGACAATACATATTTTGAAATAAATGTATTAGTTGTAACTGTATGAGATTCATCCTTAAAATAATGATAGTAATAACACAGATATTAAGATTTATCTGTGGAGGGTAGTAGTCTCTTAATATAGCAAAAACTTTCCTGCAACATGGAGAATCAGTTCTCTGTGCTGCAACTGCAGTTAAAATTTTGTTATGGAAAGGTAATGACAAAAGGCAATTTCTTGCTGGGTGCTAATTCAAAGTTTAAAATCCTAATGTGTTGATTTTTTAAATATTGCAGTAAAAATTGAGCCAAACAATATCCTTTAATGTTGAACCTATTAGTGAGCACTTCAAAAGTGTAATTACATGAAAATTATAATCAACTTTGATACTGAAATGCATAACATTTATGAATTTTATTTTATATTTCAGGTGAATAATCCTTCATTGCAGCCAAAATAATGCTACAGTCAACATAACTAAACAAAACTAAATCTTTACAGCCCAAGATTTAGGATATGATTTATATTAATTCACCCTTTGATTTGAAATGCATTGGTTAATGTTGATATTCTAATGATGTAAAATTGAGCATAGGGTATTTACACAGAAAAATTTGTATATTTATTTGTAAATAAAGTTTCTCTGTATTTGTAATTTTGTTTGCTGGTATGTTTTTTGATTTAAATGTGAGTTCGCATGCTTTTTCATTAAAGTGTTCAATTGAAGTCAACTGATTTAGCAGGAATTGTGAATACATTATGCATGAATTATTTAATTTCTCTGTAGAAAAGTATATTTATAGCAAATATATTAGTACTTTATAAAATTTTCAGACCATGAGATGTTTTGTTTAGAACAACTGGGTAAGTATATTAACATATAATTAAGAAGTTTACAAACCATGTAAGTATTAATCGAGCATTTGGTCGAATATACCTTTAAAAAAACTTGTGTGTTAGAAAATGATTATCTATATTTCCTCAGAATCTTAAATGTTACAATTTGAGATATTGTAATTGTTTCTAAATTAGTTGTGTGGGGATCGTGGTATACCAATTACAAAAATATATTACTAAAATCAATGTAATTAATATTTTGTTTCAGTTAAAAAAAAAATTATCTTGCGAATATCTTTTTTGAGTTAAAGCTAAGATCTGAAACTTTCTTGATAAAATATTTGTGTCTCAGTTTAAGGAAACTAAATGTTGTAAAGGAAAACGTTTTGACCTACAAAATTTTAAGGTTCTACACATTATAATATTCATAAGTTTCCTGTAAATTTTATTTTACAGGTATATAGAAGCACCCAACTAAATCTCAGCTTATTTTTTTTTTTTTTTTTTTTAATTTGGAGCTTTTTTTTCTTCTCAGTTACTCCTGTGAATAAAACTGATTTACAAAAAAATAATGGATGCTTGATTAACATTTTAAATATCTGATATCCTTATAACTTTTAGGCAGCCTTTCATCACTTATGATATAAGTTTGCAAGATTTTATAACAATTATTTAGCTTTGTTTTTATGAGACTTAAATTATAAGATAAAAATCCTTAAATTTTAATACAAATTATATTCCAAATATGGGTGTATAGTGCAGGTTTTTTTTATCCCACGAGAAAGTATGAGAGGGAATAGAGATAACAAATACACAAAACAATGAATAATGAATTACTAGCATAAAATCGCTTAATTTAAAGACGGGATGGGAATAGGCAACATTTCGAGTACTATAGCGTAAACTCATTTACTTAAAAGAACTCGTTAGTCCTGGGTTTTATAACCCAAAATATAGTGACATATTGAACTCGAAAGAGGAGTTTGTCTACTCATGTTGGTGTGTTTTTTCGACACACTTTAAAGTGAGTCGTATAACCCATTTTAGTGGGTTGGTGGCGGGTAAATCAACCCGCTTATGATCTGGGTTCTAGAACCCACTTTCCCATATGGGTTGTACGACTCACCAAAAGCGAGTTCCACTGTGCAGTGGATTTGAACTCGGAGAAGTGGGTTCAAATAACAACTTTTTTTTCTGTGTGTGAACGGCTACTACACAGCACCTTAACGGTCTTATACCTGAAACATTTCTCTTAAAGCTACTAAGGTCTATTTCTCTAAGGTGTACTGACCCTACTGGATTCCCTATGGAGAAAAATTTGTCTACTATTTACAGCTACATAAATGCTGATAATTTATATATATAAAACAGTTCCGTAACTGACTGATTCACAGATAACGCACAGGCCAAACCACTGGAACTAAAGGGCTGAAATGTTGCACAGCGATTCTTTTAAGAGTGTAGGGGTGCACTATAAAAGATTTAAAAAAAATTCTTCTTAGATTTAAAAAATTAAATTTTTAAGATGTTTTTGTAAATTATTTTAAAGTTTGCATTGAAAATAACAATCAGAGGGTTATAAAATTTATATAACGAGAAAGATCATAAAAATTCCTTTAAAATGAAATCTTTTTTGAATCTTTACCTTCATTTTCTGATTTGGTAAATTTTTAAAAATTAACTTTTAGAATTTAATTTATTACATGCTGATCTTGTCTTTTGTGATACCGCAAATTAAATTTTGCGTCACGTTCATAACAACGAAATAAATTGACAAAAAAATAATAAAATACGGTGAAAGATAAAATTCAACCACTATACTATTTGAGATGGAAGTTTTTTTTAAAGAATTTAATTCAAATTAGCATGTTTTATGGATAAAGAACATACAAATTAATTGCATTCAGTGACCGTTGTATTTCATTTGAATATTTTCTTCTACATTATTTTGTCTATAAACTTACCCGTTGAGATATATATATATATATATATATATATATATATATATATATATATATATATATATATATATATAGCATTAGCTGTGTACATTGACCGTTGCATTTAATTTGGATGTACTCCGTAGCGAAGCAGGGGTATTCACCTAGTATCCAATAAAAATGGCATTTTAAGATAGCCTTAACTTTTCTGTACTTTGCAACAGGATTCATTTCATAAATTACGTCCACCAAAAGAATTTATGAGAGTTTAAAACACACTAAATCAGATTATTTTCCCCGGAAAAATTTAAATTTTAAAATATTATTTGCATTTTATTTAAAGAAATATTCCCAAGTTGTAAAATTTCTTTCTCTATTACGGAGTACATTAAAAAAATATTTAAATCCAAATCGACAATCCTTGGACACATTTTCTTCATAGATAAACATTGAGATGAGCGAATCCAATCAGGTTAGTACACAGCGGCTTTAACACTAAGGCTTAATTGTATACATAACAACGAAAAAAGGTGACAGAAGTGCAAAAATAACTCTTTCCAGCTGAGAAAATGAATAAATAAAATGAAATTTTATCTAGAAGATAATGAACATGATTTGAACATCTTTTCCAAACATTCTCTATCTTAACTGTTTATATTTTTCAAAGACAATATCTCATCGATCAGAAAGATTATGATTGTCCCAGACGAATAATTTTCGATAATTTTCGAATTTTATTTGAATAATTCGAATAAAACACATTATATTTTATTATATTTCAGCCGCCTGGCCAGGTTCATGAGAGAAATGCAGACGTATTTGTATTAAGGATTTTGTTTATCCGTATTCTATGCAAAGAAATGGATTTCAAGTAAGTTTGTATATACGAGGGTTTTTTGATAGTTTATTCGATTCGGGAGTAGAATCTTTACAAAGCATTGGTATAAAAATGCAATATAAAGAAAGTATCTCATTTTTGAGAAAAAACGTCTCTTGTATTTGCAAAAATGCAAAATATACACTACGATACGTATCGTTTTAGTGATTGAAATTGAATGATATTCGATTATTATTATCCATATGTAACCATTTCTAGTTAACCAGAATATTTCGTTAGGAATATGAACTTATCCTGTTTCGTAAACCTCACCTAGGATTCAACAAGATACGCAATTATAGATATTGTGGTTTGGAAGCAAAAAATAGTAGTATAACAAAGAAAACAGAGATTTGAGAGTGGGATCTACAGCCTTGCTCGCATTTCATTCGGAGCGTTGCATTGCGTTAGGGCATGTTCACATAGGAGTCCGTTAGCGGAAGCGTTAAAGTATTGAAATATATTTAACCAATGACAAACCTCTAAACGATTAGCAACGAAAATTTTAACGCCTATGATTGGTTTATTTCTGTCTCAGCGCCATCTTTGCATTTACCGCTTCAGATTCCGGACTCCTATGTAAACAGGCCCTTACTCTGTTTGTTCCGAGATTGTAGATATGACTTATAATTGGTTTAACGTATCATTGTGGTTAATAACTTCCTTCTCGCTCCCGTCAAAATTACGGGATGAGGTTTCGCCCTCTATTACTCGTGGCTGTGATATTTCTGGACTGAAGTGTTCAAAAGTAACGCACCAAACAGATTAAAAACAACCCTTTTGAATTACCCTGAAATTTAACGTGTACAAAATAGGCACTTTTTTGCTCTTTTCTTGAAAATTTTGCGATCGTTAAGGGGTTAATGAATTGAGATCTGTGATTGGTTAACATTTTCTCCGCTGATGTTGCGTAACGATCGGGATTTAGTTTCAATAGGCCGTAACTCGTGTTAGAAACAGGCGAATCTTCGTAATTAGTATGGAATTTCCGACCAGTGGATATAATTTAGAGAAGATTTATAGAAGTAGGAAAGGGTGTATCGGAAAGTAGTGCGTAAGTTAAAGAATTCGAAGTTAACGTTACATTATTTTGGTGGTGTGAGCTCCGAATGGGAGTTATGTGTTATTCAAATGTTAATTAAATTCTTTTTCATGGTACCTTTGTTTCTACGTTCGTCTAAAGGTGTAATACATGCCTTTATTGGAAAATAGTTCAGTGTCTGGTCATAGTAATAAATGAGGCATAAAGTGACAGTCTCATAAAATTTAGGTAATTTTTCAAATTGCAAAGGAATTAGGGCCCAAGAAATTAATTTAAGGGGGTCCGGGACACATTTAAAAAAAATTATTTATTGAGTTAAAATTTTGAATTTTTTTGTGATGGTCAACCATATAATTTGTAAACAAAATGACATCATAAAATTTCTCAAAAAGTTTTAACAAAATTTTGAAACAAAATTTTTAATAAAAATGGGGTAATTTAAAATCTTTATAACTCGAAATATTATTTGTCGAATTTCAATTTTTTTATTTAATTAAACAAAAATATATAAGTTTTAATTTTGATTCAGCAGTTTTTGAAATATTATTTTTTAAAGAAATTAAAAAATATTTAGAATAAAAATTATAAAAAAAAAATTATGTAACTTATTTTTTAAAAATTATATTTTCAAAAGTAAATATTTTTAAAATTTTCTAAATCGAAATTAAGGCAAAATAGTTGAAAAAGACATGTTCCAAGTTTCAACCATTTATCTTTAACGGTTGTTGACTCATAACAATTTAAAGACGAGAAATGGGGTAAACACCCATCATGCAGAAAAACGCACTTACAGGTTTAAACAATGATTGGCTACTATTAGAATGTTGAAAAAAAATTTATCCTGTTCTAATTAAGATAGAAACATGATTTAAACATCTTTTTAAGCGTAAAAGAACAAAAAAAAAAGATTAATGCAATAAAATTTTTTTTGAAAAGTTGAACAATTTTGTGTCCTGGACTCTTAAATAAAACATTTAAGTCCCTAAACATTAAGTTAATTACCTTAAAATAAGTATTATTAGGTATTTATCATACAAATAAGATATGTTCCTCACAAATGGAATCTGTATATGTGTTTTTACTCTTTTGTTCGCATGCTACATTAATTTTAGAAAAATAAAAAAGATAGTTTTATGACAGAATATTGTTTTAAATTTTTCTTTGAAGCATTTATTAATTCTAAAACGAACTCTGCCCATCTTTATAACCTATACAGTCATACCTGTTAGCTTTGAACTGTTGAAAAAGTCATTTCATTTCGATTTACGTTTTATTTCCTACAAGAATTCGCAATTATGCTACTTCCGTTCTACTGATCCAATGATTTTAAAAAGTGTTTTCGATTTTTATTTGTTTCTTATATTGTAAATAAAATTAATAGCACAGATTTGCCTTGTTTCTGATTAGGAATTCTTCTTTTCTTCAGTCTGAATTTGTTTTTATATATAAGCTAACAAAAAATTCATCCTCTATAGCGAAGAATTTATTACAGATTTTATTTCTTGATTTTCATCTTTTTTTCAAATGTTTGCGACTGCTCGCATAACGCCACTGACACTTCCTTCGTGGGGAATGTCTGTGTTTCAGATTTACTTTTTGAAAAAAAATTCCTCGTTGCTGAAAATCTCAGATTACAAACTAGAAGTTTCATTTTTATTGATAACATATATTATCTACATCATATAATATATTATACTAGCCGCTGCGTGACCAGCATGGTCGCTTTTAGTTTTATATTTTCTTTTGCAAAACAACTCAACTGAAAGTAACATATGTAACGAATGTTACCATTACCTGTCATCATAAATATAAGCTGTTAAGGGGTAGTGGGAGCTCAGCCAAAAAATTTATAATCATTGCTAAATTCACTATCAGGCTGATTCTAAAACATCATGATTAAAAAATGTGAATTTCCATTACTTCAGAACAGAGTTAAAGATAAGACTAAGAAACCCAACAACAATGATTTTAAAAATTACATTCCTCTCAGTATGTACTATTTTTCAAAATTAAGATATCTACACTTTATCATTACATCAAATGAGAAATTTTTGAAGAAGAAATCTTTCACTTAAAAAATGGAGCAACAATTCAGTAAGTACTAAAATATAGTGTCGATTACATCACTCTCTGTATGTACTATTGTTCCCAATTCAGATATCTACACTTAATCATATCAAATAACAAAATGTTTGGAAAATTTCATCACTTATAAAATGGAGTAAAAATTTAGCAAGTACTAAAATATAGTGTGGGTTACATCACTCTCTGTATGTACTATTTTCAAAATTCAGATACCTACACTCAATCATATCAAATAATAAATTTTTGGGAAAATTTCTTCACTTATAATTGCAGGCGGCCGCTTATGTTTACGTCCAGTAGCTGCAGCCGTTGCCATTCGGAGTGAAGAAATATCGTCGATTTTTGTGCCGCATACCTACGCGTTTTATATATATAGATAATATATTGATTCAATATCTTATATAATGTATTTAATATATTATATAACAAGCAAAAACTATAGATAGTGCTAGTAAAAAAGAGGAGGCTTTATAAACTTTCAATGCAATTTATGCATCCAAATATTTATTTATGGAGTTAAAAGCTTAGTTATTCACATTTTTCTTTTTATCTGTGAATAAATTTCTTTTTAAATGAATTGTCTCTAACAATATCATTGAGATTTACCTATTTGTTTCAGATATCCGCCTAAGGACTTCACAAAAGTGCGTATATGTTTCAAAAGCACTCTTAACGTTAAATAGGTTTTAAATAGGTTTAAATAGGTTTTAAAATATACTATAAAAGAGAGGCAATTCAAATATTTGTTTAGTATGAAAATTTATAGATATTACTTGCATATAGTTTATAAATAGCTGTAAATATCCATAAACATTTGTAAATATTCTATATTTCTGCTTACGGTATGTTTATTTGTTTAAAATACTATTTATTTATTGTCTTTCAGCATTCGATTTTAATATGTGAAAGCTTAGCGATATTTATGAGAATATTTGATAGCTTGGTGATTAATTTGGTGAATACTTTGGTGTCCGAAGAACCTATAAGATTTCACCTGGCTGACGCGGTGACCGAATTCTTGAATCTTTCATTTCTAGAACCTTCGAGAATGTCTAACAAGGATATACATGCATGCCGAAGCCGTTCCTAAAGATTTCGTTTATTCCTTTCTAATTTGCGGCTTGGCTGCTTTGAGCAAATTGTAGGACTGTGTGTAATGTGACAAATCTAAATCCCCGAGAATATTCGCTGTAGTCCTAAGTATACAGTTTGTAATATTTGTGATGTTTTTAAGATCGTGATAAAAAAAAAAAACTTGATTCGGTGTTACCTGAAGTTTTTATTTACAGATATCATCGAACGAAACAAAACAATCTCATAATATCCATTCAAAAATATACTATAGTTTATTGTGCAAACTCATAGTGTGTTTAGATACTGAACTATGGAAATTTATTTAATGCTCCTCAACATTTATTCATGATGGTTTATTCGTTATATATATATATATATATATACAGAGGCTGTTCACACATTTTTTAGACGATTTTGGTAAGCGGTAATAAAAAAATCGTTTGCTGCAAAAGAAATAATTGCAATTGTACAATGTTTTTAAAAGTCAAAATTATCGTCTGCGGCTTGAAAGTTTTGTTTTTATTCAAAATGGCGTTTTTAACAAAGCAGTGGTTCGAAGGCTACATTTATGCTCTTTCCGAAGAGAAATATGCATACTCCGTTATCCAAAAACGATGTGAGAGTTATGGCTTTCTGATATCTAAAGCGTCGATAGGTAATATCGTCAACAAGAAAGGAAAAAAAGTCAAATTGGAGACTCAAGTGGGACAAAAATTCCAAAGAAATATCCAAGGAAAAAACGGACATCTTCGACTATTACAAAGGTACGTTGTTTAATGTTAAAAGAAAATCCCCCTAGTCAAAGGACAGTTGCAAAATCATTAAAATGCTCGGTGTCCACTGTAAACAAAATAATAAACGTTGATTTAAATCTTAAGAAAGCGAAAAAACGCAATGTGCATCGTCTTCTTCCAAATCATATCGCTGAACGCAGGACACGCTGCAGAATTGTATATGAGAAACACTTATCCAAAGAAAAATGGAAAACAATTGTCACAATAGATGAATCATGGGTGTATTTAAATGATTGCAACAAAAAAAGAGCCATTTATTATCATAAAAGGGGAGAAAGAAATTTAAGTACATGGTTCAAAGAATCGAAAGAAAGTTTTTCTAAGGAATTCATGATTGTTGCTGGTTCTTCTTATAATGGCAAGTTAAAAATAAAGAGAGTCGAAAAAAATGTCTCCAAAGATTAACTCCGAATACTATCAGGAACATATTTTATCGCCAATTTTTCTGAATGAAATACCATCGCTTTACCCACAGTGCCATCAATCTGTGAGACTCCATCAGGACAAAGCTAGCAGTCACACAACCAAATCCACTGTAAATTTCCTAAAAGAAATGGAACAAAAAACTGGTATCAAGGCCTTCACTGCTATCCCTACTAAATCTCCCGATGTATCACCTATGGATTTTTGTGCTTTCGGACTTTTAAAATCTGCATTATCCAAACGTCGTCCCAAAACCCTTACAGGACTCTGGAAAGCTGTTCAGGAGGAATAGGATAGAATACCTCTTCTGACACTTCAAAAGGCATTATTATCCTGGAAATTGCGGTGTCGAAAGATAGTTCAGAATAAGGGATGTAAAATAGAACATTTAAAACACAAGAATTTTATGTAATTTAGTTTTGTGAATACAATATACATCGTCTAAAAAATGTGTGAACAGCCTCTGTATATATACAGGCTCGATATTTTAATTAACCGAGTTTTTATTAAAGGGTCAAATTATTTTAAGAAGGCCTCTTGTCAATAATATCTGATAATTCATAAATTTCAGTATATATGCTTTATTTTATATTGCACTACCGTATTAATCTCTTTGGTCACGTTACTTATGAGCATAGAGACATTTGATTTTGTCGTAAACTTGGTGCATGTGATAATCTTTATTTTAAGTAAATTACGTATCTATCGTTACAATAACATTTTTATATAATAATAGGTCTTCAAAATTTCCTTTTTGTCATTAATTCTAATATCTCCTTCTTTTTCTGAGAATAGGTTTTGAAATAGATAGAATTCATGAAAAAATATATGACCTTTCATCACATAATCTCTTGTATCACAAAGAGCTCATTGCTAAACAAATAGCTGATCTTATCATGCAAGGTCTCATTTAAAAGCCAAGGATTAAGTTACATTTACAAGCATTTACAGGAAAATACTGCATCCAGAAACTTCTAAGCAACGTCTTTCGATTTTTTTTTCGCTATGACGTCACTATGTGAAACTCGATGATTAGCTTTATGAAATCGCTACTTTAAAAGCAAAAAATCCGATTAACTGTTACTCCCATTAAAAAAATTATTTTGAAGAGAAAATAATACTTCAGAATCTTTCTATCAGAAGCATATTATAATGGACAGAGTGCAGTTATCTCTCCAAATATGGATGTATTAATACCGCCAATTCATCCATGCGCGTTCCACGTATGTATGCATATATTTATTCAAACTATTTTAAAATATATCTTCATTCCAGTATAATACTTGTATATGAGTATTAATAGAGTATGTAATATATGGGCAGAAAATAGACTAGTATTTATAAAAGTGTAAGTATCAGTTTGTCACGTACGTGTCCTCAACGAATCAACATTCGAGTAAGTAATAGTTGTGGTTTATGGAATCAGGGGTTATAAGATATTCTATTGATAAGTTGTATAGCCTGTTGTTGTTATTCAAGCTCTCGCCGGAAATGTTTCAGATCAGGATCGTACAGGCTTTTGGGAAGTAGCAGTACTGCTTCGGCCCCAAAAGCTGAAATGATTATGTTAATGTCCACAATGAAGTGTTGACTTCACGTATAATAACATACATTATGCAAGATGTGATGAGGTCAAACTGCCGACGAAGTGAAAATGCAAGTGCAGATGAAGATGACAGACATAAAGCATTAGTAACAAATGTGAGTTAGAGTGAAGCGCAGGATACTCTTCTTAAATTGACTGTAATTTTTGAAAAACAACTTTAAATCTTTAAATGCACTGATTATTATGAGGCAAAGATTCAGGGATATTAAAATGAAAGTCAATACTTAGAAGACTAAACTTATTGAACGTTTAAAAAATATGAATATTGCTTGTATTTTTACATAAACAAATATATCCTTTGAGATTTAAAAGTCAATTAAATGTTTTTTTTTTTTTAAATAAAAGTTAACTACTGATCTTTGGAGTATTCTAAATTCTGTCTAAGAACTAAAGCAAATCCAATTACAGTGAAGTAAAGGTAAGTCATTCTAATTATTTAACTTGAATATGTAGAAAATTATTTATAATTTTAATCATTTTTTAAACCGATTGTTTTATTCCAAATTATTTTTTAACGGTTTATACGAATAACGGTTAAAACGAGCATTTTCAGTGATCCTAAGTATCTTGTATTAACCGAGTATCACTGTAATTACTGCAGCGTTCTCTAAGAAGGTTGTTATGTGCTGTAAAATGTATCTCAGTTAAACAATAAAATATTAAATAAACATGCTTCATCAATTTCCAGTCCTTGAAGTACAGCTTTCTGAAATGTACTTTGCCATACATGATTAAAGAACACCTCAGACTGCTTCTTAACCGTTTTTGTTATCTTAAGATCTTAAGAGCATAATCTTGAATTAAGAGATAGAAAAACATTTGTATATGCTCTCAAGAGATTTGGGAGTGAAAATTCTACAATGTTAAATGCAACAATGTTTTAAATATTAGTATTTCAATTTTTTTTTGCTGGAAGTTGAAGATATTTTTTTAGTATTCAGGCTACATTTTAATCACGATGAAGTAAGCGATAAATTAAGGAAATCATGTTTACATAAGTACTTGGCATTCATAATTAATAACGCAATTATAAAATGCCATTTATAAATCATTTAAGGTCATAGCACTCATAGAAGTTTTCGTAATATCAATTTTAACATAGGTATATACAGGGTTTATATGAATTTAGAATATTACTTACATTACCAGAGAAATAATGTGGAATGAAGAATAAAAAATACGATAAACAGAAACGCGAATATCATAGAATAGTATTTACAAAACTTGTAACTTATTCTGCATGTTTTATGTTCACATCTGATCTGTGACTAGTCTGAAACTACTTACTAGCCGAAAATAATTTAAGTAGGTTGCTTATTATAAGTGAGAGTGGAATTTTGTAATAGTCTGTAAAATTGAGTTTACGTTGGAATTAGTTGAATACATTATAATGTTCGAGTTCTCATGAATATGTGAGTCATAACATTAACATGGGTATTAAATGAATAAGTACAGTTTGCTCTATAGTTGCCGATCTCTATAGATCTAAAAATAAAATATTCCTCTAATCACAGAAATGGCAAAAATGCTGTGAAGGCGCATTATTTTATCATCATCCAGGAATGTGTTCTGTCGAGTGCCCTATACACATTTAATAGGGACTTAATTCTGTTAACATATTTTATGCAATATATGTTCACAGATATTGCATAAAATATGTTCTATTAGACTATGTTCAGTTCACGGTATAATGAGGAAAAGCTAATTAAAGGAAGATAATCATAGGTTCATGTCTGTAGTTTAAATTCGCAATATAATATCAAAATATGTGTATATAATACTTAGATTATTAAGGGTACCCAGTTTCTAAAGTATACAAATTTCTCATGTTCAGCTGCTGTGTCACGATAAAACATTTAAATAACGCTTGAGACTAAAACCTTTACCACTGCTGAAAAATATGCTAGGTATTAATTTTTAATATTTTTAGAGAGACTGAATATTTTTACGTAAACACACAGTATTTGGATCATGCTTATGAAAACTTTTATAGTGCTGTGTTACGGAGAAAAATCCATTAATGGGAGTGTAATAGTGTTAGTTAATAGCAATTTGACTATGTGAAGATACGCATATTCGGTCCGTTGAAGAAAACAAATCCAAAATACATAGCTCAATCATGCTGAAAAAAAAAGTTATTAAAATCAAACATTGAAAGAAAATTCGCGGTCAGCAAATGTATTATTTTATATGTGCAATGTTGCTTTTCTAAACGTTTAATCAAAATTAATTCCTATTCTAAAATAATACCTCAGATGTATCGATATATTTGGTAATAGCCTCAAAATATACCTTTATGATAGTGTAATATTGGGATTGAAGCTGGTGAATCTAATTCCGTAACTGCTTTTTGAAATTGAGAGATTTGCATGTTCTATCCATTTAAGAGTTTTACAAATAGTTATTAAAATTATTGAATATGCATTGCATGAGTGAAACTTCTACGTTGAATAGGTTATTCCTACTGAAAAATCCGTAAGTTAACTCAGTCCTATGTCCGCTATCTGAATAACCAACATGTATGTTTATCTATTTTTTATGTATCAGACTTTTCCAGAAAACATCTTTCATGATTTTGTTCATTCAATATAGGGAAATCCTCCTGAATTTGATACGATATTCTTCCTATTAAATTCATTAGTGAAACACAAGTTCATAACTATTATCTAAATGTACAATAGATAAGTTTATCTATTTTCATTTTACCGGCCTTTTCCAAGAGATCATATATCATGATTTTTCATTGATTATGAAGAATCCCTACATTGTTTTATAGCACTTCTTGCTGAAAAGTCTATGAGTGATGCTTGGGGCTATGACAGCTATCTAAATTTACAAAATATGTTTATCAACATTTTTTAATCAGCCTATTAATAAAAAAAAATATTTCATAATTTTTCGTTGATTATAAAGAAACTCTCCATCGTTTGATAAGATTTCTTGCTGTAAAGTCCATGAGAGAAACTTAGGTCCATGACAGCTATCTAAATACACAAAATATGTTCATCTATTTTTTATGATTCAGCCCTTTCCCATCAAACATATTTCATGATTTTTCATTGATAATAAAGAGACACTACATCGTTTGATAAGATTTCTTGCTGTAAAGTCCATGAGGAAAACTTAGGTCCACGACAGCTATCTAAATGCACAAAATATGTTAATCTATTTTTTATGTATCAGCCCTTTCACAGCAAACATATTTCATGATGTTTTCATTGATTATAAAGTAATCCTCCGTACTTTGATAATATTTCTTGCTGTAAAGTCCATGGGCGTAACTTAGGTCCATGACAGCTATCTAAATATACAAAATATGTTCATCTATTTTTTATGTATTAGCACTTTCCCCAGCAAACATATTTCATGATTTTTTCATTGATTATAAAGTAACCCTCCACCGATTGATAACATTTCTTGCTGTAAAGTCCATGAGTGAAAATTAGGTCCGTGACATCTATCTAAATATAAAGATAATGTGTTTAACGTTTCTATGTATTTATCAACCCTGTGACGTAGACAGTAAGAAGACCAGCGTTTCGCTTCAATTCCTTTACTACGCCACCTTAAACACTACAACTACAACTTCACACTACAACTACAAAAAGCAAGTATGTACAGCGAGTTAGAATGTACATGTTAGAGATGTCAGGGCGGCTTCGGGTTCACAGACCAACTCTGGCCTACAGAAGGCCTCTCGGACCAGAGTGCTCCGTCTCTCTCACACTCAAAAACAGATCTCTCTCCCGTGCAGTATTGGGGGTCTTCTTTTATACAGCCGGCGAATTCAAAAGCTTTCTCCGGCGTTTTAAGTGGTCGTAAGGGTCCAAAGTTTATGGGATTCCACATGTCGCTATAGTGTCAAAATTCTGGAGAGCCCTTCAACCACTCTGGTATTTATTACTTTTATAACGTCAGAAACGCATATTACACGAAATTTATGGCCTCTTATCCTAGAGTTATGAGACCGCTCAGTTTAACATTTCGACGATAGATGACAAGTTCATGTTGAGGGGTAGGAACGAGCAACACAGACTTATATAATTACAAGTTCGTGGAGTAATGGAGACAACGTCACAACCCTTTAACATAAAATATATCATATGAGTTTTTCCACGAGGTGGAAAAAATATTAACCTATATCCAGCAAAAATTAAGGTGAAGTTTACAAAAATATGAATTTTCTCTCACTGTCGCAAGACGGAAAACTAGTAAACGCATTTAGACTTCATGAATATGTCATCTGGCCGTATCTCAGCCAGCGATAATCTGAATGGGTTTGACAAGAGCTACAGCTGAATCAGAAAAGATTTCAAATAATGCGGGCCCATTCATTCATTTGGCACGTATGGGAAATAGAAAGCGGGCAAATACATGACTGTCATTATAAACAGATGTAAATCTCCCATCTCCTGATAGACAAAATATTACCCTTCATAAAAGTAAATAAACAACGAATTCAAAGTTATTTGAAAAGGAAAAGGAAAAAGAGCGAACTTAAATCGCAATGCCATTTTTTTCCCTTCTTCAAATTTAGCTTCCTTCAAACAGGTTTTATTCATTCCACGCTTGTAACTTCTTTATCATGCATCGTTTGCCAAATTGGGTTGCAAGGCCCCACTGGAGGAGGAAAGGTAAATTTTCATGGCGAGAGGGAAAAAGAGAATCGCACCTCTTTTGTATTTTCCCCCACGTTGCGTGTTTGTCATATTGTGAATAAATAGGCTTTTTTATTCCCACAGCGGGATTTGAGCATATTTGGGCATCAATGCGCCCGGAATACGAGAAATTGCGGAGAAGCATTTGATCTCCGATAAGAATTTCTGTTCTGGAAATTTCCATTTAATTCCTGTGGATGCAGAAAATTTCAGGATATTTCATTTTCTTGGAATAAAAAAAAAATATGACACAATATTGAAAGCAGAGTTCAAACAATATTTAGATGAAATAAAACCGTACTAAACTTTTGCTACCGTTAACGAAACATTGTATGTACATAGAAAATTATTTCCTTACTTTTAGATTCTATAATTTTTTTTTTCAAATTTGTATTTCTTTCCTGTCACTCATTTTGTAGCACCAAAATACCTCGCTCTGAATTCCGTTATACAAAAAACACTATATCCATTTTTTGAAATTAGGGTTTTAAAAATGTTAAGATGAAATGGAACTATATTTAACTTTTGCTTCAGCTCACTAAAGCTAGGCGCATTGTAAATTGATCACTTATTTTTATTTTTGTTTTGTTTCTAGCACTTTATCTTAATTTCAATCTATATTTCCTGTCACTGATACACTATAACTAAATTCATGGCTGTCAATCCTACTCAATAGTATAGAAAACACATGCGTATACAATTGAAACCTGGGAAATAGACTCCTGGGGAAGCACAAGTACTTCCCAAGAGAGGAAAAAAAACTGGTAAAATTTTAGCTCTCAAAAATTGCATCATATATATATATATATATATATATATATATATATATATATATATATATATATATATATATATATATATATATATTTATTTATTTGTAATTGTGATCGATGATCGTTTGGAGAAATTTACGTCACGATCATGTCATTTAAGTAAGGCTTAATAGTTCCCCAAGATTGAGACTTCATAGAATGAAGACAGGGTTATTTAACACCAGAAAAACGGCTGCCATCATTTTAACGGTTTCGTACATACTATAGAGCGCTATGTCTCTATTAATATTCTCAGGCTTCTGGAATTTTATGACTTTTTGTAATTTTATGCGAAATATAAGCACATATTTTACAAAATTATATTCGATAGTAAAGAGGGGGAGAAAATGTGTTGTATACATACTAAGACGGATAGCTGTCAACTTGACGGCAATATAGAAAACAGGCAGAAATTTTTAAAATAATACCGAAAAAATGTTACTTACTTTTCGTCTCTCCCCTCTTTTACAAATAACAGAAATATTGACTCTTCGGAAATATTGGTGTTGAAAAATAAGGACTGCACAAACAATGCATGTATTTTTACGGTTAAACCATACCAGGTTTTCAGCTCCATAAAAATATATCCCATGGCTGCATACAAATATATCTAAATCTATACTAATTTATTATATATTGGTAAGAAATAGTTTAAAATTTAAAGTATTTAACCATTTTTAAAAGAAAAATAAAACAATTTAAATTCTTGATTTTATTTTTAACCGTCAAAATGACGGCGTTCAGTCTTTTTAGTATGAAAAAACTCCAGTCTTTCTAGTGTTAAAAATCTTTGTGTGCCTGTAATGCACTTTCCCCAATTTCATTAATCCTAACGTTCATTTAAAATGTGAAGCAAAAATAATGCACAATTCGACGCAAGCAGACAATCTATCTAAATCGAGGCAAGTGGATTATTCCTGGTGCACTAAACGTATTTGACATCCATGAGGAAAAACTAATCATTTTGCTACCTATTATCGTTTCATGAGTTTACCGATACAGACACGTTAAATCCGTAGACCGGAAATTCCCTCTACGAGGTCAGAAAGGGTGGGGGAAGATACGATCTCACAGATGCCGCCTCTGGGGTAGCACGGTCAAAATTGAGGGGGCACCTGCCTAAATAGGACTAGGATCCTTGTTTTGTCAATTTAAAGCGGAGCCGCTTCTCTCAGCCCGATAGCCTATAAACCTGGCCATGATTGACCTGGTCATGTTTGACCATGTTTGACCTGGTCAATTTTATAAACCTGGCCATGTTTATAAACTTGTTTTGGAATACATCTGGCCAGGGGGCATTAGAAGCAACCACCATTTTTGATATAATGAATGTTGAAGAATTCTTCTGTCATTTAATATTTGCATATATTTTAAATTTGGAAATTAATACACTTCATGGAAATTTTAAAACTGATTGAAGATGGAAATTTAAAATGAATATACCTTCCAACCATCCAAAATTGAACAGTAAAAACACTTTACCCCCCGGAACTTGAAACAGTTTAAACAATTTGAAAAATGTGATTACTTTTTTTAAAAAAAATTCCTCTATACGTATATTTCTTTGAATTTTAAATTCAGATATAAGAATATTAGTTCAGAGAATCTATTTCGTCAAGTAGCCATGTTAAAAGCTCTGTTAATTAAATGTATCTTAACTTAAATGTTTGTCTTGACTGGTATTGTATCGGAAACAAAGATATTTAGTTTCTTAGCTTAAATGTATGTCTTTACTAGTGTATAGTGAAACAAAAGTATTTAGTCTCTTAACTTAATTGCTTGTCTTCAGTGGGTTATATCGGTAACAAAGGTATTTATTTTCTCCTATTCAGGCAAGGCTGAGAAACAAGACAGATGTTCGGGAGTTACCTTGTACATTTAGGAGACCTGTAGTAGACCAATGTAAAAGATCAGCCTTTTATGTCGCGTTCTGTCTACATATGATTGCGTGATAAATCTCATACAAGTGTAAAACTTTTTTGAAACTTCAGATTTATTCAGTAGATAAAAACTAAGGGAAACCTTTCAAAAGTGCATTTTCATTTTTTTGTACTAATATTTTAGAGCTACAAAATTATATACAGTAAAACCTCGTTTTTCCGAACTGACTGAGACCATAGGCATCCTGTCCGAATAATCCGAATAATCCTTGTAATATGTGTAATAAGCAAAACGAAATTCTTAACTAAGCAGACTTACCGTTTATTACGATAAAAATTATGTTTTGTAACAAAATTACATAGTATTGTTTACAAGACATGAAAAAAATAACTTTCCACATTGTTTCTTAAAAAAGAATTGGTAAGTCTAGTAAAGCTTTCCTAAACTCAACAAAAGCATTTTATTACCATAATTTATTGTACAATCTATGAAAGATCTGCATATTGATTCAAACTAAAAAGCGAATATTTGACGCACTTGTAGTTCCTTTCATGCTATCATGGTTAAAAAATTATTATCTAATGTGAACCTTAATTAAAAATGTGTCCAAATCTGATCCGGATTATCAGGACATCCGGATTAACGAGGGTCGTTATAAACGAGGTTTTACTGTACTTAACCGCACTATGTGAATGAAATCTGACTTTTAAAACGTAACATTGAATGAGTTAAAATCGAGCATGGCATTTCAAATTGATTCTCTAAATATGACTATATGGCAAAACGTCCCAATTTGAGTCAATAAGGACATCTGGCTGGTTGGATAGAAATTTTATTACACAGGACATCTTGGCATAAAATAAACTTATACAGCATACGATCACATTTTTTTAAGAACACGCACAGGTATCACAAAGTTACAGGAATAATCGAATACATTCTTAGCAACAGCTACCTCGACACTTACACCTACAGTCAATGTCTCATCCGAGACTCTCCTTTCTGCCTGCATTCCGATGAGTCTATCATCAGTACTCAGGAGAGGAGATAGATAAAGCCAAGAGGGGATGAAAATTATGTTTGTTACAAACATAAATATGTTGTCTGAAATGTTTTACCATAATTCTTGACGCATAATTTAGGCAAATATTAATATGGGGCAGATAAGTAGCGATGATCAAATATCCATCATTTATAGGTTGATTATTTGCTGGGTCAAAAGAGCTACGACCAACAATTGCTACACAAAGGAAAACTGCTATCTAAAGTTTCAAGCCGTGTTTGAACGGTTCCAAACACCTATGCCAAATATGGAACTCTAATACACTGGCTGTGGAACCTAACGAGCCATTTTTTACTATATTCGTTATTACACACCATCGATTACCAGCAAATGAATGAATCCTCTCGTTAAACTATACAAAGCGTCGCCCACGTGGTGTAATGGTTAGCGTTATGAGCTGCTCCGCAGTGCACGTCGGTTCAATCCCGAAGCCCACTCATGGGTCATATAGGGCTTGGTTGTTTCCATTCCCCCTCATAGGCAAAACTGTTGTCTCACCTATACGGTGCTCCCATAATAAAGTGGCCAGTAAACCGCCGTGAATAACAAAAGGCGAATGTCTCACGAGAAAGTGCCTCTATATTAGACAAAAAAACTAAATATAGCATTTATTGTAAAATTCTGCTTCATTAGCAATCGATATGTTACATTCCAACTGTCTCGAACTACCACCACAGCTTGAGTCAAACATTCCCACTCTTATGGCTTTTTCCACTACATAGCTGTTTTTTCGATATTGGCATGTTCTTTCCTCGCCCCGCCCAAATAGCATCTCCCTCTGGAATAAAAGTGAAATCTGCATATTCAACTATTCTGAGTTATGGTTCAGAAATATTCCAGTCTTGAGTAGCTTTTGCTCAGCACATTCTTGAACATCAACTAATTATTCATAACATAATTCTTCGAAGTATACACGCTCCAAGTAGCACGAAAATAAGGTGTTTCTGTTTGGAAAAATAGCATCACTATATACTTAACATCTCTTGCATGACTATATTCAAAACATATGAGTATAATTATTGCTAACAGTTCCAAAGCCGTCACAGCTGAATAATAGTAATAGGTAAATTGAACAATAGTTGCACGGACGGACAAAAAAAGCAAAATAACTGCGAAAACGAATTTGTTTCTCCTCTCTAAGACGCATAAATCCATATTGAATGGAAACATGAAACATATGTTATTCCTGATTTTACATCTCTGGAGATTCAATGATGTGTGGCGATTCAAAATCACAAAGGTCTGGGAACAAGTTAGAAATCGGAGCAACAGAAAGCGAATTTATGATTTTTCATGGCTCAAATAAATCTGCTATTCTCCCTGACAACAGGTTTTATTTATCCCACAGTTGTAGCCATTTTATGATGTATTGTGTGCCAAAGTTACTTGCATCTGCGTGAAATAGGCAATTTCTCGCCGACTATAAGAAAATTTGTATTAAATTTATTTCTCTACGCTCTGTATGCGTGTAGTATGAACATAAGAGCAGTTTATTCTTTTGCAGTACATTTTATTTGCATATAAAGGCAGGCGCTGTGTATAAACAGTCGCAATAAGATACTATGACCGGTGTATTTTTATTACATAAAAACGCGAATTTTATTCTTTCCTGGAAAATTTATTCATATATAAAATGAAGAGTTTTATCCCACAAAAGAAGAGCTAAATTGAATGAACTCAGTGGTATATATGTAAATTTTATAGTACGTTTAATTTAATGTTGAAAATAATAACATTTAATAACTACATACATCAAAATAATACGAACTTACGCACGAACATATAATTTCGATTTTTCTGATTTAATTGATATGTCTTTCATCAAAAAATACATAGACTTTATTAACCTATAAAATGAAGAGTTTTATCCCCCAAAAGAAGAGCTAAATTGAATTAACTCAGTTGTATATATGTAAATTTTAATAGTATGCTTAAATTAATATTGGAAAGGATAATGTTTAATAACTACTTATATCAAAATAATACTAATTCACGCACGAACGTAGAATTTCGATTTTTCTGATTTCACTGATATGTTTTTCATAAAAAAATGCATAGATTTTATTCACATACAAAATAAAGAATTTTATCCCACAAAAGAAGAGCTAAATTAAATGAACTCAGTTGTATACAAGTAAATTTTAATAATACGTTTAAATTAATATTGGAAAGAATAACATTTAATAACTACTTACATCAAAATAATACGAATTCACTCACTAAAATATAATTTCGATTTCTCTGATTTCAGTGATATTTTTTTCTATCAAAAACCATGCTGTACCCCTCTAGGCAGCATTTCTGTCTCACCAATATGGGGCTGTAAGCAATACTGCCAGCAATGTACTATTTTATAAATATCCTGCAGAAAATTTGTAAAATTTACTATTTTATAAATTTTCTGTAGAATATGGCTATAGTAAAACCAATAAAGATTATAAAACATTGAACTGTAGTGTTCGTATGTGTATTACAACGGATTTTGACAGCCTGAGGGCTCAGTGATTTGGCCCACGGGTATTATTTGAGCGAGTTAACCGCCAGGTTGTGGGTTCGATTCCCGTTTGAGAGCTATTGGCCCGCCTTTGTGATGTTTCCATGATATTGAAGCCAATAAAATCGTGATGCGGATGGGCGAATGCCGCAATAGACAAATTACCAGCCACGTTGGAACAAATAACAACTATAAGTAATTATATTTAATATTTTTAGTACCTTAAGTCTTAAAATATTGTTTTGTGATGTGACATATGCTTTACGTAGTCTGCAATGCATCTTTCTTACTTTCTGTTTGAGTTAAACGACTCCGTTAAATCTGCAATTCCCGACGTATGTACCATAGAGCAGCACTGTGTTTCAATATATCTTTCATGTGGTTTTTTAATGGGATAATTTATAACCAAATATATCTCAGGGCCAAGCGATATTCGCGGATTTTCCGCATGTGTCCCCAATATCCATAATATGAAGAACTCACTATTAGTATGTAAATATATATTAGTATGTCCTAACTGGATCGGAGGATCAATCCGATTCCAAGAAACGGTTATACAGTGTTTGGAGAGAGCCTCCTGCTTATCACTGATATCCGGCCAATCGCCCTGGAAGATACCTGTCCGAGAGCAATACATTCTGCCCTGGCTGGTCTTCGGAATGGCCATACAAGATGTATGCGCTTCGAGAACTCTACAAAGGCCGTTTCCCCACGTTCCTATTCTACTCCTCCTGTGAACCCTTCCTACATTATGGACTAGTTAGGTATCCCCGTCAGCATGCTTGCAGAGGATCAGAATACAGCTGCCTCCCTTTTGCTCACACGACAGGGTCTCGTGGAAATGGTGTAGCCTTTTCTGGTCCAGGGGACTTAGCAACAACAGCAACAAATATGCATATATGTAAGTGTAAGCTGATAGTGAAATTCAAGGCAGAAAATAAAAACTAATTTAACATCTCTGGAATGTCGTTAAATGAAGGATTACTTCTGAAAGACACTATTTTCAGTTATACACATCTGAGAACTAGAATCTTTAGAAAATTGAACAAAGCCAAACTAAAGCAGTAAAGCTAAGTTCAACAATTAGGTTTATTGTTTTAGTTATGCTAAAAACAGAAATACTTACTGTGATACATAGTTAAATATAATTAGTAAGCCAGAACGTTCTTTACATAGTTAAGCTAACCATGAAAATAGCTATTTTAAAATTACTAATTAATATTTATTACCTGTAATGTTAATATGGATAACGATGTGATATAATTAATATAATAATTAGGAAATCCCAATTTTTGGCACGTTATCTAAATATGTCTTTCATTATAATTAATTAATTATTTAATTTTGTTTTACACGTTAGTCTTCCCGTGTCTCGTTTGATCAAGCACTATTCATATGAGCAAAAATAATTCGTAGTTTGGAAATTTATAAAATATTTGATAATTTATTTGAGATTTAAGAAAAACATTTTACAGTTGACAAATTAATGTCAAAACTAAAAAATAGGAAAAAAATACACTTAATTGTTGTAATATTATTATTAAGCAGAAGTTATTAGGGTATACCTTATCGTTATCGTAATTTTCAGATTATCCTTTTTCATTTGAAAACACGCCCTCTAGTTCGCTACCTAGTATGGAAGTATTTCTGTTAATGTGTATGTATGACTTTTTTTCCTTTGTTCTATAATTCTGGATTTTTGTATAAGCTTTATGCTCGTATTCAACTCTTGTTTATTTTGAACATAACACTTCGTCAATTAATTCCATCTGTAACAATATATACAGACTGATCAACCAGCAATATCGAGAAAACTGGTTTCTGGTCTCCTAAAAGTTCATTTTTTTCCACTACATCCAGTGGAAGAACATTCGGCTAAATAAGTACATGTAACCAGCAAGAAATTAGTTCAAAAAATTTTTGTGGACTGAAATCTTCCTCCTCTGAATTCTAACAGCAGCCACAAATCAAGTTCTGCTACTTTGGCGTTCTAGACGTTCACTCATTTCAAGTTCCATTTCAAATAAGGTTTGCTCAAATCTTCCACTGTTTGCTCTAACTGAATACAGGTTTCTTACACTAATAAACAAATGCCATTTATACTGTTTTTACCATATATTCTAATGGCTAAAAACAAATGGATATGGTTTTCTACCTATTAAGGTCTGCATTCCACCAGAGGTTCGACAAAAACCTATCCATAGAGAATAAAGTATAAAAAAGAAGCATAATTTCATAGTGAATTTGAGATTCTAACACTTACTTTTATCTGGGAAATCCTTGTTTACCAACGAAGTAAGGTATGTTCAAACCTTCCACTGCGTACAACTGAATACAGGTTTCTTACAATAATAAAAGAATGTCATTTCTATTGTTTTTTACCTTATATTCTAATGGCTCAAAACAAATTAATAGCGTTTTCTACCTATTGTAAAGTGTACATTACGCCAGAGGTTCGACTAAAACCTATCCATAGAAAATAGATTTATATGAAAGCATCATGATTCCATAGTGAATTTGAGATTTAAACACTTACTTTTATCAGGGAAATCTTTGTATACTTTTATCTGCTCAACTTATATTATGTTTAACCTTGTTTTAAATTCTCAAGGATGGAAGGTTTACAGTGTTAACATTCCTCTTCCTAGGGCCTGTTAACTTTATAATACTAATCTCCCCCCTCTCCATTAAGGCTCACCTATGTTCCACAAAACGTCCAGATATATTGGAGATCATGGTTCCAGATGACGGTTGTTGTAGTGATCGTCAGACTTACTATGAACACTCTTATGTCCCCACATTTTGAATATACGATGTAATTCTGGGGAATAGAGAAATTTCTTAAAAAGTCTTATTCCTTTTCCAGATATTCTGCAAAATTATACGTCAACTATTGCCACAAAAATTGCTAGTACTTTGTGATTAATTTCATATTTTTTAATTTGTTTTTCGGAGCAGAGGGTAAGAAAAATTCTTTACTCGTCAGGGTTGATTTTCCTTACACTCCATAACGGAACTACTGCATACTCCAACTAAATTTGGACAAACTAACTATTGGACTAGCCTCAACTGTCTATCGGATAGTCCGAATATCGGAAATACATTACTGACCAACATGTCTGGGTCTAAAGCATTAACTTGCTCTTGCCTATAAAAAGTAGACCGTCAGATCCAACCAAGTAAAATAATCCAATATAATACTAACTAAAATGTAATTGTTAAATTCCAACCGTAGGTAGCTGTCCCCTCTCATATCTAAGAGCCTCATACTCAGCGATCTGGTCGTTGCAGCGGGAGTTATGTCTTATTCAACCATTAGTTGGATTTCCACTAATGTCGTGACCCGAATTTACGATCCTTATATCAGTATCATGGGCTTGTGGAGGCCGAGTGTTACAGCGCGCTGGTTTTCGGTACTGAGGGTGCTTGGACCGAATCCTGGCGTCGAGCCACGACAAATGCCTCCGTTCGTGTCGTCCCTTCATAAGGAGTAATGCTGTCCAACTAAATGGTACCCCCACAATAAAATGAGCAGTAAAAATGCGGCGTAGTATAGGCGAATGTTTGACCACAAGTCAATCCGCATTGGAAAAAAATATATCAGTATCATAGTGACCTAAAATTTTTCTTAGACTTCCTCATTATTCCTCAGCATAGCTGCTAAATCTTTTGGCTTGATATACAGTTTCAGGCATGCGAACATTTAAGAACATATAGAGAGGACTATATTACTGTAATTCTCTGTCTAACATGTATCAAGTGTGGATATCGATCAAATTTCAGCTTATCGTTGCCTCTGCTGCAATCAGCTGACTATCTGCTGTAATGAAATGCACGAGAAATAGCCGCTGTGTGTGATGCCATGTCTGTCGTGATATAGCTGTGATCGGTTGACGAAAAGCTTGTCGTAAAAGGTGCGCCCATAAAGCAACCGGACATTTTTTTTATAAACGAGAAATATACTACTCACCTTCAAATAAATTTATCTCCTTCAAAATATATCACCAAAGGATCACAATTTTTCCGACGTTTCTTCAAGTCATCAAAACACTGTTTATAAGCGTTGGAAATCCCCGTTTGCAAAATACGCGTAACATTTGATTTAATATCCGAGACGTTTTCAAATCACTGTCCTTTCACGGATTTTGCATTTTTTGATTACAAAGGACTTATTCACCGCGAATTTATTCCACAAAATCAAACAATTAATCAGTATTTTTACAAGGAGGTACTTTTTCAATTAAGAAATAGGATAAGGCAAGTTAGGAAGGAACTGTTTGATTCTGGACAATGGTTTCTTTTACACGATAATGCTAGGCCCCATACAGCAATTTATGTACAACAATATCTTGCTAAGCATTCAATTACAGTGATAAATTACCCACCACGTTCTCCCGACTTATCGCCAGCTGTTTTTTTCTTTTTTCCGAAGATTAAGATGGCCATGCAAAGACACAGATTTGAAAACGTCTCGGATATTAAATCAAATGTTACGCGTATTTTACGAACGGTTAGTTCCAACGCCTATAAACAGTGTTTCGTTGACTTGAAGAAACGTCGGAAAAATTGTATAGTATCCTTTGGAGATTATTTTGAAGGAGATAAATTTATTTGAAGGTGAGTAATATATTTCGTATTTATAAAAAAAATTGTCCGGTTACTTTATGGGCGCACCTTGTATATACACAAAAAAAATTTGTAGATTTGTTTTATTGATCTTTATAACAAATAGCCCAAAAAATGATTACTACGAGGGCTGTATGCACCAAATACTGCATTTGTGAATTTTGAAGTGATTTAAGAAATCCGATACCGAAATTCAGCTCAAAAACTAACTTATGTGAGTTTTAAATAAACATGAACAACAAATAAATAATTTAGAGTCACAGTAAACTATGTATGTATTTGACGCTTTAGAATAGTGGTTGTCATTTTGATATCATCAAATATCTTTTAATTATTTGTAAAAAATCTGATTGAAGATTGTATTTATAAAGAATTCTTCTTCTTCATCAGCATGACAGCCTCGTACAATTTAAGGCAACCCCAGTAAGTTTTAATATGTCCGGCCCGATCAGACACTAATATTCTCCGTCGGTTAATTCCAATGATCTTAATATCTCTATAGAAGCAATCCATTTAGTACAGGGATACCCAACAGGGTCCAGGTGGACCCCTTCGGGGTCGATGGAACTTTTAAAAGGTTTTACACTAAACTTTTCAGTTTGATTGACGAGGTCTATTGGGTCAGGTCTATTGGGGGTAGTTGATACTAAACTTTTCAGTTTTAAAATTTGATTTAAATTTTTAGGAATGTAATTATTAGATAATAATAACCGTTTTAATATCTATAAATATAGATTTTCATAGGGCGGAGTTGAAGGAGAATTTAGAAGATAAAATAAATTTTCAAACAACTGGCTACGCAAAATTTTCGAATTGTAGAGATATTCACAAAGAATACGTCAAATTAACCCACATTATCCAACCATTATTTATAGCTTTTCCTAGTTCTTACTTGGTTGAAGGAGGATTTATCACATTAACAATATGTTAAGACAAACTAGAAATCGATTAAATATTACAGGACGCGGTGATTTACGATTATTGTTAACTAATTTCACACCTAATATAAAAAGTATTATGCAAAAGCATCAACCACAACCATGGCATTAAATTTTAAAATAATTATATTGTTATTACATCTAAGTCAGTAAAAATGTTTAGACAAATATATATTTATATTTGTTATGTTAGTCATTGTGACTATACGATGATAAGCAATTTCAGGCCAAACATTAAAAAACATTTATCAATGCATCAATCACAACCCTAACATTAATTGAAATCGAACTTTTGTGCAATTGCAATCTGTGTTTATGAAATCTTGTTTATACTTCTGAAATTAAAAATTGAAAATAGTACAAAAATAATAAAACAAACCTCATGAACCACTTTTTCAAATTTTTTTTTCATATTCTTAGTCAAATTGTTATCCTTAAGCATTTAATGTGCAATTATTAGTATTATAATTATGTTGTATGCTGTATATTATAGAAAAAAATGTGAGGGGGTCGATGAAGAATATCATTCTTATAAAAGGGGTCGATGTACTAAAAGCTTGGGAGCCCCTGATTTAGTACATGGTCTCTCTATTCTTCTAGAACCTTCCATTTTATAAAGGGTCAGTTTTTAATAGAGCCAGTGTCTACATATCTATAAACATGCCCGAACCATCTGATACCATTAGCTTATATTACCCTAATTATATTTGTTTGACTCTAATTCAAGTATATTTAAGGGTTATAACGAATGATCCAGGTGTTATTTTATCGTAATGCACCATACATTCTATGTAGAATTAATAAAGAATTACAAAACAACATTAACGAAGTGATATTTAATACTATGTAAATCCTATTTAAAGAAAATGTGCAACTCAAGTTAAAGTTTCATGACCAAGTATTGACTTTTCAATACATTTGGAGAAGTAATATAAATTCATTCCTTCCGTATGGAATCAGCATATTTCAGTAAATAAATTCTTATTTACTTATGGGGGGCATCTATAAATATAAATAATGTGATACCATAGTGTGCAAACTATATAATATTTGATTCAAAAAGTAAATTTCAAGTTACTTATGAGCAAAATAATCTCAACCTTATGTTTCCAAAGATGTAGTTTCGAAAGATTTAGTTTATATACCACAAAAAAAAGTTTTAATGCAACTGTTATTTCCCATTTGTTTTACCCTTAGCTACACTTATGTACATGTTAACAATACATGCATTATTTTGAATACAATACCACAAATCAATTATTCAAATATTTCCAACTAAAACAGAAAATAAAGTTTTACACATCCTAAAATTTTATTTCATGTAAACATGTGTATTTTCTTTAGGGAATTAAATTATATTGTATATTTGCTTCAAAGAACGAAAATAATTGGACTTGTGCACACAAAATAGCGTATAGAAGAAATGAAGTAGTCAACAGAATAAAGTCTGATATTAACATATCGTTAATTTCCAAACCGGCGAAATGCAGAGAGAACCATATTTAAATATTTACATTAGAAATTGAAACAATCGAAATAATGTAGTAAACAGAGGTTTAAAAACGTTTGATAAATATTTACTGAGATGAATGATTGTATTTCTTTATAAAACAGATTAAGTCCATCCGAAAATTATAAGTAAATTAAGTATTTTAAATATTTAGCATCTCTAATATCAATCTTTGAAGCTAGCGAATGGTAAACAAAAACTCCGTAGATGTAATTCCATGATGCAGACTTATAAATTAACTTTTAATGGTAAAACTGAAAAAAAAATGTTCCTGTTGATGTTCTATATAATTCTAAATAGTCTGTCCATTCGCTTTTGAATTTGTTAGAGAAAAAGGACGAGAAACTAAGTTAAATAATTAAGAAAATTATATTATTTTCGGTTTCATGCATAATTTATTTCCTCTAAGCTATTTTGAAGGTGAATTTTATAATTAAAATAACATACTTTGCCATCCTCAATTCTACAAGAAGATAAAAATTTTATTGCATTTGCGATCAAAGTATTGCATACGTTATTAATCTGAAAGAGACGACATCGACAATAAATATTTGATTTACAAAGGAAATAAAACCAAACAGTAAGATTTCTAAGAATGCTTATTCTCACGTCGGTTATATATATATATATATATATATATATATATATATATATATATATATATATATATATATATATATATCTTAATCAATTAATTTCACAAAGTATTTAAGGTTCAATTTTGAAACTTTTGCCAAGACTTCAGAGTACGTTAATTTATGAGAATACAACGTGAAAAGACTAATAAACTCCTTTTTTTCAATTTTTGGCTTACACAAATTTCATCAAGGGTTCCAGTCTACAAGACCATGCATTTTCGTTCTTTAGAGCAGATCCACATCAGAATTTAATTCCCGAAAGAAAATGCACTTCTTCACAGAGTTTTAAACTTTCGGATGTGTAAATATATATATATATATATATATATATATATATATATATATATATATATATGCAATAAAAAGTTAACATTTGTATAAAGAAAAGCTGTGTCCCTATAGACTCGAAACCATATTTGTTGTCTAGTGAACACTAAATGCTAAAGACGAAAATGTAATTTGCCTAAAGTTGTGCACTTATGGGCGGATTTCTGCTACCTGGGGGTTTGGGGAATTAACACATAATTCATCTTTATAAGCCAAGCACAACTCTTATAAGTCAATTAAGTAAGTTTGTTTCATTTAACAGGACTAAGCTATTAAGGGAATCTCTTACATAACGGAAGACATCCAAACTGAAAATCGCCAATACCAAAGAGACGTACCATGTCTCAGTTGATAATTTAGACTTTTAAGAAGTATGCACTGACTGCGTTTTTTAAGTCACTGGAGTGCATCATCAAGCCACTGCTTAAGGCATTAAGATAAAATCTAAGCTAATTTTAGCGTCCTATCTAACGTAGAATTAAAAGTAAGATGCTGTTAAGAGGGACAAAGCAACTCAGTACAGGATGACATATTTAAGTAGATTAAAACGCTTCATTAACACACTCATATACGCATTTGGCAAACATATGATATTTTTTCCTTAAATTATTATTTATAATTCTTTAAAATACGTGCATAACAACAGTTCTAAAATCTGTAATAACTCTTGATCACATGATTGAAAGCTAATTGCTTTATAGAAAAAAGATATTTGTATAAAAATTCACTCACAAATTATAACTACTATTTAAATTTTACATTTACGGGTCCTGGAGAATCTACGTTTTTAGCGCGCTCTATAGGATTCGAATGCCGACAAGCACCACAGAAAGATTTCGTGTCTGCGCCGGGTATGGGCATTATTGTTAAATCTGTCGACCGAAAAGTTCCTCCATATGGATTGTAGGGATGGTGGAAGGTCCCGAAATTGTGCTCTTATAATGAAGAAGCCAACAAATTAAGGTTGTAAGGACACATTTATCCGGGGAAGAAAGTTTCTTCTGCATTGGGAAAAATAATTAACGAACTACATCAACACAATACACGGAATCAGTTTATTTACTAATCAAACGCTGTACAACATTTTATCTAATTAAAATTTTTCTATCACCTGACAAGAATGACGCCTTTAACTCGTATCTCAAACCTCGAGCGGTAGATATTTTACCTTTTGATTTCACTTCAAATTGAAAAATTTCGAGTTATTTAAATAGCATGGCACTGCTAAGGTTTCTGGTGTAAAAAGGAAATTTCAAAAAATATATCAGATATATATCATTTTTTATAAGATTCAAATAAATGAAGATTCCTTTAGAGTTTAAATACCATGCTTAAAAAAATTACACCATCCTATATTTATGGAACTAATCGCTTAACTTCTTCAGATATTAGTTCCTTAAGCTATCAACCCAGTTATAGTTAAAATTTCAAACGTCCATTTGATTAAACATAATAACATTTGTTTAAATCAGATTCAGAATTACATTTACTAAAATAAATTTTATCTTATTATGGCAATAAAACTTTAAAAATGAGGAATTTCAATAATAAACAACGGAAAAAATATTCAGGTTTTAGAAAAGGTAATAAATAAGTTTTTTAAGTTCAAAGACTGTAATTCGTAGTTATTTCTACATGTAACTTTTATTTTATTTTATTTTATTTTTACAAATAACTTAGAGTATTTGTGCTCAAAATTATTTTAAAATTCTGACTATTATGTCCAGCAGAAATTTTGAGATCTGGCCAAATAATATTATAATAAAAAAATTACACACACTAATGTGTGCATTGTAAAATATGAGATCAGTCTGAAAATGCTATAAACATATGATTTAATAATAAATAAATATAAATCCTTAATTATATACTAATGGCTTGCACTTTATAACAAATATTGAGATAAATTGATTATGAAATTATCCATTAGAGTATGACCAGTTCATCACTGGTTCATTGTAACATACTATTGTTTAATATAGTTATTATTAAATAATGTTATATTATTACACAATCACTATATTATAATTAACCATACATGATAAAAATTTTAAAAATATTTTTCAATAATAGTACATTGCAAATGAGTTTCGTATAATAAATATTACTTTTTTAGCATATAAATTATACTAAGTACATAAATACAAATATAAGCATAGTAAAACGTAAGCATATTTATTTATGATATGGCTATCAATATGGAAATTACAAAAAAGACATAATATTGATAAACTACACTGGTGTAAGAAATTAAGAGAATTTTCAGACTTGGTCCATTATCTCTAGAACTACTGTACCGATTTTCATGAAATTTCATATGTACATACATTGATACAATACAAAACAAATAACCATACAATAATTGTAATACACACGCATGATCGTGCGTAACACTCACTGGAGTCGGAAGGTATGAAACAATGTTGTAGAATAAACAAAAAATGGGTTAATAGATGGGTTAATAGGGGGTATGGTTCCCTCTTACAGATATACAGGTCTCGAAGCGTGATTTCATACTTGAAATAAGGCATTTTATCATTTCCTGTGCCAATTGGTCCCACTAGTTGAGCAACGCTGTTTCCATTCCCTCGGAGGGGGGGTTTGCGAGTAACAATTGCCCTCCCTAGAGCGTCCTAGACATGCTCTATAGGGATAAGGTCTGGAGATCTGGCTGGCCAATCCATCCTGCCAATATTCTCTCTCTCTCTCTCTAGAAATTCGTCGACCAGAAGAGCTCTATGTATACTCGCGTTATCGTCCATTAAAATGAACTCGGGACCAACTGCACCCCTAAAAAGGCGAACATAGGGCTCCAAGACCTCATCCCTATACCTCACACCAGTCACAGTGCCTCTTTCAAAGACATGGAGAGGTGTGCGGCCATCCAACATGATGCCTGCCCAGACCATTAAACCTCCTCAGCCATAATGGTCGATTTCGCGGACATTGCAGAGTAGGTAGCGGGTCCCTGGTTCTCTCCATATGAACGACGGCGAGAATCGGTGTTTAGTTTGAACCGGAACTCATCAGTGAAGAGAACGGTCGTCCATTGATCCATACTCCAATCTCTATGCTCTCTGCACCATGATAAACGGATTCTCTTGTTCGTAGAAGTGAGAGGGGCGCAAACAGCAGGTTTTCTTGCAAACAACCCTCTCTCATGAAGTCTTTTGGAAGCAGTCACCCTTGGTACACGGGTTCCTGTGGCTGCATACAAGTCACGAGAGAGCTGAGAAGCTGTAGCACTCCTGTTACGCCTCGCTATAATCGACAAATGGCGATCTTCTCTGGCCGTCGTGGCTCTTGGAAGACCTTGCCCAGGGTTTCTCTCAATGGATCTGGTATCCTGGAACTGTTTCCATAAGTTAAACATGACGCTCGGCGTTAAATTGAACTCTCTACAAATTTGCACTTGAGATTTGCCTGCTTCTAGCCTCCCCACAATTTGCCACCTCAGTCCATCATCTAAACGTTGGTGGTTACTCATTTTTACTGTTACAATTTGAAATTAACCGATTGCTGCAAAATTAACCCAACTATTAACCCATTTTTTTCTTTATTCAGCAACCGCTGTTTCATACCTTCCGACTCCAACGAGTGTTACGCACGATCATGCGTGTTTATTACAATTATTGAATGGTTATTTGTTTTGTATTGTAACAATGTATGTACAAATCAAATTTTATTAAAATCGGTATAGTAGTTCTAGAGATAATCGACCAAGCCTGAAAATTCTCTTAATTTCTTACACCAGTTTAATTGCCAAGATGTAAGTTAAATTAACTGGGCCGTAGATTTTCAACTCTTTTATATACTATACTTTTAACACATTAACATTATACTAAGGGAACTGTGGATCTTTATTTGAATAAATCTTGTCATTGTAATATTGATTGTGTTATTGTAAAAAAATATATTTTTCTCTAGATAAATAGTGCCAAAATAATGTTTTTCAAGTAAAAAATCCTTTATGTAGCTCCTACGAAGTAATTTATAAAGAGTAAGTGTAGTAATAAACTTTAAATCTGTTTTTCTTAAAAAAATTATTTCAAACGTTTTTAGAATTTTTTAAATGTTCCATGCTACTTAATTTTTGTTCAAAATTCCTGAAATCTATAAGGATGAATCCTGATATTGTTTACAAAAAAACTAGGTATGCATTTTACAACTCGACTTCATTAAGGTAATTAAATTCGATTTATAACTCATTGAAAGGCAGAATTTTGATGAAAATCGGGATGGAATTCAGAAAAATATCTCTTAAAAATTAACTATCAAGGGTATTAAATAATTGATAACCTGATTTGTTTGTTATACAGTTTAGAGTCATTAAAATGCAAAATCGAGGAAATATCTCGAAAATTAAGTAGCAAGGAGCATTTTAAAATTTTATTTATAAATTTAATATTTTTAAAAATATTTAAATTATAATGAGAATGGAAATTATTTTAAGGTATTCTATATATTTATCGTGAAATGTATATATGTACAAAATTTCGCATCTCTATAATGAAAAGCAAAAAAAAATAAATTTTAACATCCACCGTTCTCCAGACATGTATATAATTTTCAAAAATCTCTGTACTACATGCATTTTAGTAAGTCTTAGGGAGTCTGTTTAAGCTACGATATTGATTTTATTATATATATATATATATATATATATATATTTATATAAATAAATACTGTATATATTTTTAACCCCTTAAGTGTGACATATATTTCGGAAAAATGGACCAAAAATGAAAAATTTTTTTGACTGTTTAATTTTGTTCTTTATATTATTATAAAAGTTAGAAAATGGTTTTTTATTACAAAAATAAATTTTTAAATGCAATAACCACTATATTTATATTTTTTGCATACACATGAAACAGTAATGGATTACACACATATCTTATTCAATTAGAGCAAATGAAACAAAATTTGGAAGCTAAATTTTATATAACTAGTAGTTTATACTTAAATTTTACAAATACATAAATTTTACAAATCTTTTACAGTATGGTATATCCCAAAACACGGTACTGCACACAAGCCCATATCGCACTCTTTGCAATAAACTCGTGTCTCACGTCTTATCCTCTTTCCTTTTTCATCGGTTTTACGACAGCATATATAACACTGTCTGGTTGGATTAGATTTTTGTCCCGTTGGTGGGATATGTTCTGGAAAGTGTCGACCTGTGAGGCGCAGCAAGCTTACACTAGGACGCCCTGGTCCTGGTAGCTGAACATTTGGTTTATTTTGTTCAACTATTTGTTCGACAATTGATATTCTGAAGTTCATATTATTTTTCGCACCTCCTGCTGAAGTATACAAAATGAAGGAGTTATATAGCGCCTGGTCTAGGAGATGGAAAAATATCTTTTGGTAATATTTTTTACCTCGTTTTCCAGCAACCGGGTAGTCTGTAAGATGTTGATCGAGTTTATCAACACCTCCCATAGTGTTGTTGTAGTCATGGACAACCTTTGGTTTGAATTTCTTTTCTTTTTTCTTATCTTCAAACTCAATCATTTCTGCGGTATGGATTGAAGAAAGCATACAAACATCCTTTTTATCGTGCCATTTTATGGCACGATAAAAAGGATACAGGCAGTTTTCGAAAGCCAGACCCACCACTCGCGGACGATTCTACTCCGCAGGGGGTAATTTAGTCTTTCCCGAAAAGCTCAAACTAACACTGATAAAACGTAAACATTCCCGCCCTTTTTTCTCGTCACCCCTATTTTGATGAAATCAAAGGAGACCTGACTCATGCGCAAAAGCATAAACGAAAACAGACTATATCTGAACAGCTGACAACACCCACCTACCTTTTCCCCCGACCGTCGAAATCGGTGAAAAACTAGGACCACTAATGCCATCTATTAGGAAAATAGAGAATTAAGTATCCTAAAGAAGAAACGAATCCAGTTCGGGCTTCACAAAATAGAAACGTTAATTTTTCTTCTACCCGAACTCAGTTCGGGCATCACAAATACTGCACGTAGTAGTTGCCCGAACTGGACTCGGGCGACACTGGCAAGGGGTTAAATGCAGGTGGGCCCAGTTCCGCTGATAAATGGGGTAAGTGGACCACCCAGGTCTATTTCTCTGAAGAAACAACAGAATCTGTGAATGGGTAACTGGGTCTAATGCTTGTAATATCTAGAAAGAGAAAAAATAATTCTACCGTCCCCTATTTAAAATTAATTTTTCAAAGCAATCACCAATGTGTTAGATAGATTGTTGCGAACACCGAAAAAAAATAACACACAGTGAGAAATTCCCACCTAATATGTAAAGGAACAATTTCGAAGGGGGTGGCCCACTTACCCAATGGGCTCAGTTGCACCAACTACCTTACAATTTATTCAGTAAAAATAAATAAGAAGCTGGGATGGATATAACTTCATTATTAAATTGTATAAAATATATCAAGATAATTATAATTCGGTGTATTATAAATATCACAGACGCAGTTGAGAATATGTGGAATTAAGATAATGAAATATGAGAAACTGAATTGCTTTAATTGGTATAAATGTATAAGATTCATAATTAAGAAAATAAGGCTAATTTCGAACTGCGACTGCAAATCTTGATTCTAAACATATGTTTCGGAAAACATGAATAATAGATAAAATACGCAGAAAGTAACTTATGAATGTAAATTTCCGACGTACGATATTATGGGATATTAGAATGTATAAAGCGTTACTTTCTGTATTCTTTGAGACCTTACTGAACTATTTCTTCCTCTAACTTACAAATTTTACCTAGTCTGTACAAATTTCGAAACTATTGCACTGTAAAATCTTGGTTTAGTCTAAATTATTTAAAAATTAAATTAATTTAAAATACTGACAAATTAACTAAAATTTCCTTGAAGCAATCCGTAAGCAAACATGTTTATGTAAGGATGATAAATAATAGGCAATGTATATAAGTATTGCTATGCCTCACTTCACGCTGAAATTTTTCTTTATTTCCCCTGGCAAAATTGATATCTGCATCATTTTCGGATCATGAGAGCCATTTATTAAAAGTAACTGCAGCATAAATCAGCTGTTTCTGATAATAGCGGGTGGAAGAAAAAATATGGGGGGGGGGGATGAGAAGCAATTATGACGTCGATGATCGCAGGAAGAAACATCAGTGTAACTCCCTAGCGAAATCTCTCCCAAAGCTGCCGATGCCGGCTTTCAAGCCCGGCAATGGAAGTTTCTTTTATTACTTTCTTCTATTACGGTGTGTTAAAGACATATCATAGTACGGTACAACTCAATTCATATATTTATCTGTAATGAGTAAAAGATGTAACATGCAGTGGATCTTTCCCCTTCTCATTGAACGTAGCATTAATGTACTACGATCTACTATCGAACGAACATATTTACTACGACGGTACATATGCTTGATGTTGTACATCGAACATACTATGTTAATGTACATGCTGTACATTAACATCGCCTTATCGAATATGTACGCTGTAAATTAATATTACTTTATATTATGTTCGTTATCCAAACTTATATTTACTTCTACAGAGAGAGACCTTTATCTCCTCTTGGTGATGTCGTTTAATTTGGCACAATACACGGGACGTAACATAATTCTTATAACGCGTATCCATAAGCAAAGGCATTACATCTTATTTTGACCATTTTTCCTTGCTAGAAGTATCAGGAATTCGGAAGTTCAGTATCTAGACTGAAACATGCAACTGGAAAAAGAGTAAACTGGTTGAAAACTAAAGTATTTTATTGCAAACATGTGAACAGCTGGACATTTTTATTATCAAGTAGACGCAGATAATGCCATAGATTATCCTGATGAAGTTTAGAATTCGGCAATATATTCCAATGACACCGTGTTTTAAGGCCTATAGAAAGCCCAGTGTACTCCAACATCAACCATCTGTCAAACCAGCACTGCAAAACTCTACCAATATGTAACTGCAATTGGATATTACTCGGGGAATTTATTTTCTTTTGTTCATGATGTAATTCGATGATATTCCAGTGCAGTTCAAAAAGAAATTGCCAAATACTTGAAAGCTCTTTGGGTGTTTTCTAAACGTAAATCACGTAGATAGTTTGTACGTTTGATCTTTTCCATCAGAAAGTGGACACCAGAATGTTCTTTCACACAAAAATTATCTGCAGGAATATCTGCAGTCTTTGGATAATGTTGTCCTTGGATACTTTGTCTTCAGTAGTTCATAAAGCACAATAAATATTTCACTGCCTACTCAATGTTTAAATATCACTAAAAATCATTTGCATTATTTTAAGTCACTGTTGCAACCTTTTTAATGCTAGTGGTATTATCGTTTCCGCATGATAACCTCCCATGATATCCCAATGGTTTTCCAGAAGGATTTGGTCTACACGTCAAAGTGTAAAAGACGATATTTTGGAGGATGTGTTGTACTCCATTTAATGTTCGTTCATATCTGATATCTCGTTTTCAGTCATGCCTAACAAATACGTACTTCAACTTTTTTTCTGACACTCTTATCATAACTGAAAATCAGTTACATCATTTTGAGGCAACTGTATTACCTAGTGGAGGCGCCTTCTCTTCTGGAGAGTAAAGTACCATGAAGTAAGGCTGCTCAAAAACCTGTTGCCGGACACGTAAAAGCGTTTTGAATCTTGAACTTATTTTCAGACTTGAGCTTCATGAATGTACGATCTCAAACTGCAAATTCTATTAACAATAGAAAACAGTTTCTTTACATCCACAGTTAGAGTAACCAGTTTATCTGTTTTAAAGAGAACATGTCCTGTTTTTTTTCTGATCATTTGTTCGTTTTCTTTTCCTGTTCTTATCATTTACTGTCTTCTTTTTTTCAGTTATATTTTTCCAATCGTTTTTTATTGTATTTATACAAAAACGTACTTTTTCTCAATTAAACATATTTTTATCAATTATTACATATGACAACTCAATTTCCAAGGTACTTAAGGTGACTGCATACGTTGAAAATGACATTTTTTGACTATTTTAGTCAATTTCATTTTTTTTGTGTGCAAGAATCGTGTAATGCAATCTTTTCTCTTTTCAAAGCTGTTTTGATTTTCATTCTCCACCAAATAGAAGCAGAGTTATAGCAGAAGATGTTTTTAAAATAGCTATAAAATTAAAGTGACAAACAACTTTAAATGCATTTTTCTCAGAATTATGTTTTTTAGCACACATCTCTACGGTTATCATGATATCTCCCATAATAATGTATATAATTTGATAGAATTTTCAGGAAATGTTTTAGATTCTACTGTAAATGAAATTACGCATAATAATTGGTGTATAATAAATAGTTTTTTTTTTTATTTGGGGCTGCTTTATAAGGAAAGGAATGACGAATCGGGGGAAAATTTTCATAATGGAACATAAAATTGCGTGCAATATTTTTGCATTTTAAAATTTCTCTTAGATTGTAGGTCATTTTGAAGATAACTGCCATATGTATCATGTGTGAGAAGGAAATTAAAATAGTAGCACTGGGATTTTGTGCAGTGATAGGCGTTTTAGCGAAGTTTCATTAAAAATTACATCAAATTGACCACTATATAAAAAGTATGCTATTTAAAGGTAAGTTTTTGTTCTTTTTTTAAAATTTTTAAGTGCTATCTTACCATAAAAGACCAAAAAATCCTTTAAAAAATTATTTTAAAAACAAATTGACTCCAAACGTAGGCAGTCACCTTAAGTTTTGCTTTGGGAGTAGTGATTAGGTTTTAAACATAAGAGGGTAATTAAAGCCCTGGATGCTCTGGATGATTAAAGCCCTGGATGTAAATTAGTGCATAGATATATTGTCATTGATAGGTGTGGATAAATATTGTATTTCGATACCTAAACTTTAAAACCTCTGAACTACTGTTTTTGCTGTTTTTATTTTATGTGGGAATACGATAACCCACAGCTACTGCCATCTATTAATTCATAAGAAAACTCAATAAATAGTGTTAAGTGCATTCTAAAGGCATTTTAATGAACTTCTTATCTATAGCTGTGACTTATTTGTTAAAATTTTTTTTGGCCCTAAAGTAAAATTTTTAATTTTTCACTTGGGATGTTTTTGAGTTTAGGTATTGATTTGCTATTTCCATACACATTCCCAGAAGTTCTTTTTATATACTTTCAGACTCTGGCAACCCCAACGAGACTAGGAAAATAAAAGTGTAGCTATTAGTTTCGAATTGATTAACCGTACGTTATCAGCCGAGGATCGTTAGGTGAGATTCACTGTATGGACAGTTATTCAAAATCCTGATTTTTGAGAACAGAGAATTGGGAATCAAGTGATATTTTCTATTTAGACAATCATAACTAATATTCCTCGGACTGATGAAGATCTATAAATTAGTTAGAAACCAGTTGACACCCATTTACTTATTTTTTTAGATATTAAGAAGTCGTTTGCTCCTATCATGCGTTGCCTCTAAAGTTATGAACTGAGACTTTACAATTTTGTCCCCAAAATATTGCATTACATTAACATTTCTAACATATGCAACAACACCAAGGATACTTTTTTTATAGTCAGGTTTAAGCAACTTACTCATATCTTGCTCTGCAAGATATAGCGTAAACCAATATTAGAAAAAAAAATAAATTCAAATAGAAAGCATTAAATTTGTATTCATAATATACATTCTGGTGATATAAATATATTATTCATGGAACATTTTTATAAGAAAATATATCTCCGATTTTTAAAGCGTGGTCATTATAACTTCACAATATATTTTTCTTTTTTACTGCAGGTTTATTTTTAACAAAACTTTACCTCGGATTTCACTGTCAAATAAGGAGTCCAAAACAGTTTTTAATCTCTTGCATCATTTGGAAAGTTTAACGCTTAGATAACACGTAAAAAATATATTACAAAAAAAAATTAATTTAAATAGAAAGCAGTGTTCGTAATATACATTCTGAAGATATAAATATATTTTTTTATTGTACATTCTTTAGAAAAACATATCTTAGAACGACATAATAATTATAACTTCACAATAACTTGTTTTTCAGAAATTTTCATAATAAAGCTATGTATCAGATTTATCTCTCAAATAGTCAGTCCAGAAAGGGGTTTAATCTCTGACATTACTTGGGAGGTTTACTGCTTAGATCAAACTAAAAAATAAAATATAAATAAATTGGATTATAAAAATTAAATTTAAATCGAAAGCACTAAATTCGTGTTCATAGTAAATATTCTAAAGATATAAATATATATTTTATCGTACATTCTTTATATAAAATTATTATTGAACAACATAATAACTATAACTCCACAGTATTTTTTTTCTTTAGGAATTTTCATAAAAATCTATGTCTCAGATTTATCTCTCAAATAGTTAGTCCAAAAAGCTATTTAATCTGCAACATTAGTTAGAAAGTTTGTCGATTAGATAACTCTTACCTAAAAAAAGAAAACTAAATGTTAAACACTAAATTTGCATTCCTAATATACATTCTTAAAATATATTTTTTATGGGACATTCTTTCTAAAAACATGGCTCAGATTTTTAAACAATGTGTTAATTATAACTTCACAATTTTATATTTTTTTCAGCATTTTTACAATAAACCTATATCTTAGATTTCTCTCTCAAATGCTTAGTCGGAAAAGCCGTTTAATCTCCTAGATTACTTTCAAGGTTTAACGCTTAGATAACACATACCTTAAAAATAACTAAACTTTTAATAGAAAACAGCAAAAACTTTTAACGACTATCCGCTTTAGACTTAAATCATGTAATTCAAGTACGGTTTTAAAACTATTTCTTAAATCTTATGTCTTACTATTAACGCAATTCCTTAACTATATCCCTGAGCGTCACGCAATGTATTCTAAATTAACCCAAGACATTTCAAGTATTTTTAATTGAATTCCTTTCTACCTAATAGTTACTTTCTCTTTTTTTTTAAGTTAGGTTTAAAAGGTTTAAAGTCAAATGGCTTTCACTTGAAATATGCAAGGGATTTACACACTATGAATAAGCTTTTCTCTCCGGAAATGAAAATTAAATCACCACCGAGGAGTAACGTAATTTTTTTTTCAGTGCAATCTTTTACGATTTCGGAAGAATTGACTTGCTTTTAATTCGCTGGAAATGTACAACAACAAAAAAACATAATCTGTTTTTCTACAATGAATAAAGTAACTATTCTCTGCCAGGTCATTTTGGAAATATAAGAATAAAAAATTCAGTTAATTCATTTAATATTTATTAAAAAAACAAAATCACTATTTTTATTTATGCACAAGTTTTCATTTAATTTTTCTAGGCAAAAAATAAAATCAACAATACCACGATGAACAAAATTATTTGACAAATTTAAGAAATTTAGTTTAGAAGTTTCCTTGATATGTACGTTAAACACTTAAATAAATGAAATAGGGTACAATTAATCGGGCCAGAGGTAGCTTAGTGGTAGCGCATCGGTTTAGGCACGGAGGGTGTTCGGTTCAAATTACGACAAGCTTCAGTAAATGCGTTCGTGTCAAAGCCGGATATGCACACGTTAAATCCGTAGACCGGAAAACCCTCTATGATGTCAGAGAGTGTGACAGAGGGTACGATCTCCCTCCCCTAGATGTTGCCTTTGGGCGTGCACTGTTATAATTCAGGTTACACCTAGCTAAGACGGACAACCCCTTCGTGGTGCTATTGTAAACCGTGACATCACTCCTCAGCCGCAAAGCCTGTATTGACCTGGTGTGGAACACATCCTGCCAGTGGGCATTAGATACAGCAACAGCTAATCAAAAAGATGTAAATCTTCAAACACGTCTACACTATGAGAATTTACTGCTAATATCACGTTTTGTAAAACATAAACCGTTGTTCTTTAATGAATAAATTGACTTCTATCTGGTCATCTATTAGAATTTTTAAAAAAATATTTTTTTGATTAAATTCAATTCATATTTATGCGAAGTATAAAATATCCACTTTTATCAATTCATAAGTTTTCACTTATATTTTTACACAAAAAGTAAAATCACCAATTCTTCGTTGAGACTAATTTAGTAAAAAAAAAGAAGTATTTTAGTTTAAAACTTTCATTTATGTCTAAAAGAGCCACTTAAACAAAGTAAATAGGATACAATTAATCGACAAAATATAAATCTGCAAACGCGTCTGCAGTATAAGTGTTTATTGCCAATATATGGTATTGCAGCAGTATAAATGCTGAGCTCAGTAAATGAGTTTATACTCCAGACAATATAAATAATTTGATAGAGTTTGTACTAATCTCATTCAGAGAGATGTATAAATCTTTTAATTCTGCCGATGAAACTGATTACATATATCAGCATGGTAAATAACTAAAATAAGCACAGTATAATCCAAAGATTTGTATATTATAAGTAAACAGGAAATATATATACATAGTTTACTATGTTTGTATTAATATAGCTCTAAGATTCAGAAGTGTTTCATATGCGAAAACTCGTACATGAGTATGAAAAATAAAATAATTTATGAAAATAATGAAATGACAACTTTTATATATTGACATATTTTTATTTAACTTTTCAATGTTAAAAGTAAAATCAATAACACTTCATTGAGAAAAATTTATCAAAAAACATGTGAATTTCGTTTTTAGGAGGTAATGTTAGAACTTTAGTTTAAAATTCTCAGGGATGATTATAAGAATCACTTAAACAAATTAAATGGTATTCAATTAAATGACATTACATAAATCTTCAAATGAGTCTGCACTATAAGACTTCATTGCCAGTATTGGGAATTACACCAGTATAAATGCTGATCTCTGTAATTGAGTTTATATTCAAGATGCTATATATAATTCCATAGAATCTGTGATAATCTTATTCAGAGAGATGTATAAATATTTAATTCTGCTGTGTAAGTCGATTACATATCTCAGCATGGTAAATAACTGAAATAAGCACAGTATAGTACGAAGATTTCTATGTTATGTGTATACAGGAATAATAGATATATGTTTAGTATGTTCATATTAATATAGCTCTAAGGTTCAGAAGTGTTTCATAAACGAATACATTAGTTTAAAATATAAAATCTCCATGCTATTCCTTGATTTTGATTGCATTATTCAATCAAAAAAATTAAGAACAATTTATTTTTGTAAGTGAAAAATTTTCTTTAATAGGAGCGGAATAAATGCAGTTTAAAAGAATTATTAATGATAAAAATATTAAGAAAATATAAGGAAAATACTAAGGTTAAAATATTTAAAATTGAATTCATTACTGGTTTATGCAAAGAACAAAATCACCCCTTTCATATTTTCACAACATTACATTAAATTGTTTTACGTAAAAATTAAAATCATCAATACTTTGCTAAAGCAAATTTATTAAAATCATGTAAATTTCGTGTTATGGAGGAATACGAGAATTTCAGATTTAAACTTTTAGAGCTCCCTAGAAGAGTCACGTAAACAAATTAAATAGGATACAATTAATCGACAAAGCATTTATTGAAAATATCGAATAATGCTGCGGTATAAATGTTGTGCCTAGTAAAAAAGTTTATACTCAAGATGCTATCAAAAAAATTCCATATACATTCTGCTAATCAAATTCAGACAGAGGTATAAATCTTTGATGCTGAGTAAACTGGTTACATTTCTCTATACGGTAAATAAATCAAATGATCATATAGTAGTTAAAGGATTTGTATATTATGTGTATACAGCAATAATATATAAAAGCGAAACCATGTTCTTAACAATATATCTCTGATGGTCAGAAGTGTTTCAATAACTAATACATCACCGTGAAAGAAAAAAAAATATCTACCTGCTAACCTGAACGCTGATTGCCTTATTCATGCACGGGAAATCACCACTTTTCACAAGTTTTTGTGTATATTTTTTGTGTATAAAAGTAAAATCATCTATACTTCGTTGAGACAAATTTATTATAAACACAATATATTTAATTTAATACATTCAGTGATATCTACAATAATACAGTATTAAACAAATGGAATAGGATATAATTAATCGACAAAATATAAGTCTGCAAAGACATCTGACCTATAACACTTCATTGCCAATATCGTGTATTACGGCAGTATAAATGCTGATCTCAGTAATTGAGTTTATACTCAAGACGCTATAAATAAGTCGATAGAATTCGTGCTAATCTCATTTCAGAGAGATGGAGAAATCTTTAATTCTGCTGAATAATCTATCTATCTATCTATCTATATATATATATAACACTGTTCCGCAGCTGACTGATTGACTGACATATAACGCACAGACCAAAACGCTGGACCTATAGGGCTTAAGTTTTGCAAGCCAATTCTTCTTATAGTTTAGGGTTGCAATAAGAAAGATTTTCGAAAAATTCTTCTTAGATTTTTTAAAATTAAATTTTTAAGCTGGTTTAATAACTTTTTTTATAATTTGCATTTAAAATCATAATTTGAGGGTTATAAAATTTATATCACGAGAAAGACCATGAACATTCCTTTAAAATGAAAGCTTTTTCGAATCTTTACCTCCATTATCTTATTTTTGGTGAATTTTTAAAGATTGATTTTATCAATTTAATTTATTAAATGCTGATCACGTGACTTTTTCTGGTAGTTTAAATTAATTTATCGTAACGTGCATAACAACTAAATAGACAAAAAATATTTTTTTGTTAATGTGGAAGACGATTTTACATTATTCAAAATAATATTAAAATATAGTAAAAGATATGTTCCTCAAATTCTACTATATTAACTGTACTATATTCTTTAGTATGTGCTATGAGATTTAATTTGAATATTTTCATCTACATTATTTTGTCTATAAAACAACCCTTACGATTTTTTTATAAATATTTTTTTTGCTCTTTTCATCAATTGCATACATTGATCGTTGTATTATATATATATATATATATATATATATATATATATATATATATATATATATGTGTGTGTGTGTGTGTGTGTGTGTGTGTGTGTGTAACGAATTATTTGGGGAAAGAATGATTAAGTTAAATTTAAAGAGGCTTCGGGATTAATTTATTTTCGTGGAGCTAAAGCCACTAGTTTTCATATTCCAGGACGCGTGCGGGAAGAAAAAAAAGGTTATTCCCCATTTTGATGATGACCTCCAATTCGCGGTGGAATGAAGTTCCATGCATAGAGAATCCATTTTGAGATACTGTACAGGTTTGCCGGGAAGAATGCTTCTAGAAAATTCTAGTTTGGGCTCTGCGCATGTGCCATGAGAGTAGACGCGCAAAATAATCGAGAATGACTGCAGAGCGCGGGATAGAATTCAATGCCGATGGACATGTGTTCATCGATTCCCTAAGTTTAAAAATGGCAAGAGCTGTACGTGCCAGTTTGGAGCCTTGGTTAGCATGAAAAGAAAATAAATCGAATGATTCAAATTATTGACTGATGTTATTCTATTTATATTCCACTCGCCATCAGCGTAATTGGACGATGACTGCATTTTAAAGATGTTAGAGAGGAGGCAAACCCACCGCCTGACATATATATATATATATATATATATATATATATATATATATATACATATATTTTTGGCAATAATTACATACATTGACCGTTGTATTTAATTTGAATGTACTCTGTAGCGAAGTGCGGGTTTTCAGCTAGTCTGTTTACATATCTCAGCATTGTAAATAACTCAAGTAAGTTCCGTATAGTTCAAAGATTTGTACATTATATGTATAATGGATTATTAGATAAACGTTTACTATGTTCATAATAATGTATCTCTAACGGTTAGAACAGTTTCACAAACTAATATTTTTAACTAACATGTAAAATCATAAATAATTCGCTGAGACAAATTTATTGAATTTCTGAGAATTTTAATTTAAAACTTCCAGTAATGTCTACATGAATCTCTTAAAGGGATTATATACCATACAATTAATCGACGAAATATAAATCTACAATCTCGTCAGCACTATAAGATTTTATTTCCAATACCGGGTATTACAACAATATAAACGCTGAGCTTTGTAAATGAGTATGTACTCAAGATACTATATGTAATTCGATAGAATTTGTGCTAATCCCATTCCGAGAGATCTATAAATCTTTCATTCTGTTTAGTAAGATAATTACACATCTCAGCATGGTATATAACTCAAGTCTTAATAATTCTTAACTGTATAAGTCTTAATAATAAGTATACATATATACATACTGTATACATATATGCATACAAAAGAGGTACGAAACTAAGTAATCCTACGTTAATGATCCGCGGTAGTTTCGTTAGAAGAGACTACTGAAATTGTTTTTGTAAGTCAAATTGCTTCCTTTAATTGGGTGGGATAAACACCATTCAATAGTAAGCACTAAGTTTAAAAAAAACAACTTTAAATTAAATACATTCCATGTTCAGGAAAAGAATGAAATCAACACTCTTATATATTCAAATATTTTTTTATTAATTGTTCTACGTAAATTGCAAACTCTTGAATATTTCAGTGCGACAATTTTATTAAAAGCATGTAAATTTCGTTTTTAAGAGTTAAAGTGAGAATTTTAGTTTAAAATTCTCAGTGATGTTTACAAGATTCTCTGAAACAAATTAAATAGGATTCGAATAAACGACATTACATAAATGTTCAAATGCGTCGTCACTATAAGACTTTATTCCCAGTATTCTCTATTACAGACGTATAGATGCTGATCGCAGTAATTAGGTTTATACTCAATATGCTACATATATCGCGACGCTATTATAAATATGGTTCAAAATAAAGTAAAATAAGGATAAAAATTTAAAAATAAAATTATTTTCATATTTATATAAAGAACTAGCTAATACCCGTACTTCGCTACGGAGTACATTCAAATTAAATAGAACGGCCAATGTATGCAATTAATTCATATATATATATATATATATATATATATATATATATATATATATATATGTATATATTTATATATATATATGTATGTATATATAATTGATGACCCGGATGGTCATCTCCTGAAAAACACTTCAATCGAGGTCGTAACGAAAGGATTCCAAATCATAACAAGTGAAATTTATTGAGAAAACCAGCGACACATCTTACTTGCTCGGAGCCAGCCTCGTGTCTAAAATCGTAGCGCGCGAAAATAGAATTAGGTCAAAGAGAGGTTGCCAGAATTGGCGGAGAAAGTTAGTATAGAAAGGCGAAGTATGTCGCCAAGGAGTCGGAAGGTTACCAGATTGGAGAAAGGAAGTTTCAGAAAGGGCGATTATAGGTTATTAATAGTATTATCAGAGAATACCCCCCCCCTCCTCTATCTAAAATGGATTGGAGCCGCGACCGTCGATTCCTAGACACTCCAGATAGTGAAAACATGAAAATTAGTAGTTAGAATTCTAGGTTGAAAGCTGGCTCGAAAATCCCAAATTAATATGTTAAAATATACAATTGAAAGACATAATAGTATGAAAAATGGCATAATTTTAAAAAAAAATAGCTGCAGTAAAATAAAAATGAAATGGTACACTTAATTGAAAACACTAATAACAACAGATGTAAAGATGTTCGAAATACAAATACAAGTAAAAAAAAATTGTGCATGTCTTATTCCCTGACATGTGTATCACAGTCTTTGAAAATTTTTCCGAGTCCTGAACGGGTACAGTTCAACTAGTTGTAAAAAAAACAAAGTTATTTTTATTCACCGTCTTAGTCGTTGAATAATGTTTAGTTCGTTTGGAGATCTCCTTGGTTGTAATCACTTTTTTAGAAAATAATGTTCTTTGTTGTTTATTATTATTACGTTTCACGTTAGTTATTGACTTTTTCTTTATACAAAACATTTTATTTTTATAATTGGTTTTCAATTTCAATTTTTTCCCTTGATCATATAAACAAAAATATTAAATTTATTCTTTCAGCAATTAGTAGAATAAATTTACCAAATGATGCCAAAATATTACTTTCAACATCAATACCAAATGTATGGTACCTGATGTTGCAAAAATCAAACAAAAATACAAATTCCAACAATTGACATTAACATTCAATTATTGTGCAGAATAAAAAAAACATCAAGACAATACAAACATAAATTTGAGGTATGTGACCTGTTGTGAGTACATCCTCTTGAGCGTTTACAAAAGGGAAGGTGCTTCCAACCTGAAACTCAAGTTGAGCAAACTGTACAAAATGAAAAGGGGCAGGCAAGTTTCTCAAACATGAGAGGGAACGACAAGTGTCCAAAGAGAACATTTGAACAGCATGAAGAAACCCCAGTATAAAAATCAATAATATTTATCTAGTACATAGTATTTTTCATATAAAATGTAGTAAGCTTCAAAAAGTTTTTAAAAAATCATGTGAGTTTCACTTACACTCACGGTGTTTCTTCAAAATTAAATAGGATGGCGATAGGACAGGAATGCTAAAATAGAAAGATTAAGGATAGATGAATGATTTACAAATTGGTGACTTACATGACCATTTCACTACTTAAATTAAATTTTATTTTTCCGATTTTTAATCTTCTCCTGAAAAAATTTTATTTATCATCATGTTCGACGTTTATTTTGGCAGTTTTCATTTTGCATTTACTTTTACAATACTAGAAAATTACAAAAATAATATAACTGACCTGTTTTACACCAACTTTTGTACTATAAAATACAATACTAAATAAGAACTCTCATGGTGATCTTGAAAAATAGATTTTAAGAGCTTCAACAATTACACGTCTAGCGTCCGGCGTATACATGGGGAATCAATTATTTTCTTGAAAATGAAATTTTTAGATGATTATCGCGTACACACAAAAACATGAAGCACTTCTTGGAAATTTGGAGTTGAATTACGGATGTTTCAGCACTGGTACTTTTTCTTTGAAGACGAAAAATGGTGATGTCAGGCGGGGAAGGAAACTGGAGCTGTTGTCAAACACCTCATCACTTGCTCCGATGTAGTCGATATTTCTGTAGCAATTTCATGGTTCTCAATCCGGTCGAGCTCGTGTGATGACCCGGATGGTCATCTCCTGGAAAATACTGCAATCGAGGCCGTAACAAAAGGATTCCAAATCATAACGAACAATTGAAATTTATTGACGATAACAGTGACACATCTTACTTGCTCGGAGCCAGCCTCGTGTCTAAAATCATAGCACGCGAAATGGAATTAAGTCAAAGAGAGGTTGCCAGATTTGGCGGAGAAAGTTAGTATGGAAAGGCGAAGCATCTCGCCAAGGAGTTGGTAGGTTACCAGATTGGAGAAAGGAAGTTTCAGAAAGGGCGATTATAGGTTATTAATAATATTATCTCTCACACAGACACACACACACACACACACACACATATATATATATATTAATTAATTAATTAATTAATTTATATATATATATATATATATATATATATATATATATATATACAGTGATTTCCGCTTATAAGAATCACGTTTGTTATTACTGTTTTTGATTCTTATAAGCGGTTGATTCTTATAGCCGAAATTTAGGTTTTTGGACAGGCATACACACCTATATATACATATATTAGATACTTTACCATAAAATACTCTTTAACGTTAATTATATTTTATTAAAATTATTTTTTATAATTTTAAAAATGCAACTTCATTTCTAGACCAATAAGTAGATACATATGATTATAGTAAGAGAAGAAAAAAATCCAATATTTGTTACAACATACCAGCTTAACAGTTTTAACATTTCAACTACAGGAAGGGATCAAGAAAAAGATTTCTATGGCAGTTTGACGTAATGAAGTTTTCAGGAGGCTGTTTCAATACTCTTTCAATACTAATAGTCGCAGACGAAGATTCACCTTCTAGCTTACGTTTCACGGTTTGATAACGTGCTGAATCTACTAATGTCAGGTTTGCCTAAGTCATAGTGGACACTTCGCCGAAGATTTATGTGTTTCAGGGTCCAGGAAGCCGCAACCAGAATATGGGAGGTGGGAAAAAAAGGGCCCCTATTTTTGTTTGTCAGTGCAGAAAAGTGAAATTGGACCCGGACGGGTAAAGATGCCCCTGGGTCAAGCTAATAGGACAGTGTTGTGCTAAATTGTTTAACGGGAAACTATTATGTTATGTCTAACAAAGAAAGGAATGAATTTTAAGATTAATTCCATCCCATCTTATCAATTTTTCTTTTCTTTTTAAAAAAGAAACAACTTCGTGCCTTTTTAGGGTTTAAGTGACTTTTTTTGAAAAATGAAAGGAAAGCAAAGAGTGTAAACTGATTCTTATAACCGGTGGATTGATTCTTTAAAGCGAAAATTTTAACATGGAAATAATGCATTTGTTTTTGTTTTCGCGATATTGATTCTTATAAACGGTTGATTCTTATAACCACTGATCACTATAAGCAGTGGTTACGGTATATATATATATATATATATATATATATATATATATATATATATATATATATATATATATATATGTATGTATGTATCTATATATTAATTTTTTTATTTATTTATAATGAATACAACGATCAATGTATGCAATTGATGTAAAATTATTTTTAAAAAATATAGTAACGTACTATATTTTATACACAAAATAATGTAGAATAAACTATTCTAATTAAATATAGTAAAATATACTAAAGAATTTAGCACAGTTATTATAGTTCAGTTTGAGTAACATTAATGTTTTTGGATTATGTCCAATCGTCTGCCGCATCAGCAAGAAAAAAAATATTTTTTTGTCTATTTCGTTGCTATGCACGTGACGCAAAATTAGTTTAAAGTATCACATAAAGAAAGGAAACCAAGTGATCCGCATTTAATAAATTAAATTCTAAAAATTAATTTTTGAATCTTCACCCGAAATCAGAAAATGGAGGTAAAGATTCAAAAAGATTTTAAAGGGATTCTTATGATCTTTCTCGTGATATAAATTTTATAATCCTCAGATTATTGTTTTGAATGCAGACATAAAAAAGTTACAAAAACAGCTTAAAAATTTAATTTTAAAAAATCTAAGAAGAATTTTCAAAAATATTTCTTAGTGCACTCCTACACTTTACAAAAGTCACCATACAAAATTTCAGCCCTTTAGGTCGAGCGGTGTGGTCTGTGCATTATATTTCAGTCAGTCTGCCATTTAATCAATCAGTCAGTCAGTTACGGAACTGTTTTATATATATAGATAAAATCACTACTTTTATATATTCAGAAGTTTTCATTTAATTTATCCAAATTAAGAAACGAAATAATCAACACTTCTTTGCGTCGAATTATTTGAAAACCTGTAAATTTCGTTTATAAGGGGTAATGGAAGAATTTACATTGAAGCTTCCGGAGATGTCTACTAGAAATCTCTTAAACAACTTAAAGGATACAATTAATCGACAAGAGGTAAATCTTCAAACGCCTCTGCACTATAAGACTTTATTGCCAGTATCGGGTATTGCAGCAGTATAAACGCTGATCTCAGTAATTGAGTTTATACTCAAGATGTTATGTATAATTCGATAGAATTTGTTCTAATCTCATTCAGAGAGATGTATAAATCTTTAATTCTGCTGAGTAAGCTGATTACATATCTCAGCATGGTAAATAACTCAAATAAGCACATTTTAGTCCGAACATTTGTATATTATGTGTATACAGGAATAATACATAACATTTCACAATGTTCATAACCCTGTAGGGTACAGATGTGTTATACGCAACCCCTGCCAATTTTGGCGATTTTTTGTTTGGCGTGGTGGTTTGTTAACTCAGTTTAAGTTAGTGGTTTATTTGAAATTAACTGTTAATTTAAACGTGGTTTGATGGACTTACATGTTGGTTGTTTTAAGCGTTTTACGTTTGAGTTTTTTAAAGCTCTGTTGTTGATTTAAAGTTCGGTGGTTTTTAGTACAGTAGTTATACGTCTGAGTACGTTAATGATATTTTCTTTACACGAAATTAGATTCATCCATTTCTTCCCTTCTAAGAAAATTTTTTGTGTCTTGTAGAGTGTAATTTGTGGCAAAATGAGTGACATGATTGAATTGACGTTGTTGTTTAGGACTATTTTATGGGAAACAGGTGTGTAATATGGTTTTGTATGAAGAATTGGTGTTTACGCCTATAAATTAGCCACTGGGGATTTCTGTAATGTTTTTGGAAGTTTAATACAGCTAGCGTACGATATGTTTGTCGCTCCTTCTAAGCAGTTTTGGTGAATTTCTGTAATATTTTTGAAGATTAATATAGACAACGGTGAGTTTGTTTTCAAATTATTTTTATTTTTTGGTTGTTATTGATATTCTGTTTACATTTCGTACGTTAAGCCTAACATGTCTGCGGAAACCCTGTTGGCCACAGCAAATTTTCGCGCCAAGGGGTTGCGTATAACACATCTGTTCCTAAATTAGCTCTAACTGCCAGAAGAGTTTCACAAACTAATACATTAGTATGAAAAAATATCCGTGATTTTCCTCTACATTGATTTCCTTATTCAAGCAAATAAGAAAAATAAATAGTATGATCTTTTGTAAGTAACAGTATTTTCTTTAATTGGATGGGTATAAATAGTGTTCTAAAGAAAGTACCGAGGATAAAGTTTTTCAATAATTACAAATATGCGAAGGATTTTCTGAACAAAATGGTTTAACGAAAACGTGTAAAAAGTAATAAATCTAGAGGTATCTTTTAGTTTAGGAATGTAATATGTGTAATGCATATACCAATCTGTAGAATTTGTCGTATTTTAAAAATAGAAAGGCTCTTTTATTAGCATAAATTTGTTTTTACTTTGCTTAACTAATTTGTAATTTTTTCAATCTTTTTCAAGGGTTTTTAAGCTGGCGATTGCCATAAATTGCATAGTATGATTAGTATGTATAATATGAAGATAGAACTTGTCGGTGTTAAAAATAGAAAGGCTCTTTTATCAGCATAAATTTATTTTTACTTTGCTTAACTAATTTGTATTTTTTTCTTTTTAAAGTGTTTTAGGCTGGTAATTGCCATAAATTACATGGCATGATTAATATGTAGAATATGATACAGTTTCGTGTAAAAAATCTCGCCAAAACCAATTTTTGTCCGAAAGTTTGGCGCTTTGGAGTTTTGATATTTGTTTGCTGCAAAGGGGCTTTTAAAGCACATTTTTGAGCCAAATCTCCACAATTTGGAACCGTATTATCTCCATTAATACATATTTCAGCATGGTAAATAACTCAAATAAGCACAGTATAGTCCGATGATTTGTTATTACCATGTTTTTATTAACTCGATTTTTTGTTTGTTTGTGTGTGTGCTTGTCCAGTACAAATCTTGCAATCGATTTTTAACTAACTTCCCGACTAGCAAGACATTTGAAAATTTCAGAATATCTCAAAACACGATGACAATGCATTATTTTAATGCTTTTAGCCATCTTTAAGCAGATTTGAATTCATTTTCAGTTAATTTTGTTTTGCCGACTGCTGCAGCCATCTATCGGCCGTAACGGGAACGAAAAGTTAAAGGCAAGTTAACTTCCATTTAACTTCATTTTCTTACAAGTTGATGGGATAATTCATCAAAAAACCTTTTTAAAATATTCATTAATACATAGAATTGTCAGGTATATATGATTCAACAGAAAATTTAAAAACTTGGTAAATAAAAAGTTATTTTTATCTTGTAATTATATATTATGTGTATACAGAATTATAGATAACATTTTACTAAGTTCATAATAATGTAACTTTAACGGTCAGAAGAGTTTCCAAACCTAATACATTAGTATGAAAAAAAAAATCTTCATTATTTTACTCGACATTGATTTCCTTATTCAAGCAAATAAAAAAAACGAAATATTATGTTCTTTTGTAAGCAACAGTATTTGATTTAATTGGATGGGGATAAATACTTTTCAAAAGAAAGTACCGTGGGTAAAGTTTTTGATAATTACAAATATGCAAATGATTTTCTGAACAAAATACTTTGACGAAAAACTGTTAAAAGTACCCTTTCTCGGGATTTCTTTTAGTTTAGGAAGGTAATATGGGTAATGCATATACCAATCTGTAGAATTTGTCGTGTTTTAAAAATAGAAAGGCTCTTTTATTAGCATAAATTTGTTTTTACTTTGCTTAACTAATTTGTAACTTTTTAAAATCTTTTTCAAGGGTTTTTAATTTGGCGATTGCCATGAATTGCATAGTATGATTAGTATGTATAAAATGTTATTGTTTCGTTGAAAATATCTCGCCAACACCAATTTTGGGCCGAAAGTTTGACACTTTGGAATTTTTATATTTGTTTGCCACAAAGGGGATTTTAAGCACATTTTGGAGCTATATCTCCACAGTTTGGAACCGTATTATCTCCATTAATACGACCAAATCGGCATTTGAAAACAGTACTCTTTTCTTATGTTCCATGCCTTCAAGTTCTTTATTATCTTAAGGACATACAAACACACACAACACGAGTTGTGTTGCCTACTTTTTTACGGGAATAAAAGGAGGTATGACAATATTTCTCACCTAAGAGGAGACAGCATAGAAATGCCTGCGTCTTGGCCAGATCTCAGACTCTTTATCTTCAATAAGTTGGTAAGTTGTGAATTGACACAAGCTACACCTCACACTATAAAATATCTAATGAAATTAAAATTGTGCTCTGACCAAGATATAAAAAAGGAATAGTCATTGTGTACTATCTTACTATTAACAGCTGGAGGTAAACTAACGTACGTTTGTTAGCGAGCAGACACAGGGACGGGCTAATCTTGCGAACCGAGCATAGCAGAATATCGCGACTGGTACCGATGGACGCGGACGGACGAGACGCGTGCACTGATACCATCCTCAACTTTCAAAACTTTAAACTTTTTAATTATTAAATTAAAACGCCGAACTCAAAAGAAACGGATAATAGAAACAGCTGTCATTCCGGGTGGGCCAGCACCTTTCCGTTTCGCAAATTTTCACTATTTTCATGCATGCAAAATCAAACTTTTCCGTCCACCAATCGACATTTTTTTTACTTCCATGTGTTCTACAATTTTCATCTTTAAGGATATGCACATTTTAAAAAAGTTAAAAATGTTTTTCACTGCAAACGAAACTTCTTCCCCAAAGCAGTTTTCCGAATTTCACGAAATCGACAATTTTGATGGACAAATATTTTGGTTTTCTGCACCTATTAAAGTCAATTTTACGATTTATCGACATTTTCTAGATGTTCAGCTTCCAAAATATACCAAATACATTTAATGAAAAACATTTTATCATTCTAAAAAAAAGTACTTACAAAACTCTCTTTTGAAATTTCCCGCGCTGATCGCATTGTATCTTAATTTAACTTGAATGACGAGTTCAAAATTTTTCGACTTATTATTTTACTCACTAATAATTCCAGCAAGTTCATGAAATTCGTTTCCAATTAATGAGGAAGGAATGAGGATTCTTCCGCCACCAATTTTGAATTCATCAGAACTGTCTTTCTATTTTTTTAAGCATTTTCCCCCACCACGAGATTTAATATTTACATTCGACCATGTTGCCAAAAGGAAAAATAATTAGTTGAGAACGAGTCATTTATTAATTGAAATCCAGAAATAATTTTAAAGTACCAGGAATAATTTTTGTTTTAGGAAATTAGAAGTTAAAATCTTTAGAATTTTTTCTAATTGAATGAACTTTTTTTTGTTTAAAAAGCAAAATTTGAAAACGGAAATTTGAAAAAATTATTTCAAAAGCCAAAAATTTTAAAAAGAGAATTTTAAATAATTATTTCGTTTTTTGAAAATCCTAATATATTTTTAAAAGGGATTAAACAGTTTTTAATCTTTAAGAAATGAAAACATTTCATTGTAAATCGAAAAAGCAACACATCGGGTTGCCAATCAGCTAGATAGTATTTTATTGCTGTAATATTAATGCTATTTTACTATTATATTATACTATTATTGTTACTATTATATCACTAATATAGTAATATCAATTTAATTGTATTGTAATGTATTTTACAATAACCACAATACAATTAATACAGATGGTAAATGGAATATCTTCAGAAGAATATTTACATTTGAGCAAATTCACCGTCTTTTTAAGACATGAAATTTCATTCGGTAAAATTTCTTTTTTCCTTATTGTCTAAACGCGAAAAACGTCCTTTCCTTGTCCACGCGACTTTTTTCGAGTGTAAATTGCGTAAAGAACTATTATTAAATAGAGGTGTAGGTGTTTCTCTGACAAAAATTGCATTTAAAATACAGAAAGTATGTAGAATATTGTAGATCTATAAATATTTAAAAATAATCAATTTGCAAATGTAATACGAAATAATTGAATTTCACTAAATTTGTTATATGAGGTTAAATTATTGTAACTGTTATTGCAGTATTTCAGGTTTGTTATAAAATAACTTTTTTATTCATTAGCGGAGGAATAAAACACTATAAAAGGTAAACAGTAGCTGTACATTGTAAATAATTCGTCAAATGGTAGAGTAAAAGACGACGATACAATCAAGTAATATATTAAACGAAATGATTTATTTACAAATCAGATGAGGTTGATGAATTAGGATGACTACATATTATATGATGCTCTCGAGATGACGACCAGGAAACTGAGCTGCAAACCATCAGAACATATCAGAAGTCTAACCGCGACAGTTCTTTGGCTTCTAACACGGGAAATTAGGACGCGCAACAATCACTTCTGCAGGAATCACGTACTCCGCCGATAATCAATTGTCCGGATCCTTCTGGGTTCTAAAGAACGAGCTATCTCTAATAGCTATACTGTTTCTTCTCGAAGCAAATCGACAGGGAGTCGGGATGTTCTGCCTCGCACGAGGACTTATGAAGAAAATCGTAAGTTACGGCTGCAATGCCGGAGTAGCGACCTTCTAGATGCAAGTCTAGGAGCTAACTCTAATAGCTAGAAATGTTTCTTCGCGAAACAAGTCAACAGGGAGTCGGGATGCTCTGCCTCTCACGAGGACTTATGAAGAACCGTAATCTACGGCTTCAGTGCCGGAGTATCGACCTTCTAGATGCAGGTCTAGGGGTAACTGAATTTTTTTAGTTCGCAGAGACGCAACTCGCGATCGTGGCGCTGCGAACGCCCGAAATTTAAAAGGGTTTTAATTGGCGCCATTAAAGTGACATCACTTTTCGTAGGTCCGATTGGCGAGACACTTCCCTCGTCTTCAGATCAGCTGATCGCTCAAGTCGCTTAATTTTCCCCGATCATCATCGATCAAGGGGTGGACCGGAACTAATGTCCTTTCAACTTTACGTCTGAATCTCAGACATGCGGGTGCCTCGCTTGTAGGTTTGCATTGTCGGAAGCACCTTAATTTCCCCGCTTCTGTTTTTCGGCTGTTTCGCCCCGGGAATCCTTTGTTGAGCCTTCTGATAGATCGTGAATTGAATGAGAGGGTTTTGCTCTAATTTGGGAGAATCAATGGATTCTTCACAACATACACAGCTGGACGGATTACAATCCCAAAAATATATTGATATCGCACCTGTTTTTAAGTGTTAGGTATAATGTTAATTTTTCATCCAGAAGATTACCGAGTGGCTACGGTGCTGGCATTCGGTTCAGTTTCTGTGGGTACGCGTCCCACTGTCAGCATGTATCTTTGTAGCCTTCTAGAATCGGCTTTAAAGTGTAGGTCCTGGTCTAATTAGCCCTCGTGTAGCAAAATGTTGACTGTATTTATTAATCAATTAACAATCACTCTTTTCCAAGCAATATATATTTATGTTTTTAATACCAGCATAAGACAAATAATATAAAAAATGGAAAAATTCCTGATATTTAAAAAAATAGAGTATGTTCGGTACAGTTCCCAATTAAATACTTGATTAATTAGAAACACTTCTTTCAAGCATTATCTGTTACAAATAGTAAGACAAATGAGACGAAAAGATTAGAAATATATGGAATAAATTTCTTTCATAATGATGATAAATACAGTTATAAAGGTTACAAGCGGAAACACTCTTTCTGCAATACCACACCTATTTAGTACTAAACACATCTTGTTATAGAATAATTAATGTTTTAAAAAAAAACTTCAAGCATTATTTTTTTGTAGTTGTAATATAATTAATATTTAAAACAATAGAAAACATCTCCGAGACTTCTTTATTATGTTGTTAATGTATACAAATACAGATAAATACAAACTACACTAATACAAAAATATCGATAAAGTAAATGACGTTCATTAGTTTAAGATCTAATTCATTATTTATTATATATTTCAAGCCTTTATTTCATTCAGTATCTACATGTAGTGGTAATACAAGTCATAAATAAATAAAAGAGTTGTAGGTTTCTCCTGTAAAATTAATACTTAGAGCTTTACCGATAATTATTGCATTGCCAGACATAAGTTGATTGATTAACTGATGTCATTTTTCTATCTTGTATTTTTGTCTTTTTGATATATGTTGTCCTGTAATTCTTGCCATTGGAAATTAAAAAAAAACTTTACCAATAACAACTACAGAAAAAAAAGATAATGATGTAGTAAATAATGTTTATATTAGTTATAATTCCTGATTTATTCATAGGTTTCAAACCCTGAATTTCTTCAATATATATTTGTAGTACCATGCAAGTAAATGATTAAAATATTAAATGCCAGCAGTAGATTTATTCTGTACTGTTAGGGCAAAAAGCTACATAGACAACAATAGAAGTGAAGCAGATATTGATACAATAAATGGCCATTTAATATCGTATATAGTTCCTTATTTGTCCATTGATTTCAAACCCTTACTTCCTTCTGCCAGACGAAGGGCGCTGGCTCTCGGTACCAAGTCTGTGGGTTCGACTCCCACTATAGGTATGGATGTTTATAGCCGTTAGGAACGACATTAAACTGTTGATCTCGGTCTAATTAGCCCTCGTGTAGCAAAATATGACCGTAGCGCTCTCAACCAAACAAACCTTACTTCCTTCAATACCTACCTGTAATAGTAATGCAAGGAATAAGCTAAATAATAAATAATTATTTTGTTTATTACTTGCATTACACCTACGGAAAGAAAGATATTTAAATATATAGTGAATGGCATTTGATATTAGATATAGTTTCTTTTGTATAAATGGAAAATAAGGAGGTTGAAGGAACTAAGGAAATTGTATAATTATTCATTGATAAAATGTACTTATTTATTTACTCAAACCCTCAGCTCCATTCAGTATCTCATTTCTTCTGTATTGGAAATGCAAAGAGCTGTATAGATAACACTTGAAGAGAGATAAGTATTGATATAGTAGTTTTCCAATGCGAGTAACTTGTCAGTGAAGACACTTTCACATAACCCTCGAGAATCGTTGGTTGCTTTCAATGGGGTACCCTGTAGGGGAACCTAAATCACCTCCTTGGGCCACCGTCATTCTGTTCGAGCATCCGCAGAGCGACATCTGAGGGTTGGGTGGCTCTTATCTTCTCCCACCATCTCTGACCTCATTGAAGGACTTTCCTATCTACGGAAAAAATATCCGTTCTTTGGATAGATATCTTCAAGCTCTGCTGAGGAATTTTGGTTTGGTTTACAATAGCACCACGAGGGTGAGAGTCCGTCTTAGTTAGGTGCAACCTCAGTTTTAACGGAGCACCCCACAAGGCGACTGATGGAGAGATTGTACCCTCTTTCACCCTTTCTGACATCATAGAGGGTTTCCGTTCTACGGACTCAGCCCTCAAAAGATACGGTAGGGGTCGGATCCGACCCAAGGGTGCGCCTTTTCCCTCCCGTACGCTCCCCTCTAATTGCAAGACATTGAGTTGTCAAGGATCCCTACTAGCCAGTCTTGCAACAGGTGTTGGAGCGTTTGCAGTTATACGTTTGTAGTAAATACGAGTGTCTTTGTTGAAAAACGTTATTCGTGATCACTAGATGGCCTTGATGATTCGATTTTGATAGCCAAAATGTCAGTATATATTATTTTTCACATTTTTGTGCTTGAAAAGTATGTTTCACTAACATCTAAAACTAGGTACAAGACTAAATTACATATTAGACCTAATATATACAACTTTCTACGTAAATGCCAGAGATATTTTCTTTGTTTAGCAAAATTACAATTCGGTTGGTCATTTTTTTTCTACAAAAAGGCATTTATTTAGTGTAAAATATCAATAATTGGTATTATATTACAAAAATGCCTATTGTGTACTTATTTCTACTAAAAATCTCATCAAAAAAGAGATAATACAACCCGTACCATCTATTTCGTCTCAAACCACTGCTCCGTTTGAGGGTTAACGTATCTATATCTAGCCTAGGTACAAATGTATTTAATGGAGCTCGTCGGGATTTGAAACGATCACCCTCCGCTTCATATTTCAATGCTCTACCACTAGGCTATCTCAGACCTTATGTTGATGTAGTAAATGTCCTTTAATATTAGGCATAGTTCCTTATTTGTTCTTTGATTTCAAACCTTTAGTTCCTACAATATCCACCTGTACTAGTAATACAAGCAATTAGTAAAAAATTGCATGAAATAAATTTCTAGTCCACTATTTATGCATAGAGCTGTACAGGTTACACTACAGAAAGAAATATATTGAAATATATAGTAAAAAACTTTTAATACTAGATATAATTATATTTTAAAAATGGAAAATACGGAGGTTGAAGTAACTAAGGAAATTTTATAATTATTTATTTATAAAATCTCCTTATTTATTTATTCAAAACCTCAACTTCATTCAATATCTAATTTTAGTAGTAATACAGTAGTAATTTAGGGTAAATTTAGTAGTAATATGTTATGAATAAAATATTAAAGAAATTAAATACATTTCATCTCTACTGTTAATGCATATCGTTATACATATTGCAACTACAAAAGGAAAGATAGTGATATAGTAAATGATTCTAATTCCTTATTTATTGAAACAACAAATGGCATAATTCCACATCTAGATTTCATTCTCTTACGTACTTCAATAACTATATGTAATAGCAATGCAAGCACTAAGCAAAATAATAAAGAAACGAAATAGATTTCTTCTATATGGTATAATGCAATCAACTATACAGATTACAACCCCGAGGAAGATATTGATATTCACTAATTTTATAACCCCGATAACTACTCCCAGAAGTAACGGATACAAGGCTATTTCCAGGCTCCTTTGTTATCGTTACTTATTTGAGTGCATTTAATGCGTCTGAAGGATCCGCAGCTATTACCGAAACGGCTACTCTATCACTATTAAGAAGAGTCGCCTAATTGGGCTTACACTCATCGCGACATAAATCATTCCGGCTCGTCCTATATATTGATCACAGTTAGATATTTATCCACGAAAAGTCCGCCAAAGATTTCCATGCGTAAGAAATAACTCAAACAGTTCAGTTTGAGAAGGTGCAATTATCTGTTAAGCGTTTCCAGGAAATGGATAATGATTGCAAGGACTATCAAAGATAAAAAGATATATTTTAGAAGTCATTAATATATATATATATATATATATATATTCATTTTATTTTATTATTTTTTATTTCCAATGTCAGAGAACTTGACAAAATGAATAACAACAGAAACAAAGAACGAAATACAAAAAAAAGGTATTGTCTCATTCGACCTTTTTGCCTCCCAGTACCTCTCGACCAAGGAAGCCCCACGGATCGCTGTGCAGTAAAGAATACGGTGGCCATCCATGATGACGTGGTCCCCACAAATGTTACCGTAGGGATCCAGAAAGACACCTAGTTTTAAAAGGTTTCCAGCCAGACAGCCAAAATGTGTACAGTGTCTAAAAATTTCAGCTGCCTCACGTCGGGGACAGTCAGGTGTCGTAATTTGCTCTAAAAACCTCCAATATTGAAAACTCAGTTCGAGTTCTCAAATCTTCGTGATGTCGGGAAGATATAGAATTCTTCATAAGACGTTGCATCGTGAAAAATGGGACATTATCACGTGTGAGTTGTAACACACTAGCACCCTTCTTTGCCAGAGCATCAGCCTGTTCGTTGCCATTTAGGCCACAGTCACCCGGGATACACTGAAGAACAATGGTCTTTTCCGTCAATTCCAGTTTTTGTATGGATATTTGACAATACTACTATATTTGACAATACCGTAAGATTTGCCTCTTGGATTGTAAACATGTCAATATCGTGGGGAGAAAGATAATGCAGAATTTCAAATCTCTTAGGTTGGAATATCCCAACAGCATTCCACAAGGGTAATTCAGGGCGTGAAAGCCGCATGCAGAAAATTATAGATATTTTTGCCGTACAAGACGTTGCCCAGTGTACACCGCGTGGAATGGATCTATATCATACTTTAACGTTACCTTCGGACCATAACACTAACTCCAATATTAAGTCGATTTTTATGTCTTACGGTCTGAAAAATACAATATATACAGGGTGAGCCAAAAGTTCGTAAACACTTTTAAAATTCATAAAAAAAGGATGAAATTATGATAAAGGAGTGCGGTTTGCACGAAAGCACTCACAAGGAAGTCGGACTATTTAGCAGCAAAATAAAAATAGCCAAAAAAGTCACCAGTAGAAGGCGCTGACGACAGGAAACACAATGAACAGGACAACAGTATGTTCCATTCATTTAATCTTGTTATAACAACTGTGCTGCATAACTTCCAGACATTATATGACACAACTGTGGCGACTCTTAAGAGCTTGACCAAAAACGCCCGATCGTGCAATGATAACATTCTGAAAGCGAATGAGAAATCCTTGTGTATCACGGTCTTTTATTGCGAGATTTATTTGTATAATTCTGTTGAATCTCTCTCGTGTCAGCGTCATCTACCCGTGCCTTTTTTGCTGCTGGTAAAAAAAATCGACTTCCTTGCGAGCCCTTTTTTATGCAAACCGCATTTCTTTATCATAATTTCTTCCTTTTTTATGATTTTTTAAAGTTTTTACGAACTTTTGGCTCCTCCTGTATATATATATATATATATATATATATATATATATATATATATATATATATATATATATATATATATATATATATATCCACGAGAGCTGGATGGATTGCTAAAGACATGTACTGTTAGACAGGCACACAGATTGATTGATAAATAGATATAAAGATAGATATCTCGTAAATATCGAGATAGATCAATTTATGCCTGTTTCTGGTAAATTCGCAATGCCTACAAGTGTTTAGAAGAGTATTACAATAATATTTTCAGAAAAATCAAAAAATCTGTGTAGATTTGATACTGCTATATATAAATGGTCTTTAGAGATATATGTTCTGGTTTACAGGGAAAAGTGATTCAGTTTTAACATCCAGCAGAAAATTTCGGTAGCTAGACAATTTAATTGGACCTAAATACATTATATGATGCGCACGGTAAGTTTTGTTATTTATTCATTTATTAGTGCTTTTCTATGTACATTCTAGTAGTTAAAAATTCATTAATTTTACCGGTCATTGTTAACTAGAGAATTTGATTGGATCTAAATAGTCACATGGTGCGCACGGTATGTTTCGCTATTTATTCATTTATTATTGCATTTGTAAGCGCCTTCTCCTAGTTAAAAATATATTTATTTTACCGTTCACTGTGAACTCGAGAATTTAATTGTATCTAAATACATTATATGTGGCGCACAGTGTGTTCCGTTATTTATTGATTTATCAGAGCATTTCGAAGTACATTCTCGTAGTTAAAAATGCATTTATTTTGCCGTTCCCAGTGAACCGTCATCCATTAACTTTCACAGGAGAGACAAGCATATATAAATTTCAAAGAGTTCAGGCTGTCATCGTATTATACAACGTATTTTGAAGAACTTTTATAAGCTGTGATCAATAATAGCGATTTATGATGGGGTAAGATCTTTGGAACGTGCTTCGTAAGAAATTTTTCAAAATAAAACATCACATTCTTAGTTTTTTTTCAGTATATCCACCTATTTTTAGCCAATAGAGATATATCGCGTTACTTAAAAAAGGCGCATTTCATAACAGCTGACATTTATTTAAGAAAATGCGGTAAATCGGATTAGGATTTTAAAGAGAGAGCGCTTACAATTTTTTCAAAGATAAATGGGTCGTTGTACTGGCAATACATTGGACTTTTTATTATTTCTTTCTGTTTCAAGGTTTGGATAAGACGTAAAATTGAAACATTTCTGGATAAAATGTGTACAACAGGAAAGATTGTATATATTAAGAATTGAAAAGAAGGAAATTGTTATATTATATAAGATTATTTCAGTCAATTAAAAAGATATGTTGCAGCCAAAATTGCACAAAAGGGGTTTGGGACAGGATTCATTTAATATAAAAATATTCAAGCCGTATCTAGTTAATAGCTGATAAGTATGCCTAGAAGATATCTGTTAGACGGGTGTGAAGTTATTAATTCTCGCAATAGATTTGAATTCTCTATTGCAAGTAAATTTTTCAGTATATAATTGTAAATTAACTTTCATCTACATTTCTACTTCCTTATTTCTATATGCTGACGGCACGTGCTATGAATGTCTGATAGAAGCGAAACCAAAGGGAAAAGTGAGAGTTTATAGACAGTTATTTTACTTTGGACCATCGAAGCTTAACTTTGATCCGTAGAACTTATCCCTGCGGCTAAATTCAGAGATATGCATTGATCGTAATCGTATCTGTCATCTTGAACTGCAACCCCCTACCAGTTTTGAGCGGTTTTTTAGTTAGCTAAGTACGTGGCGGAAGAAAATTATCATGGCTAACGTGACTGTGATGTTCTGCGACAATTATATAATTTGTAAGATGTTGCAAGATAAATCTAGCGACGATGAAGTATTTAAAATGATAAATTGCAGGTTACTATTGAGTTGTACATAACTTTATGAATTTATTTCTGTAGCTGCCAGCACCATGAGGTACATTTAAGTATTCATAAACAAGCGTTGAATATTATAAGGAAAAATCGCTTTGGTTTTGGATTAACATAAAGGGGGATGTCGAGTATTGTGTTAAAAGCCTTCATATATTCCTTATTTGATAGCTTAGGTTTCAGGATTACGTTTATGAGGTGTTAATACGCTTTGCACAATCACACCTGTCAATAGTTGGTGCCTTTTTTTCCAGTCAGATAATGTAACAGCTCACGTAGTCCGAGTTTATAAACTCTGAAATTCAGTTACTGTCACTCTTCCTGGCTTCCAGTAACCCCTGGCTGTGTTGTTGTTTTTGTGACTGATGCCCCTTGACAGACATTATATTGTCAATTCCATAACGGCTTTTGGGCGAAGTGGGGCGGCTCGAGTTTTTAATAACTCCACAAGGGAGCCACACCTGACTGTTTTCCTCCTTGTTCGTGATACGTTTATGAGGTGTTAATACGCTTTGCACCATCACACCTGACAAGAGTTGGTGCCTTTTGTTTTCCAGTCAGATAATGTAACAGGTCACATAGTCCGAGTTTATAAACTCTGAAATTCAGTTACTGTCACTCTTCCTGGCTTCCAGTAACCCCTGGCTGTGTTGTTTTTGTGACTGATGTCCCTTGACCGACATTATATTGCCAATTCAAGTCCATAACGGATTTTTGGCGAAGTGGGGTGAATCCAGTTTTTAATAAATCCACAAGGGAGCCACACTTGTCTGTTTTTTAGCGGTGTTCAGGATAAGCATGTTTATCCATAGGCTTCGACAATGAAGTGGTTTCAAGAAGATGTTACAACTGCAAAAATTTGCTGTCGCGAACTCGATATCAGGAAGAATATTGCCTTCCGTCACTGTCACGGGAGGTTTTACTTTACTAGTCATCCAGAGAGCTGCCATTATTCACAAGTATTTGTCAAACGTTTGAGTGATTTTATTCATCAATTCTTTACTTTTGTAATTTCATATTATGTTTATCACTGAAATAATTCATGATTTTCAAGACGCTTCCCTTTTCAGTCACAATATGTATGCATGTTCTTAACTATATGTATAGAAATTCTTCACTTCCATGAGATCCTTTCTCGAACATATTTGAGTGAGACATTTTAATCCATCCGCTTCAATCATGAAACGATTTCTTAATCTGAGAAAAAATGCCAAAAATGTGTTAGTCACGTCTGTTAAAAGAAAACACCCGAATTATGTCGACTGGATGACATGTAGAACATTCCTCAGGAATCCTCCTGCCATATGAGGATATATATATATATATATAATATGTGTGTGTGTGGGGGGGGTTAATTGGAAGTTTTTTTAATGAGTTACTAGTTTAATTAATTAAAAAGTTTGTAGCAGATCCAATCTACCCTCTTTTGCATTTTTATCTTGTATAAAAGACTCCTAGATAATAAATATTTAAGACCAATAATAAATATTTAAGCATTTAAAACTTTATACAGTAGAAATAAATCTGGGAAAATGTAAAACAATAAGAGGTTTACAAATACTTTAATTTTATAACTTTCTCTAATGTTGCATTAGACAACATTTAAGTCATATTTTCTCCACATTATACAGTGATTGAGTGAACGTATAGAGATATTTGAATAAACTAGTTTGTAGCTTGCGTTTTTTACCACATCATCATAGTAATACAAATTTCCAAGGCCTGTTTTCTTAGCAGATAAATTTGCTGGGAATTTTCCGTATGGAAAAGCCACAACTTTTTTCCTAGTTAAAACTGAAAATCTTCCACATTAATCAATATCATTAATTTTCCTGCGTGTATAAATCTTTGGTAGCATTTGAATTCACACATGAAACATTGATATCTAAAACTACTTTATTTTTTCAGTTGCATTGATAAAAAAAATTGACGCATTTCTTACTTTTAGGAATTTTATGTACCTAGAAGATATTACCTTATTAACAAATGCTGTCCTCTCCATTTGATAAAAACTCCTGAAAACTCAAGTTTTTAAAGGGAGGAATTTTATCTTCAATGCAACTACATAAAGCGATAGCATTTCAATTTATTGTAAATTATTAAATTCACTAACATCAAATTGGGGGTTATATAAATAGATATATAAATAAATAAATAAATAAATATATATATATATATATATATATATATATATATATATATATATATATATATATATATATATATATATATATATATATATATAACCCAAGGAAAGAGTGGGCGTCCAGCACATCACAGGCAATGAAGAGTAGTCGTGGCTCGAATAAACGACGCGGCAAGTTACGGCATTAAATTTTATTAGACGGTGAATACGTCTTCTCAAGTCAGTTACATTATCAAAAAAGCGTTACATGTACCCTTCATGTGGTTTATATAAACTTTGTCATGTGATCATCATCGCGATTAGGGATTTGCTGTTGTCGATAAGTCACATGTGGTTTTATATAATCTGCGCAGAGCTTATCTAAAATATTGGGGACGCCGCGCCTATTTGAAAAAGGAAGCCATTTAATATTTTCTCTCGAGGTTATTAGAGTTTAGAATCAAAAGCGAAATTTAGCTCGTACGCCCAAGGGAATTTAGAATAATGTTAGATTTTAAAATGGTATGGGGTTTTTAATGTTATAGAATATCCCCCCCGTCCGAGAAGAGGCTGACCAACAATGCCTGCATTGGAGGACAGACTCACCCGACCATGTGAGGAAAATGGGCGTCGACCACAAATTTGGAAAAGTTTTAAAAGGAACATATGTTTTAAGTTAATTTAGTATGATGATCACATGGCAAGACATTGCACATTTCAATATCGAATACACAAAAATACACTAATGATTTACTAATTTATGAACACAATCAAAACAAAAAAATTATAGTAATTAATGATCAACTATAGAAAATTGTAAATTATGTAAATTTCTTATATTGTTGCTGTGAAAAAAAAAATTTTAATTTTTAAAATGCACCTATCATCAACTGAAAACAATGTTGAGCAGGGCTGCAGTCCCCACACAACACAATCTCAGAAAAAAAAAATCAATTAACATAACCAAAATTTGTAAACTACCAAAAATTTTCACTGGAAACATACATTTAATACAATATCTACCATCATCTCGATTTGAATAGTACAGAATAACGAAACATAGTAATAAAAATATCAAAAACAAACAAAAATTAAGTAAATGAAGTTGACTTTGATAACAGGATGAAAAATTCAAAAATTCTTCCTCAACGTTCACTACTATGGAGTGAGTCCAAAAAATTTTATTAACTTATCTTGTAATGATTTATCTGTGCAACACTTTTAGTCCTTTCACAGTCATTCGTATGTTGAGGAAAAAACACCAATTTAAAAAAAAATCACAGTCTTTTTAGTGCTGTGTCATTTCTGCTTCACAAACGTAGAATGCATAAATATCACATTATCTCGACTTGTTTACATATAAAGAAAATTAGTCCTTTAGTTACATAACAAAAATCACAGTTTATAATAAAAATCACACTTTCAATAAAAATCACAAGTTTTAATAAAATCACAGTTCAAAAATATCAATTGTATATAAAAATTACAAAACATATCACTCATTATCTAGTTTTCGTATCTTTATTTATCTCATTATTTTTTCTTAATATCTCTTATCTCCTTTATTTCAATATTACTTATTATCAAAAAAAATTCTCTTTTCAATATCCTTATATTTCTTATTACTCTCATTTCAATATTCATTTGTTATTCCTACAATTTTTATTCATTCCAAAATGCTATCCAATATTCTTTAGTTATACTTATTCATATTTATTCTAACTTTATTTATTCTCAATACTTTTCACTTTATTTTCAAATTATTTATCTACTATTCATTTTTGTACATTTATTATAAGTTTATGTGGATCCATTTCCTTGTTTTGAAGGTACCTTGTTGTATGTGTGTTCCCCAACTCTTAGTCTCAAATTCTTTAATTCTACCTCTAAGCAGTGAGGGTTGTGTTTATGTTTGTGTAACAAGTGGGTTTTCTTTCTCCATATTGTTCTCTGACTAATAAGGAGGAAGAGTCTTTTAGCCGTACAGTGGACTAACCGTAAATCTCCGACAGAATATGACTGCGTTGAAAAACAGCATCTTGTATAGTACAAAGATGGAGAAAAAGGGAAAAGGTGCAGTTGTCATACCTGTGGGAGTATAATATATAGAAATGGGAGGACAAAAGGAGTGGCCATCCCAGCTCTGTTTTAGTCATTACTCAAGCATATAGTCTTCAGCACTTTAAGTGACTGAGTTGTTGAATTAAAAGCAAATAGTAAAAAAAAATTAATAAGATCTTAAACAGTTGGGACGACATCCAACGCGCTTGTAGAGTTGGGTGATAGGAAAGTGTTTTTCAAGAAATAGGAAATTTACTGAAAGGTTAAAGAAGTAGAGTTGTCATAGTCGGTGTTTAAATTGAGATCCAAAAAATTCACACATAATAGTATTCTTAAGAAGAAAGTTTAAGTTAGACAGTTTTTTTTTTTTTTTTTTTTTTTAATATATCTTTAGTAGGACAACACATAATTAATTATATCAATTAAAAAAATATATAATGATGTTAAGCATCACATAGAAAAGAAAGAAAAATGGATCTAATGTTTGTCATTATTCGTGGTGTAGTTTTAAGTTCTCTGGTGCATTATAATATCTCAATCTGCAAGCATGGACAATTTCAGAATCTCGTTTAGTGTGAAAGTTTGGTCTATCAATTTTATATTCAATAGAATCAAAAATATACAACATATGAAAGTATTAAACACACACTAATAAAATATTTCTAATACTAATAATAATAATAACAATAATAATACCTTAATATTCTCTATCAATTGCCATAATTTAATGTTAATGTTCAAATTTCAAACTATTATTCTATTAATTGACACAAATAATCAAAATTCTTTTACCAATACCCATCTCAGTTTTATTAAGTGAATCATGAAATCGATAAACCAAAATTAATTTTTCTTTTCTTATATCACATTTCGGTATGAATCCTCGCTGTAAAGTTCCCAAATATTCATCATTTGTATTTAATATCTTAAAACATATTTCTCATTATAATATTATCTTTCCTATTTATTTATTATTCTTCATTATTTCTATTTCGAGAATTTTCTGGGGCGGATGAACCAAATATAACATACAATGGTTTTTCAATTCTCCAATTGTGGTTTTTTTGGCACCCTAAGTCATGTTATAAAGACGTTCCGTTTATATGAAAATCGTAACACTAATTTTAACTTTCGACTGAACCTCCAGAAATCTCCTTTACTTAAATTCGTAGAACAATTTACGAGGTCTCAACATCAAATGTAATATGTCAAAGTACTTAAATTATAAAATTTTCTTGCTATCTGAAAATTACTATGTTATCCCTGCAGATATTTTCCAAAATCAAAACCACAGGCATCATATGTTTAAATTTAGAACCGCAAAAATCCAAAGTTAAATGAATCAAAACAAGTTTGGCTCTTTTCGTGATCGTGTTTACAAAACTAATCCTGAGCATTCAAATTTATTGCGGAGGCGACCTTCGAAATGCAATACAACGCGCTCGAAAACGGAAATGATTGACGTTATTTTTTTTTCTTTTTCTCCTCGACGATTCAGAACTGCGTGCAAAATTAGATACTCATAACATTACTTTACTCATTTAATATTTCAGTTTAACGTAACCAAAGATCATTAATTATTTTAAAACACTAAAATATTCATTATCAGAAAAAGAACCTAGAAATATTATAAAATTACACTAAAAACACACACTTATAATAAATTTATCACATATAAGTCTCAAAAATTTCTTTAAATTCAAATATCTTATAATATGAAACAATATACTCTTAAAATTCTATCAAAATGCAAATCAAAATGAAACATTTTAAAATCAAAAACAAAATACACGTTTTAAACCAATGATTCTTAATTTCGTTTTACTTTTTATCGATTTATTTTTTATCATAGGTACTTAATTAAATCAATAATTTGAAAATACTTTCACCGAAACACTTTTATAATAAATTTTTATCAGTATCTATTAATATTAAAATTTTTCACAATAATTTGTAAATTTTAGCTTACCAATTGAAGTGTTATTCACACTCTTTACCATTATCCTTATTAATTTTCACTATTTCATATCTTCATAATTTTAACATTTGTAGCTCGGTTCTGAATTTATCTTGGTGAAGTTCTTGGCTTAGTTAGTCCCAGTACACAGTATCCCAATTGGAACACTATGAAAGAGCACTTTAAAAGAATTTTTTTTTTTCTTTTTCGGAAGTTGTAGAACCTTTCCTTTAGGTAACATTTTAAGAAGGCACTATTGCGTTGAACTGCTGGAACGAAGTTGTATCGCGAACACATTTTTCTGTTATGCACACAATTTCGATGACCTAATACTTTCACTGATGATTTTTAAATGGTGGGGATTACGCACTTTTTACATGATGACACTCGCGAAGAATTTAAATGGTGATCACACGAAGCAATGGGGAACACAAATCGTAAGTATACACATTCCGGCACAAGATTTCTGAAAAGGAAAATACACAATTTTTGAAGAAACACCGGACTTGGACTCCCACACGTTGAAACTGATCCAGGATGAATCTCACAGCAAGCCGAAGCACTTATTGACACTAGCACCGAAATGGAGCCGTTCACGCTGGCCTCCGATCGAAGGTCGCACATGGCGCTGATTCACCATCGTAAGGCAGAAATGCGCACTACTGCACCCAGCTAAAGCGAAAATTAAACACGCGGTGACGCTGAAACGAAAACGCCGAAATGCCTTGGAAAATCCAGTGGGATGTGGTCGCAGCAGGTGAGAATGCTGCCGTCTCTATGTAACATACTGGACAACCCAAGGAAAGAGTGGGCGTCCAGCACATCACAGGCAATGAAGAGTAGTCGTGGCTCGAATAAACGACGCGGCAAGTTACGGCATTAAATTTTATTAGACGGCGAATACGTCTTCTCAAGTCAGTTACATTATCAAAAAAGCGTTACATGTACCCTTCATGTGGTTTATATAAACTTTGTCATGTGATCATCATCGCGATTAGGGATTTGCTGTTGTCGATAAGTCACATGTGGTTTTATATAATCTGCGCAGAGCTTATCTAAAATATTGGGGACGCCGCGCCTATTTGAAAAAGGAAGCCATTTAATATTTTCTCTCGAGGTTATTAGAGTTTAGAATCAAAAGCGAAATTTAGCTCGTACGCCCAAGGGAATTTAGAATAATGTTAGATTTTAAAATGGTATGGGGTTTTTAATGTTATATATATATATATATATATATATATATATATATATATATATATATATATATATATATATATATATATATATATATATATATATATATATATATATATATATAAAAGCCATATCTGTTTCTTAAAAAGATCCTCTACCAACTTTAGACTGAACACCATTTTAAGTAACTTTAATAAGTAGCTATCAATTACAGTGATTTATGTCTGAGGTTAAAGGAACGTGTCTCCTCAGAGATATTTCCCCGCAAAGTGAGTTAAATTTTTTTTTTCGCTTAACCCATAGATTTCCAGCCAATAAAGATAAATCGTGTACACCTAACAAAAGCGCTTTTCATAACGGCTGACTTGTTTGTAGTCTGGACAAAACATTTTTTATATATATTTTTAAAAAGATTATACGATATGAAGTTCAAAATCCATGTCTGGAGTAAGCATTTCACTTTTTATTTTTTTTTTTATCCAACTTCTATGATATTCGATTTTTGATTACATTTTGGAATTTGGAGGGGGAGAAAGGGATAATGTTAGAGGGAAAAAATAGAAAATAACCCTATATTAAAAGAGTTTTATATTTTTTTATACCGTTATTAATCCCTTTAAAAAATTTCCGTAAAATGGAATTTTTTACTGGAGGTTTAAAACTTGTTCTATTCGCAAATTGTAAAATGTATTAAACACCATGCATTTTACAAAACTTTGAAAAAAATAATTTTTTTTAAGTTTAGCAGCGAATAATTGTTTTTTTCTGTACAATAAAAGTTCTTCCCCATAAACTATATATATATATATATATATATATATATATATATATACATCTTTAATGTTAGTGATTTTAATATTTTACTCACATTGGAAAATATGAAACAGGAAATGTTTTGATATTTCATATACTTGCATTTAAGTTAAAATTTGCTTATACATATATGAATTAATGAATATAAAGAGAAACTTCAATTTAATTATAGAAACGGTAAAACAGCTCCAGTTTCATATTTATGTTTAAAGTAAATTTTCAATTCACTAACATTAAATTTGGCATTTTATAAATATATATATATATATATATATATATATATATATATATATATATATATATATAGTGCCAAATCTATTTCTATAAATGCTTTTCTACCAACTTTAGACATCCTATTTTGTTTATATATTTATTTATTTTTTTTACCTGACTCATAGATTTTAAGCTAATAAAGATAAATCATGTACACCTAACGAATGAGCTTTTTGTAAATAACATGTTTGTAATCTGGACAAGCCGTTTTTTTATATTAAAAAAATATTATACGATATGAAGTTTAAAATTCATATCTGGAGTAAGCATTTAACTGTTTTTTTCCTATCTAACTTGCATGATACTCAATTTTTGATTACACTTAGGAATTTGGACGGAAAAAAGGGATTAAGTTTCGAAAATATAAAGAATAAGTCCATATTAAATGCTTTTTAATTTTTTTCTTTGAAATTACTCTTATTAATCTCTTTAATTTTTTTCTCTAATATGGAATATATTTTTTTCATTTTAAAATTATTCTATTCTCAGTTTGTGAAAGATAAAGATTATGGTTTTTAAAATACTTTTAAAAAATATGAATTTTTTTTTTAGTGCAAAAAAATTGATTTTTTGTGACATAACAGTTTCATAAGATAAACTATATATATTTATATACATTTTAATTTAAATAGAAATGTAGAGAGCTTAAAACAGCTTCTTTTATACATTTTGATATAGATTAAATAATTAAATTCAGCAACATTAATTTTAATAATAGATATAAATTAATGAAATTATTTGAACAAAACATTTCATTCAATAACTATTGTAATTAAAATAGAATGCGAAGCTTATAAATTAAAGCCTAAAAAATTGAAATTAATATTTGAAATTTGATTTAATTCTTTATGTATATATTTTACATATTACTAATTCCTACTATTTAAACTAGCATAAATTTCTTATTAATTCGGATATCATTATGAAAGTCGCTGTTTTTTCGTGTTACGAAAATATTTTATGCGCTTATTACATTTTTTATTATGCATCGTAAAACTTGGATCTTTTTGAATCTAAGATTCTTTGTACCAAAGCATTTGACAAATATTTTTTTAAACATTCTATTTTAATCATAGATAAATGTGATATTTACATTTAAAAGAGATTAAATGATTATGCAATTGTCCAATTGTCGTAGAATTATTAATTTGTATAAATATCCATTTAAACATATTTTTTTCGTAAAAGTGGAACCGTTTTACCATTTCTTTGTCCCTCGGTATGAATATATGCAGAAAATATTTCATTCATTAGTTTATCTTTTCCTTGGTTAGGTTGCATTAAAGTTTGAATGCAAGTAAACAATTAAATTTTCAATTAATGTTCTTTTATTCAATTAATGTTCAATTAATGTTCAATTTGAGTAAACCAACATGATAAAAAATTTTTAACAAACCCCGAAATTTAAATATCACGTGACTAATTTTCCCAGAGCTTTATACGTATTTCTGCAAAAAATCATTGGATTAAAAATTTTACTTTAGTGTTCCAACTCCGATTTTACCGATTAAACAAGCGATTATTTATAAAATGATTTGAAGCCTCACGAAAGGGAAGTTCTATAATGAATTTGATTAAAGTGTACGCGTTTAATTTATAATTTATTCATATAATATGAAATTGTAAAATCTTCTTCTTCATGTTAAATTTCTAAACAACTTTCTGCTTCTTATTAGTTAAATTTTGCATTTTCGAATTGAAGGTAAAGTTTAGTTTAGAATTAAAAAAATATATTTTGCATTTTTGAATTTAATTTCGATTATTATGGCTATCAGTGCATCACCTACTTTCCATTTGAGCTTTAAATTTGTGTATACATAAATTTTGTATTCAATTAATTACCAAAATATTTTTTTGAAGTAAAAAATCATCTATTAAGCTTCTACGCAGTAATTAACAAAGGTCAGTATTTTAATAAACTTTAAAACTGTTTTTCTCAAAACAGATTTTTCAAATTAATTAGATTTTTTAAATGTGACTTAATTTTTGTTCGAAATTCATGAAATTGATAAGGTAGAATTCTTATACTGTTTTCGAAGAAATTCGGTATGCATTTTACAATTCGACTTCATTAAGGTAATTAAATTTGATTTATAACTAATTAAAAGGAAAAATTTTGAGGAAAATCGGGATGGAATTAGGAAAAAAAATCTCTCAAAAATTAACTATTCAAGGGATTAAATAATTGATACCTATATTTGTTTAATACCTATATTAGTTAAAATATTCCTATATTTGTTAATACCTATATTTGTTAAAATGCAAAATCGAGGAAATATCTCAAAAATTAAGTCGCAAGGAGCATTTTAAAATTGTGTATATAAATTTAGAATACTTTTTAAATCTTAAAATTTTAATAAGATTGGAAACTCCTTTTAAAGTATTGTATATGCTTATGTTGAAATATATATATGTACAAAATTTCATATATCTATGATAAAAATTAAAACAAATAATTTTCTAAGGAGAATGTCTGTAATCCCGTACCATATCTAGAAAAGTAAATCTTAAACCTATTTGTCAATTCATTTAAAGCCCAATGTTGTTAGAACCTATTGGGAATACCCCGTGGTAATTAAAATTTATCGCGAAATAATTTTTATTTCACAAAGTACGGCAAAGACAGAAATGTAACATGCTGTTTGAGAATTATTAAACTTTTATCAAATATCGAATGTACATTCATTAAATTTTAAGTTACTCTGGGGAAGTTTTGAGTATAAAAGACACTTTCTGCAGATTAAATCTCATAAATTCAATAACATTTGGGATGAATCTAAAAGGAAATTTTTTTTACAGCTGAAGACATGCTTATATGCAAAGAAGCTTCGGTATTGGCGATGTGAAAAAACTTACATTAAAATTAATTTTTAAAATATCCAATATAATTGATACGAAAACAGTTAGTTTGTTTGCATTTAATACAGCAAATTGAACAATGATTGGCTTGTAATTTATTTCCTGTGCCAATTTTATACGAATCCAGTACATCGCTCTTTTGGACAACGCTAGAATTTGCCCCCTTCAAAAAATAGAAACATTTATAAACAAATATTGTTAAAATGGTTTCAAGTGTTAACTACTTAAAGGTATATTGATGATTTTAAACTGTGTACTATATTTCAAGGCATATACTTAAAATTAAATTCCGAAGAAAATTAAAATTACATCGTTGCCAGGAGTAGATATGAAGAACATGTTTATTTTTACAAAAAAAACCTCTTTATTTAAACCTTTTGTGCCTTTTGCTATGCAATTTAGCTAAGGATAATTTTCCAAAGGCTTGTTGCATTGGAAATCTAAGTTTTTCAAAAATATTTTATATTATTTCCAAAAAATTGCTTCAAACTTACTATGCAACTGCATGTTCCTGAAAAAATGGGATTTCATTACAATTCAATGGGTAAAAATTAGGTTATTCCTTACAATTTAAGGTTATAATTGTATAACGGTTTAGGAAAGGTTTGCAAGGATTGCGATTCAACAGCAAATTTTTGAAGGTCAGCATTTATTGTTAGTGTTTAAACTTAAAATATCATAGTTTCATTTTTTCATCCTTAAAAATGAGTATTATTGATCTTGTGCTGTTATGTAAAGTTGCAGTTCTTCCCCCTTCCATATAGATGGTGCCTTGACTTACGAGTTTAATTCGTTCCTTGACGGAACACGTAATTTGTAATTTTAGACACAGTCCACACCGTCCATGTGAAACTAATTTTCCCCATTGAAATGAATTGAAATGCCATTATTCCGTTCCGCTCCCCCCAAAACACCGCAATTTTTTCAGATGTGTTTAAACAAGAAAAATATATTTATAAATAACATATATTGTATAAAAGTATAATACAATTGACTGTAGTGCAATAAATTTGTTTTATTAAATATAATGTACAATGTTTAATGTGGAGATCAGGCGACTTAAAGATGATGGTGGAGGTGGAGGAGAAAGGATGAACAGACTAACTGAATCTTACTCGCTGATCCTTGACCTTTTCGCCACGCTTTCCTCACTTTAATCAGCGGGGTGTGCATCGGATAACAAATTATCAGATGAGGTCTGTTTCACCCCCTCCTGCAGAATGTTTCTGAAATGAGACGTTGGACGCTGTTCGGTTTCGTAGAGCGTCTCAAGTGTGGAAAGAACAAACTGCCCCGTGTGGTAATTGTTGAGAGTTGATCTCTCGGTTTAAGACTGGAAAGTAGTCTTACGATAATCTGTATATATATATTTTTCCCAATGCGGAGGCAATTGTCGTCAAACATTCGACTATACTACTCCGCAATTTTACTGCCCATTTTATTATGGGGGCACCATATAGGTGAACAACGTTATCCCTATGAAGGGACGACACGAACGGAGGCAATTTTCGTGACTCCAGGATTCGAACCGAGCACCCTCAGCACCGAAAACCAGCGCGCTGTAACACTGGGCCACCGTAAGCCAAATAATATGTATATAATTGTATAATAATTGTACATAAAGGTTGTAAACATTATGTTTCTCGTGTGCTCATTTGACTAGAACGTTACATAGTGTTCACTCCGCAAACTAGAGGTGGGGTATCTGAAGCTGGCTCGTAACAGAAATTTTAGCTCGCAACTCAAGTCAAAAAATCGGCCGAGAGACTGCTTGTATCGGAAAAAAACTCGAGGTACCCCTGTGTATATATATATATATATATACGTACAAGTAAAAGTAAAAAATAAGCGGTACTTTCGCTACTGTTGCTCAGTGAATGAGTTCACGTCATTCTTCGTTCGCACTAAAGATGGGAAGCACTCTGTTATCAGGTTTCTTTGGTCCGAAGGTGTATCCTGTGCCGAAAACTACCGAAGGCATCTCATCGCAATATGGTAACATGTTGGTTTGTTTGGGTTTATTGGCGCAAGGTCCAGAGAGGACAAGCTGCCCAACACATGGTAAACAGGAACAAACGTACATATAAGTTGTCATTTTTAGGCCAAAAATCCATAAAATCGATGATAAATATACATATATATGAAATACGAGTGGTATAACAGGATAAAAACAAACAAAGTACATAAAGACCATTTAAAACCACTGATAAATTGTATACAATTTGAGATATAAACAAGATAAAAGGAGTTTTATATAAAAAAATTAAGTTAACTGGTAAAAACCAATATGACGGATGAAAGTGAACAGCACAAGAGTCGGATGTTCACCATTGAAATGTAAAAAGGATGAAGATGACGAGTTAAAATAATTTACATACAGGTTTTTAAAACTATTACAGGATGTTAAAATATGACAAATGGTTAAAAAGCATTTACAGTGTGTACATATTAGAGCACTTTCACCAAATAACAAATTCAAGTGCTTCATTTGAGTGTAACCAATCCGTAGACGCGTGAGAATGACGACCCTCTTCATTTTGGGTACAGATGGCCAGAAGGAAATATTGGGTTGAATACTGTGCAATTTATTTTTAAACATTTTTACCCTGTGGCGTAGAAAACGCTACCACGCAAAGATCTCTGCCTCGCAGCAGCGCTAATGGGAGAGAAACTACCAGAATGAACTCTGCCGAAGAACACTTCATTTTTGAAGAACCGGGAGAGAATATGGAAATCCTATTCACCCTCTGCCGATCTTCAGCCATAAAAGAGAGAGTTAGTGTGCCGAAGAACAACACTTTATTTTTTAAGAACCGGAGGAGAATAGGCAAATCCTGTTCACCTTCTGCCGATCTTCACCCATAAAAGAGAGAGTGAGTGTACCGAAGAAGAACACTTTATTTTTGAAGAACCGGGGGAGAATATACAAATCCTATTCACCTTCTGCCTGAACTTCACCCATAAAAGAGAGACCGAGTGTGGAGGTGGCAGGATTACGCCTGATTGTAACCTCACTGTGCACTGGTATGCAATCCTGATCGCCGCGGTGTGCGCAAATGTTTAAGCCAGGAGGTTTTATTTTTGTTACGTTGTTTTAAGGTGACTGCCTACGTTCGGAGCAATTTTTTAAAAAAAATTGTTTTTTTAAGGATTTTTTGATATTTTATGGTAAAATAGCATTTTAAAAAAAATTGTCTGTAAATACCATACTTTTTTTTAAATCGATCAATTTGAAGTAATTTTTAATGAAATTTAGCTAAAACGCCTATCACTCTGTACAAAATTCTAATGCTACAATTTTTATTTCCTTTTCACACATGATACATATGACAGTTATCTTCAAAATGAACCACAATCTAAGAGAAATTTTAAAATTCAAAAATAATACAGACAATTTTATGTTCCAATATGAAAATTTCCCCCGATTCGTCATTCCTTTCCTTATAAAAACAGCCCTAAACAAAAAACTATTTATTATACATCAATTATTGTCCGTCGTTTCACTAACAATAGCATCTAAAGCATTTCCTGAAAATTTTATCAAATTATATGCAGTATTATGTGAAATATAATGATAATGGTAGAGATTTGTGCTAAAAAACATAATTCTGAGAAAAAACGCATTTAAAGTTTGTCACTTCAATTTTGCATTAGACGATGTTTTTTAAAATAGCGATAACTCTGATTCTAATTGATGTAGAGTGAAAATCAAAACGGTTTTGAAAAGAGAAAAGATTGAATTTCACGATTCTTGCATAAAATAAAATTGACCAAAATAGTCAAAAAATGTCATTTCCAACGTAGGCAGTCAGTAAACTTAATGCGTTGATTAATACGTCATTTTTACGAGTTTTAGAAAATTGTTAGTTTTTTTATAAGTCTGCATCTTATTTTATATGGAGTCAGTGCTGTAATATGCAGGCCTCACCCCTCCAAAACCCCAACGAAGTGTAGTCGAATGGCTTGAGAAATCCCGAAAACGGTCAGGCAACTGTAAGTCCGCAGAAGGATCAGGATGCCGAACGTGCTTGGAGTAGGATCGAATTTGGATATTATTTCTTAGAACATGTGCTTTACCGAACGATCCATTGCGGGTTTGAAGGGAAAACATTAATTTAACTTTTTTTTCTGACATCTGATGTTATTTTTTAGAACTTTGTAAACACCAAAATTTTCTTTTAAAACTATGTATAATAACATCTTACTCAATCATAAACTTAACCATACTGCATCTTGCTACAACAAGAAATATGATCTATATAAGCACACACGTTTCTAGTAGCTCAATAAATAACTCTGAAAACAGTGAAATAAATCACTTAGCATTCCTTAGTAACTGCTTGTTTATTATGATGTATCTGATATGCAACATGAAGATAATGTTCCCTACATAGGCACTCTACATTGAAAAGACAGGTAATCCTTTTGTTTTGACAGCTAGCAAGAATTTTTCAAATTTGACATCGATTTTTCAAGACGGAAACCAGGTATTTCTGTTAAAAATAACGCAGGAAATTCTCCACCACCCCCTTCCCAACGGTATTTCTTTGTCGAACGAAGTGATTTGGCTGCAATGAAGATAAATTTCTCCCTTCATCCGCTCCCGCGAAAGTAAAGGAAATTTGAAAAATTGACGCCAGCGTGGAAGAGGAATATATCATAGTTAAGGAAATTGGTTTTGTATTTAAGAAAAGATCGCCTCATTTTTCAGTGTGCGTTTTAATACATCTCTCCTCCGAGCTGTAAATGCGTAACGTAATTTTCGCACAATGGGAAACTATCCGCTGGAAAGCATTAATCTTAAGATACAAAGTATCAGAGTTTCCTTATGCTGAAATTCGATAAATGACAGGCTTGATATTTTTTTAAGGAAAATTGTGTTTATGCTAAAATTGGTTAATTTTTTTATGAATTGGCAAACAACAGTTTATGTACTTTGATACCACACCACAATTTTTTTCAGTTATCCAGAATTCATCGACCGGGAAGAATTCAAGTATATTGTTTCTTTGTTGCTTCATTATTGCTTGAATATTTTTTTTCCAATCTTAGACATAAAAAACAGAATATATATATATATATATATATATATATATAATATGGGTGAGTGTGTGTGTGTAATATACCCATTACATCACGTCCTTATATTATTATCTAAAAGGGAAAACTAGCTTATATTTACATGTCTGGAGCTAGACTCAGCCTAAAAGGTATAAAAATTACATTTGGAAGCAGACGGGCCGAATCATTTATTGGAGCAAGACAAGTACATCCGCTCATATTAGAAGAACGGCTCTGGATAATATCACCTTTTAACACTAAACATGTGAGCGCGACGTAGACATGTGACTATTATTTGTAGATTCAGCACATTTTAGGGCTCGCGATGCTAACTCCTGAATCCGAACATATATACGTGTAGAAATGCAAATGCATGCGATTCATGGGAAGTTCTGGGGCTAAGGGTTTTACAGCGATAAATTAATATTACTGGGGATTCGATTTAGGAAAGTGAGTTTAAATGCTAGAAAGGAGGACATAATATTAAATTTATTTTATATATATATATATATATGTATATATAAATATAAATATAAATTATATATATATATATATATATATATATATATATATATATATATATATATATATATATATATAGTATATATGTGTGTGTGTGTGTGTGTGTGTGTACCTTGGAGCAAAAATGGTCAATGTCCAAAACATTGAAATTTAAGTGAACTGCACGAGTGAACTCAGAGTAGGATATACATTAATTGAAAATAGGCGCCAATGTCTTCTCAAAGATCTAATGTCAGAGGGCCAATAAAAAGGTCCAATGTCCTAAGATTTGTAAAAATCGTTAAACTGACATTGATGTTCTCCCATTGATGAACTGACATTTGACTAAGATAGACATTGGCCCTTTTTGTTCCAAGGTGCAGATGTATATATATATATATATATATATATATATATATATATATATATATATATATATATATATATATATATAATAATAATAATCACAATAAGAGAAGCTGGATAGAACTTATGGAGATGCAGTCTTGGAGCCAGAGAAGGGATACACAAATTACGAAGTTGTATTTAATAAATCAGGGAGTATTACGAAGGCATTACCTGTAGTGGCCACCGGACTTGATTGGGACTTGAGCGGAAAAGAACATTATACCTTACAGAAGATCTGACAGCAGCTACATGTAAAGAGAGTTAGGAGAGAAGAGAGAGAAGTCTTCCGTTCAGGCAATTATCAAATGACTGTTTGATGATCTTGCCACCAGGGAGGGGCGAAATTACTCATTGTTTAATTCGACGGACTTAGTCTCGTGGAGTTCACGTGTCTAAATCATTCCACAGGGAATAATTAATTGCTAGATCAAGCGGATGCTTTACGTTTTATTAATAAGAAAAATGTGAAAGCAGGCCTTATATATTATATACAAATTTAATGAGTCCTTCAGGTTCGGACGAGATGTATGGTGATGTTCTTAAATTTAGATATTTCAAATGCCTGCTGAATGAGCTGCACGTGCCTAATGGGCCAATATATTGCAACTTACATTATTTTTATATTGCAATGAGTAGAGAGGGGTCGTGGCTTATTAAACGGATAAATTAGAATACGCGTTAAATGTAATTTAAAACTAGGGCGAGTTTTTTAGTCGTGTATATATATATATATATATATATATATATATATATATATATATATATATGTGGACACAGAGACACGAACACGAGCTCGGTATGAACCATTTAATTATATCTAAATCTATTCTAGGGGCATTATTTACAGTGGGGCAGTATTTACAATTAGAAATTTAAAGGGGGAGAGTTCGTCATATCGGTCGCGTCTCTTGCCCAGTCGTTACTCGTTCAGCTCATCGCGTCTTCTGGCTCTCTCCTCGTTTCGTCACAGAGGGCGCTATCGTTGTTTGAAGTCGGAGCGTGGACATTTCCACTTCGCACTCGGCTCATCCTGGCGGGACCGGACCTCCGGGACAGCAGGTTTGGGGACGACAGAACAGACAGTAACTGCAAAATAAAAAGAAAGAGAGAGAAACGAAAGCAGAAGAAATGTTCTCCGAAAATCCTCTCCACAAACACACGGACAAAGTCGTTTGGACGGTCTCATTTGCATCAGTTGGCATCGAAAGAAATTTTTCATCACAGGTGTAACGACGAGATGGAGCTGGCACCACATCAAAGCCGACATCCAAGTCACGTGCAGGTAACATCATTTTAGCAGCGTGTCGACGTCACGTTTTCCTCAAACATCACAAGTTCATCATCATTTGTTAACATCACAATTAAGAAACAAGATGTCGTCCAATCGAACAGTTCAGAGTGTCTTAGAGATTCAGTTCAGAAATTAAATTTAAAAGGAATGAAGATTGTTCTTGAATAATATATGGAGTAAATATAAAAAGTACATCACAAACACAAAAAGTAATGTTCAAATAATATAATGAATGTACTAATACGACCATTGTTTCATGTAATCACTGGCCGTAGACGTTAGGTTTGGTCCATCATGTGACCCGACTTTTTCAACTTGGTATCTGTCATTCGGAAGCACTTTGTGAATTATATAGGGACCAAAAAATCTGGGTCGCAGTTTTTGTCCAGTGCCAAATTGTGTCCGTTGAATGGCTACAAGATCACCAGTGTTATAAATCGATGGCGATTTGCGATGTTTATCAAAGTTTTTCTTGTTACTCGCTTGTAATTTCTCAATGTTTTTCTTAGCGACAATACGTAGGTCATTTCTGTCATTAATCAGTGAATCAAGATATTCTTCATTTAATATTTGTTTAATTTTGAGGTCTTCTTTGTTTTTCATTTTTATGCCAATTAAAAGTTCGAAGGGAGTATATTTGGTAGCATCAGAAGGTGTACTGTTAATGATTCTTTGGACAGAAGATGTGTACTTGTACCATTTTGCAGGGTCATCAATGGAAAGTTTAGACAGGACAGGAATAAGGGTTTGATGTAATCGTTCAATTTGTCCGTTGCCGCGAGGCACACCAGTAGCAATTTGGACAAGTTCAATGTCTTCATCTTTACAATATTGCTCAAAATCTTTAGAGGTGAAAGCACTACCTTTATCAGTGATTATTCTCTTAGGATTACCGAAATTGGACTGTTGTAGATTAAGCTTATCAATGGCGTTTTTTGTCGAAGTTGATTTTACTGGGTATATCCAAAGGTACTTTGTAAACGCATCAACAACCGAAAATATGTATTGATAGTTCTTATTGGTGGAAGGAAGGGGTCCAAGAAAGTCACAGTGGTATGTATCTAAAGGCACTTGACCCTTTGGAATGGGATGAAGAAAGCCTTCGAGTTTACCTTTTTTTCGATTGTACAGAATACAATGAACACAGTTTCCGATCACACGTTCAATTTTTTGGTGTAATTTTGGAATGTAGAAGTCACGTTTAATCATTGTTTCGGTCTTTGAAACTGCAAAATGTCCTTTTTCATGCATTTCACGAATTATGCCTGTCTCGAGAGATTGTGGAACAACCAAGAGTTCATCACCGTTGTCAATCTTGTACAAAACATCATTTTTTAGGGTGTATTCCTTGGTGTTGTTGGTAGAACACAGAGTTTTTAATGCTGTGATATGTTCATCATCAGCCTGAGCATTGGCAATTTTCAGTGTGATAGGGTCATGGTGAGCTACATGATAAGCAATGCAACGACTCAAAGCATCAACATGTGGTAATTGCTTACCTTTCCGGTGTAGAATCTCAAAATCAAATTCCTCAAGAAGCATGGCCCATCGAGCAATCTTTGGAGTCAAATCTTTTTTGCTTAATGTTTTTTGAAACGCGGCACAATCGGTTATAATTTTGAAGTGAGTTCCTAAAAGATAGATTCGCAATTTCTTGACAGCTTCAATTATTGCGAGAACCTCAAGCTCATAACTGGAGTATTTAGATTGTTGGGGGGAAGTTTTTTTACTCATATAGTGTATAGGGTGCCATTTATCATCATCAGCAGATTTTTGTAGTAAGACGGCACCAAAGCCAAGAGAACTTGCATCAGTGTGCAATTCAAGAGGTGAACCTGGAGTAAAAATGTGAAGGAGTGGTTCGTTTGAAAGGCATTCTTTAAGAGTACGGAACGCTTTTTCTTGTTCAGGTCCAAAGTGAAAAGGCGTATCATTTCGAAGTAGGTCACTTAGTGGTCTTGCAATTAATGAATAGTTCTTAATAAATTTACGAAAATAGCCTGTTAGTCCAAGGAAGCTTTGAATTTGCTTGTGTGTCTTAGGTGTAGGAAAACTTAGGACAGCTCGTGTTTTATGCTCAGAGGGTCGGATTTGTCCGTTTTCAATTCTATGCCCTAAAAATTGGATTTGTCGTCGAAGAAAGTTACATTTTTTAAAGTTGAACTCCAAACCGTAATCGGAAGCAGTTTGAAAACTTGTTTTAATTTTTGAAGAGCATCTTCCTCGCTCAGAGAAGGTATAATGAGGTCATCCAAATAGGCAATTAGAATACCTTGCTTGATAAGATCTCGAAAGACAAGTTGAATGTATCGTTGAAAGGTACTTGGGGAGTTACATAACCCAAAAGGAACCTTATTAAACTCATATTGACCGGAAGGCGTAACAAAACTAGTAAATTTTCGACTATAGGGGTATATCAATGTGGAAGAATGCATTTTTGAGATCGAGATTAGTGAAAAGTTTAGCATTTTGCAAAGTATCAAGTACATCATCAATAAGAGGAAGTGGGAATCTATCCTTAACTGTTTTTGCATTTAGGCGTCGATAATCAACACAAATTCGAATCGAATTGTCAGGTTTTTTGCTCAAAACGATTGGAGCAGCAAAGTCAGAAGAACTGGGCGATACTATTCCTTCATCTAGCCAGTTGGTTAATTGTCGCTCAACTTCTTGCTTCTCAGAAAATGCAAGTCGACGGGGACTTTGAGCGATGGGTTTGTCATCAGTAAGGACAATTTTCATCGTAAGATCAGTTGTCTTGGTTTTTAGAGGCTTATAATTTTGAATCAAATCAGTTACTTGTTCTTTAATATCTTTGTTCAGAATGTGGGCTAAATCTAGATTATCAGTTTCGTCAAAAACATTCGCAACATTCACCAAAACATTAGAATCATCATTATCATTAATTATTTGTATACCATTATTTACAAAAGTAAATTGAGTTTGACTAATACAGTCCATACCCACAATACCATCAAAAGGGAGGTCTTTGTCAGGGACAACATGGATATTTGTTTGTATCACCTTACTTTGGATTTCAATAGTTCCCTTGAAAAACCCAAGTGAATGGATTTTGTTGCAACCAAGTCCAGAAAATGTAATGCAAGATGGTTTAAGAGGTGGTTTACCAATTTGTTGATAAATTTTTTCGCGAATGAGAGTAGCAGATGCACCAGTATCAAAAAGAACAACTACAGAAACATTTTCAACAGTTATATCAATATGCATAGGATTTAGTAATACTGAATTGACGTGTTTATCATCTCCTTTATTTTTAGTTTTAATTTTATCATTACCAGCTTTTGAATTTGCATTTTTTGGACATTTTGAATGGATGTGTCCAAAATTTCGACAGCCATAACACCTTTTTCCGCGGTCTCGATTGTGACATTCAGAACTTTTGTGTCCTTTCATGTTGCAAGAATAGCATGTAACCATAGGAGTGTTTCCATGAAAGAAATTGTCTTTTTTAGCACTAGTTTTATCATCAAATCTCCCAAATGGCTTTTTGTAATTACCAGACTTTTGTTTAGTTAAGTTGAACAATTTTTCATAGGTTTTCAATTTATCTTTTAATGCACTAATGGTTTTACAATCATAAAGAAGGATCTTATTAGGGGAAGTATCAGGAATTCCACTTATAAAATATTCAATTACAGAGCTTTCATCAACGTTACCTCTAGCACCGATTTGTCTCAGCTCAACCAAATATTCCGACAGTGACTCATGTGGTTTCAATTTGCGCTGTTGCAAAGCTTGGTGTATTTGAATGCTATTAATCGTATTGGAGAATTCATCCAAGAGAATTTGTTTCAACTCATTCCACGAGTTAATACCACGAAGAGAAAGTATTAAATTTAACGCGGAACCCGAAAGACATTTTTTTGCAAAGATGAGCTGATGGACGGGATTCTTTATCTCATACAGAGAAAAAAATTCTTCTATTTCGAAAACAAAACTTTCAATAGGCGTGTCGTCCTTTCCAGTAAACGGCCTAATTAATTCTACCAGGTCTTTCAACGAAAAGGGGGAACGAAAGGAATCTGTCGTACTTAGCAATAAATTCTGTTTACTTCCGCGTTGGTCAGATTCAAACTCCAATCGAGCTGGTGAATAAGCGTTTTTGGGCGAAAACAATTTTTCCCCGACGTGTGTTTTGTCTTCAATGGAATCTGACTCAGATTCTGAAGCGATCCTTTCCAGCAGTGAAAAGTCACATAATGCATTTAAAATTGTATCCACACATTGCTTAATGTCAGCCGAAAAATTTAATGACAACAAGTTGCAGACAGATGTTAACTCTTGCAAGGTAAAATCATGAGCAAGTGATTTTTTCTTTTCGTCAACATCAAAAGTTAAAAGATTAAAGCCAGAAAATTCACGTAAATGTTTACGGTTAAGCCGACCGTCATCAGATCCAAAAATTAATTTATGTAAAATTTTGACGCTATTAGTTGAACCTTTTTTCAATGCGTCACGAATGTGTGGAAGTTCTTGCAAGGATTTCATGATTTGAAATTTAACCACACCAATACTATATTATACTATATCACTAATTTTATATCACCAAGTTTTATATCACACCAATACTATCTTACGAAAATATTCAAAACAATAGAATTTTATAGTTCAATATAATACAAGTTCTTCAAAGTATCACGAAAAAATTCTTTTAAATAGCACAAATATTATAATCAGTAGAAGCATCAAAATTTCTCAAAATAACACAAACTTTTAAATCTTCTAAAATAACAAACTTTTAAATCTTCTTAAAACATCAAAATTCTTCAAAATAACACAAACTTTTAAATATTCTAAACCATCAAAATTCTTCAAAACCATCAAAGCGAATGTGTTATTCATCAAAATAGGTGCAAATATTTGTTAATCAGTTAAAATCAGAGCAAATTCTTTCATCTTAGAACAGGTGGTAAATACTTTGAAAATTAATCAACGAAAACGAAAGTACTCACAGAATGAATGAGCAGAATATCATCACATATAGAGGTATCCAAACAGCATCAAGATAGCAGGAACCACTGGGCATCCATTCGGGTAAAAACGGTCGAGCGCCCATGTGGACACAGAGACACGAACACGAGCTCGGTATGAACCATTTAATTATATCTAAATCTATTCTAGGGGCATTATTTACAGTGGGGCAGTATTTACAATTAGAAATTTAAAGGGGGAGAGTTCGTCATATCGGTCGCGTCTCTTGCCCAGTCGTTACTCGTTCAGCTCATCGCGTCTTCTGGCTCTCTCCTCGTTTCGTCACAGAGGGCGCTATCGTTGTTTGAAGTCGGAGCGTGGACATTTCCACTTCGCATATATATATATATATATATGTATATGTATAAATTACAAAAAAATTAAAAGCTAATGTACACGGAATTGCACTTATTCCTCATAAATCTTTCATTTGAATGAATCCATTTCATTAAGAATTAAAGGGAATGTTTCACTTTCGCACTTTTTTAAAAAAATTTAACAAAGTAAACAATCCGTGTTTTATCGGTGAGAAATTAAATTTCAGGAATTCGTTTAAAACAGTGCGTAGATTTGTAACTAATTTGTAACAGCGTCGCTGATTGAAATGATAAATTAATTTGCTTCAAATGTGTCCTTAATAGGAATGTTTCAGTGATTTTTTTTTTAAACAGACTGTCCGGAAACATAAATATCGATTCGCACAAATGTAAAATACAACGTTTACTTACGAACAGAAGTGTAGATTCTTCCTTCTTTTTAAGTAACTTGCTTAATTCTTAATGGTATGCTTTATGTTTTTTTCATCTATTAAATCCGTGTTAAATCCTGTTAAGGTAATTTATTTACTTATTGAAATGTGTTTTACAATTAATCGAAAATCTATCGATCTTAAGTACGATCTATCTCATAATGTACGTAACGCATTTGAGAGAAATACAGTGTATAAATTTAAATATAGACCTCGAAAAGCTTTTATTATTCTTTTCTTATGATAAAGGATGTCAGTTTTTAACTTTCAGTGTTTTATGACTTTTCTCACTCTTTCAAATGAACAGTTGTACATGAGTAATGAACAATATTTTGGTGATATAGTGCATCTTGATTAAAGATTCAAATGATTACCACAAACATGGATAAAATGCATAAATTTAAATATAGGTATACTAAATCTTTTAGACATAAGCCTAAATGAGGAAACACCTCTGATTAAATTACTTTTATGATGCGGGGATGTCAGTTTTTACTTTTCATGTTTTCTGGTTTTTCGTTTTCATACATATATTAATGAACAGTATAAGTTCCTTAATTATATATTTAAATTATTTTCACAAATAAATATGGACAAAATGCGTATATTGAAATATAGTTATACTAAATCTCTTTAGACAATGCAGGGATGTCAGTTTTTTACTTTTCATGTTTTCTGGTTTTTCGTTTTCATTCAGATATTAATGAACAGTATAATTTCCTTAATTAGATATTTAAATGATTATCACAAATAAATATGGATAAAATGCGTAGATTGAAATATAGGTATACTAAATCTCTTTAGACAATGCGGGGATGTCAGTTTTTTACTTTTCATGTTTTCTGGTTTTTCGTTTTCATTCAGATATTAATGAGCAGTATAATTTCCTTAATTAGATATTTAAATGATAATCACAAATAAATATGCACTAAATGCGTATATTGAAATATAGGTATACTAAATCTCTTTAGACAATGCAGGGATGTCAGTTTTTTACTTTTCATGTTTTCTGGTTTTTCGTTTTCATTCAGATATTAATGAGCAGTATAATTTCCTTAATTAGATATTTAAATGATAATCACAAATAAATATGCACTAAATGCGTATATTGAAATATAGGTATACTAAATCTCTTTAGACAATGCAGGGATGTCAGTTTTTTACTTTTCATGTTTTCTGGTTTTTCGTTTTCATTCAGATATAAATGAACAGTATAATTTCCTTAATTAGATATTTAAATGATTATCAGAAATAAATATTGATAAAATGCGTAGATTGAAATATAGGTATACTTAATCTCTTTAGCCATTGCGGAGATGCCAGTTTTTTACTTTTCATGTTTTTTGGTTTTTCGTTTTCATTCAGATATTAATGAACAGTATACTTTCCTTAATTAGATATTTAAATGATTATCACAAATAAATATGCACTAAATGCGTATATTGAAATATAGGTATACTAAATCTCTTTAGACAATGCAGGGATGTCAGTTTTTTACTTTTCATGTTTTCTGGTTTTTCGTTTTCATTCAGATATTAATGAACAGTATAATTTCCTTAATTAGATATTTAAATGATTATCACAAATAAATATGGATAAAATGCGTAGATTGAAATATAGGTATACTAAATCTCTTTAGACAATGCGGGGATGTCAGTTTTTTACTTTTCATGTTTTCTGGTTTTTCGTTTTCATTCAGATATTAATGAGCAGTATAATTTCCTTAATTAGATATTTAAATGATAATCACAAATAAATATGTACTAAATGCGTATATTGAAATATAGGTATACTAAATCTCTTTAGACAATGCAGGGATGTCAGTTTTTTACTTTTCATGTTTTCTGGTTTTTCGTTTTCATTCAGATATTAATGAGCAGTATAATTTCCTTAATTAGATATTTAAATGATAATCACAAATAAATATGCACTAAATGCGTATATTGAAATATTGGTATACTAAATCTCTTTAGACAATGCAGGGATGTCAGTTTTTTACTTTTCATGTTTTCTGGTTTTTCGTTTTCATTCAGATATAAATGAACAGTATAATTTCCTTAATTAGATATTTAAATGATTATCAGAAATAAATATTGATAAAATGCGTAGATTGAAATATAGGTATACTTAATCTCTTTAGACATTGCGGAGATGCCAGTTTTTTACTTTTCATGTTTTTTGGTTTTTCGTTTTCATTCAGATATTAATGAACAGTATACTTTCCTTAATTAGATATTTAAATGATTATCACAAATAAATATGCACTAAATGCGTAGATTGAAATATAGGTATACTAAATCTCTTTAGACAATGCGGGGATGTCAGTTTTTTACTTTTCATGTTTTCTGGTTTTTCGTTTACATTCAGATATTAATGAGCAGTATAATTTCCTTAATTAGATATTTAAATGATAATCACAAATAAATATGCTCTAAATGCGTATATTGAAATATAGGTATACTAAATCTCTTTAGACAATGCAGGGATGTCAGTTTTTTACTTTTCATGTTTTCTGGTTTTTCGTTTTCATTCAGATATTAATGAGCAGTATAATTTCCTTAATTAGATATTTAAATGATAATCACAAATAAATATGCACTAAATGCGTATATTGAAATATAGGTATACTAAATCTCTTTAGACAATGCAGGGATGTCAGTTTTTTACTTTTCATGTTTTCTGGTTTTTCGTTTTCATTCAGATATAAATGAACAGTATAATTTCCTTAATTAGATATTTAAATGATTATCAGAAATAAATATTGATAAAATGCGTAGATTGAAATATAGGTATACTTAATCTCTTTAGCCATTGCGGAGATGCCAGTTTTTTACTTTTCATGTTTTTTGGTTTTTCGTTTTCATTCAGATATTAATGAACAGTATACTTTCCTTAATTAGATATTTAAATGATTATCACAAATAAATATGCACTAAATGCGTATATTGAAATATAGGTATACTAAATCTCTTTAGACAATGCAGGGATGTCAGTTTTTTACTTTTCATGTTTTCTGGTTTTTCGTTTTCATTCAGATATTAATGAACAGTATAATTTCCTTAATTAGATATTTAAATGATTATCACAAATAAATATGGATAAAATGCGTAGATTGAAATATAGGTATACTAAATCTCTTTAGACAATGCGGGGATGTCAGTTTTTTACTTTTCATGTTTTCTGGTTTTTCGTTTTCATTCAGATATTAATGAGCAGTATAATTTCCTTAATTAGATATTTAAATGATAATCACAAATAAATATGTACTAAATGCGTATATTGAAATATAGGTATACTAAATCTCTTTAGACAATGCAGGGATGTCAGTTTTTTACTTTTCATGTTTTCTGGTTTTTCGTTTTCATTCAGATATTAATGAGCAGTATAATTTCCTTAATTAGATATTTAAATGATAATCACAAATAAATATGCACTAAATGCGTATATTGAAATATAGGTATACTAAATCTCTTTAGACAATGCAGGGATGTCAGTTTTTTACTTTTCATGTTTTCTGGTTTTTCGTTTTCATTCAGATATAAATGAACAGTATAATTTCCTTAATTAGATATTTAAATGATTATCAGAAATAAATATTGATAAAATGCGTAGATTGAAATATAGGTATACTTAATCTCCTTAGACATTGCGGAGATGCCAGTTTTTTACTTTTCATGTTTTTTGGTTTTTCGTTTTCATTCAGATATTAATGAACAGTATACTTTCCTAAATTAGATATTGAAATGATTATCAGAAATAAATATGTATAAAATACGTATATTGAAATATAGGTATACTAAATCTCTTTAGACAATGCGGGGATGTCAGTTTTTTACTTTTCATTTTTTCTGGTTTTTCGTTTTCATTCAGATATTAATGAACAGTATAATTTCCTTAATTAGATATTTAAATGAGTATCAGAAATAAAAATGGATAAAATGCGTAGATTGAAATATAGGTATACTAAATCTCCTTAGACAACCCTAAAAGAGGAAATAACTCTGATTAGTTCTTTTATCGTAAGAGATTGAGAGGCTTTGACAATACATGTTTCCGTTCTCATTCAAACATTCATTTCCACGAAGAATAAAAGGATTTAGTGTCTTAAATACAAATTTAAATGATTACCACAAATGTGTGTGAATGCATAAATGTGGATAAAATGCGGGAAAAAATGTAAATAAAAAAATTAATTGTAAAATATATTTGTAAAAAAATGTAGTTGTTCCAAAAATGTAGTTATAGTTAAAAATATGTAGCGCAAAACATGTAGTTTTAAAGAAGTTGTTGCTAACCGTTGGTCCAAGAGAACCCAAGAAGTAGTCCAAGACGTCAGGGGTGTTAGAAAAAATCGGTTTCTTCGTTTCATAGCAACCACGAATTTAAACTTTTTTTTTTATAAACTGAGGGCAAAAAAAAAAATTATTTCCCAATTTTTTGTTCAAATTTTCGTGATTTTGTTGTATTTTCTTAATTTGGTTTATGTTTGTTATTAAGTTTTCTTTTACGTTCATTTTGTTATTAATTTTATTTATAACTTTTTTGTTTTTATCACAAATAGTTTGTTTATTCAGAAAAATAAAACCTATTTTTTTCCCTAAAAGAATTGTTTTGGATGTGGTTAGTTCCCTGCCGATATTTTTTTTAATTAGTTATCCCTGATCAACAAAAGGTTAGGAACTACTAATTTAAATCGTCTTCATTGCTTTACGATATTCATTGCGTTCATTGATTTACGACAAGATAATGTCAGTTTTAGACCAATCATATTTTTTCTGGTTTTTGGTGTTCATTCACACATTCGTTTGCAAGTATAAAAAAATTATATTCTTAATTAAAGTCATAAATGATTTCCAGTAACATGGATAAAATGCATAAATTGAAATAAATGTAAACTAAATCTCTTTAGACATAAGTTTAAAGTTTGTTATTAAATTTACTTGTAGCTTTGCATTAATATTATTTATCACAAATAGTTTGTTTATTTCTAAGATTAAACCCATTTTTGCCATTAACGACATAAATGATTACCAGTGACATGGATAAAATGCATAAATTGAAATAAATGTAAACTAAATCTGTTTAGACATAATTTTAAAGTTTGTTATAAAGTTTATTTGTAATTTTTCATTAAAATTATTTATCACAAATAGTTTGTTTATTTTGAAAAAAAATTATTTTTCCCCTCTAAAAGAATTGGTTGGGAGGTGGTCGCCGATAATTTTTTAATTAGTTGTCCCTGATCAATCAAAAGTAAGGAACCACTAATTTAAATCGCCTTACTAGTATAGTTCTTTACTATAAGATAATGTCGGTTTTAAACTAACCATATTTTTCTTGTTTTTGGTGTTCAATCAAACATTCATTTACAGGTATAAAAAATTATATTCTTAATTAAAGTCATAAATGATTTCTAGTAATATGGATAAAATGCATAAATTGAAATAAATGTAAACTAAATATCTTTAGACATAAGTTTAAAGTTTGTAATCAAGTTTATTTGTAACTTTGCATTAAAATTATTTATCACAAATAGTTTTTTTTTTTTTTTTTAACTTATTTTTTCCTCTAAGAGAATTAGTTTGGAGGGGGTCGCCGATAATTTGTTTTTAATTAGTTGTCCCTGATGAACCAAAAGTTAGGACGACAAATTTAAATCGTCTGACTAGTTCATTTCTTTACGATAAGATAATGTCGGTTTTAGACCATCCAAATTTTTTTTGGTTTTTTGGTGTTCATTCATACTTTCATTTACAAATATTAAAAATTTTAGATTCTTAATTAAATACATAAATGATTACCAGTAACATCGATAAAATGCATAAATTGAAATAAATGTAAACTAAATCTCTTTAGACATAAGTCTAAAGTTTGTTATTAAATTTATTTGTAGCTTTTTATTAAAATTATTTATCACAAATAGTTTGTTTATTTGTAAAATTAAACCCATTTTTGCCATTAAAGACATAAATGATTACCAGTGACATGGATAAAATGCATAAACTGAAATAAATGTAAACTAAATCTGTTTAGACATAGTTTTAAAGTATGTTATCAAGTTTATTGTAATTTTTCATTAAAATTATTTATCACAAATAGTTTGTTTATTTTGAAAAAAAATTCATTTTTCCCTCTAAAAGAATTGGTTGGGAGGCGGTCACCGATAATTTTTAATTAGTTGTCCCTGATCAACCAAAAGTTAGGAACCACTAATTTAAATCGTCTTACTAGTATGTTTCTTTACAATAAGAGAATGTCGGTTTTAGACTAACCATATTTTTCTGGTTTTTGGTGTTCACTCAAACATTCATTTACAGGTATAAAAAATTATATTCTTAATTAAAGTCATAAATGATTTCTAGTAACATGGATAAAATGTATAAATTGAAATAAATGGAAACTAAATATCTTTAGTATAAGTTTAAAGTTTGTAATCAAGTTTATTTGTAACTTTCCATTAAAATTATTTATCACAAATAGTTTGTTTATTTTGAAAAAAACTTATTTTCTCCTCTAAAAGAATTAGTTTGGAGGTGGTCGCCGATATTTTGTTTTTAATTAGTTGTCCGTGATCAATCAAAAGTTAGGAACCACTAATTTAAATCGTCTGACTAGTTCATTTCTTTACGATGAGATAATGTCAGTTTTAGACCATCCATATTTTTTTTCGTTTTTTTTATGTTCATTCATTTACATATATTAAAAATATTAGATTCTTAATTAAATACACTCAAGAGCCAAAACATTATGACCACCTGTGAATAACGAGTTGGCCCACCTTTGGCGCGCAACACAGCTTCAACCCGCCTTGACATGGATACCACATGTCCTTCGTAGATGGATGGAGACAGATTGTACCAGATGTTTAAGCAACGGTCACGCAAATCCGAGATATTGCGAATTTGTGGTCTTGGGACCGGCGTTGAACTCTGAGCTGCCGTCCCATGACATCCCAAATGTGTTCTATCGGATTGAGATCCGGTGATTTAGGCGGCCAGGACATTAACTGGAATTCAGCATCATGTTCCTGGAACCACTCCAACACAATTTTAGCCTTGTGACACGGGGCGTTGTCCTGTTGGAACATTCCATTTCCAGCTGGAAAAACAGAGGCCATGTAAGGGTGCAACTGGTCCCCAATGATGTCCATATACCCTGTAGCATTCACGGTCTGCTCTACCACAACCACGGGTCCCAGAGACGCCCAAGAGAACGTCCCCCAAAGCATAATACCGCCACCACCGGCCTACTGTACATTGAGGGAGCAACAGTTCGCCTGGAAGACGGCGTATCCTGACATGGCCATCGGCGTGATGAATGACAAACCGTGATTCATCTGACCAGGCAACTCTCTCCCACTGATCCATGGACCAGTCGCGATGTTCCCGGGCCCAACGCAGGCGCAGTTGGCGATGACGCTTGGTCAGCAAAGGCACACGAGTGGGACGTTTGCTGCGTAGCCCCATATCCAACAGTGTCCGCTGAACAGTGTGCTGCGATACTATTCTACTTGGCCCTGCATTGTATTGGGCTGTCAGCTGAGCCACTGTCTGGCTCCGGTTTTGCTTCACCATGCGAGACAGTCTCCGACGACCTTTTTCTTTGATAGCGTGTGGACGTCCAACACCATGTCTTCTACTGCTGGTTTCACCGTCATTCTTCCACTTTGCATAAGTACTAACAACAGTAGGTCGCGAACAACCCAAGAGTCGTGCAGTTTCGGATATACTTGTTCCGATCCTTCGAGCCATTACAATCTGCCCTCTATCAAAGTCGCTTAGATCCGCAGCCTTTCCCATCACACAGAGAAGTAAGTGAAAGAATGATTCTTCAGACTCTCCAGCAGCAGTTAAATACCACTTCCACCTGATCACGTGCCTTCCACGCCATCCAGGCGAATTCATTACAAAATGTAGGGGTGGTCATAATGTTTTGGCTCTTGAGTGTACATAAATGATTACCAGTAACATGGATAAAATGCATAAATTGAAATAAATGTAAACTAAATCTCTTTAGACATAAGTTTAAAATTTGTTATTAAGTTTATTTGTAAATTTTCATTAAAATTATTTATCACAAATAGTTTGTTTATTTGTAAAATTAAACCCATTTTTGTGTTTAAAGGAATTGGTTGGGAGATGGTAGCTGCGCTATGCTGATTTCTTTTGCCAGGAGGTAGCAGCTATAAGTAGTAATAGCTATAGGTAGTGATTTAAATGATAATTTAATTGTTCCAAATGCATTCTTAAGAAGGAAGGTTTCAGTGCATTCTAGAGGATGTCAGTTTATGACTATTCATGTTTTCCGGATTTTCACGTTTATTAAAACATCGATGAACAGTTAGTTACACATAAATAATGGACAATATTTTGGCAATATCCTGTGCCTTGGTTAAAGATTAAAATTTTTACCACAAACATCGATGAAAATACTTAATAAAAGTATACTAAATCTCTTTAGATATAATCCAAAATAAGGAAACAAAACGTGGCGTACATTTCTCAAAACACATTGATCTATTTTTTTTTTCTTGATGGCAAAATATCCTTTCTCCACATTGTTTATGCCGACATTTATATAACATTTTACGAATGGTTTCAAAACAGTGCACAGTTTTGTGACACAGTTCCAACAGCAGCGCTGATTCAAATGATGAATTAATTTGCGTCAAATGTAACCTTAAGGAAAAAAGGTTTCAGTGCATTTGAAAGGATGTCAGTTTATGATTATCCATATTTTCTTTTTTTTCGCGTTTATTCAACTCTAATGAACAGTTACACAAGAATAATGAGCGATATCTTAGCGATTATTTGTGCCTTAGTGAAAATTTAACTGATTGCCACAAACATGGATAAAATGCGTAACTTCAAATGAAGACATACTAAACCTCTTTAGACACAGGCCTAAATGAAGAAACAAAACGTGGCGTGAATTTCTCAAAACACGTTGATATATTTTTTCTTCGTTCAGAAAAAAATATCCTTTCTCCACGTTGTTTATACCTACATTTTTTATCCAGAATATACGTGTCTCTATTTTCTACAATTTTCCTTTTCTTGGTTATTCATGGTACCTAAGTAGCTTGGAGATTTACCGTTGCGTCAGAACTGAAAATAAAACTGAAGAAAGAACCTCGAAATTTAATGTGTGCAATCTCCTGTACAGGATAACAAATATGAAAAGGAGGGAAAATCGCATTTCAAAGAGTTCCAGCTGAAAAAAAGGATAATTTAAGATCCTTTGAACTGAAAGGGAAGGAATAGGTAAACATTGTTTTTTGCAGCGTTGAAATGTTGGTACGATATTTCAGATCATGATATTAGTTCAGATTTCTATGTAACTTGCATCTGTGTTTTCAAAGGACAGTTTTCTAGTCTAGAGGGATATTTGATTTCGTGTTCCTCTTTGGACATTTGTATTTTGAGGAGAAGGAAAAAATGAAAAGTATGCGAAACAGTGATGGAATGGCAATTATCGAAATCCACGAACAATGGACTGGGATTTGAGAAACGTTTATTTTCTGCAGGATAGAAACATGATCTGTTGGTGTTACAGAATGAACGATATGACTGGAAAGATACAGATTCTTTCAGTTATTTATTCGTTCAGATGCCTTTTAGAGTGTAAGAAATAAATGTTGTATCGGAAATCTGTAATGTATTGTATTTTGTAACAATTTTTTTCTCATGCTGTGTTTTTATTTCTTACTTTATATTTTTTATATATAGTATAGGGCAAAGGAAATTTTCAGGAGCTATAGGAAGTGTAGTGGAAACTACGACCCATGGGTTGAGACCTCCATTGTAGAATTATTTAGCAATGCTTGCAAATCTCCAGCAATCAAATATAAAAGTTAACATAGGAAAAAGAATAAGTGGAACATACAAAACGCATCGGCAGTTCAAGAAAGTAATAACCGTGGGAAAATCTTTTTAAAAATTTGTCCGAACGAATTCACGAATGAAGAGCGTGGTCACGTGGACCAGTTAACACTATGAACGCCGAACACTGAGAAGTCCAGACGGCCGGCCGAAATTCTCATACATTGCCTCCCCCACAGTGACTGGTATGAGGTCATTCTACCAAGAGTACAACGCCACCGAAGAGTCGTTCTCTTACCTGTTCGAATGTCTTTTGCTGTCTAGAACCGATCCCTGCGTACTTTTTGACCCTGCATACTTTATGATACTGATAGAGGGGACTGCTGATAGTGGGACAGCACCCCACTGGGACAAATTTCAGCACAATCGACAGGATGCTCTGTGAGGAACAGGACAGCCATTTATCGTTCTCGGCCGGAACGGTCTTTTGGGGTAAGCTACAAAATGGGCCTTCGGTGGTCAGAGTTTAGACTGATCGGTTCCTGGAGATGGTTTCAAGAACGAATCAGAAAACGATAAATCTACCAATAAAAGAGCATGATTCAGAGGTCATGTTAAAAGGAGAAACTGGGTGAATACATTACGAAAAAACAAAGGAAATAATTTTACGATAAAATAATATCATCTTGTAAATGCTATTATACGCTAAGGTTTCTGGTGTTATTGGTGACCCACTTAAAGACGTCCTATATTGCAAAAACCCCTAAAGTTCTGTTGAAGAAAAATTTAAAGGCGAAGTAGTAGCAACTGTAAATATTCACGAAACACGGTTCTGGGTTTTTACTGCATCCTACCCACGATTAAAACATATTCCGGTATTGCAATATATTGACCTATCTATTCGAAAGGCAAGAGTTTCGCTCAGTTATCTTTTCATTCAGATTCCTATTAAAGCGAAGGAAATAAATGCAAGAAGAGGAGGAGGCCTTTTCAAATTAAGCTTGCATCTTGTCTCAAGGGAAATGATTACTAGCGGTAGTGGAAGAAAAGTAATGCAAACCACCCGTTGCTATTGGACATCTGTATTGTTCTGCACACTGCAAAAGTCAGTGATTCCAAGACGCACTCTTCTCTTGGCTGTTTTCAGATGTTCGACGTCGTCTTTAAGCAGTAAAACCTGATCTAAGTAGCATCGTGTAGCAAAAAATGACCGTGACCAAGTTACTCCAACTCACAACTGTTTTACATTTCGTAACAAATTACCTTTTTATGTGTGGTTTGATTATTACTTTTTATTTCTGATATATAGTGTAGGACAAAGGACTTTTATAGTAAAAGAATTGCGCTTTATAATACTATTGTAACATGTGTTTTGTAGTGGCATTATCTACAGACTTGGCGACTTGTTATTTGGCGAAAGCATTTGAAGTCAGTTGTGCTATCTTGTTTTCGCGCAGTCAAAGATTGTGAATTAAAAAATGGCGACGTCCCCAATAAAAAGGTGTAAACAGATGAACTAATTCTCACTTGGAATTTATTTAATGGGTTAATGCTTTTTAACCCTTCAGTGCGCAGTTTCGCACATTTGCAAAGCGATATATCCATGCTAAATCTCCCCTTCCTGTTAAACTTCGAATCTTAAATACGCAGTTTTGCACATCTACAAAGCACCGATTTTAACTGTATAGCATGAGTTTGCGAATAGATGGCACCACTGTCACGTTATAAAATTACTGTTAGGACTGATTGTTAGAATATGCCATTCGCGAGTTTGTGCTGATTTGATTTGATTTAAAAGTTAGTAAAAGTATACATATCGATGTTTATTTTTTCAATATTGTAATTTGGACGTCTCTCATCATATATCTGGCTTTAAAACAGCAGACTGTGTATTTTTTTATTATCTACGGCAATTTAGATTCATCTTGCATATCTGCAAAGGTACGTATTTATGTTGCTTTTGACATTTCACTATTATATTTTTGTTTCAATTATTCTATGATTCTTTTTTTTATTTTTATTTCAAGGCCATATTTATCCGGTTTATAGATTGTATTATTAGGAATAAATATAGATTATGTTATGGGGCGTGTCATCTGTAATACTTTAATAAAAGAAACAATTCCTCAAACGTATTTTGAAAAAAAATCGGAGCTCTTTACATTTGAATGACAATTCAAAACAACCAAATTCTGATGATTCAAATTACGACAAACTGTACAAATTGCGTCCAGTGTTAGATTATTTGAATCAGAAGTTTTTATCCATTCCAATGAACGAGAGGTTGTCAATTGATGAACAAATATGTGCGACCAAAACCAGACATCATATGAAGCAATATATGAAAGACAAGCCCCATAAATGGGGGTACAAACTTTTTGTTTTATGTGGTGAAATGGCGTTTGCACGCAAAATTGAAATATACAGCGGGCAAGAATATGATCCCAAATTTCGTTTGACTGACGAACCTGATATTGGTGCGAGTGGTAATATCGTCGTTAGATTGGCAAGGGAAATAACAAGACACTAAAATTTCAAATTATATTTTGATCGATTTTACACTTCTATAGATTTGGCTGTATATCTTGCAAAAAATGGAATTCAGTGTGTTGGTACAATACAGAGAAATAGGATGCCTAATTGCAAGTTCCCCTAGGAAGAAGATTTGAAGAAAGTACCTCGTGGTTTTTCTAAGGAATATAGCGCAAACGTTGATTCTGTTGAACTTTTTAAAGTAATTTTCAAGGATAATAAAAATGTTTCCTTGTTATCCACGTTTGTAGGTGAAGATCCTAAAGTGGAAGTAAAAAGATATGATAGAAAACAAAAGAAACATATACAAGTGACTTGTCCAGCAATAGTATCTGCCTACAATAGCCATATAGGAAAAGTTCAACATTGGAAGTAACATTGGAAGACTGAGAATAAGAATGAAGTCTAGGAGATGGTATTTTCGCTTATTTTACCATTTATTAGATGTTGCAGTGATCAATGTTTGGATTTTGTATCGCAAAGTTCACTATGAACAGACTACATATAATTTATCTCAAGAAATTTCGGATAGACTTGGTGCAAAGTCTTTGCAAAATTGGCCGTAACTGCCAAAAAAGAGGTAGACTCCCGACGCACAGACATTGTAGTACAGAGGAGAGTGAACTACAAGGGCTCTTCCCTTCCTCCTAGAGATGTAAGGTTGGATTCACAGCATCACTGGCCTGTATGGAGAGAGAAAAGGACCACATGAAAATTTCCCAACTGTCGAGGCTACACCTACGTGTCATGTGAAAAATGCAATGTGAACTTGTGTCTAAATAAAGATAAAAATTGCTTCAAATCCTTTCATGAGGTGTAATAAAAAAATTTTTATTTTGTTTCTGAGTAGAAAATTATTTGATGTATACTTATCTAAATTGCATTACATGTGTTCAGATATGATGTAAATGCGCAGCTTTGCAGATGTGGAATGACTAAATATTTGTCAATAAAAGATCAAATGTATGGAAAAGAATTTTTTTAGTATTTTTTCTTGAGTCTTAGGCTTATGAGTAATTAATGATAAAATACTGACGTTAATTGAAAAATGTGCGCACTTAAGGGTTAATTATAAAAGAGTGTTGAACGCGCTTGGCTTTGTCTACTGTGATGACTAACGAACTGCTATGGTTTTCAATTGTAATTCATGACGTTTTGCAAATAAATTACTCCATCATAAAAAAAAGCCATCAGGGTAGTTTTGAAACTTGTTGAGAACGTCTAAAGGAAAGAACATATTTTTGAAATCCGGAATGAAATTTTAAACTAGTAATTATATTATTTTCTAATCAATGAGTATAGTAGTTCTTCGAGCTTTTAAGATATAGCTGTGACCGTCTGAATAGAAAATTCACATATTATTAATAAGGTTGATTATCACAATGGAGTATTCTAGTGCTCTAAATCAGGCGTGACTATGTATATAGACAATTCCCATAGTATACATTTTTGATGTGATTCTTAAAAATGACAATTAACAAATCGTTAATTTTGTGTGATTGCCTAAATATACGTTTCCCATATTGTGAATTAGAAATGATTGTCTAAATTGACAGTTCACATGCCGACACGTAATGCCCCCATGTGATAAAATATATAATTATTAGCTCAAAACTACCTGCCATTTGAGTTTTTAACTTGCTACCAATCACAAAGATATCTGATTTTGTTTGTTCAGTACACCCACATTTAGAAAAATAATACAATTAAATTTTATGTACCCAATCCCTATTAGTTTACAGCCGAACTATGGCCGAATTGCGTTTTGCATCAGATTCTGTGTGTTCGGATCCCACTCTCGGCAATGACGTATGTAGATGTTCGGAATCGGCTTTCAGTAGTAGGTCCCAGTCAAATTAACCCTCGTGTAGCAAAAATTGACCGTAGCCCTCCAAACCATACCAAGCGAAATCAACCATTGGTTGAAACAAAAACGTGTGTGTGTGTGTTTGTTTCTGTTGTGGGAGTATATATATATATATATATATATATATATATATATATATATATATATATATATATATATATATATATATATATATATATATATATATATAACTGGTGCACAACAAGCCGATACAGGTGTTCAATCTAATGTCGCACAGTATCTGTTAAGCTTTTTACAAATCATAAGACCTGCCACAAATGATGTGATATGATTATTACGAGTCAGAGCATAGGGTGCTGCGCATATACATACGTAATTACGCAGTATGTAACTCTAGCCGATGTCCTGATTGTTCTTTTTTCGGTTCCGCCTGATATGTATCCTCTTTTGTTAGTTTCTATTCGGTCCTTAATTTATGCACACCAGTGTATATTCATCCATCTTTTGACGTAAGTATAACAGCAGTGTTCGAGGAGATTAAATCCAGAATCCCGCGTTTAAATATTTGCCCATTCGAGTAGTAAATACCCGCCCATTTATGCATCTTCAATAAAGACTAGTTGGTACCCATCAAAACATGATGTCTGGATAGTAAATAATTTTACTTATACACAATTTATACTCAACACCTTATTGCTGAATGTTGAAATGTTGAAAAATGATTACTAGCGGTAGTGGAAGAAAAGTAATGAAAAAAAAAAAACCTGTTTGTATCGGACATCTGTAATGTTTTTCACTCTGCGCCATTTAGTGGTCTCGTGACCCAGTCTTCACATAATGTTAAGAATAGAGAAATTATAATATTAAGAATAATCATAATATTAAGAATACCATAATTTTAAGAATAGAGAAATACATTGCAAAAATTGCTATTGAACCTAACAAAAAACAAATAGTGTTATTCATCAGGCGAAATAAACAATTTCCTTCAAGTTTAATTTTATATCTCACAAACATTATTAAAAATAAAAATGGCAAAGAGAGCTAAAGAGATTCTTCGGAATAAATAAATTAACGTGTTTATACGGGCTCGCGCTCTGTATCTAAAGCCAGATTTAAACATGCCACTGAGCCTGCGCAATGAACAATTTTTAATTATAAATTATTGCTACTTAATAGAAATTGCGGTTACAGAAACCAAATTTGACACATCAATAGATTAAAATAATTCATTTAAGACCAAAACGAAGTAAATTGATGCAATAGTTTTCTCTCACTGACTGCCAAAAGAATCAGTTTAGCAACTTAAATATATTCACTAGCTGGTACCCGTCAAAACATGTCTGCTAGATAGAAAATAACTGCATTAATACAAAAATTATACTCAACACATGATTGCGAATTGTTGAAAATCGTAATAATGCGCAGAAAAATATTAATGTGTTTAAGCGGCCTCATGCTTAGTGAGTATCTAAAGCCAGATTTAAAAATGCCACTGAGAATGCGCAGAAAGCTATTTTTTTTTTTTGTAAATTATCGAAACCGCCCGAAATAAACAATTTCCATCAGGTTTAATCTTATAATTCACAAACATAATTAATAAAAATGACACACACACAGAGAGAGAGAGAGAGAGAGATCTAGAGAGACTCCTGAGAATAAACGTGTTTATTATTAAAGCATGTTACTAAGAAACAGTGATTTTCTAAAGCCAGATTTAAACATGTCACTGAGCATGCGCAGAAATAAATTTTTAATTGTAAATTATCGCTAATTAATAGAAGTTGATGTTACAAAAACCAAATTTGACAAATCTATAGATTACAGTCTTTCGTTTAAGACCAAAATGAGGTAAAATTATGCAGTAGTTTTCTCTCACGCACTGCCCAAAAAGTCTTCGATACTTAAATATATAGATGATACGTGCCTCTATCGCATCACATTCCTCCAAGCTATTCATCGTACTTAAGGACCGTGGAAATTGGCGGGAGACTCAGCCCGGGGATATCGCTGACACGAGACAGAAGTTTAATGTTCGCGATCTGCCTGAAGGAATTGGAAATGAAAAAGGATGTCGCAGATAAAAAGATCCCCATACAGACGATCACTCGTGACCCTTAACATAGATGGCAAGAAGATAGAAAAAAAAAACTTGCGTTGATTTAATGAGGATGGGAGATTTGAAAATGAGAGATCAAAGCTTTTTGTTGTTTTCTAAGGCTGTAAACAGTCTTAGCAAATCGTGCATAACGGAATAGTTCATTTAAACATCTTCGATTTGTGCATTTCTAAATTTCATTCAAATGCCGTCAACGTGTTCGATAAAGTACTTTAAATTTTTTATTATATAAAAATATGGCATATTGTCTGAAACAGATCATATTTATTTTCAGTGGTTTGAGAACTCATGAATGTTTTCATTCAAAGAATATATTAATTTTCTTCGCTTTTATTCGCTATTTATTTTTCTTCCTTACTGTTAAATGCATCATGTACTTTGTACTTTATCGTTTCACTTTCCTTACATACATAGAAGGGGCCCGATTTCAGCAAAATATTTTATAAGAACCCTATTTAGAAAATTTACTGTTCTCGTGGTGCAATGTGACTTTCAAAATGTATATTTTTAAAAAAATGTTTGTATAATTGCTTTAATATGAAATTTATTTTAGTATAAACTAAATCAATTTATAACAGTATTATTATTATAATTATGATATATGAGGTGGTGAGATTTAAAAATGTGAGTTTAACAAAAATATGTACTGGATTCTGATTAAGGTGCCGCTCCTTTATATAGATGCAACAGAATTATTTAACAAAACTCTCTGCTTTCCCAAAATATTTTATATTAAAATTTGTGGATGGCTTGATTTTTTTTTCAATTTAGGAAAATTCATTTAGAGTGATTAAGGACAGTTTCGAAGCATATCGCCTCATATATATATATATATATATATATATATATATATATATATATATATATATATATATATATATATATATATATATATATATATATATACATATCGTCACCCGAATGCAACAACTAGGTAACTCCCAAAAAATTATTTTTCAGATATCTGGCTATTTATAGCTAAATTACATAAGAATTGAATGCAGTAACTAGGACACTTTGCTGCTAACCTAATGCCATCTGTTAGCTAGTGTAATAATTAGACAAACAGAACGACGAGTATTTTGTCACTGGAGGAAGTAGACATTTGAGATGTAAAAGAACATGAAGAATCGAGTTACCTAGTTATTGCAATCAGATGGCGATATATATATATATATATATACAGCATATATATATATATATATATATATATATATATATATATATATATATAACATCATTGGTCGTCTGCTATTAAAGCCGATATTATGCAGTGAAATTTGTACAATCCACCAACCAATATTGGTATAGGTTCCAGCATTGAATTTTGATGCTACTTGTGCGAATCTTGTGCTCCTTCCGCTTGAAATAATTGTCGGAAGAAGGCGACAGACCCGGTTATTCAGAGTCTTTCAGCTACACTGTTGCAATAGTTCCAATGTTTTACAGACATTCTACTATACGAGGTACATTCTTAAAAGAGTTGAAGTTGACACTCTAACCTTTGCCTGGATCTCCGAAATGCCATGACCCATAGAAGAAGTACCAACTACGTATCATTCCTAGTTGAAATTCACCTAAATCATGATCACCTGCCTTAATCACCCATCGTCAGTTATTTAAGCATCCAGAAATGTATGTTATTGTATATAAGCTGCTTGCGGACGAAAGCATTTTACAGAAGAGGACGATTGCTACATGGGCCGAAATTGATTGCCTATCTTAGTTAGTCTGGCAATATAAATTCGTGTAATTCATATTAGAATACTAGTTGGTACCCGTCAAAACATGACGGCTAGATAGTAAATAAATGTACTAATACACAAATTATATTCAACACATCATTTCCAAATGTTGAAAATCATAATAATACGCAGAAACAAATTAATGTGTTTAAGCGGCCTCGTGTTGAGTGACTATCTAAAGCCAGATTTAAAAATGTCACTGAGCATGCGCGGAAAGCAAATTTTTTTATTGTAAATTATCGCTAACTAAAGAGCGCGAAATAAACAATTTCTACCAAGTTTAATCCTTTATTTCACAAACATAATTATCATAAAAATAAAAATGTCAGTAAGTGATCTAGACAAACACCTGGGATAAAACATGTCACAGAGCATGCGCAGAAACAGTGAGTTTCTAAAGCCAGATTTAAACATGCCGCTGAGCATGCGCAGAAATCAAATTTTAATTGTAAATTATAGCTCATTAATAAAACTTGCATTTACAAAAACCAAATTTGACAAGTCTACATATTACAATCTTTCGTTTAAGATCAAAATGAAGTAAATTGATGTCGTAGTTTTCTCTCACGGACTGCCCAAAAAGTCGACTTAGCAACTTAAATATATAGATATAATAATTCAAATATATAAATATTACATTTAATTAATATATATAATTTTTTTTAAATATTTATACGGGAACATCTTTTATTCATTTCACCATTGGAAAAACAGACTTTATCGACCTCGCTGAAGTTAGATAGTAAAATATTAGTAGAGATCCTTCTTTAAGCATCTCCATACAATAATTTTTACAAAATTTATTTGAATAGAGGTAGAATATTTGTTCTTTTGGGTTACTTTTTTGAGAATATCCTGGAAATATTCTGCCTTTGAACAAAAAAGAAGAAAATATACCTAAGATAAACTCCATTGTAAAAAAAATAAATCATAGCTTCCCGTATATGAACAGATTGATTTTTTATCAGCGATTTTAGAAAATATCTGTAAAATACGTCCGGCAAACTGAAAATTTATAAAGCAATAGTTTAGAGTTAAAAACTGGACAGCATAATGCATGTTATTTTAAGGAACATAAATTCCAATGTAGATATTTATTTTTGGATAATTTCATTATTTTAAAATAATGAAATGGTTATTCTTTATATGTTTACTAACAGAAGCATTTAAGACGCCAGTATGTTATTTCTGTAATATTGCGTAAAATGCTGATGACATCTGAAGTCGTCCCAAAGAACTGGATACCATTGGCATATGCGGGATCAAGTCACATGGTTTCATTTCGTGTTTGTTGCCATTTGTGCCAAGCTTTAAATTGAATGCCTTATTTTAATAGTGGTCCAATTCCATTCTTGTTAATATTGAGAGACGCAGCCTTAGAGTCTAAAGAGTACTGAGAAATGACTGCAGAATTCGGATTTGTAATGCCCTCTGTTGGCAGCAGAAATAAGCTGGAGGTGTACCAGTTTAAAAATAAGATAGAAATGACTTGTATGAACATAAAAATGAGGCTAACTCCATTTCTTTTAGACGTGGAGTTGAACCATTTTTAAAATAAAGTTTCCAATTATACTCTTCAGTCAGTTTAGTTCTTTTGTATCAAAAGATAAGAGAAAAAACAAGTTTTCATAAAGCCTCCAACCAAGGATGGAAAATTACACTATTGTTCAAACATTAAGTGAATTTGCGCATTTTAACGCATTTCTGAAAGATTTATGGACGAATTTTAATGAAATTTTGTATGGATACACAGTTATATAAGAAAAAAAGTATAACATACTACCATCATAGATAAAGTCAGAATCGTCGGTTAGGCTCATCAGTGCAGGAATGTTCAAATCCCACGTTGCAAGATCGATCGTAAAATGATACTAATACGGGGTATGGACCCCTCTAATGGTCATACACCTCACAAGCGCGTTTCTATACTAGAAAAGAGGCAGTTTGAGGAGTCCCTGCGGCTGTTTGTCCCACTCCAAAAACAGCGTCGTTTTCAGCTCCTGGATGGTTCTCAGAGGGGGATCGGGAGCTGCAATTGTCCTCTCAAGAGAGTTCTAGACATGTTCAATAGAGTTTAGGTCAGGTTATATGGCTGGCCAATCCAACCAGCGAATATTCTCACTTTCATGATAATCGTCGACTAGATGAATCTTATGTAGACGAGCGTTGTAGTCCATAAATATCAACCGAACGTCAATTCTTCCCTAAAAAGTAGAGCATAAGGCTGTAAGATCTCATGCGCCGGGCGATAACATTCTGTACCAGAGTCCGTGGGTTCGAGTCCCATAATTAGCATGGATGTTTGTAGCCGTTCGGAATCGGCTTTAAGCAGTAGGTTCCGGTCTAATTAGCCCTCGTGTAGCAACAAATGACCGTAGCGCTCCAAACCAAACTAAACCAAACATATACCTCTCACCAGTCAAGGACACTGTATCCATACCAAATTTTATTAAATATGGTATGGATTGAATTGGATTTTATTGAATTTGGTATGGTCCATTTGCTTTCCAGAAATAATACAGAATGGAACTGTTCCTTACTCTTACTTTTCCAGAGATAAGTAGATACCTATTACTACACGTGACTCTAATAACACTTTGAACAGATCTCCTTTTTACATGTATTACGAATTTAGTTACATTCACTTCTTGCTTCCATAAAGCATAATATATTATTATAAATACAAGAGCTCATTTGTTCTGGCGTCACCTCGCTAAATGCCAGAAGCGCAAAATGTCAAGCATAATTAGAAAGGAGAGCTTCTTAAAATCATCAGTAAAATGTTTTCTAATGAAGAAACCCGTAGTCAAAGTCCTTATGTATACAGAAAAAAAGTTTTCAGGTAGTCTATTCTAAAGAAACTTCCGCGAGTTATTAACGTAGAATTACTTATCGTTGCTTACCTCTTTCTTTTTTTACAATGAAATTCCTACATACGAAGAGAAGGATGATAGATAACCCTATGCAGGATAGGTCGATGGTAAGAAAAATAATTTACATATGTCGACACTGAGACTCTTGATTTATAACTCGCAACGGCGATTTTAGTGTCATAAATTTTTCGGAGGACAGTTAAAGAGGAACGTAATCATACTTTAAAAGGTAAAAATATGAATTGCAAAGGGGAACAAAATGGAAAATACATATAGAAGGAAAGCAATTAAAATACAATTCCCATACGACAACCGGCCACCCAATAACGCCTGTACAGAGAACGTCCAGTTAAGACGGGACAGGACATGATACGCTTACCGTCCATGTTGTCGGAATTGCAAAGAGTACATATAAGGCTAAAAAAATGCCATTCTGTTTTAAATACACCGCCAGGCAGTCGTATTCAGATGATATCCTGATAGCAACAACCGCGATTTCACGTGAGTAATAGGGAAGGCCACTCAGGGTCTTGCTCCAAGCTTTGTTTTGAATACGGTTTTGGGGATCAGAAATAAGAGAACCTTTTATTTTTGGCTTTTTAATCTTACGTGGAAGTCTTATAAAGTATTTTATTTGGAGAACAAAGGGATATTGAGGTTCCTTTTTTGCTAATAAATATGTTGTCTCATTTCTTGTTATGCCGCAATGACATGGTATCCATTGCAGAACAAACCTTTTTGGGGAATGAATTATACATTTGATTATTGTTCTTGCATTTTTAAGCTTGCAGAACAGGTTGGTTTTGATTTGTTATAGCTAGTGGCAGAGGAAGAATCTGAGAGAATTACAATACTGGAAAAATCAGGAAATCTGTTTTAAAAAAATGGCCACTTGAATAGCCTCGACTTCTCCATCGAAGTCTGTATTATGATAATCTAGTGGTAAATAATGGGAAAATAAGGAGTTGTATATACCAGCACCAGCTCTGCCCTCGTTCTCATACTTAGAGCCATCTGTATAAACATGTAACCATTTACTGCTTGATAACTTTCCTCAATTGTATCCATGGCTATGGAAAATGTAATTCCTGGGTCAACCTCTGATTTTATTATAGTTTTACAGAGATCTAGGCTAGAAATGATATTTAAAAGCAAAGAAAGATTATAGGGAGGAAGTAAAGGTGTTGGGTCAAAGTGTAGTTCTTATTTCAGTTTGTCTCTCAGAGCAGAATGGATGTACCCTTGCTGGGTCTTAAGCCGTCGTGGTTGGTCGCTTTAAGTAAAAACATTAGACATATGGGGAATTCTAATTATGTTCTCAACAGCTTAAAATTTGAAATTTCGATTTCATGAAACATGCTCATCTGTTCTGTAAATTGAGGAAAATGTAAAAAAGTTTTTAATAGTCGTACTAAAAGCTTTAACACTTCTTTGGGTTGTGAAGAACAGAGGGACCCAAGAGTAAAACGTAAAAGAGTTTATAACTGTCATACAAAAATACTTCTACTTGAATATAATTGGTATAATACTTCTTTCAGTTTGCGAAGAATAGTCATATTTGACTCGTCTATGGACAAATCCCTAAGGGATGTGTCTATTTCTAACGTGTCAGTGGAGCCTTTTTTTAGCTAGTGAGATTCATCCACAGAAACATCCACTTATCATTTTCAGATGTTCTGGGAAAAGGTGCAATGAGAAGTTTGAGACTAGTTTGAAAACAAGTTTGAAACTAGATTCCTTCGCTACGCTCAACTATGAATTTTAAGAATCTATTGTGCTGATTTTCGCAAATTCTTAGCAAATTTCATTCACTCTATGTAAGTTTATATAAATAAGGGAATATAAATAGCAAAGAAATGCACAATATTCAGTCTCAGTTAATAATTTTATTAATATATAAATGGCCGCTAATCAAATTGAAATAACTGTTTCAATAATAAGAACCCCAAAACGTTTCAATTACATTTCAAATCAACACGTAATAAACACTTCAGTTCCCCAATATATTATAAAGATGGCTGCATGTTCCAAACTAATTAAAAGTTCAACATCCGGCCGAGGCACATTAGACGCAATTACTATTATTAAGAATGCGAGGGTCATCGAAACTCTATGATATCATTAGGGGGGATTTTACCGAAAGTTCTTGTAGAATTTCTAAAAATTATGGCACGGGAGGTTGTTTTAGAGGTAGTTCCTCTAGAATTTTTGGTTGTTGCCCCTATTTATACCAAAGATTTTCGATGCCCCTCCCATTTGTGAACTGCCCATAGAGGGAAATACACCTAATGCCCCTCAACCTCATGATGAACTACTAATTCATTCGAAACATGTAGTTAATCTTTTTAACTTAGTGTGCACTTGATTAAAGAAGTGCTCATTACCTGTGAGCGTTTCCTAAGTTTCCTGTAAGTAATAATTTCTAACCAAAATTAATAAATTCGTTATACCCGGAATACACATCTTTGAGTTTCATTGAAAACGATGCATGATTATATATTATGAAGTATCCAAATCAGTAACTTCCTTGGTTGTACAAAGCTATTACTCATGTATAATTTAATAACTCAGCAAAATATCTGACGGGCATTTGGAAGGTTTTAAGAGTAAATTTTTAGGGTACGTCAATAACACTGAATATATAATAAAATTCTCCATTTATGTTTGTAATTCATCACTATTGGGAAATTTGTTATTGCTTGCATCTAAGTAAATTCTTCTGACACTAATTAATTTTTAATCGAATTCCTTTACCCAATCTATTGGAAGACTTTAGTACTTTATGAGAGTAAATAAATATTGATCACAGAAATTTATTCGGGAGAAGATTGCTCCAGAAATAAAAGTTTGAGAAAAAAAGACATTTCCCTATTTTACGCCAAGTCAGTGCCTTTATTGTCATTTTACCTTCAGCTGTTAGAGACGGGCAATAAATTCCTGTAAGCCAATTTAAGAGCACACGGGGAGCATACATGCAAACATTGGTGGATACTGCAAAATTGAGAATATATTGATAATCATCATGGGTTTCTCTTCTCATCATAATCACTTTTTGGGGTATTTTTTCCTAACAATCCTTGGGGAATATATTATGTCTGAAATTGTTAGATAACTATTTTCTTCAGAAAGTGACCATAAAGGCTTAAAAACAACATGCATTGAAGCGAAATACAATTTTTAAAAACAGTAAAATATTCATATATATAAAATATTTAGAGCTTTAATTTTATCCACGAATATATAGCTGATAACAATTTAAGAAAACTTATTATCTGTATATATAAAACAGTTCCGTAACTGACTGACTTACTGACTGACAAATAACGCCCAGACCAAACCGCTGAACCTAAAGGGCTGAAATTTTGCATGTCGATTCTTCTTATAGTGTAGGGGTGCACAAAGAAAAATTTTTGAAAAATTCTTGTTAAATTTTTTAAAAATTAAATTTTTAAGCGTTTTTGTAACATTTTTAAAAAGTTTCCGTTTAAGATAATAATTTGAAGGTTATAAAATTTATATCACGAAAAAGAACAGAAAAATTTCTTTGAAATGAAATCTTTTTCGAATCTTTACCACCATTTTCTGATTTTTGGTGAATTTTTAAAGATTAATTTTTAAAATTTAATTTTGTTGAAGGAATGAGTTGTGAAATGTTGAAGGGATGAATTACTAGGAGATTTCGCCCAGTGAACTGCTAGAGTATGGGGAGACGATTAGGTCTGCTATACGGATAGAAGGTCCGGTGTTAGGAATGCTCTCATGTTGAAGGGTTGCGGTTGCTGAATAAAACGAGTGTTTTAGGTGTGAGCGGAAATCTGTGTGACTTCAAGAAGTCCAAGCTTGTGGAGTGCTTGGCAGTATTGTTATGAACCTGAGAGGTCAACAGTTATGTATTATGTGAATTGTGGTGTCAACTTAATAAAAATTAAATTTTATTGTTATCCAGAGACAGTTAATGAGTCATCCTCAATTTAAATTAATATTGAGGTGTCAGTTTTATCGCATTAGAAGATTAAGTGAACTGAATTAAAGACCCTCCCATATATATATATATATATATATATATATATATATATATATATATATATATATATATATATATATATATATGTATATATATATATATATATATATATATATATATATTTATATATAATGTAGGAAACAACATTGGCATTAGTTCCATATAAGATCCAAGAAATACAGAGTTATCTGATATTTCGAGAAAGGTGTAATTGTCGGGTATCACAGAAATGGACGATTCTTAAGGAACATATATAGTGAGTTGAATTACCCAAAATCGACAGTGTCCTATGTGATTCAGGGCGGAAGGTGGGCGGTGATTGTTGGAATATGCCGCGAGTCGGCAGACCACCAAAACTGGGAGATAGAGACCAACGGATGGTGTCCAGAGAAATTCGGAAAAACCGCACCCAACCGCTGGCCCACATACTCCAGGAGATTCAACATGCATCCGGGAGTGTTGTTTCGATGAATACCATCCGTAAGGAAGCCCATCTGCTTGGTTTTCATGGTCGACCTGCTGCCGATTAGCCTTTCATCACAAAGTCCAGCCGTGCTGCTCTGTTAATGTGGTGCAAAGCACGTCGAAAGTTAACCGTAGATCAGTGGAAACGTGTTCTCTTGAGCGACGAATAAAGGTTCACCCTCTACCGTTCGGATGGCAGGGTGTAGTTCTGGCACCTGCCTGGAGAACGAATTCTGCCGTCCAGTAATCCTGTGTGTTACACCAGTCCCAAGCCCAACCCGCTACCACTTGGCTACCTCGACCCTATATATATATATATATATATATATATATATATATATATATATATATATATATATGTGTGTGTGTGTGTGTGTGTGTGTGTGTGTGTGTGTAAGTAATAAATTAAATATTAGGCCCTCCATTCTATTGTGCCCATAGTAAAGTTTGGCGGAGGTGGAATTATGGTTTTGGGGATGTTTCTCCTGGTATGGACTGGGACCCTGGGTCCCAATTCATGGTAAGCTAAACGCCGACGGCTACTGCCCTATATGATAACACTGGGCTTCCTATGTCTTGCCAGTTTTATGGGTTGGACCCATGTTACTTCCAGGACGCAATGCCAGCTCACATGTTGCTTTGTCCACCACGAATTTGTATAGTGTCAGTGGGGTTAACCGATTCGACTGTCCTACCCAGAGCCCAGACCTGAACCCTATCGAGAACTTCAAGGACGAGATGGAGCGCCGAATTAAGGGTTGCAACAATCGTCCAAAATCGGTGAAGGAACTTTCACGTCCCCTCAAGCCGATTAAAAGAAAATACCACTAGCCGTCATAGAAGGAGTTCTGGAAAGCATGCCCCGTGGTGTTGAGGCTGTAATTGCCTCTCGTAGAGGCTCTACCAAGTATTTAATATGAATAAATTTTGTTTTTCTTTTCTATCACAGGTGTCCAAATACAAATTGGTAGATAGTGTATATACACAAATATACACAGAAGGAGAGAGAGAGAATAGTTACATTAACTGTTTAGGACACTATCATTTGTAAAATATATTTTGTTGCATTTACGTCAAAATCTTTTTAGCGAATTCGCTTCTTGGTTTCAACTTACCTTGCAAAAATGAACTTAAATCAAAAATTCAACGAAACTAGAAAATAAAAACGTATCTTCCACACTTTTCAAATGTATAATTTGCTTCGGGGTACAATTTACAATGATATTTTAAAAAGCAGTGTTTCTGAAAACACTTCAAAACTGGTTTCCCTAATAAACGGTTTTAAGAGCAAATACTAATCTAAAAATGCTGATTATGTATCCAAACATCGGTTAAAGTATGCTATACAACGTAGCACCATATTTAAAGAAATAATTTCAAAGCTCTAAGCAATTTAAACTTTTTATCGCTTATTTAAAAATATTATATTTACTTCAGTGAAAGAAATTACACCCGTAATATGTTATCATTCAGTGAATGGAAATTATTTTTGAAAACGTTTCGAATGACAATAAAAGTAACTTAAAAACTTTTTTCCAAAGTTTCCTTGTCCAATTCTTGGATTTTGAGTACGTTTTTTAACGTAACATCTTTAATGACTGCAATATTTACTAGTTATTGAAATAACTATTATATTCATTTTCCAGAATAAAATTATACACAGATTAATATTTGCAAGAGTGTTTAGGAAAACATGCAGTTGCGGATACGTATTTCTGTCAAGAGGCAAAAAATATTAAATGACAATTTTCTTGTATGAGATCGCCTTCATTTCTTAAATCTCTTCAATGAGTATAGATATTTAATATTATAATATGACTTTATATACATATATATATATATATATATATATATATATATATATATATATATATAAATATATATATATATATATATATATATATATATATATATATATATATATATATATATATATATATATATATATATATATATATATATATATATATATATATACAGAGGTTGTTCACACATTTTTTAGACGATGTATATTGTATTCACAAAACTAAATTACATACAATTCTTGTATTTAAAATGTTCTATTTGACATCCATTGTTCTGAACTATCTTTCGACACCGCAATTTCCAGGATAATAATGTCTTTGGAAGTGTCAGAAGAGGTATTCTATCCCATTCCTCCTGAACAGCTTTCCAGAGTCCTGTAAGGATTTTGGGACGACGTTTGGATAATGCAGATTTTAAAAGTCCGAAAGCACAAAAATCCATAGGTGATACATCGGGAGATTTAGTAGGGATATCAGTGAAGGGTTATGGCCTTGATGCCAGTTTTTTGTTCCATTTCTTATAGGATATTTACAGTGGATTTTGATGTTTGACTGATAGCTTTGTCCTGATGGAGTCTCACAGATTGATGGCACTGTGGGTAAAGCGATGGTATTTCATTCAGAAAAATTGGCGATAAAATATGTTCCTGATAGTATTTGGAGTTAATCTTGACATTTTTTCCACTCTCTTTATTTTTAACTTGCCTTTATAAGAAAAACCAGCAACAATCATGAATCCCTTAGAAAAACTTTCTTTCAATTCTTTGAACCATGTACTTAAATATTTTTCTCCCCTTTTATGATATAAAATGGCTCTTTTTTTGTTGCAATCATTTAAATACACCCATGATTCATCTATTGTGACAATTGTTTTCCATTTTTCTTTGGATAAATATTTCTTATATAGAATTCTGCAGCGTGTCCTGCGTTCAGCGATATGATTTGGAAGAAGACGATGCACATTGCGTTTTCGCTTTCTTAAGATTTAAATCAACGTTTATCATTTTGTTTACAGTGGACACCGAACATTTTAATGATTTTGCAACTGTCCTTTGACTAGGGGGATTTTCTTTTAACATTAAACTACGTACCTTTGCAATAGTCGAAGATGTCCGTTTTTTCCTTGGATACTGTTTTGGAATTTTTGTCCCACTTGAGGCTTTAATTTGACGTTGTTTTCCTTCCTTGTTGACGATATTACCTATCGACGCTTTAGATATCACAAAACCATGACTCTCACATCGTTTTTGGATAACGGAGTATGCGTATTTCTCTTCGGAAAGAGCATAAATGTAACCTTCGAACTACTGCTTTATTAAAAACGCCATTTTGAATAAAAACAAAGCTTTTAAGCCGTCGACGATAATTTTGACTTTTAAAAACATAGTGCAATTGCAATTATTTCTTTTGCAGCAAACGATTTTTTATTTCCGCTTACCAAAATCGTCTAAAAAATGTGCGAACAGCCTCTGTACACTCCGGTGTGCAAAACTTAAGGACCGACAGTATTCTCTTGGTTTAAACCCGAAAAATAAAACGCAAAAGCTAGATGTTATTTACATACGGTTACCTGATCAGTAGAAAGATGACGCATACGTAAAGTTCTAGATAGTTACGTTGCACGGCAAGTAACAGGGCTGAACTTCATAAAAGGAGTTTTTATGAGAAAAGTTTGGGAATATATAGTTAGTCTGCTTGTCATTGTTAGAAGTTAAAGTGAATTGTAATTGTGTTATAAGTGATACAAATGTCTAGTAGGATGTAATTAGATGACTTTACGCGTAGTAGAATAACTGGTAAGCTTGAAGAAGGGCGCAGGGTGAATAATGAAGCCGAAGAGATTGGTATTGCCCATATCATTGTTTGACGTGTGTGGAAGATCTTCAAAGCAACATAGACAGTTGTTTGAAAGATCGTTGTTGGTGGAACAAAGAAAAAGGCACCAAATCATAACCAATATATCGTTCTACAAGCAAAAAGAAACAGTGAATAGACTGGAGGCAATCTTACAAAGCAACTGCAAATGGCCACAGGACGCAATAAACACAGTGGACGCAACAAGCACAGTCCGTGCCGTGGTGCACTGGCCACAGTGAACCACGGAACGAACAAGTGTTGTGGTTCACTGTGGCTAGACGTTAATATATGTGGCCAGATGTTGTGTATTCACCAGATGGCCAGATCTTTGCATCCCACTAACATCTACCTATCGCGGACACCATCTAAATTGCTATAAAGACCATAAACATTTAACTGCCTTGCAATGGGGCAAGGTGCTTTAAATTGATGAGAGTTATTTCATTCTAACCAGCGATTCTGAACGTCTGCTAATCTGGAGAGAGGTGGGAGCATATTATAATTAAGAAAACATTACCGAAAAAGATCGGCAGGTGTCATAGACTGACGAGGAATCATTCTAAATGGTCGTAATGAGCTCCCCATTTTCGAACGTGGTTCAGAAACATGAAACCGCTACTACATTTATGTGAACATTTCTCACGTACGTCTTTTCCGAGGTGTCATGGGTTCTCAGTTCCTTTTAATGGACTGTAAGGCCAGACATCATCGTGCGTGTGCTGTGGAGGAACTGTTGGAAAGTGAGGATATCACTCGTGTGAATAAGCTAGCAAAGTCCCAAGACCTGAATCCAAAAGAACACGTGTGGGACGCACTAGGGAGACGTCTTGCGATAAACATAATTCCACTTTAAAATGCCCATGAACTGAAAAGAGCACTGAAAGATAAGTGGAAAATGTTGCCCCAGAAATTCATAAAACAACACGTTTTAATCAAGGTTAGACACTGCAAAGAAACCATTGCAGTTATAGGACATCATATTACTACTGAGCATCACCTCTTTATTAAATCCGTTGTACGATGATATCTTGCTCTGTCTAAATAAATTATCCGTATTAACTTTTGTATTATTTCGACACGTGTTGTATTTCATTTACCAACGTGTTACATATTGAGTTGCCTGTGGTCTGAATTGTATTTATCCAGGTTACTCCATTGCGAAGAAACTGGGAAAAACCCTAAGGTACATAAGTTTTGAACACCAGTGTGTGTGTGTGTATATATATATATATATATATATATATATATATATATATATATATATATATATATATATATATATATATATATATATTGATTGTTTGTTTGCCAATGCAGATAACTTGTCCATTAAGACATCCGTACTTAATCCGCGAGAATCGTTGATTATATTCAATGGGGGAACAGTATAGTTCAACCAACACCATACGCTCCTGACACCTCAGTTTTCATTGAGCACTCAGGTGGCGATATATGAGGGACTCGCACCTACTTTCCTTCTTTCTGACATCATAGGAGCGTGAGGTGTACATATTTAAAGTGTTAATATTCTGTTTCGACACAAAGATATTTAATGGCTTCGTCGAGAACGGAGCTGTCCAGTAATCATGTGTGTAACACCAGTCCCAAGCCCAACCCACTACCACTTGGCTACCTCTGCCCTATATATATATATATATATATATATATATATATATATATATATATGTGTGTGTGTGTGTGTAATAAATTAAATATTAGGCCCTCCATTTTAGCATTTAAATTCCCTTCCCTAAATCTAATCCCCAGTAACATTACTTTATCGCTACAAACCCATAGCAACAGAACTTCCCATAAATGTCATGCCTTGCATTTCAACACGTGTACATCTCTGGATCCAGAGGCGTGGGTTCACACCGCTAGCCCCTATTTTTGCGGACGCTTGAAAATATAGTTACATGTACCACGCCTCTCGCGCGTAAGGTTGAAAGGTGATATTCGCTTCCGAGCCGTCTTCTGTAATGGACGGATGTACTTCTGTAGCTCTAATAAATGGTACGGCCAGACTGCATCAAAATGTTATTCCTTTCAGGCACAGTCTAGCTCCTATCATGTAAATATGGGCTAGTTTTTCTTTTCAGGTGGTAATTTAAGGATGTGATATAATTGATATACTATATATATATATGTATATATATATATATATATATATATATATATATATATATATATATATATATATATATATATATATATATATATATGATAACGATAAATTAAAATTTTGTATCATATGTGAGTTTTATTGTAGTTTTCGGTTCATTTATACATTTTGACCTCGTTTAAGACTTTTTATCAGTCTCTTTTTATTTTAGCTTGAAAAAACTCGTGTGACTTATCATTTCATTCTCTTTTTTAGCATTCAAAAGTGTCAAAAATGTGCTTGTGAGACACTTTTGAATACCAAAATATGGGATGGAAAACGCTTCTTAAGAAGAAAGTATGTGACATATAAATATTTCTCAAAAGCATACGGGATCAAACTAATGGTCTCCTACTACATATTAATGCAATTTTTACATATAATTTGTATTTCTATTCAGTTTAAGAGGCTAGGTACCTTTTAAAAGCTAAAACACTCGACAAACATATCCCTATTTTCAATCATCAGTAGTCATGAAAATAATTTATTCAGTAATATAAAAAAGTTACTTTCTGTTAAACATACTTCCGTCTTCGTAAATATAGCTCTAAACTTTTTCTAGCTTGAAGATAATTTAAAATTTTTTTTTAAAAATTTCAACCATTGTTTTTTTTTTCCAATGTTATACGAAAAAGGTACGAAGTGATACGAAAAGATTCGAAACTGATACGAATGTTATTTGTATCACTGAGCACGGAATTGAATCTGTATATAAATGAATATACACATTTATTTTAGTATGAAAATTAATTTATATAATATATCTTTCAAATGAAAAACTTTGAAATCAAAATTGTTAGTTCTTCATACGAAAAAAATCTTTTTTTTATTCAAAAAAGTTTTTGATAAATTTTACTTTAATTACAATTTTTATAATAGGAATGACATAATAGTGGGTCATTTTAATGATACATGTTTATATTGCACGTGTATAAAATTTCATGGTATTCTAGCCAACTGATCTGGTGATATCATGTGTGTAATGACATAAAAAAGAATAATTACAAGATTAAAAGAACTTTTTATATACCATGTTTTTAAATTTTCTGTTGAATCATATAAACTTGACAATTCTATGTATTAATAGATACTTTAAAAAAAATTATGAATTATCCAAACAACTTGAAAGAAAATGAAGATAATTCGAAGTTAACTTGCGTTTATCCCTTCGTTCCCATCCCGGCCGATAGATGGCTGCACCAGTCTACAAAACAAATTTAACTGAAAATGAATTCAAAATCTGCTTAAATATGGCTAAAAGTATTAAAATAATGCATTGTCACCGTGTTCTGAACTATTCTAAAAGTTTCAAATGTGTAGCTAGTCGGGAAGTTAGTTAAAAATCGATTGCAAGATTTGTACCCGGACAAACAAACACACACACACATAAAAAAGAAAGCGAGTTAATAAAAACATGGTAATAACAAACAATGGGAGAAGTTTTAAAGAATTAAAAACGTTCTCTTCAAGCTAGAAAAAAAACTGAGATCCTTATTTATAAAGAAGAAGACTGTGTTGCTCACCATTAAATTTTCATATTTCTGAATAAATTATTTTCGAACTACTGATGATTGAAAATAGGGATATTTTTGTCGGGTCTCTTGGCCTTTAAAAGATACCTGACCCCTTAAATTTCATGGAAAATTATTCTGGTGTTTAAACAATTTACCAATTTAAATAAAGGTTAGCAATAATTAAATTAAAAAAAAAATATTACCAAATAAATCAAACACTTCTTGGCGTCTGTCCTCAAGAAAAATTATACATCTCCAAACTAGGCCTAATCCTTTCGACATATTGGGATCTAAAATATGTGCCACAATTCGTGATAGACGATGTTTTTTTCCGAAGTGGGCTGGCTGAATGCACTTTGCTAGTCACCAATAAATTTTTTTAAAAATTCTTCGTTTTTAGTTGCAGTCCGTGCAGTGTACTGATCGATTATACCGTGTTCAGTAGTCCACAACAAGGGCAATATTTAAGTCCGAGGTTACCTAGAGATGTGCATTCTTCGCTTAAGCCTTCTGTGTAATAATTCTATTGGATTCGTTTACCTCAATGTTAAACTATAATGAACAAGATCTACTATTTACAGCAACATACATGTTGATAATCCAATAAAAATGGTATTTTCAGATAGCCTGAACTTTTGCACAGTACAACAGAATTCATTTTATAAGTTTCGTCCACCAAAGGAATGTATGAGCATTTAAAAGACGCTGTAGCAGATTTTTCCCCGAATATTTTACATTTTAAAATATTATTTGCTTTTTTTTTTAACTGAAAAATTCCCCGAACTGCTAAATTTCTTTCTGTATTACGGAGTACATTTTCTTTTAAATCTTTGAATTCAAGTAGCGCATCCTTGGACAAATTTCCTCCATGGATTAACACTGAGGGGAACGAATCCAATAGGGTTAGAGCTATTATAAACTGGGCAATTCGACTTCCCTGCCCAGTCTATTCGGATAGCGTGTGGAACAATGGCTAAGTCCTTGCCATCATGTTCTCTCAGAAATCACTGAGAATACGCTGGATTAATGAACGTAAAATAACACATTTATTCTACTGGCGTTTTACAAAATATGTACATTAATTGTGTTTTGCACCCCCAGTGCATTCATGGCCTTCAGCCAAATCTATAATCACACGTGTAAGGCACTCCGGCCCAAAATCACAATCCTTTTCCACGTGGTTCTCCGACCCTTGAAAAATCCAGCTGGCTAAATCGACCTCCGTCCACGCCGGTCCCCTGACCTTCTTTGTCTGGCGACTTCTCTCCCTGGCCACCTCAAGTCGAGACCCGTCCAAACCGGTTCTCCTTGGACTGCATACCACCGGAACAACCGATCTCTGTCCAGAAACCTAGTACTCGTTGTTGGTCTGTTTACCGGTCATAGACAGCCTCTTGACCGATGGACTTGATATCGCCTCTGGTAAATACTCGTTCAAAGCTGTAACGAAATTTCACCATCTCTCTATATATAACAGTTCCGTAACTGACTCACTGACTGACATACAACGCACAGACCAAACCGCTGGACCTAAAGGGCTGAAATTTTGCATGGCGATTCTTCTTATAGTGTAGGGGTGCACTAAGAAAGATTTTTCAAAAATTCTTCTTAGATTTTTTTAAAATTAAATTTTTAAGCTGTTTTTTTTTTACTTTTTTTACGTTTGCATTTAAAATAATACTTTGAGGGTTATAAAATTTATATCACGAGAAAGATCCTAAAAATTCCTTTAACATGAAATTTTTTTTCTTAGCTTTATCTTTATTTTCTGATTTTTGGTGAATTTTTAAAGATTAATTTTTAGAATTTAATTTATTAAATGCCGATCACGTGATTTCTTTTTCTGGTACTTTAAATAAATTTATCGTCACGTGGATAACAATTAAATAAACAAAAAATATTTTTTTTCCTTGCTAATGCGGCAGACGTTTGGACATTATCCAAAAAAAAATTAAAAGACAGTAAAAGAAATGTTCTACAAACTGTACTATGTTAACTGTACTATATTCTTTAGTATTCTTTATATTAGATATAATCTGAACATTTTCTTCTACATTATTTTGTCTAATAAAATTATCCTTTACGATTTTCTTATATATATATATATATATATATATATTTTACATCAATTGTATACATTGATCGTCGTATTTATACTATAATATATATATATATATATATATATATATATATATATATATATATATATATATATTTGGCATGAATTGCATACATTGACCGTTGTATTTAATTTGTATGTACTCCGTAGTGAAGTACGGATTTTCAGCTAGTATTTCATATATAATATTGGTGGTTAAGTAGAGAGTCTGCCGCCATCACAGAGCACATCTGTCTTAAATGTTATACTTTGAACACATGCTATATAAAAATGATTTGGTTTGGTTAAGAGAGGTACGGTCAATTTTTCTTACTAGAGAGCTAATTTGACGGGGTCCTATTGCTTAAAGTCGATTCCATCGAAACGTCCTACAAGCGGCTACGAACGTCCATGCCAAGAGGGGGACTCGAACCCCCAGACTCTGGTACCGCATGTCAGGCTATGTAAATATGGACTCTATAATTATTTTTCTTTTGTGATTGCTAAAGTGGTAGCATCATTATAGCACGTTGGCTTTCAGTATTGAGGGTTCTCGGGTCGAACCCACACAAGCGCCATTTAATACCTCTAGGCCGGATATGGGCACGTAAATCCATAGACCGGAAAATCCTTCTTGAGGGTCAGTGGGTGGATAAGGTACGATGGCCCCAGAGGTTGCCCCTGGGGGTGCTAAGTCAAAATTGTGTTGGGCCTAGCCTTGTCTTTCTTCGACTTGTGGGGTGCTACTGTAAACCAGAGCCGCAATCCTCTGCCCAAATCCCATGTGGACCTTTTCTGTAAATTTCGGTCAGGGGGCATTAGGAAATAGAGCAACATTTTTTATCGAGTTAAAGCTCGCTTGACACCTCGGCCCCCTCCGCTTTCGCGTATCGGCCCATGATTCACCGAAGACAGGTACTGCGTAGCAATTCCAGTATACAGAGCCGAAGGATAATTTCCCATGTTTGGTGATGTTTCATATAGGCCTGGGCGTCAGCCGGACAGTACAGATCTGCCCACAATTGGTTAACCCTGGTCCTCTTTATGGAAGTATAAACAGATATGCTAGAGGGATACAACCTTTTCTTTAAATCTAAGACTTCGTTTTGAAATCAAACCATTTGTCTATGTTATAATTAGTACTATCATTAAGAATACGTTTTCATTCAGGTATAAACAATTATACTTGATGAAAATAACAGTTTCTTAAATTCTAATAAATTGACAGGAAATCAAATCTTATCTCTCTCATATTTAGCAATATCATAAACAATACATGATTTTTCTAAGTAAGGTATAAACAATTGTACAAGATGTTTATAATATGTTATTAAATTTTAATAAATCATAAGGATATCAAAATAGTGAATTAGCTGAAACTCTTGATTCGCGTTACAAATGCTTTCAATTAAAAAATCTATGCATTTTATTTTTTTTCAATATTCTGTGATTTAATAAATACATGGAAAATCTCTTTCTCTAGGGAACATAATAATAATAAAAGAGAGGAAACCATAAAAATATTTTACGAATTAACTAGGGAAACCTCAAAATTATTTTTACGAACCTTCATTTGTTAACGCAATTTTCAATCATTGTGTCGTTCAAAAACTTATTAAGCAAAATAAATGTCATAATAGAAAATTTTTAATACAATTCTGGATCACTTTTTTCTAAGATCTCTCGAGGTTTAATTTCTATGCAATTCCTAAGTGGGCAGATACGGAAAAATCCAATGAATACACCTAAACGGAAGGGTATAAGAATTTTATTTCATTCTTCAGCGCCAAATAAACAAATTTAGAGCGAAAGTCGTCAGGGAAATTAAATAACTGTCCGCCTTCGTTAAATATTGTCAAAGCGTATGAAGTGTTTCACTTGAAGCTACTACGTACGCTTGTTGTGGCGAATAGAGCCAAAGAAACAGCCCTGCTAATTAAAAGTACAAACGTCCGTGCCTCCCCGTGAAAGGTAATTAAATATGATCATTTTTCTTTCCAGCTCGTGGCATCATGTCGGTGGTGATAAAGGAGGAAAATAAATATCACGCGATTTTGGCTTACCTTGGAATTACGAAGTTATGACTATTGCTGATTTCTTTTTGATGGAGTTGATTAACCGACGTTACTTAAGTGAAAGTTCAGGATGTATAATTTTGTAAGAAGTTTAAAAAAGTGTTTTAATTGGAAACAAAAAATTACAATCTATATATTTAAGTTGATAAGCCGACTTTTGGGGCAGTCCGTGAGAGAAAGCTACTGCATTCATTCATTTCATTTTGGTCTTAAACGAAAGATTGCAATTTAGAGATTTGTCAAATTTGGTTTTTGTAACCGCAATTTCTATTAATGGGTGTTAATTTACAATTAATAATTGATTTCTGCGCATGCTCAGTAGCATGTTTAAAACTCTCTTTAGAAACTGGCTGTTTCTGCTCATGCTCAGTGACATGTTTTAATGATAAACACGTTTCTTCCGTGGAGTCTAGATCTCTCTCTGCCATTTTTATTTTTATGATAACTATGTTTGTGAAATATAAGATTAAAACTCATGGCAATTGTTTATTTCCCGCTGTTTATTGAGCGATAATTTATAGTTAAAAAAAATTGTTTTCTGCGCATGCTCAGTGACATTTTTAAATCTGGCTTTAGATACTAACTAAGCGCGAAGCCGCTTAAACACATTGGTCTCTTCTTATGATTTTCAACATTTGGCAATGATGTGTTGAGTATATTTTTTGCATTAGTACATTTATTTACTACCAAGCCGTCATGTTTTGACGGGTACCAACTTGTATAGTGTTAAGTCTGATAAGTAGTAGCTATATTGGATTCACTCAACTTAATTTTCACCTTTTGTGTAAATTCTTCCAATGATTGTAGACTTGGATTTTAAGAGCTATTTTCATTGTACTCCTTACCAGAGAAAGAATTTTTGCATCGCTAATTCATTTCAGAAATTTTGTTCCCAAAATGAAATGATGTGCGTTTAAAACACAATATACCACAAATTTTTTTTCTAAAGAATTCGAATAATTTTTTTTTTGCATTTTTTCTAAAGGATTAAAAACATTTCTTTTTCTGTTATGGAGTACAATTTTAAATTAATCCTTTAAATCCAAGTATTTCCTCCATAGGTAAAAATTTAGCAATCTAATATTGCTATTTTACCGGAAGCTTTAAGGATGCTGTATGTTGATTCGCTAATTTCAATGTCAAACTATGGAGAAAATGTCTCTAATAGTTACAGCTACATAAATAAAGGTAATAAAAAAATAGTATTTTGAGATAGCCTGTACTTTTCTGCAACTTTCAAGAGGATTCATTTTATATATTCCGCCCGACAAAGAAATTTATGAGCTTTTAAAACACACTATATCAGATCTTTTTTCCCCGAATAATTTTAAAATATTATTTCCATTTATGGGGAGTCGTCATTTTTACGAACCTTTAAAAGTATCATTTTTAGACCAATGTTCGATTGTATGTACTACTCACGATTTTTGCTTGATTTGCATGAAATTTTTTGAGTAACTGCCCTTAATACAGTTTATTATATATGCAATATTTCAAGGTAATTAATAAAATAAAATGATTTTTTATGCATAAAAAGTGAATAATTTTTTTTAATTCAGCATTTTGCAGTCAATTACTGTGCGCATTCTGGCATAATATATTATAAAGGTACAGTAATAACGCTTTACTATATATGATTACAATACTTCAGGAAACAAAATCCACCAACATTTTTTAACCTTAACATATTTTAATTTTTTATAAGCTTTTGCTCAATCATTTCTGAAATTTCTAATTAAAAATAGCACGTACTAAATATTTTAATATATTTTATAATAATGTTGGTGGATATCGTTGCCTGAAGTATTGTAATCACATATAGTAAGCAATTATTACTGTACCTTAATAATTTATTTTTACAGAATGCGCACAGTAGTTGATTGCAAAATGCTCAATTTAAAACAATTATTCATTTTTTATGTATAAAAAATAATTTTTTTAATAATCTTGAAATATTGCGTATATAATAAACAGAATTATAGTCAGTTACTAAAAACATGTAAATAAAGCAAAAATCATGAGTAGTACATACAATCAAACATAGGTCTAAAAATGATACTTTTAAAGGTACGTAAAAGTGGCCACTCCCCTAAACGAAAAATACCACGAGTTGTAAAATTTCTTTTTCTATTACGGAGTACAATTTTTTAGAAAGCATCTTTAAATCCAAGTCGGGAATCCTTGGACAAATTTTCTCCATACGTCACCTTCCGGCAAGAGTAACGAGACAACTCAAAAATGGCCATTTTGAGAAAATCACTCTTAAAGTTAAGCGTATTCCCATCCAAGAGTCGGTGTAACATTCAGACTTGCCATCTCTCGCGGCACTTATTGTAGCTATAGAAGTCCCTGTACCCACGAAATGCAGACTTCTAAAAGGTGAACCCAAATGTAGAGAAAACTCAAAAAGGGCCATTTTTGAGTTGTCCTGTTACTCGTGCCGAAAGGCGACGTTAACAAAGAGCTGAGAGCATCCAATAGGGTTATTGAAAAGCAGCCTTGAGTTTGTATATTCCATGCAAATGCTTTAAATTTGGCTAAAATGATAAATTGAACGTGAAAAAAATTTTAAAAATGCATGTATGATTATACCGGGTGGGCAAAAAGTCCGTATAAACTTAAAAAAATCAAAAAACCGGAAAAATAACCAAAATTAAAAAAAAAGTTTGCAGGATTAGCATTGTTAAGTCGCGGGATTTTTTTTAAGACAGGAAAAAATTAATAACTCAAAAAACAGCCGACAGGTGGCGCTGGTAGGAGCGAATTCTGTGGAAATAAGCAAATGAGACGGTTATAAGAACGCACGCTCCTAATCCACAATCAGTTGACCGTTGTTCCGCGATCCGCCGAGAGGTGTCATGTATACATCTGGACCTGCTGCACTCTGCCTTTGCTGGATTTATGACTAGCCTGCAATGCCTTATCCCCTGTGATGGTGGTGGTCATGTGGAACACCTACTGCTGTAATAAACGATTTAGAAGTATTCTTTTCGTTATTTGCGTATCTTTTCTTTTACTTCTGTAAGTCAGCGGCACCTCTCGGCTGTTTTTTTGAGTAATTTTTTTCCTATCTCAAAAAAATCCCGTAACCTAGCGATGCTAACCTTGCAAACCTTTTTTTACTTTCATTATTTTTCCGGTTTTTATGAATTTTTAAAGTTTATACGGACTTTTTGCCCACTCGGTTTATGGATTAATTAACATTATTTCCCGTTTCGCCAATTGCTGGTTAAGGTACAGGTAACTATCTGCTCTCTAAAAGAAAAAAAGAGAAAAAATAAATAAATTGACATTTCTTTGGTAGTTTTTTGTAGACATTTTAATGTGTAGTTGTATTTTTCTGGGACGATATGTTTGCTTGATTACGTCCTGCAGACATCAGAACTTGGAGTATTCAAATATGTATCCATTAAATTTTGGACGTCTAAAATTTGCATCTGATATATCATGGAATATTATCATTCGAAAAGATGTTAAAATAAAAAATGCAAAAAAAACTGTACCTTTTTTTAAAGTTACGGGCCTCTGAGACGCATTCAAGATGTCGGGATTAAATTTTGACGCTATATAACGGCTTTGGTTGGTTAGGTAGAATGTAAAATAGATAAAAGTGTGACCAAAAAGTCACGAGACTTAAAGTAAAATCTATATAAATAAAAGAAAAACTTTGTCAGACGGGGAACAATTCCGGGTAGACCGTTTCCTGTATGGCATCCATTATGAAATTCGGCCATGTTTGAAAATGTCGAAATCCATTTTTTATTTGATGGGAGTACATAAATCTTGTATATTTCGAAAGAGCTTTAAAAACTGATAATATTTTCTGTGTACAATTATTCTATTACTTTGATAGTTTTAGATATATTTCAATTCTAAATGCATACTCCACCGAACAAAACGTTACCGCCATGTTTTACGATGTAAATACAGCGTGATTCATTCACACCGTGATTCTCCCTAAAAAATGAATCATTGAAAAGAAATGTTTCATCGTGTGTCTAATTTTTAATTATTTTTCTATTTTTCATACTTTTAATTCAAACTTTTTAATCATAAATAGATCATTTGAAGATGAACTGATTTTTGTTGAATTTTTTGGCAATTGGATTTGAAAAAATTTAAATTTAAGTGAATTGTGATTCGAGTGTCAAGTGATTCGATAGCTAGGCGAAGCCCGGCTAGTATAAAATAGAATAAAATTTTATTAAAATATTATTTTAAAATAAAATATTTTTAAATAAAAGATAAAAAATTTAATTTTGAAATAAAAATAATTATTTTATTTATTAAAAATCTGCATTTTATCAAGCAATAAATACATTAATTGGAAATATTTTTTAATTACTTTTCTAAATTACCTCCTTCAAATGGCCAATATTTGGTTCTTGACAATGGCGGGAGCTTTCTAAGAAGTGCTCCATCACCTGCCGTAAAGTTTCTTGGCGGTATTCCTTCAATTTATTCACGGATCATTGCTAGATGATTCGAGGTTCGTTGAGGAATACTCAGTCTTTCACAGCGCCCTGTTCTTGAAACCACAGGAGTAAGTTCAGCATCGCGAGTTTAGATGGTTATTTTCTAACCCCCGAAAATAACGAATATAAGGTATTTGGGTGAGTACAATTTATCGTTTAATTTTTGCACGAAATTCAATTATTTTTACTCGTTGCTCTCCTATGAATTTCTCCATAATTATTTTCCAAGGATTACAGATGCATAATCTGAAACAATGTATTTTAAAAATTTAAGTGTAAAGAAGTTATTATATTCTAGAATGGTCTAATAACTTTTGAATACAGGCCTCTCTGTATTTAAATAATGTACCGTTATATCACTAGCTGAATGCGGTATTGCGTAAACCTTATTCTGAGCCAGAAGGAATTATTTTGTCATATATTTAGGCTGATTGGTTTCTCGAGCTGATTGTTTCGTCGTAATTGTAAATCGTAATTAGTGGATCGTAAGCTGATTGGTTTCTCATAATTGATCGTTTACTTTCTACATAAAATTCGATTATTTTTAATCGTTGCTTTCTCGTAAATTTCTCGATAATTATTTTCCAAGGATTACAAATAAATTATCTGAAAGAAATATTTTTAAAATAAGTGTAAAAATCTATATATATAAAACGCGTAGGTATGCGGCACAAAAATCGACGATATTTCTACAATCCGAATGGCAACGGCTGCAACTACCGGATGTAAATATTAGCGGCTGACCGCGTGTGGCTCGACGATAGCACGTAATTTGGTACAATTTAATTGCTGTATTTTACTCATGAATAATTTTAATTTATACACGAAATAATTTTAATTTATTCATTTAATATGATTAAGTGGAGATATCTGAATTGCGAACAATAATACATACAGAGAGAAATGTAATCTATACTGTATTTTAGTATTTGCTGAATTTACCCTCCATTTTATAAGTGAAAATTTTCCCCAACAATTTCTTATTTGATGTAATGATAAAGTGCAGATATCTTAGTTTTGAAAAATAGTACATACAGTGAGAGATATAATTTTTAAAATCATTGGTGTTGGGTTTCTCAGACTTATCTTTAACTCTGTTCTGAAGTAATGGAAATTCACATTTTTTAATCATGATGTTTTAGAATCAGCCTTATAGTGAATTTATCAATGATTATAAATTTTTTGTCTGAGTTTTCACTACCCCTTAACAACGTATATGTATTATGACAGGTAATGGTAACATTCCTTACATATGTTACTTTCAATTGAGTTGTTTTGCGAAAGAAAATATAAATCTAAAAGCGACCATGCTGGTCGCGCAGCGGCTAGTGTATTATATTTTAGAATGGTGTAGTGGCTTATGGACTCCCAGTGGCGTAGTGGTTAAAAGCGTCGAGCTGCCACACCACAGGTCCAGGTCCAGGGTTCGATCCTGCGGCTGGGAAAGGTCGACTCAGTCTTTCATCCCTTGAGTGGGTGGATAAAATGAGGACCAAGCATGCTTGGGAACTAAGCTCTGCGGGTCCCACATCAACTTGTTTGATACCTAGCAGACTGTCAACAAACCGGAAATGGACACCGCCGGCTTGTTCTACAGCGGACTGCTGCGTGAGGAATTTAGTTTTAGTAGTTACTTTTGGGTCATGCTGTATTAAAACAATCTATCATAAAACTATTAGCTGCATGTGATATTACATTTTACCCAGTCTGAGTCAGAACGAATTGTTTTTGCTGTATTTTTAACTTCCCATAAAGGGAATTTCGAATAAATCTTACAGATAACGAAAATTCCATAGTTTAGATTTATCGCTAGATTAGATGGTGGTTTTGTAACAACCAAAATAACGAATGTAATATCTATTTTTTAGCACAATTAATCGTTTATTTTCCATTTAAAATTCGATTATTTTTACTCATTGCTCTCTCGTTGATTTGTATATAATTTTTTTCCAAGCATTACAAATAAATTATCTGAAACAAAATACTTTAAAAAAAATAAATATAAAAAGTTATTATATTTTAAAATGGTGTAGTGAACTTTTAGGCCACGCTGTAATATACCATAATATACCATAAAATAATTGAAATAGCATACCATAATACCATTAGTTGCATCTGGTATTACATATTACTCAATCTGAGCCAGAACGAACTGTTTTTGCCGTATTTTTAACTTGTAATAAAGATAATTTTAAATACATCTTAGAGATAGCGAAAATTTTCTAGTTTAGATGTATCGCTGGTTTAGATGGTGGTTTTCTAACGCCCAAAATACAGACTGTAAGACCTTTTGCTTAGCACAATTAATCGTTTATTATCCATATAAAATTCGATTATTCTTGTTTCCAGCTCTCTCGTGAATTTCTCAATAATTATTTTCCAAGGATACCAGATGCATTATCTTAAACAACATACTTCAAACCATGAACATTTTGCTTACTGGTTCGATTTTTCCGATTACCTCTTTAGAACAGAAAATTTCGTACCCTCTTTGAAAGAACAGCCATTAATTTATATATATATATATATATATATATATACTAGCCTAAAGCGGAGGCAGTTGTCGTTCGGCATTCACCTGTTGTTATTCATCGCTATTTACGGGCTACTTTGTAATGGGAGAACCTTGTAGGTGAGCCAGCATTGCTCCCTAAGAGGGGCCGATACGGAAGTGACTAAGCATTATTCGAGATTTGAACCCAAGCCCACTGCGTGGCAGCTCAGAACACCATGTGGGCGGCATATACGTGTATATATATATATATATATATATATATATATATATATATATATATATATATATATATTCTTGAGATATATGCTATCCCACCCCGTAAGGAAAAGGTTAAGAGTAAAGAAGTTATTATATTCTAGAACGATATGATGACTTTTGGGACAACTTGTATTTCAATAATTCACCGTATTACCATTAGCTGCATACGGTATTACATATTTCTTAGTCTGAACCAGAAGGAATTATTATTTGATATTTTTAACGTGTAATCGACTGAATTTCAAATAAATATTACTGATAGCGAAAATTACCCTAATCAGTACACTGCCGTAATCATAAGTGCTCATAATTAGGTTTTCTTGTTCCCTTTACCATCGGAAAAATTTTGCATTTAATTTTACTCCAGCGATAAATACGACAGCCTTAATGCCTTGCAAATGGGAATCAATAAACCTGTTGTGAAGTAAATGCATCTCCGTGTTTTAAGATTTTAACAGCGTGATATAATCATGATTTTGATAAAGTAACCTCTTAAAAGTATTTGATTTCCTTAAATGATAAATTAATGCTTTGGCAGGATACCTTTTAGAAACCAAAAATAACATTCACCTCGTCGCTACATTTTAAATTAAAAAATCTCAATATGTGGCAATTAAAAGCACTGGAACACATAAAAGGAAGAATGTATTAGTAAATTTTCCGCTTATAAGCATTGTGATGTGTTTTAATTACCTCTGATTTGAAGGAGTGATTAACATTTAATGCTACGTTATTTGGTTCCGACGGCAAACAGATATTAAATGAGCTTTATATCTGTTAAGATATCCATAATATTTAAATGAAAAAAATTTTAATTAGCGTGAAAATGATTTCACATGACGGAAGAAACTGAGATTTAAAATTGAAATAGTGTTAAGTCGATACACTTTTCCTTATTAGAGCACTACTTATTTGTTCTACAATATGAGTTTCAGTAGTTAGCATAAAGTTATAGCGACAAGGCGAACATGCAATTGTTTAATTTTTAAGGGGAAAGGTCCACTGTAGCCTAGGGGTAGCTCGATGGGTTGGAATTAGAGGGTTCGAATCCCCACGACGTCATTAAATTCCTTCGTGTCTAGGCCGGATATGGGTATGTGAAATCCGTAGACCGGAAATTCCCTTTATGATGTCAGAGAGGTTGGAAGAGAGTTCGATCCCTGGGGGATGTAGGTCAAAGGTGAGGTGGCACCTAGTTAAGACGAACTCCAACCCTAGTGGTGCTATTGCAAACCGGGATCGTACTCCTCAGTTCTTAAAGCCCGTATGGACCTGGTCTGGAACACTTCCGGTCAGGGAAGGATTGCAAGAACAACAACACCTTTTTAAAACCATTTCAGGGTGCCGTTTTCATAGTGCGAACGCGCAAATCTAGTCTTCTTTTTACTTGTATTCAATGCATTCCAGTTAAAGGAGCAGAAAATGGCTAGTGCTGACATCTGTTATCAGTTTAGAGAGGTAAAAGCATTTTGTAAGCTAAAATTGGAATATCTTTCAAGATTGTTTAGGCTAAAAAAAATCGGGAAAAAATCTGCCCCATGCAAACTGAGGAGGTTGTTGCCCCTAGAAGGGTTAGGGGGACAGATTTTTTTTCTTATTTAAAAAGAGTTTGCAAAGTTTATTTTTAATCATTTCAGTCGGATTAAAAATTCCAGTAAAAGTTGTTTAGACAAACTGAACTTTAGTTTTTAAGAAAAATTAAAATTAAATATTTGAAGAATGTTTAGTTATTGGTGTATATACACTGAATCTATATCTTTATTTGTATTCTTTTCTTGTTTTTTTTGTATAAGAAATGTCACAATAGCATTTGCCTTAGCAAGGCTAATAAATGTTTCATTAATGAAATATTTTATCACTTCAAAGGTTATAAATAAATACTTTAATGGCAATTAAAGTTTTAGGCAAATTATTTTCAGAATTTTGACTAGATCAGAAAATAAAGCCATCTTTATATTTCCAGTCGAAATATACAGATACAGAGACTTTTCTCATTAAATAGCAATTTTCATTTCAAGGTGCTTGATAGTACATTTGATAGTAGAGTTTTAAATATAGGGCATGCCAGTTTTTAATTTTTAAAATTTTCCGTAGTATGTTTTTTACAAGACATTAAAATATTGACATCTACTCTCAACAAAAAAATTTTCTTAAAGTTATATTAATGTAAATCTATTTTTGAAACACACGCACACTGCATTTTAAGGTATTTTTCAAATGTATGTTCAAGTCTGCAATTAGATAAATATCATGAGAAACATTCTCTATAGCTGAATAAACGAACTGAGATCTGTGAAATGAAATCACGTGCAACCAAAGCAGTCAATAAACAGTGTGCATGCAACCTTAGTATATCAAAAGTTTTTAATTACTACATTTAAACTATAGTCATTTGCTGTTCACAAATGCTATGTAATAAGGTATGTTGCAATCATTTTTTAAACCTGCTGACTTAAATTTAAATTCTAAAAGTTAAATCTAAGTAGCACAAAAATTATATTAAAAATATGTTTCAATATTTATTATGTCATAACTTTATCAGAGCTATCTTTGTCTAGGTGTACATTCATCCATGATTCTTCGAATCGTATATGTAAATTGCTCAAAACAATAAGTCCATAGAATTTAAATCATTTTAACCATTTAATTCTTCCTAGCAACTATTAAAGGCACCGTTAATGCAACCAGTACACATAATCACCTAAAATTACACAAAAACGTAAGTATGCTTTATTTAACAACGGAAAAATTTCAACTTTATTTCACATATTAAGCTTTAAATAAGACATCATTAAACCCTAGGAAATGGGAATCAATAAAGTTTCATTACACTTTAAAAGCATTTTTAGTTCCAACACTTTAAAATGTATATAAAAATTACTGTTTGTTAAGCTGGCCTCTTTAAAGTTATTTGGTATTCCAAACTGATAAATTAATACGCACAGAGGAATTTGCGGGACCTAAAGTAATTTTTGCTTTCACTCCGGTCGAAAGTTCTGAATAAAGTCCTAAAAACACAAAATTCACAGAACTTAAATTCACTTTACTTGTTTAATGTTTGCGAAAATTAAAGGCACTTTTATGCAACTAGTTGCATACCCAATAGCCAATTAAAGACGTATAAACACAACATTCACTGGACTTAAATTCATTTTACCCGTTTAACGTTTTCCTTCGTTATTTAAAGTCACGTTCACGCAACTAGTACTACATCCAATCTCCTTAAATTACACACAAATGCAACTCATGTTTGATTTAACAACGGAAAAATTTCAACTTTATTTTTACTTATTATGCTAAAAAAAAGACATCATTAAAACCCCAGGAAATGGGAATCAATAAAGTTGCATTACACTTTAAAAGCATCTTTATGTTCCTACACTTTAAAAGAGCGATAAAAATTCCCGTTTGTTAAGCTGGCCTCTTAAAAGTATTTGATCTTCCAAACTGATAAATTAATACGCTGAGAGGAATTTGCGGGACCTAAAGTAATTTACGCTTTCTCTCCTTTTAAAAGTTCTGAATCCTTAATTGTTATAAACACTGGAAATCCTAAAATGAAGAGCTTACTAAAATATTATAATGTCTTAAATCTTCGAGACTGATTTTTAATTTTCTGTGTTACGGAGATGAGATTCATGTTAGAATGCGAGTACGCAGAGATTTTAACGGTTAAGTACCTCTTTAAACGTGAGAAAGTTATTTTATGGATTTTTACTGCGAGTAATGGCTGCAGAAGTGGTTCTCTTTCATTTGGGGAGAAGGACGAGTTAATTTGCAGGTTTCAAAAGGAGAGATTTTTAAGCCGTACTCACTGAATCAGATTTTGTGAAATTATTGACATAATTGAAGACATAGTGAAAGAAATTGCAAATGATACCGAAAAATATTTCATTATTAATAAGAAATCGTACTGTATGTATTGGCCTGTATTCTGTTTTTTCTCCTGCAAAAATATTTACCTATCGAAGTACAAGGGGATATTCCTATAGAATGTTCAGGGTGTGGCAGACATAACGTCCCGAGGGTATAAATAAAAAAAATTAATAGATAAATAAAATAAATAATAATGATAAAATAATTAATAATAAATAAATATTTTTATTTTTATTTTTCTCAGGAATATAAGATTTCTTTCTCAATCTTGCTTTGTATTTTTGTTATTGACATTCCAAATCAGAACGTTCTTTCTGCCGCACCCTGTACATACACAAAAATAGTTAGAAAAATATTAACTTATTATTGGATTTACGGAAGTGATAGTTGTAAATTTTATTCATTAAAAGCAGGACCAAGGGTATCCTATCAGTAGCGCGTCAGTTCACGTTACTAAGGATGCTTGAATTGAATCCCGACATGCGCTGTTATGTACATTCGTGTCTAGGCCTGATATGGGCACGTTAAATCCGTAGACCGGAAAGTCCTTCTATGATGTCAGTGGGTGGAGAAGGTATGATCCCCGAAGATATCACCTCTGGGGATGCTGGGTCAAAGTTGGGTACACCTAGCTAAGGTGGAACCCGACTGTTATGGTGGAATTATAAACCGGAGCCGCACAACTCAGCTGGAATCCTATATGAACCTGATTTGGCACGTCTGGTCATGAGTGATTAGGAACAACAACATCATTAATTAGAAGTTTTCTTGGAGGTATCCAAAATAGGATAATTAATACTATTAGAAAAATATTTCCTTATAATCCGAGACATTCGTAGATAGAACAAACTTCTCTGCTTTGTACAAACTTTATTAATAATAAGTGCATATCTATTTGTACAGATATTACGTGTCAATATAAATTGTATATTACATAAAAATATTAATTTAATGTAATATTACCTTTATCAAAAAATATGATTTACTAAAACTATAGTACTTTTCTTTATATATTTATGTTGTTTTTGTAGATATATAGAATAGGAAGATGGATGCTAATATAAAAACTCTGGAATTTATGTCATTTGCAGAACAAACTGGTCCTCTTCTCTCTCTAAAACCTTATAAAAATATGCACATGATTTTATAAACATGTCTATATGAGTGAAGCTGCGTTAGAACGTGCATCTAGACCGTTTGTAATAGTATCTATGGAATATTTTGTTTATATTCAAAGATAAGAGGATTACATTCTTTGTATCTGTTCTGAATAGGTCCTGTTTGAGATATAAGTATATATGTGAGAGTTGCTGAGCTTGATTTCAACCATGTCCTGGTTTTTTCTCTCCGGGAAATGGATCTGAAAGGAGAACATGAAAGAAACACTGACACAAATGAAATGTTTTGATAACACTAGAAGGGATAAACTGATACGTGAAAATTTCCAAGATATGAATTTTTTCAAGAAATCTCTATAAACGAATGTAAATTCTTTTTGTTTTTAACACTCTAGTTTTTAATAAGATTCTCCTTTTATATCTTAATTTTAAACAAGCACTTAAATGAATGTTTTTGTAGTTAAAGTAGTGGATTCCTCGTTTAGGATTGGCATTTGAAATCAATGATGGAATTAAGGTATTTTAACATACCATAAGCACATATAATATGTATTTACACATGCATGTACTTACCTACCCACACACACAAACACGTGTATATATATATATATATATATATATATATATATATATGGTGCCCGGCATAAAGGTTTCAAGTCAAAAACAGTGATTTAAATATATATATAAGTTATTGGCTCTTTATACCAATCGCAGAACAATAATTTCGACTTGAGTCTTTTGTACGAGTAAACGTACTTACGTGTAAAAAATTGATAGACTTAAGCCATTTATACAAGTCAAAATATTTTTTCTAATCAATAGTAACAAATATCTAAAAATCACTTTTCATTACTTAATCCCTTTATACAGGGCACCATATATATATATATATATATACACACACTCAAACCTGTTTTTGTGTGGTCTTTTGTTGTGCGAATTTTTTTTGTGCGATATATGAAAATTTCAATCAAATTAGAACATAATTGACGAAGTTATAAATAAAAAAAATAAGTAGGTTTGATCGGCCATTTAGTTTTTCCGATTTTTGATATTTCATGACATTACATAGGTATTGCGTCAGCCAAATATATTACATATGTATTGAATTATATAATCGCATTATTTAATTGACGTAAGTGCTTTCATTTTTCTGGACCATTAAGATAAGATTCATTTCAAAGCGTAAAGTGAAGTTAAATTTGTTATTTTTTCTATTTAAATATAAATTTTTAGGATTTTTATTTTATTTTTAGACGGAATCCCTGAAAATAAATAAGGGCAAAAACAAAGAGAAGAGAAAGGCAATTTCCTTAGAAACTAAGACTACGATTTTAAAACGAATAGCAGAAGTTGGAGGATCCACAGCTATTGGTAAAGAATTTGTATTAGGTGAATCCACTATAAGAGGCATACAAAAACGTGCAGGTAAAATAAATATATCTAGTAATTGTGCCACAAACGAAAGCGCTAAACGAGCATGTATTCAAAAAACATTTTGATAGAGAAAACAAAAATTTCGCTCATATTGTGGATTCAAGAATTAACTCAAAAACGAATCCCCATTGACGGAGAATTAATTAAGAGAAAGCTATACGGTTTATAACCAGCTGAAGGATTTAGAGCCGTCCTAGTTCGTCGTCTCACATTGGAAGCCAGAAATGTTCAACAAGCAATGGCTGGTTAGTCGGGTTTTTACAACGACACGCACTTCAGAATCTGAAGATAAAGGGCGAAGCTGCATCCTCTGATGAAACAGCCGCTAAAAAGGATTGTAAAGTGTTAGCAAAAAATATTGAAGATGGAGGACATTGCCCGGATCAAGTATTTAATGCTGACGAAACTGGGTTGTTTTGGAAGAAGATGCCTATCTGAACGTTTATCGCCATTCCTAGTTATTTCGTAAGGTTTTGGATTATTTTCTACGTGAGAATATTTTATGCGGTCCGTATTACCCGCATAAAAAATACTTTTTAAATGTGTTGCGAAAAATATTCTTTATAGCTACTAGTGAAGTTCTGTGCCATTTTTTTATGCGTTTTCTATTATGCGGTCCCTAACCACCGCACAAAAGCAAGTTTGAGTATATATATATATATATATATATATATATATATACACACTAAAACTGAAAATTTATTTTAACATGATTGGCGCGTAATGAATTATATAAATTTGAGAAGTAATGATAACGAATATTTTGAACTGCTGTTATTTAAATTGAACTATAATACTTTTTGTACTCAACGTTCTAAATAACACAAATAATTATTTATCGACGTTGATCTGAAAAAATGGAAGTTTACAGCTTATTAATAAAAATACTTTATTAACACTTATAATTTAGTAAATTATATCTATTGCTCTTCCTGGAAAATTAATAACATTTGAAGAATTTCAATGCGTAAAATTGATCTACACGGTCACTAAAGGGGGTATGTAATGAACATGTCAGCAATTCTTAGTAGCATGGGAGAACGAAATAGGGAAGAGTGCGTGATTAAACGTCTGGGTAACGTTCTATACATGACAGAGCATTGTGGCGAAGTCGTTTCCGCAGGAAAGACTTGTATTACTTCGCAGTCCTATGACAGAGGAGTAAAGCACTTCATTATTCAGTCTCTTTTTGTGAGTCTGTGTTCCGAAATTATATTTTCTTTTACCAACAAAGCCACGTAAGAGGCACTAATTCCTTATAATTGTTTTATTTACTTTGATTTGGGTTGCGGGAAACTTGGCATTCTACATGATGTTCTAAACATAATTATTCTTCCAAATATATCAATTCTCTCTTCAGTTTAAATTTATGTCATTCCGGCAGAAAATCCTACATATGTATTTCATTTCTAAACGAATTTAAATTATTTCATTTCGAAACGTATTTAAATATCATCATTGTTGGCACAACAGTCCAATGTTGGCATTTAGGGACTCCTTTTAGAACATTCTTCCATCCAGCCCTCTGTTGGGCTAGGGATTTCCTGTAGATTATACCGCCGATTTTGAAATCACTGTCTAAATCAGGATTTCACAAAGTGGGCGATATTGCCCCCAGAGGGGATTGGGTGAGGGGATACTGGTTAATTTTTCCTGGATTACAGGATATAGTACAAAAGTTTTTAAGTGCATTTCCGTCATCCTATTTAGAGGAACGTGTGTTCAGTATAATCGCAAATATGCTTACTAAAAGCAGAAACCGACAACAAATAGGTAAACGAGATTATTTTAAAATTATGCTTACAGAAATTGAGGCGAACATTAATAAATTGATAGCAGTGCACAAAGTTCATTCTTCTCACTAGGATTAGCTTTAATGTTATTCGCAATTTATTCTCCTTCGTTACCTTAATTTTCCGTGTGTAATGTGGGTGTTACTATGGATTGGGTTTGATATATAATTTTATAATTTCAAGTGTCAAGGTATCTTATATATATATCTTTCTTTAGTATGTTAAAGGATATAGGTAGAAATGAAGATAATTAAAATGATGAAAATTAGTCACTGCATCTATGTATGTTCGCTTAAATGGATGGTGGACTTTCAAATTACCAAAAATCAAAAAAAAAAAAAGGAAAAATTAAAATTTTTTTTGATGTATTAATATTTTTTAAATATGTAAATATTGGAATAAAATGCATTTAAAATATGTAGTGAAAAGTAAAATGAAAACTTGTGGGCTTTAAAAAAGTAAATACTAAAGGTAGGTGAAAAAACAAATTTTAAATTTTTCTCAAAATGAGTAATTTCCAGATTTGCAAGTATTTAAAATGCTCCCTGCGTAATAATTTTTGACGAAATTTCATAAAATCTATAATAAAGACTCCTCTAATACATTAAAATAAAGTTATGTATCCATTTCAGGTTTCGACATGACTCAGATTATGAAAATGTAACTTAAGTGTAGAAAAGTACAAAAATTTCACGAAAATTCAGAGTACAAGCATAAAAATATTTCCTAAAAATTAACTATTTAACGAAAACACATAGTAATACTTGACTCTGTTAAAAATATATGTATAAGCAATATAAACTTAAAATTAAGGGGGGAAGTCAAATATTGGATCACAAGGGAGCATTTTAAAAATAATAATAATTTCAGTATTTGAAATATAAACAAAAATTTATAAATTTATAAAATGCCATAAGCAGCTTGTTATAGTTATACTTTAATGAATATATATGAAAAATTTCATATCTCTGAGGTAAACATTTAAAAAATTGCTTAGTAATGTCCCTCATCCCCTTAAGCAGGAAAACTTCAAGGGGGTGTTAGGGCAAATATGTTCGAGAATCTCTGGTATACACAATCACACCACCTAAGTCTTGGTCTTCTTCGTGTCTAGTGACACCTGGTTTGTGAATGAGGATTTAATTAGTTATGTCGCCGGAATTCTTCAGGTGATCGATTTTAATATATTTTATTATATCAACATCTTTGTATCCATTTATATACCTCATTGTTATATCTTTTCCTCACGAAATCATGATTAATCCTTCAAAGATTAGTCTAAGAATTATTCTTTCAAATGTGGCAAGTTGGTTTTCGTGAACTTTAGTAATAGAACTTTAGTAATGGTTTGAGTCTCAGAACTATAGGTTTTAATCAGTTACTAGTTGGTAACCCTCAAAACATGACGGCTAGATATTAAATAAATGTAATAATATACAAGTTTTACTGAACACATCATTGCCAAATGATGATAATCATAATAATGCACAGAAATATATTAATATGTTTAAGCGGCCTGGTGCTTATCGAGTATCTAAACCCAGATTTAAAAATGTCACTGACCCTGCGCAGAAAGCCTTTTTTAATTGTAAATTATCGCTAATTAAACAGCGCGAAATAGCAATTTCGAGCAGGTTTAATCTTATATATCACAAACTTAATTATCACAAACATAAAAATAGCAGAGGGAGATCTAGAGAGACTCAACGAAATAAACGTGTTTATCATTAAAACATGTCACTGAGTATGCGCAGAAACAGTGAGTTTCTAAAGCCAGAATTAAACACAACACTGAGCATGCGCAGAAATCAGTTTTTAATTGTAAATTATCGCTAATTAATAGAAATTGCGGTTACAGAAACCACATTTGACAAATCTACATATTACAATCTTTCGTTTAAAACCAAAATGAAGTCGATTGATTCAGTAGTTTTCTCTAACGGGCTGCCCAAAAAGTCGGCTTAGCAACTTAAATATATAGATTTAAGTAGTTTATTTAAACAGTTATTTGAACTATTTTTTTCAAAACAACATATAGAACTTTGAAATGCAACAGAGTATACCTGGAAAGTAGTTCAGATCTAGATTTTGTGTGAAAATAAAAATTTACATAATTTTGGTCATTTAACTGAATGGCCAATTGGCGATATTTATTTGACTTTATACGCTACCAATAGTGAACAGAGTAGTTCTTGAAATTAGGTGTGAGGAAACCAAGACTGTATTAATAGCTCAGAGATATTTAAAGAACCTCCTAGATGTCGTCTACTGTGCACATTATACAAGTATTTTGCGGAAACTAGCAGTTCTCTGCTTCATCTAAATTCAGCGAAAAGGAAAGTTTCCGAATCTGTTGCAGGGCAAATTTGGCAAAGTTACTATTAAGGCTCCAGCATATCAATTAGATGTGCGTCTAAGAAGCTATAGCAGATGCAATTTCAAAACTATTAAGATTTTTCGCCAACCAACATCGATAAAAATTGCAGCTGGTTTCTAGAAATTACGCTAGATATGCCCTGTCTGTTGAAGAAAGAATTTGATTTCCGACGTTTTAAGCATTACTGAAAAATTATACATATGCTCTGTAAGTTTCCCGGTCATTTTTGCTACACCATGGCTAATTAGACGGGACATACTACATAAAGCCGATTTTAAAACCCACAGACTCTGGTACCGAATGCAAGCGCCCTAGTCATTCGGTCATATGTTGGATCTAATAAAACAGAGATAACGGTATTTAGAACTTTATTGACTTGCCGACATTCTTATCAAAACCAGTCAGCGTTATTTAATAGTGTATCTTGATCTGTTTTCAATCTTAATGTAGGAGAAATATTACCTTTGCGAAAAAATGTGTTTTAACTCATGAATTTATTAAAGCGATACTAAGTACAAAGTACTGAACTCCTACTTTTCATTAAATATGGTTTTAATATTATATGAAGTCCTTATTTGAATAGAGGCTAACTCAACTTTAAAAAAATGGAGTTAGCCTCACTTTCATGTTCGTACAAGTCATTTCTATCTTATTATAAAACTGGTATTTCTGCTGCCAACAGAGGGTATTACAAATCAGACTTCAGCAGTCATTTCTCAGCACTTATTAGTCTTTAAGGCTCTGTTTCTCAAATTCAACAAATATGGAGGGGACCCACTATTCAAATAAGGCCTTCATATTTAAGGGGATGGTGGTCTTTCAAATTGCCACAAATAGAACAAAAATTAGATTTCCTTTGGTGTGTTAATATTTTTAAAATATGCAAATATTCGAATAAAATGCATTTAAGATATGCAGGGAAAAGTACAAGAAAAACTTGATAAAATTAGAAAAGTAAGTATTAATGGAAGGTGAAAAAATACCTTTTAAATAACTTATTCTCAAAATGAGTCATTTCCAGATTTGAAAGTCTTTGAAATGCTCCTTTCATCATAAATTTTGACGAAATTTTATAAAATTTATAATAACGATGTAAAAACTCCTCTAATACATCGAAATAAAGTAATGTATCCATTTTACTTTTCGACATCATTCAGATAATCAAAGTTTAACTTGAATGTAGAAAAGTACAAACATTTCACTAAAATTCAGAGTACAAGCATATATATATATATATATATATCCTAAAAGTTAACTGATCAACGAAAGTACAAAGTAATACATAACTCTATTCAAAATGTATTTATAAACAATGCAAAAGCAAAATTAAGAGGGGGAAAGTTAAAAATTGGATCGCAAAGAGCATAAAAAAAATTAATTTAAATTTTTTTAAGTATAATTTTTTAAGTGTTTACAAAATTTTATAAGGTGTTTATTATAGTTATACTTTAATGAAATATATGCAAAATTTCATATCTCTGATGTAAAAATTTCAAAAATCGATTTGTAATGTCCACCATCTCCATAACCATCAAAGAAATCACCAACAATGCTTGAAATTTGATAATCAGACAAAAAGGGTTTGATTTTAGAAAATGTTACCTTTAAAAATAAAGTGTTGTTTAAAAAAATTACCGTTAAACTCTTCCCCAATTCTGTACATTAACTAGCGATATATTGGAGCGATAAAAATAAACTATAGATAATATAAATGAATTATAAGTTCCTAAAATGTTAATCTTAATCGGTCGTCCTAAATTATTGATTCACATTTTATGCCGAATTCTTTTAAATCCAATTATAATGAGTGAAATTTGTAATATCCAAGCAAGACTAAAAAATTAAAGTCAGTAACTGATTTTCATTCCATGGAAATCGATAAAAGGGAATTGCAAAACTAAATACATAAACTATCTAAGAAATGCACTTGAAAATAATCTATAAAGATAATTACCATAAATATATTTTTTCTAATGAAGTAGGCACTTAATTTTTCAATAAGCACCCGTTCTTCTCTGCGAAACAATTGGTAGCTTGTAATGGGAGTAACCTATAAGGGGAGCCAACATCAACCCCTGTTGCCACCTCTATTTACACTGAACCTCTCCCGGGAGCAACATCTGTCGTACTCTCCTCGCAATTCCTACAAATCCCAACTTTCCGGAATAAGTCCATCGCCAAGGTGTAGCTCTCTCGAGCAGTGCGTTCTTCAGTTCTCTCCATCTTTGGTAACCTTCATCGTTCTTATAACCTTCTATTTCGTTGTTCTTCGTTTCGGTTACCAAATAATTTTTCCAAGTATATATATATATATATATATGCTTTTATTTCAATCAAGGAACCAACCAACTTCTGTTGTTTGTTATGTTAACTTGTTAATTTATTCACTGTTTATATCACATTTTCTGTCATTTCTTTTCCACTTCCTTTTCACTGTTCCATCGCTTTTACGAGGGGTGATCAAAAACTAAGGTTACAAGGTCGATATTCCTGGAGTTTCGTCTGTTATACAGAAATTAGCTGTTTGTGATAATTCTAATATATGTGGTCGCTAACTGTGGAGAGTTTCACCTACCCGCGATTTACAGCGCTAGTTGAAGGTTAACAGAAATGGCGACTCGTTTGGAAAACTGGTCTCGGGAAGAAATCCGCTCAGTTATTCGATTTCTGTGGGCGAAACATGTAAGGGCGGATGAAATTCACCGGCAGCATCTTCCTTCACGACAACGCGCGACCTCATACAGCCCAGAGGACCACCACGCTGTTAAAAAAATTTCGCTGGGACATCATCGACCACCCTTCCTACAACCCGAACCTCACTCCAAGCGACTTCCATCTCTTTCCTCACTTTAAGGAGGACATAGGGGACCATCTATTCGCTTCAGACTAGGAGGTGAAACACTTCGCCACAACGTGACCGAACATGTAAACACAGGAGTTTTACCAGGAGAGAATATTCAAACTCATCCCATGAAGTGACAAGTGCCTAAACCGATATGGAGACTATGCCGAAAAATAACATAATGTATGTACTATTAGTTGACTGTACTGGTTTTATGAAATAAAATGTACACGTTTCCTCGCAGGCTTTGTAACCTTACTTTTTGATCACCCCTCGTATATCGGAAGTCTCTTATTACCTCTTGATATACAATAATTTTTATTAGTTGTATAATATATCACTGGTTCTTTATCAGTCAATTTTTTTTCATTGTTTATCAATTTCATATGACATTCATTGTAACTTTGCATTTATCTCTTTTACGTCGTTGAAGTAACATTGCTCATTTTTATGTATTTTACAGATCTTACCGTGTGTTTAGCGCAGCATGTCCTCTCTGGACCTTGTGTACGCCTAACAACCTACCAACCCAACATTCCGGCATACCGATTCACCGTTCTCATACCCACCGTAGATACAACGGCATTCAGTGGTGCTTGTCTGTACTCGAATCCAGCATCCTCTTTACTGAATACCTACGCACTAACCACTAGCTTGCTTCGGCCCCCTTACCATACATTTAATAATATTTAAATAAACAAGAAACCAATTAGGTGATGATAACGTTAAAAACTAAACTTTCTTTCACAAATAAAATCATTTACCTACAGGTTCCTCCTTTATTATCATTTCTAATTAAATTCATTTGGGATTATATTATGTGTGAAATTAGACTTGTCTTATGTATATTAATTAAAGTGATTTATTCAATAGGCCACCATCAACGTCTTAATGTTGCTTAGCTACATTTATATCTTTTAAAAGTTTACTGTATTTCTGCTTTAATCTTTGCAATTCTAACTTACTCAAAAATAAATTTTATCTGCATGTGATAAGAAAATTTGTTTCGCGCAAAAAAATATGATTGTAATTAAAATGAAATGTATTTTATTCATATTTAATAAACCTTTAGTACATTTATTTGCATTTTTTTCATATTTATAAAATCAAATGCAAAAAAAGGTATGAATAATTTTGAATTATAAAAGAGGCTTTCACGAGTATTAATTTATTCTTTTTACATGTTATATGATCAAATATTTGCTCTTACACCTTTTCACTTCTCTAAGAGTACGATTTTTTTTCTTTGGGGAAGCGGATGTTTACAGTAGGGTATTGCAAAACCTGTACTTATCAACATTTTTCTATAAGTCACATCAAATGCTGTAAAATTTTTTATGGGAAATTCCCACTTCGCTTTGCTTTTTGTACCTTTGGAATTCATTGTTTTACATAATTAAAATCATTTATATTGTATAAAAACAAATTTAAATGTAATACAATTTTTAAAGAAATGCATAAAAAGGTATTTAACAGTTTATAATTTAAATATCAGTTCAAATATTGAAGAAATTTAGAAATTATTCACTCGCTCTCGTATGTCCTTTACAGGCAGTGGTGTATTTAAGACTAAAGAAGGTAAATAAATTTTATTTTTTATACCTTGAGATTTTCTTAAGTTATCTAAAATGTTCATAAACAAAAATCAAATACGTGTTTGGATTTGTTTTAAAATAAAAATATTAAAAAAATTTTAATGAAAAATAATAGTAATATTTATAATGAACTTTATTTACAATATAGCAAGACGAAGCTGAGAACAACATACAATCTAATTGGTAAATAGCCTTATTAGTTAAATTTACACATTTATTATTGTCTTCAAATGAATAGGAAGGGGGGGGGGGTCCTAAAAGAAATTTTGCGTAGGGTAGCAAAACTTTTAAATAATAGAGTACCTCTTACATAACAGAGTGGACTGGTTTTAGCACATATTAATGGTCACAAGGTTCGGAATCCAACTTCTGCCTTGGTTAATATATACGAGCATCCCTAGGAGAGGAATCTGAGGTGATTATACCCTCCTCCCAACCATAAAAACTTCAGTACTTTCTGGTCTAAAGATTCAACATACCCGGTGTAGACACGAAAGCATTCAGTAGCGTTTTTTCGGGAGTAGAAACGATCATCCTGAGTAACGAATAAGACACCCTAACCCCCATGTTGCAAGGGGCCCATGTAAGTATTAATGAAATGTTAATTTAAATTTTTGTATTTGTTTTCATTCATATAAGCAATTAGCACTAAATTTCACTAAAAATATAGGGGGAGGTGGGGTAAGATGACGAACTTCAGCTTCAAATTTTTTTCCTGATTTCAATAAGTGGTTTAAAAACCTGAAATTTACAGAAAGACTTCTTTCAACCTTTATGTTTCATAAAAAAAAATTGAAAGGATTTCATCTCCTCTTGGAAGATGGCAAAATATTCCCTTCCCACGAGAAAGTAATTTTCGTCATCTTACCCATTACATGGGGTAAGATGACTAAGGGTGGTGGGTAAGATGACGAATCGATAATAATATAAATCAAAATATAAAGGTTTATATTAAAAATTCAGAGAAACAATTTCACTTAGGTACTTAGTGAAAAAGGCACAGATAACACTAAAAATACAATGGCAGATTACCCATAATGAAACAAAAACTTACAGAATTAGATACAAAAATTAAGAAAAAAACATAGGTAATAAAGTTCATATACAAAAGGGTCTGTCTTTTGCTTCATTATCATCCCAGCCGGAACATTGAGCATGTGCCCAATATTTGCACCTGAAACACTGATACCATAATTCGTCCTTTCCCTCCTCCCCGCAAATAATGCAGTATTTTTCCAATAATTTTTCAAAATTTCAGTCGTCGTTCTCCACACATGGAACTTCTTGTGATGACTCATCAGATGACCAGTAATCCGGTTGACGCATTCTAGTTTTCCTTCTTTTTCTAGGTGTTATCGGTAAACATTTAGGTTTCTTTGACGCTAATGTTTCAGCTTTCCTTTTCAATCTTTCCTGTCGTTTCAGTTCCATCAATTGTTTTTCGTTCTTCTTTTTTTCAAGAGCTTGTTTTATAGAAGATCCAGAAATGTCGTAAGAAGGCAGTTTCTTCCTTGGTTTCCTGGTTGTTTTCTTGCTGGCCATCGGAAGTGGAGGAAGAGCTGAGGAAGTTGATGGCTGTGGAGATAGGGTTGATGAAATGGTAGGTTCAGGAAGAAAGGCCGATGAAATGTGCTGCTGAAAAATGGTAGGATAATCTAATTGGTTGTTTTCAACAACACCAGTGGTGTATGGAGCGTGAAAATCTTCGTCTGTGAAAATATTGCTGTCTAGAGGCTCAATGCGAGTGGCTCTGAATCCGTTCACAGCAATCTGGACAGTACTAATCCTAAGGTAGGCTCCTCGTCATCTTACCCCACAACGGCATTTTCGATTTCAATTTGTTTATCAGTATCCAAACTTATCGTAAATAACCTATAACATACATGATTTTTAACGTTAGGAGTTTTATTTTGAGAGAGAAAAATGGAGGAGAAAAAATAACTTACCGTAGTCGGATAATTCCTTCCGCTGTGAAATCCAAAATTTACAAACACAAATTAAAGAAATACACTTGAGTCACCACTACTCACAAAACAATCTCATCTTATATTACTTGTAGTGGGCGTCATAACCCAATACTGAGTCTTAAGAATTGATTGGACAGGTGCTCCTATCTATGATTGCGTCGGAGAAAAACCGAGTTCGTCATCTTACCCGCTTCGTCATCTTACCCTACTTTTCCCTACATTTGGCCTCGTAAATTTAGTAAGATAAAATATAATAAAATAAATAAATCATCTTAAATCGTTTTAGCACAAGTCCTGATGGTTCGTTAAAAGAAAACCTCATTCGACTAAAAGAGCGTATAACGACTTTCAGTGTTATAATGAATTAATGTGAATGTGGATGAATTAAATAGTTTATATTTCTAACTGTTTCTACTTTCGTAAATATTGTAGTGTGTAAATTTCACCTTCAATAGGCCCTTTGCAATAGCAAAGTATTAATATGTATTATAAATGGAGTGGGAACAATCCAATGGGAAAGTTTGGATTCGGTGAATTCCAACTGATGTTAGTCCAGCATCTATCAATGCCTAAGGGCCTATTCACATAGGAGTCCGTTGCGTAGCGTTAAGGGAAAGATGAAATTGAGACGAAAACAAACCAATCATAGACGTTTAACATTTCATTGCTAATCGTTTGGAGGTTTGTCATTGGTTAAATATATTTAAATACTTTAACGCTCCGCAACGGACACCTATGTGAACAGGTCCTATGACTTCCTGCGTCTCTATTTAGACCGTAAGTCGTTTTATGTCCTCCCGGTTAGAGAAATTATCCCCTATGTATGTATATGTATATGTTTCTGTATATGCATATTTGCATATATGCGTATACTAGCTGAAAACCCGCACTTCGATAGGGAGTATATTCAAATTAAATACAACGGTAAATGTGTGCAATTAATCCTAAAAAAATGTATATATATATATATATATTTGTAATAAATACGACGATCAATGTATACAATTGTTGTAAAAGAATATATTTATAAAAAATCGTAAGGGATATTTTTATAGACAAAATAATGTAGAAGAAAATATTCAAATTAAATGTAATAGGACATACTAAAGAATATAGTACAGTTAATATACGTAGGTAGGCTGAAAAGTAATGCACACATGCTTGTAGAGCGCGAACGGAATGACCTTCAAAACAGCGCCAAGTGGCATTTGGAAGTTTCATCCCTCCTCAATACGCATGTGCAGGTTTGAAATCGTTGTGTTCATCCTGTGTATTTTGAAAAGCGGTAGTATGGAGTCGTGTTCTAGTGGTCTGTTAACGGCGAGTTATACAGCGCGCTGTTAGTGAATTTTTAACAGCTGAAAAAGTGAGTCCTACTGAGATTCATCATCGTTTAAAGGCTGTTTAAGGTGACGATGCTGTTGATAGGGGTACTGTAAATCGATGGGTAGTAAAATTTCATGGTTTCGAGCCTGGAAAAGCCATAATTGTTGATGAAACACGCAACCGACGTCCGATCACTGCCACAGACGATGAACATCGCAAACTCGTAGACGATTTGATTCAAAATGACCGGCGAATCACTCAAAAGCGTATCGCAAACCATAATGGAGTATCCAAGGAATGTGTCTGCTTCATTATAGAACGATTGGAATACCGTAAAATCTGTGTTCGATGCGTACCACGCCGTCTAACAGGCGAGAACAGCGTTGACTGGAGAGGCTCTGTGAAACCTGAAGTTTGAACCGATTCCACACTCTCCTTATTCCCCCGATGTTGCGCCTTGCAATTTTTATTTTTTTTCCCTCTACTCAAGAGGGACCTAAAGGGTAATCATTACACCTCGGACGATGTGGTGAAGGCAGCTGTCAAGTCGTGGATTCGAGAAAAGTTGAAAGAATTTTTCAGTGACGGAATGAGAAAACTTGTTACACGTTGGTAGAAATGTGTTAGCCTTAACGGTGACTATGTTGAAAAATAAATATATGATTTTGAAGCTTAAGAATTGTACTTTAATGTTCTTTTTGCCCGATTTCGCTATTTCTTTCTGTTCGAGCTCTACAAGCATGTGTGCATTACTTTTCAGCCTACCCTCGTATTACAGTTTGAGGAACATAATATATTTTATAGTATTTTAAAATTTTTTTGGATAATGTCCAATCGTCTGCCCCATTAGCAAGAAAATTTTTTTTTGTCTATTTAGTTGTTATGGACGTGACGATAAATTAATTTAAAGTACCAGAAAAATAAATCACGTAATCAGCATTTAATAAATTAAATTCTAAAAATTATTGTTTAAAAATTCTCCAAAAATCAGAAAATGGAGGTAAAGATTCGAAAATGATCTTATTATAAAGGAATTTTTATGATCTTTCTCGTGATATAAATTTTATAACCCTAAAATTATTATTTTAAATGCAAACTTTAAAAAGTTACTAAATCAGTTTAAAAATTTAATTTAAAAAATCTAAGAAGAATTTTTCAAAAATCTTTCTTAGTGCACCCCTACACTATAAGAAGAATCGCCATGCAAAATTTCAGCCCTTTAGGTCCAGCGGTTTGTTCTGTGCGTTGTATGTCAGTCAGTGAGTTAGTCAGTTTTATATATATAGATAATAAGTTGTAATAAATGGTGATTTTAATTAATCTAACACTACTCAGAGCCATCTGTAGCTCGATCTATCAACAGGAATTCCACCAAAATTGATAGAGGGACTAAAGACGTTATGGTAAAGAGAAAAAAATCCAAAAGTCGCCTATAGGGGAAGATATAACGCTGTAGTTACCGTCACACTCGAAAATTCGCATAAAACGCAATTAAAACATCAAAATGCAAATTCCCGACTACGTAATCGACGGCAGTGATAGTATTTCGGGCTATAAAGATAAGTCGTGAATACCGAAAAAGCTGCAATAAGCAGGCAAATAAATAACAAAGAAATTTCCCTGCAACACCACATTATTTAGCAAATTAACTTCTCCCTTTCCTCAATGGAACCGCCGTCCTTCTGGACGATACATTCATCCTGAAAACTACGTTCTCAACGGCCGAGTGTAACATGTCACCAGGAATATTAATCACAGACCGGGATGTGTTGTCTCTTAGGGTCGTCAAGTTCGAGACTCCAGCAAGATACACCTTAGACATTAAAAAAACCCACAGAAAGAAGTCACATGCGATAGGTCTGGGGAGCGAGATTGTCATGTAAGTGGAAAAAGCCATGATGACCCTTTCTTCTGTAAAGCGGTTGCGCAACAGATTCCACACCGATCTTTATAGCCCAAAATACTGGCGCTGGTGTCGACTACGTATCCATGAATTTGCATTTTGATGTTTTACTTGCGTTTTACGCAAATTCTCGAGTGCGCCGACAACTACAGCGCCAATTCTTCCACTATCACCAACTTCAGGAGCTTTTTTTCAAGGAAACTCTTTCCCATGTCGTCCTTAGTCCCTCTATAAATTTTGGTGGAATTCTGGATGATAGATCGTGCTATAGGTGGCCCTGAGTAGTTATTATATCACGCCTTACGTGTTATGTTTTATATAAGTATTAAATATATGCATACGTAAATATACGTATATACATGTATGTATATGTGTATGTGTGTATGCAAAAGTTAGTATCTATGTATGTGAGTTGAAGAGTCAAATCATCCTGAATTGCATCACTTCCTTTCAAACTATTTACGGTTACATAAATGCTTATAATCTAATAAAGATGATATTTTAAGATAACCTGAACATTTCTGCTCCTTACAAAAGGATTCATTTTACAAATTTCGTCCACCAAAGGAATTTATTTGCGTTTAAAACAAATAGCACCAGAATTTTTCCCCGAATAATTTCAATTTTAATATATAATTTGTATCTTTCTTAAAACACAAAATATGCCCCAAGGTGTAAAATTTCTTTCTATATTATGGAGCATAATCTTTAGAAAAATCTTTAAATCCAAGTCTGCAGTCCTTGATCCCATTTTCTTCATAGGTTAACATTGATGTGAGCGAATCCAATTGGTTAGTACACTGCAGCATTAACCAATTCCAGTGTATTAAAATTTTCTATTCTCTTCATAAATATCCTAAAGGTACTTGAAAATTTATAGACTGGGTTGCTTCCTAAGGCAACCCCCCCCCCCCTAAAATACGCTGAAAATAAAACACGGAAACAAAATTTGTGTATCAAGATTATTGCAGAATTTACTTGAAGCCCGTGTATCAACTATTTCCTATTTCATTTCAGAAATTCAGAAACGCAAATAAGTATTCTCTGCATTTTTTGGTTTTGTTTTGTTTTGTTTTTTTAAAAAAAAGACTACATCAATCTTTTAGAAAATTACATTTACGAATCTTTCAAAGCACGTTACTTGATATAATTGAATTTTTTAACTACCTCTTTAAGTTGGGAGCACGAAAAATCATTTGTTGTTTAATAAGAAAGCCCAAGAGAAAACATTTTGCATGCAAACTGGAAACGCAAACAGTGAGCATTCCTGAAAGTTTAATACATATCAAAACTGATTGTTTTTCATGAAATTTAAATTGTGAGCTTTCATAATAAAGGGATGCTTTTCCTAAATAACATTAAAGTTGACTGACTGGAACGAAGAAAAAAAGAAAAAAAAGCCTTGCTCATCTAAAAACTTTCGCATTTTTTTTCTATTCATGAAGCAACTTCAATTACACCGTTTTCAGTTAGTTTTAATCAGTTCTTAACATAAAAAAGGGCAAATTCAGTTTTCATTCTCTTGACTCTATTTGTTCAGGAATACTTACAAAAATACGTTGAAAATTTATTTTGTTTCAATATGTAGAAAAAACTTACTATTATCAATATTTTTTTCCTACGCAAATCAAACGTTTGTAGATAATGCAGAGATTTAAGTTATGATTAAACAGATATGAAAAAACGTGTGATTTAAGAATGCATACATCAGTTTTAACAATGCACACATCCATATTATTAATTAACAGCTTTACCAAATTAATCTATGTAACACTGATATGATCCGTTTGCTTTTCTGTAAATTATTTCTGCTAAATCCTTGCCAAAGAGCTTTATAATGTAAAATTAAGGTTTCTCTCAAATAAGTATGAATAAAAAAATCACGTTAGAAATTGGTAATTTTACTTCCGTTTCATAATATATTTATAGTTAAATATAGCCTAAAGATGGTGTGTAAATTTCTCATTTAAATGCTGTTATCTGTCGTCCGAAGAATGAATCGTTTTTTACAGGTAACTTGTTAACTTGCAGGCACTTGACTCTTGAAGATATTCACCGCATCAGCACAACGATGTCTTGATGACTACTTTTTCCATGGGACCACTATTTAACCCTTTGTTGGGGACATGATTCTATTCCCACTTAGTTTAAGCATCTACGTGGAAGGTAGATATAGATGGAATATCTCTTTCCCATGTATTCCTAAATAGAAATGCAGAGGGTATTAGTGGTTTGTTGCATTTCATAGTATCCACAATCGTCAAACCATTTTTTCATTAATTCTTGAGCATCTTCTTTTGAAAAGAACAAATTATCACATGTTATATAACGGTTCGTTTTGCAGACGTATTTATTTAGTCGAACGAGTGATGTGGTTGGGATTTTTAATTTTCGCTCTCATTAATCTAATTATACTCACAGTACCCAAGGTCGAAGGGGTGGGCAGTGTTGAATAAAGAAACCATAGCTGCCCGATACGCAGCTATGGTTCCCATCAACCAGTTAAGACATAGAGGAAATCCATTAGGTTTTCACTGCTCAGTCCAAACCTTGAGGATTTGCCTGCCGTGTGTAAGGTAGTCTTGAGACCGATGGATGACTGTACATTCCTCGAAATCCCGATGGGAAATCCCGACGATTTCTTTCCTCGAAATCCCGATGATTTCTTTTTCTACCTTCAGGCCGGAACTCCGCAGTTTAACCCGAAGTGTATGCGCTGGCGTACAAAGTACAACGTAGAAAGGAAGATCCTGTACGATTTCCTTGAGGATTTAATGCACTTCTGTGGGCGAGGGTTCAGTTTAGGAAATCCTGCAGACATTTTCCCTGAAGAATTCCCGCACGTGTATGGCCACCCCCGGGTTTACCACCAATGCTCCCCATTAGAGGACAACACGGGAACGTCTAAGGCTTACTTTGGATTTAAACCGAAGTCTACTGCTTAGAAAATTACGATGCTAATCACTGTACCATGTGGACGACATTTATTGTTATTAAAAACGATCATCAGTTCTTTACCTGATCTATGCCAAAATACCTTGAAAAAACAGAACAGTGCCATTTTGACATATTTAAGACTGAGTGATACCATTGAGAAAGACTGATGTATTTTTTAACGTAGGAATACGTATCTTAACAACGGTAAAAATTAATATATATGACGCCATCACGAGTTATAATTTTAGCAGCGCGCCAAACCCAGTATCAGTAAACAGTTAAACAGAAAAGTACCAAAATACGTCATAAAATAAAGAGGTAAGCAATGATAAGTTATCCTACAATAATAAACCACGGTAGTTTCGTTAGAAGAGACTACCTGAAATATTATTTTTTTACATATTGGTTTTAACCAGGTCAGATTTCTAACCCTTCGAAACGTAGTGTATATCTATTACGTATATATCTTCTAAGTATATAAAACCCTTTTATCGAAAAATCTTTTCAAAATTCGCATAAAACTGGATTAAGAAAGATTAAAGAATTCATCTTTTGATCATCATCGAAAATTCCATCTCTCTGAAATCAAACACACTAATTTTCAAATATAAAAATAGATTGATATATATAAATATTATTTAGTTTCCATTTAAAAGAGTAGACGAATAAACAAAAAAATTCCTGTCTAAAAGTATTATTGATCACTAGCCACCAAGACTAATTAAAAATCCCCTAATCGAAATGATATTTAACATAAAGCAGAAATCCAATTGATTTTATTGACGAAAGAAGCCATTAAACTTTACGGCTTTTTAATACCTTTTAATCAAAGCTTGTTAAATGAGAAAAAAGAAATTTAGAGTAAATGAATCTCCCGAAAAGACCCAGACTGATTAAATTGAAAAAAAAAGTAAAGAAATAAAGGAAAATCGATATTCATGCAAGCAAACATTACACATCTGCTGTTCCTCACTTATGTAGAACCGGTTATATGGGGATTAGAGAGGCAAAATTAAGTGACGTGATAGAACGTATATATTTTATTGTATTTTATTATTTTATGCTTGCAGAACATCTATCTAAGAAACGTTTTATGAAATCAAAACGTGTTAAAGATGAATAGCAGAATTAAGAAAAAAATTTTAAAGATGATTACGAAAAATGTGTTAAAGATGAATAGCAGTAGAAAGAATAAAGATTACACTTATGTTTTTGTTTCTAGAAATATTAATACCAAACAAACTTAAAACAGTTTATAAAAAAGCTGCTTTTAGGTAAATAGAAGCTTTTAAATGATCTTCCTCTTGAATCTAATTTGAAAAGCTCTGTTCTTCTTGTCTTTTCAGTAGTCTCAGCAGGGAAAACTCCTCATAAAGGAAATTCAATATGGAAACTCCTCATATTCATATATATATATTCATATATATATATATATATATATATATATATATATATATATATATATATATATATATATATATATATATATATATATATATATATTGATATTGGGGTTGAATAGAAAGTTGTGGCAACCTTATTTTTAAGTCCGAAGAAAATTTATCACATACCAAAATACTTTAACCATTTCCTATTTTGAACAATTTCCCACTGCACGCAGAGATAGCGTAACATACTAACTGAGGAGCTATTTTTGATTTTGTTTAGTAATGAACACCCTCTTCTCAACTAGTGAAGAATGCCATATCTCCACTAGTTCTTATAAAAATAATTGTTCCAAATTGTGGTAGCACCGCGCAAAAAGCCCGCTTTCTACCCTTCTGGTGCCCGATACTAGTGAGTTAAACAGGTATGATATCTGTCCGCCTTAACACTAGAACTACGGTAAGGGTCATTTTGACCCCAAAATGAAATTCTTCGTCTTTTATACGTTTTATTATCTTTCACACAAAATTGCAATTTTTGGGCTTTTTATAAAGTATTACAAATGTTATGCTTGAACTTATTTTAGTTCTATCTATTAGTTTTTTTACAGTAACTGCTTAACCTAGAACTACGGCTAGGGGACAATTCGACCCCTAATATAATTCCTAGATAATTCCTTGAGCTCGCCTTCGCTTTCGTTTTATGTGTTTATTATTCTATAGATATTCGGCAGTCTTGATTAGAAGAACACACTCTTTTTGTTTAGTGGAATTTGGCACTAGAGTGGAGGGAAGATGGAAATGTTGAGGAAGGGTTGGAGTTATATTAATTTTAAAAAATACTTTTCAAATGTATGTGTATAAAAATGCCTCAATAAACTTTATGTGCATTTAAGAAAATTGTTTCAAAAATATTCTTAAAAAATCTATTTTAAAAGTGATGCACAGGTAGAAAAAGAAGCTTACTTTGTTATATTTATACATATTATTTGAAATAATAAGGTTATAAAAGCCTTTCTAGCTAGGGGTCAAAATCACCCCGATCCGTAGTTCTAGGTATATATCAAATGCCATAGTTCTAGTGTTAAGTCTTAAGGTCAGTGGTTTCTAATCAGGGGTAAGCGGACCACTAGAAGTCGGAGAGAACCCATAAAGTGGTTAGCGAGTACAGTAGTCATTAGGAAAAAAATTGGTTCCATTATTTCAAAACGATCACGAATTTAAACATTTTTTTTAAAAGCGGGAGTAAAAAAAAAAATGTTGCCGGTATTGTGTTCAAATTCTGAAAATTCCTATATTTCTTCAGCTTTCTGATGTTTTCAATACGAACAATCCTTGTTCTACTTAAATATTTTTAATGTATTTTCTGTGGCGCGACTCGCAACGTCACAGCAATTTTACAGTTAATAACGCAAATCCAAGCATACAAATCTTGTTAATTTTAACGTTTGCTAGGTTATTTTGTTGTAATTGTTATTAAATGTATTCGTAATTCTTCGTCAAAGTTGTGTATCACAAATTGATAGGGTTTTGTGTTTTCTATTAAGTTTTCTTTTAATTTTAAAGTTGTAATTGTTATTAAATTTATTCGTAACTCTTTATTAAAGTTGTTTATCACAAATAGTTAGGGTTATATGTTTGGTATTAAGTTTTCTTTTAAAGTTGTTATTGTTATTAAATGTATTCGTAACTCTTTATTAAAGATGTGTATCACAAATACGTGGAGTTTTATGTTTGTTATTGAATTTTATTTTATTTTAAATTCATAAATGTTATTAAATGTATTCGTAACTTTTTATCAAAGTTGTTTATCACAACTAGGTTGGGTCTTATGTTTGCTATGAAGTATTCTTTTAATTTTAAAGTTGTAATTGTTATTAAATGTATTCGTAATTCTTCGTCAAAGTTGTGTATCACAAATAGATAGGGTTTTGTGTTTTCTATTAAGTTTTCTTTTATTTTAATGTTGTAATTGTTATTAAATGAATTCGTAACTTTTTATTAAATTTTCTTATCCCAAATAGGTAGGGTTTTATGTTCACTATTAAGTTTTCTTTTATTTAAAAGCTGTAATTGTTATTAAATGTATTCGTAACTTTGTATTAGAGTTGTGTATCACAAATAGCTAGGGTTTTATGCTTGCTATAAATTTTTCTATTATTTTAAAGTTTCAGTGGTTATTAAATGTATTTGTAATGTTTCATTAAAATTGTGCATCATAAAATAGGTTGTTTATTCAAAAAATGAAACCCTCTGCTTCCTCTAAAAGAAAGTGGTTGGAAGAGGCTTCCCGACGATTTTTTTCACAAGTGGTCCCTGATCAACAAATATTTAGAAATTACTGCTTTAGATGGAATTGTTTAAGATTTATCTGGCTGTGGAATTTTAGTAACAACAGCAAAAACAAAGGATCTTACGCAACACAAAACATTTTATTGATTCTAGTGAATATTTAGCAATAAATTATCATATGACTTCATTTAAAAAGAAAAAAAAATTCGAAAAAAATTCGATTAACAATTTCAATTTAATTCGATAAAAATCGAAAAATAAACATATCCCTACATCAATTGATTAATTTTTCAAGATATCGAGATTAAATATAGTTTAAAATATTGTTAAATCAATTTTGAAAAAAATAAAACTAACAGAGCAAAATCAGCGTTTTATAAATGCACTTAATAGACCGAATAAACATTAGAATGATGTATAGTTAAAATCTAATCAAGCCGTAAACTAAAATTAATGACCCTACTGTTCAGTGCGAAAGTCCGTATAATGATGCGAAGGGTTCATGAGTACTGATAGTTTGGATTAATTATAAAAGGCCTTTACATTAGAGTGTTTAAAGAAAATTTAAATGTCAGATGTTTAGAAATAAATGACTTGCAAACTTATTTTCAATTTTTGCGTACTTCATTACGTTTTCTTATTCAGACGAAATTTATCCTTCAGGACGGATTTAATATTGTGAACAATGTAAAAAATAAAATACAGTGCCTGATAACGATAAGAACAATTAATGGCCTACTGAATTCATTAAGGAACTTGATTCGAAGAATTACTTTTTTTCTTTAAAAAGAAATGTTTTTATATTTATAGTGCGTAACGTTATGTAAGACATTAAATTCCATCAAACACGATGGAGTGAGTTACGACTGTAAATATTAATTTAAAGCAAGTAGAAACGGAAAATAATTAAAATTAAATTCAACAAAAGATAAATTTTTACCCCTATTAATTTAAAATTGGTTTTTCTCTTTACGTCAGACAATTTATATTTTTAAAAATTTTTTCTTAGTTGATCAGTTAAATGATTACGCTATTCTTTTTCACGATTCTTAAAAAAATAAGTTTTTTTGAGAAAGAACTGTATTTAAATCTTTCAATTTTACATAGTATGCATTTATATTTGAAAAATTCTTATAAACTTTATTCTTATAATAAAACAAAATTATGAAAGACAAAATTAGGAGCTCACAGCTTCGTTAGCCTGCTGTGTACAAACGCTATTTAATTCGCTCACTTCAATGTTAGCAAAGTAGAAGATATGTCCAAGGATTGCAGACATGGATTAAAAGATTTTTTTATTATACTCCGTTATAGTGAAAACAAATGTATACCTTGGGGCATTTTCCCTTCTTTTTTAAAAAAAATGCATATAATATATTAAAATTTAAATTATTCAGAGAAAAAAAATAATATAGTGCGTTATAAACACTCAAAAGTTCCTTTGGTGGACTAAATGTATAACATGAATCATGTTTCAATGTGCAAAAAAGTTCAGGCTCTCTGAAAATACCATTTTAATTAAATTTTCAGCATTTATGTAGCTCTAATAATAGACACATTTTCTCCATGGTAAACATTGAGGGGAGAGGATGAATAGTCTTAGCACACATGATCTTAATATTTACAATATAATAGGTTGGGAACAAGTTTCGAACTGATTAATAGTTCATTATCAGGAACGAGGAGCGGTAGATGTGATTGTCTCTATGCAAATTCTCTAATGCCTTGATGTATATATACATGTGAAGACATACTTTATTTTTCATCGCTCCTCCTCTATCTGATCATTAAATGTTATTCCTTTATTGATTTCTTTACATTATTCCATAATCCCAGTTGTATTTTCCTGCTTTTCTCTCAAATTGCCTGCTTTCATAGTTTCGTTAGCGGGTGTGTCCTGACTATGGGCTTAATGCCCCTCTCCTACACACCTCCTGTTAACAATCAGTTATATATATATATATTGTGGAATAGGGTGGAACGAAAAAAACTTTTCTTTAAAATTTCAATATGCACGATCTTTCAAAAGTTTCCTTTTTGCATTAGAATAAGGAATATAAAATGTTATTGCTGTACTAAAATTTTATTTCACATGCTTCAATGGGCTTTAAAATGGATATTTTTATGAAAAAGTTAAAATATTTGTATATTTTAAAATTTCGTTTTCAGTATATTAGAATAATAATATATATTTTTGTAAATAAAATATTCAAAATTTTATATTTATTCAGAAAATTTACATTTTCTAATTATTTCTAATTCTTATATGCCCTAATAGAACAACTGATTTTGTAGAATTTCGCGATTTTCCTCATATTAATTTTACAGTGGCATATACTTAAAATACACTTTGTAAAGAAAGAAAAACAATTTTTTATTAAATTAATTTGTTTAAAATAAACAAATCACACTTATTTAGAAAAAAAATATTAATGTAATGTTATTAAACGCAAAACGTTATTTTGAAAAAAAAATCATGTTTTTCAAAAGTCCATAGATATCACACTTTTCTTCCATTATTTATTTGACTGACACATTGAATTTTTTTTTGTTTCAAATTTTGGCATTATCTTTTGAGAGTGTATTTTTTATTTATCAATGCATCCATTGAAGAAATGCCACGAACGGACAAGGATGAGTCTGTAACTAATTTAACAATCCTTTCAACTGCTTGTGTGTGCCATGGAAAATTATTGAAGTCAATACGTAGACTCTCGTGATCAGATTCTTTTACATCCTTTCTTAACTGCTTTAATTTTTCATCAGAAATATGCCTCGTCATAGGAAGTTCGGTTACTTTAACATCACTCCAATCAATTATATCTATATAATTAATCCTTGTCATCAAAGTTTATACGTTGAATTAAAAACTTTCTGATGCCTCCCTAAATTTTAAGCTCTTGATTTTAGAATCCGACATATTCCAATCTTTCTTACATGACTGCGATCATCTGATATCATACAAAGAAGGAGATTTTCAGAAGCATATTTCTGGCATTATAAAAAGTATAAAAGATAGCATAATGACATTTTTCAATGGTAACAACCAACACTTAAATATTTCTAAACTTGATGTCATGGAACTGCCATGAACACTGGATTGAATAATGTTATGATTCCTTTTTTGGACAAAGAATTAAAAAGACACCTCCAGTGGTTGATTTGTCTATTTCATGGAAATTAATTGCCCCTAGGTCACATATTTTGTTTCCTAGAGGAAAAAAAACTAACGGTCCAAATGAATTTGGAGGAGAAACCAATAAAAACTGCTATGGACTTCCACTGATTGAATTTTCAGCTATTGAAAATAATATTCCATTACTAGAAATTAAGGATGATTTAGGTGTGGAACAAAAATATTTGTTAGAAATCCGTAATTCAGTATCTGTTGGAAGGTGTGTTCTTCCGATTTATCCATGAGAAAACCTGGAAAACTTTGCCATTCACGATGGCTTCCATTAGCAAACCGAATAATCCGCTTCTATGTGGGAACAGAATGTCCTGCAAAAAATCTCCGAATACTGACTGAGTACATTTTGAAAGTTTATGCACCAATTTGGTTTAACATAAAGCTGAAACCGGCTTGTATCCATGGATCGAAGCACTTGTGGAAACTTGTAAGCTATTCACGTTACCTCAATCAGACTCTTAAAAATGTAATTGACCCAGTCATTCAAAGAAATGCATACTTTGCCGCTTCTGAAAATCTCCTCCTTTATATATCAGATGATCACAGTCATGTAAGATAGCTTGGATTTCGCCAGATTCTGAAAGGAAGGGCTGAAAATGAAGGAAACATCAGACAGTTTTTAATTCAACATATAAACTTTCAGGCCAAGGACTATATTCATATGATTGAATGAAATGATATTAAAGTAACAGAACCTTCTGTGACGAGGCAAATTTCTAATGACAAATTAAAGCAGTTTATAAAGAATGCAAAAGAATCTGATCACGAGAGTCAACGTAATTAACTTCAATATTTTTACAAGTCACACACAAGGAGTAAAAAGGATTGTTAAATTAATTACCTAGTCATACTTGTCCGTGGCACTTCTTCAAAAGATGCATTGATAAAATTAAAAATGCATTCTCAAAATATATTGCCTAAATTTGAAACAAAAAAAGCAATTCATTGTGACAGTGAAATAAGTAATAGAAAACATATATTATTACTATGGACTTTTGAAAAACATGATTTTTTTTTCCAAATAACGTTTCACCTTTAAAGACATTAAATTAACATTTTTCTAAATGAAGGTGATTTGTTTATTTTTACTAAGGTTCGTTAATTAAAAATTGTTTTTCATTCATTCCAAAGTGCATTATAAGAATATGCTACTGTAAAATTAATATAATGAAAATCGCGAAATTCTACAAAATCACTTTTCTTGTAAAGGCATCTAAAAATTAGAAATACTTAGAATATAAAATCTAATTTTCCTCTAAAATACCATATTTTGAATATTTTATTTAAGATATATATATATATATATATATAATTATTTTTATATGCTATAAAAGAATTTTAAAAAATACAATTTTTATCATTTTTTCTTAAAAATATCCATTTTGAAGCCCTTTGTGGCACTTGAAAATACTTTAATAGAGCAATAAAATTATACATTCTTTATTCTAATTTTAGATGGTAACTTTTTATAGCTCGTGCATATTGAAATTCAAAAAAAAGTTTTTCCTTCACCATCGATCCATTGTTTTTCAACGGACCTATTGAACTGAACGATAACTGCGGGTACCCAAGTAAACTTAATTTACAGTAATGTATAACATCAGGTATCAATGTCATAATTAATATTTTGGAATAAATGAATTTTATGCTGCACTCATTGAAATTTTATGTTTTAGGTGGGAAAAAATTTGATTTCACAAATCTTCAAACCCAATATAAAGCTAGGAAATGAGGAGTTATAGATCTAATTACCTAATCACAGACTTATAAAGGAATTTTTTAAAATTTTTTATTTCTTCTGAAAGAATTGAATCTTAAACAAATTATTTGGAACTTTTGTAAAAGTCGTCCGACGAGTAGAGGTTAACAAAATGGTGACCAGTCTAAATAACACTAAATAAGGATGATTTTATTTACACTGACAGAAGAATGATGAAATCCCGGAATAATATTTTAACATAAAGCACTCTAAGAATTCGTGCGAGTTGTCAAAGTTCAGGAACTTCACATCGCATCAGCAGATACAGTTCAGATAGAATTTACACGATTCTATTTGGCACGCCCGATGTAAGTATGAGTTCAGGATAAACGCGTCCACTGGCTCCCTATACTGGAGCCTGTTTGGCTGGTTGAGGGAACTTCTGTCAGAAACCACGATGGAAGGATGTCGAGCTAAAAGTCAGATCTCTCTGGGATCGAATTTTCAAGTTAGATCCGATAGCTATACAGATCATTGTCTAAAAGATGGTCGACCGGGATCGAATAAACTTCCTCTCACGTCAGGAATCAGGACAATTACTCTCTCTCCTATCGCGATATAATGCTTCCGTTAGAAGCTGATCGACTAGATGTCGAAAGACGAATTCCTACCACACAGGAATCTCGAGCCTTAACTATCTTTCGATTGTTCGCCCTAGCCCTAGGTACGCATCAACTAAGAACACCTACGGTTCTAAGACAAGTTCTCCGTTGGAGAAACAATTTTATCACGACCGCACTGGCCGGAGTGAGCGACTTCTCACCTTGAGACTAAGAGGCTAACCAACGCTAATTTTTCTCAGCGACCAAATTTTAGATTTGGCACTCCGATCGCTGGAAAATTAAACTGATTTTAAGTGGTGCGCTTTAAAGGTGATATCATCTCTAGGGGCTGTTATTGGTCTATCTTTTCCCGCTGAAGACTCAGAGGTGAGTTCGTACTATTAATTTTACGAGCCTTCTTCATTAATCAGTGGGGTGCGAAGCGAATCAGGCTTTCAATTTTAACGTCACATCGCAAACTTACTGGCGCGACGTAGCTTCGGCTTCATTGTCAACAGTCTTTTTTCAGGCCGCCCTATGTTACTGTACCCTCTACCCGTGGCTAAGAGCGCATGTTTATGTAGCCGGTGGTTCACTAGTGATCGTTAATTTCAGGAAAGGATTATGTTAATTGGGGAGAATCAATTTTGATTCTTCACAATTTTCAAAATTCATTGTTTTTCCTGAAAAATAAGCCATTGATATTTACCTCTAGAATTGTTTTCTTTGTGAAAAGTTAAGTTTTAAAAGATTTAAAAAAATAAACCCACTCATTGCGTTTAAAAGTTTTATTTTAAACGCCGAAAGCATAAATCAAAAATCTGCATTTCATAATTCGTAAAAGAAAAACACCAAATCGTATAATAAGGTATTTGCAGACCTTCAGGTCAATGCCCCGCCTTAGGGAGAACCTTGACATTAATTTGAATATAACTACCAAAAACTATTGCAGTCTGGGTTAGCGAAGTGTTCTCCTGAAGCGTTCTGCCAATGTCGTATTTCTGGTTTTCATTCAAATTCCTTTATAAGAACGATATACATATAAAAATAAATTCTTCATGATGAAATCATACATTTTATACACGTTTCCTCAATTAAGCACTAACTCCTATGAAACTGGCAGAAATGACAATGAATAATTTAGCGCATTCTTGCATGTAATCATATTAAAAATATTGGATATATTATACCCTAGATTAAAAAAAAAACAAATTATCCCACACGAGACTAATTATGGATAATACATAATTAACTCAAACAACAGAAAATTTGCGAGAAAACTAAACGCTAGATAAAAATGTAATCAGAAAAAGTGACACATCCAAAATTAATTAGTATTTATTATGATATATATATATATATATATATATATATATATATATATATATATATATATAAACTATGTGTAAGTGACAGTCTCTTTAGTTAAGCATCCTGACTATTGTCCCGTAATCTGCAAAGCTGTCCACTTAGAAGTGTATTAGCAAATACGTGTCGCAACTGCAACAGACATATTTCCCAGGTATAGAGTGGTTGAACACGCCGTCACTGAAATAGCAGCTTTCGACTGATTGTTCAGATTTTAATATCTGTAAAATGTCCACGACGTATCAGTTGGTATAGCCGAAGATCACAATTCGCCATTTGTACATCTATACGGAAATCCTGTCTACGAATCGAATATCTTTGAAATGTCACTATGCCGCAGTTGAAACTGAATATGCGGAATATGTGTTATAGCATGTAGGAATAGAGAGATATATGGATTTAATGCTCAATATACAGGATAAAGGAAAAAAATGGTTTCTTAAAAATGTACTTAAAATTATGAAGATTTCTACAAATTTCACAATTCGGGGGCCAAAGTAGGAAAATCCTAAATAGCTTATTTAAAAAAAATACCAGAGTTTTTTAGTAGTAACAGGTATATATGTACGAAGAAAAATCGAAACTAGAGTTTCATGATCTCTGGACCGTTATTGGTACAAAAAATCAATAGTATTATTCGATTTCCTTGTATGCTGAGAATAAAGCTGGTTTTTATAAATAATGAACGTAAAATATTCCGTTTTTTATTGTTTGTTCAATGTATTACATCTGTATTCAAAAATATTTGAAAGTATGTGTTTTAGAAATCGTTTGGGCTTAAGGTGGCTTTGCACGTGCTGGTTTTCGGTGCTGAGGGTGCTCGGATCGAATCCCGGCGCCCGCCTTTAAATAAATCCGTGTCTAGGCCGGATATGTGCACGTTAAATCGGTAGACCGGAAAATTCTATGAAGATCCTTGAGGGTGGAAGAGGGTACGATCCCCCCGGATGTCGAACCTGGGGGTGCTGGGTCAAAATTGAGGTGGCAACTAGCTTAGACAGACTTCGACCCTTGTGGTGCTATTTAAAACCGGAGCCCCACACATTAGCCTGTAGACTATATGGACCTGGTCTGGAACTTTAAGACAGGGGGCAAAAGAAACAACAACTACAAACATCGTTTATCCTGTGGGAAGACAAAATTTTGAGTATTGTATGTACATACGTGCGTGTATGTGTAGATGTGTTAAACTCCCCTGTCAGATTGTACGGTGGGCCTGGGGTATGATCTTACATGTTACTTCTAGTATGCGGATAAGCCTCCTGTTGCAGTCTGTTTCACATCAAATGGGATGTCAGGTCAGAAGACCTCAGTTCCTATGTTGGAACCTTTCCGGTCCAATGGAGTGTGTTAAACCGTGGTTCTTGAGTGTGTAAAACTGTGGTTCCCTACTCTGTCCACATAATAAACGAAATTCATTTAACTAGCTCCATTTATAATAGGAAGAAGAAATCACTGCAAGCAATTTCTGATGAGTGCTAATTTAATGTCAGAAACGTAAAAGATGCCACAGAAGAGAGGAGGACATCTATTTCCCTCATAATAGGCCATCAGTGCTTGCTTTGGTGAAACTCGCCGGGAAAGAATGATGGCTAACATATCCAGGATATTTTCTTCCGTTTTTTGCTACATTTCTTTCAATAAATTCCGCTCTTCATCTGCTCCCCTTGGGCATAATTTTATACAGCATTAGTGCTTAAGAGATCGCATCACCGTTACTTCTGGGATGCCTCAGAGGCAGATGGATGAGGCAAAAAATATATTAGAAACGCTGTCTCACACTGTGAAAGAGAGGGGAGAGGAATTCTAGAAAATAATTAATATTTCGTTAAAAATGTGACGTCATTTTAGTGGGTGTCACTCAATTTTTAATTTTTGTTGTATCTAATACGTAAGAATTGTGAAGAAGCATAACTATAACAAATATTTTAAAAAGTTATCTAAAAGTAAAACCTGGTGGTGGGGTTGGATTTTTACCTCATTTCACTTTAGTCTATTTGCCATATTGAATTCGATCTCCTCACCTTTAAACTCTTGAGAGAATATTTCCAATGATTTTTGACTTGGATTTAAAAATTCTTTTATAAATTTTTTAATTAGGCTGCATTTCTCCATTGAGTAGAGCAAATCCAATATAACCAGCATCCATATTGTATTTCACCTACATTTGGAAATATTTCTCTGTCTTTTAGAAGCAATATTATTATTAAAAATTATTTTCCAAAAATTCTCATATTTTCAATTCTATGGAGCTGTATTCAGTCCAAATAACTTTCAAAATTGATAAATTCATAAAATTCGTCGTAAAATTTGTAAATAAACTGAACACTTCAAAGCGTTTCCACTATAATTTATCATTTTCTTACTTTGTATTTCAGACGGTCGATTCTGCGAAATTGAAATTCGTGTCAGCGCTGATATAGAAATTTCATATATTGCTTTTGTGCGACGAAAAGCCACACAGTAGAACAGATGAACTCTGATTTTTTTCTGACATATCGTCTTCAAAAGTAAATGGGAGTTTGAATAATAAATCTAAATAAGAACAGATCTATAACACGTTTATAAATAAGTAAATAAAAAAATGAATAGCTACCTCTGTATACACACATACCACGTGCTCATATATACACTGCTGGCCACTGTAAATTGAACACCCTGAAGGAAACGTGCAAATAACATGAAATTTACAACATGCATTAGCGGAGGTGAGATATGCAAATGATTAGAAATTTAGCGCAGACGCACATCACGCGCGCCTGTGGCGCCACTTCAAAGCGCTATTTAAGGCTTGGAGATTTCGACGATTTCAAGTTCGGCAATTGTGTTTTTCTTGTGGTTTTTTCAAAAAAAACGATCAATTATGCCTCGTCGAAAACAGATATCATCTTTTGATCAAGTATCCGAGTTCGACAGAGGAAGGATAGTGGCTTACCGAGATTGTGGATTATCTTTCAGGGAAATCGGTAGTCGTGTTGGACGAAACCAAACAACTGTAATGCGGATATGTGATCGTTGGATGCAGGGGGGTACGACGGACCGGCGTGTTCGATCGCATCCACCTCAGCGCACCACTTCACGTGATGACAGGCAAATTGTGCGCATGGCAGTGACGGATCGCTCAGTCACATCAGGAACCATATCAAAGCACATGCAGTCTGTAACGCATCATCCAGTGTCTGCGCGTACCATTCGACGCCGTTTACAGCAGAGTTGTCTGTCCGCAAGACGTCCATTGCTTTGTCTACCCTTGACGCAGAACCACAGACGTCTCCGCCGCCAATGTTGCGATGACAGAAGGATGTGGACGGCAGAATTGAATGAAATTGTCTTTACTGACGAGTCACGCTTCTGTCTGCAACACCACGATGGTCGCATTCGAGTCTGGAGACACCGTGAAGAGAGGATGCTGAACAGCTGCGTTATGCACCGCCACACTGGTCCTGCATGGGTATTATGGTATGGGGCGGTATTAGATATGACTCTCGCACACCTCTAGTACGCATTGCCGGTACTTTAAACAGCCAGCGCTACATCTCCGAGGTGTTGGAGCCAGTTGTCCTTCCTTACCTTCAGGGCTTGCCCACAGCCATATTTCAACAGGATAATGCGCGACCACACGTGGCACGCATTGTCCAACTGTTCTTCGTCAATCGCCAGATTGAATTGCTTCCCTGGCCGCCTCGCTCTCCGGATCTTTCGTCGATAGAAAACATGTGGTGCATGGTTGCTCTACGATTGACCCAGATTCCATCCCCAGCTGCCACAGCATATCAACTTTGGCAACGTGTGGGAGCTGCTTGGTCTGCTGTACCCCAAGAACTCATCCAAAGTCTCTTTGAATCAATGCCGATGCGTGTGACAGCGGTGATCTCCAACAATGGCGGCTACTCTGGCTACTGATTTTGGCAGGCACCACACTTCACAGAAGTCTATAAATTTAATCATTTGTAACTTGGTCAACATGTTATCTACAAAATAAATTTTGTTGTGATATGTCTTGTCTTTCTTGGTGTTGCAATTTGGACGGCCAGCAGTATATATATATATATATATATATATATATATATATATATATATATATATATATATATATATATATATATATTATAATTTATCCTTTTGAAGAATATCCGTAACAGGTACAACTCAGCTATATTATTATTAAAATATGCATTTGTTATTCAAAAAAGCTCATATAAAATACTGCAATTCTACTGCACAAAATTTGAAACGCATCTGTTGCCCCGTGCCATAAATAACATCAGTCGGGTTACATGTAATTTGTTCACAGAACTCAGACGTCATTTCATCTATATTCAAAAGCTAATATTGCTAAATACTCTTTGAAAATTCCCTTTTGTTTAATATTCATATTTCAAAGGCCATAAAAAGTCATTAATGATTCTCTTTCTCTCTCTACGCGCACATCGCAAGGATGTATCAGGATATGTCAAGGAAAATTAGTTGAGCAACATGCTCCGTATCATTTAATATTTCAAGTTATAAATTTTTACAGCAAAATGAATTATTCATGAAAAATTGTTTAAGGTGCTGTCTCTTCCACGAGGCAGATTTCAGCAGTGCGCACATAACTTCAACCGTGAAAACTCGTATCGTCTTCGAGCAACTTTTCAGCATTGTGCGTGTGTCAGAAAGTTCGCACACTCAAACAGATGTTAATGGTCCCTAAACTCGGGAGCTCCACTCAAAAATTCAGGAAGACATCTCATTTGCATTCCGTTCCTATAAAAATTTTATAACCGGTACTTACCGAAGAAAATATTTCATTAGCAATTCCGTCTTCTGCTCGCTC
>OU015502.1:61977454-62217454 GCA_907164885.2 Dolomedes plantarius
GTTTTTTGTATGTGTAAAATTATTTTGCCTGTTGATATACTTTAATCATTATTAGTATACATGTATAAGACTTTAGAATGAAGTTTATAGATGTGCTTCTCAGACTAATAAGCGCAGTATTGGGGCTGGGCGCGGGATTGTAAATACAGAGGCTATTCACACATTTTTTAGACGATGTATATTGTATTCACAAAATAAATTACATAAAATTCTTGTGTTTTAAATGTTCTATTTGACATCCCTTATTCTGAAATATATTTCGACACCGCAATTTCCAGGATAATAGTGCCTTTTGAAGTGTCAGAAGAGGTATTCTATCCCATTCCTCCTGAACAGCTTTCCAGAGTCCTGTAAGGGTTTTGGGACGACGTTTGGATAATCCAGATTTTAAAAATCCGAAAGCACAAAAATCCATAGGTGATACATCGGGAGATTTAGTAGGGATATCAGTGAAGGGTATGGCCTTTATACCAGTTTTTTGTTCCATTTCTTTTAGGAAATTTACAGTGGATTTTGATGTGTGACTGCTAGCTTTGTTCTGATGGAGTCTCACAGATTGATGGCACTGTGGGTAAAGCGATGGTATTTCATTCAGAAAAATTGGCGATAAAATATGTTCCTGATAGTATTTGGAGTTAATCTTGACATTTTTTCCACTCTATTTATTTTTAACTTGCCATTATAAGAAAAACCAGCAACAATCATGAATCCCTTAGAAAAACTTTCTTTCGATTCTTTGAACCATGTACTTAAATTTTTTTCTCACTTTTATGATACTAAATGGCTCTTTTTTTTTCTTGCAATCATTTAAATACACCCATGATTCATCTATTGTGACAATTATTTTCTATTTTTCTTTGGATAAGTGTTTCTCATATAGGATTCTGCAACGTGTCCTGCGTTCAGCGATATGATTTGGAAGAAGACGATGCACATTGCGTTTTTTCGGTTTCTTAAGATTTAAATCAACGTTTATCATTTTGTTTACAGTGGACACCGAGCATTTTAATGATTTTGCAACTGTCCTTTGACTAGGAGGATTTTCTTTTAACATTAAACAACGTACCTTTGCAATAGTCGAAGATGTCCGTTTTTTCTTTGGATACTTGTTTGGAATTTTTGGCCCACTTGAGGCTCCAATTTGACGTTTTTTTCCTTTCTTGTTGACGTTATTACCTATCGACGCTTTAGATATCACAAAACCACGACTGTCACATCGTTTTTGGATAACGGAGTATGCATATTTCTCTTCGGAAAGAGCATAAATGTAGCCTTCGAACCACTGCTTTGTTAAAAACGCCATTTAGAATAAAAACAAAACTTTCAAGCCGCAGACGATAATTTTGACTTTTAGAAACATAGTACAATTGCAATTATTTCTTTTGCAGCAAACGATTTTTTATTACCGCTTACGAAAGTCGTCTGAAAAATGTGTGAACAGCCTCTGTACTTTCATGGGAGGCTTTTCAAAAAATTTTATAGAGTCTCAGAGTTTAGGGACTAGTCGTCCTTCGAGTTACTGGTTTCATGTACCGAGTGTCATGGCGGGGACTTGGAAGAGCTTTGCTTTCTCTTAATTGGTTATCAGTACTTTTCGTATACCATCGGTTGGGGCGAAATTTTCGTTGCATTACACCCACAGTTATTGACAATACCCAAATCCTTTGAAAACTTTAAACTATCTATGAAATAGCTAGACATAATTCGTATGATCTATTAATTTTACTACTAAAATTTGCTATATTTCCTCCATAGGAACCAAAAGTTTACCTTTAAATAACCACATCATTAAGCATGTTCAAACTACTTATTTAATTTATAGTTCTTGGCCCAGAAAACAAGTGTTCTCCCATTTTTTTTGTAGTCCTGTTGAAATTATTCAATTAATTCATAGACTATTTTTACATTTCCTTCCTGATTATGTGATCAAGTCAATAAATCTAGTATATATATATATATATATATATATATATATATATATATATATATATATATATATATATATATATATATACGAGTATATTTCATTACTTGAGAGACTTTTTAATATTCCTTAGTTTAGAACCTAAATTACAGAATTCTACAGGAAATAATTAGATATTGAGAATGTACATTCTCTTAACTTAATTACACGAGACTACTTTTCTCTGAAGTTTTGTGTTCCACTTCTTATTAGGTAATTTACAAACCCAGAGGAATTAGAAATCATTCTATAAAGAATCATATAATTTTCGTCCACATTGCACTAGTTTATTCATTCGAAATCACACTTTTCATATTCCATAGCCGCTTATTACATAGCATATAATGCATTCATGTTGCATTACAGCTTCTAAGATCGTTATCTAATTAGTAACATTTCACTTTAATGAAATCAATGAATAGATTTATTCGCGTGCATTTTGAGAATTTATGAGATAAAGATAAATATTTTGGTTAAAAGACTGTTTAGACAGTAATTTTATAATCTAACATGATTTCACTACATAGCAAGAAATTAAGAATTTTTATATGTGTAAAAAAATCCGTTATTGAAGCACATAGATTATTTATTTTTATCTCGTTGCATAAGCACTCAAGAGCTCTAAGTTGGTATTGTTATCTATAAAACAGATATGTTTTTCGGCTTTCTCCAAAAGGTACAATAGAACAATTTATATTGAAATGCCTCCGCAACGTTTTATCAGCTGGAGAAAGAATAAGGAATTTAATCAATAGCACATTTAAAATCTGGAATCGTGTTTATATTTTTCGTATTTTTCTTATTTTTTTAATCTCACAAAAATCAACACTTTCTGTGAGAATTAGAGAAAACACAAAGGATTGTTAAATTAACATCCTTTTTTCAGTAAAGCTTAAGCTCGATCTATTAGTTCATATCGCTGATTTTTAAATATTATGCTAATATATAAAGAAATTTCCAATTCAGTATTTTTTAAATTACAGATTAGCAAAAGTAATTTTTATTTAATCCCTTTATTAGCATTTCAAAATAAGTCGTTTAAATTCTATGCCCGTGTTTTAAAAAAAGAATTCTGATTTTATAAAATTCTTTCTAAAAACCAATATTATATTAACAGATAGACATCTTTATTGGTACACATCGATAAATTAATGAACCATGAAAAAATAACCGAAGAAAATTTTAAATTTATAAAACTGTGTGGTCTTTATATAAATGTCTTCCATGTTATACAAAGCCTGAATCCGCAAATACGTCCTCGTAAACCGGTGAGTAGAAATATACGGAGAAGAAAATTCCCCATGGATTACTATGGGAAATGAAGAGCTGAATAGTCAACTGATGTATAGCTGTAGGTATTTATGTAGTAACAACATTATGCACTGCAAGACTGTGGGAAAATCTTTTATTTAGTGTATGTCCTCAGAAAAGAAAAATCAAGTTTCTCTAGTTAAGCACGATGTCTCTCAAGAAATGTTCGGTCTCCTTTCATGCGAATTTTAACTGTGTTGTATTACGTATTTTAGGTAGTTCTTTATCATTTATATTTTACTTTATGTATACGGTGTAAAATGATGTAAAAATTTTAGGCTTTCATGCTTACATTAGGCATGTTCCAAGAAAGTTTAATATGTAGATCTAAATGTATTCTAGATTCAGTAATCTTAGTAGAACAAATTTTTTTTATTCTTTAAGCTGTTATTATAGAAAAACTAATAAACATATTCTTCAATCAGTTATTATATAAAATCAAACAAATTTCTTTCCATAAGAAACAGATCTACTAGAAACCGCAAGTTTGAATTTTGTGAAAAAATTAGTTTGTTGGTTACAATACCCCAAAATCAGCTGAATGTTAATTAAATGCTCAAGGTATCAATAAACGGAAATTTAAGCTAGTGATCTTCGGTAAAGTTAGTGACAATTGCAGCACGTTTGTCACTACTTCAGTTTCAGACTTTTCTGACTACACTCTTACACACACAAAAAAAGACGCACCCATAAGGAGTTTTCCGAATGGGACGAAAATCGGTAGATGTGATACACATGTACAGAAAACGTGTGTGTCTTCTGTACATGTGTATGTGATGTATATGTACAGAAGGTACATATACATCACATACACTACCGTACAGAAGGTTCTGTACGGTAGATGTGATGTATATAAACAGAAAAACAAATGATTATAATTTGAGAAAAATTGGAGGATTTACTAAAGAGAAAGAGCTTCACTAAGTGACAAAGTCAATAACGCATTGGTCCACCTCTGGCACTTATGCAAGCTGTTATAAGGCTTCGCATTGATGAATATAGGTGGCGGATGCCGTCTTGCGGGATATCGTGCCAAATTCTGTCAAATTGGCGAGTTAGATCGAGAAAATCCCTAGCTGGTTGGAGGGCCCTGCCCATAATGCTCCAAACGTGCGCAATGGGGGGAGACATCCGGTGACCTTGCTGGCCAAGGTACCAATGGGCAAGTACGAAAACAAGCAGAAGAAACTCTAGCCGTGTGCGGGAGGGCATTATCTTGCTGAAATGTAAGTCAAGGAGGGCGTTATATGAAGGGAAACACAACGGCGAGTAGAATATCGTCGGCGTACCACTGTGCTGTAAGGGCGCTGCGGAAGAGATCCATAAGGACCCTCCTATGAAATGAAACAGCACCCCAGACCATCACTCCTGGTTGTCGTCCCAAATGGCGGAAGACAGTCAGGTTGTTATTCCTTCTCTTTCCGGGGCGTCTCCAGGCACGTATTCGCTGGGCATCGGGTCTCAATTCGAAGCGGGACTCATCACTGAAAACAATTCTACTCCAGTCAGTGACATTCCAGGTCGAATGTGCTCGACACCACTGCAAACAGGCTTGTCGATATTCAGAGGCCAATGGTAGTCGACGCAAGGGGCACCTTGAGCTCAGCCCCCTTTCTCTGAGCCGCCTATGAAGGGTCCTTGACGTCACTGAAACACCAGATACACATATGATCGATGATAATGACGAATCTGGGACTGTGATTGCTCGGTTATCACGTTCTGTCGTTTCTCTAGGCCGACCGCTTCCTTCTTGACGCTGTGTTCGGCCCTGGATCACCTATTCCTGCAAACACCGTCTAATAATGGCGTCGCTCCTATCCAAATGTCAAGCTATTCACCGATTAGACCAACCGATTTCTTTGAGTCCAACTACAGGTCCTCTCTCAAAGACTGACATCTGCGCATATTGTTCGCGCATCTGTATGCGAGGCATAGTTACTGTCTATCTGAGTACATGGTAGGAAATTCGCAAAGAATTTATTTCCTGGATTCAAAATTTCTCCTCTTTATTATCCTGCCAGTTGCGCAGTTAAGATGCGCTGCAGCGTCACATGTTCATTCATTGGCCTGCCTAACTTTTGAATTTTGCATATTCCGTCGAAATTCGTATGTATATTAATTTGTATCCAATTTACATTACCCCTTGGAACGTCGTTTTTTTTTTTGTCTAAGAGTGATTATAAAAATGAGTAAGCTTGAGGGAAAGGAATTACTTTATGCAAAATCTCTCTAAATATTTGACCGATGACTGACAAAGTGCAGTCATTTAACCCACCGAAAAGACCCATCGTCTATCAGGAATTGTGCTACAAAATGTACAGCTCAAGAAGATGCAGAAATGCATTAAACCGTTTTCACGCTATATGCATTGTACCTGTTTTATATCCAGGAAATCGGCAATACGTGGGTAATATGTTTCTAAAGCAAGAAGAAAAACACTATTGGATTATTTTTTAATATAAAGCAAATGATATCTAAAAATAAAACCATTAAAAAATATATTTTTTGACAACAGTGTATTTGCATCTCTATTTATCGAGGAATTATTTGTTACTATTCTAGATTACAAATTACATGTGAGGGTTGAAATATTCAGTTATATTATCTCAAAATATGAATTTTTGAAATTAGCTCGAAACCGTCATAACCCATCAATAATGGTTTCTTCAATGGGTAGCGGGAGATATAGTGTCATATTAACATATTTTTGGAATGGAAACTTAATAATACTTGTTTTTTTACCTCAGTCCAGTTGATTTGGGGCGTATAGAAACGTTAATTTATGACCTGTATGAAACCATTACGCATGCCACTGGCGTTTGTGTCTCCATGAATCCTGCCATTCGCATGTAATACTCTCTATACAACCCGAAGGCCAGATGTGTTAATTTAAAACTATTGCATAATCTTTTATAATGGTGTGTGTTACGAGAAACTCCAATCGTTAGCCTTTATGTTTTCTTTTAGATAAAAAAATAACTCCCCTTTTGTGATATCTAAATAAGTAAACTTTCAAAAGGAAGTCTCAAGCCTGTTCATTATCTCGTGAGCAAACTTCTGATGCTTAAAATTTCCACAACACTCTTATAAGAGACAAACAACTCTATGCGAGAGGATTCACTTCATATTTACTGTATTTTAGAGTTAAAATCGAGAGAGAGTAAGTACCGTGATAACAGCTCACTCCGATAAACCTCTAATTTTCAACGTAAAATATCCTCTGCAGGAACATGATAGTCAGAATAAAATGTGCTATTCAAGTTGTTTTCAAAAGAAAGTGGCGAATTGTTTGTGAATAATTTACAGTTATTCAGCATAGGCACAAGAAAATTAGAGAAGAAAGGCTCGAGTACTGCTTAAAAAAATGAGGGCATTTAAAACTCACCATTGCTCTATGAATATTTAAATTAATGCCCTCACGCGGAATATTCTTATGCGGATCTGAGTAGCAAATTGTATGTGAAATGTGCTAGATTGAACTGAATTTCTGTTTCGTTTAACTTTCTAAATTAACTTCTTAATTCGGTTTACAAGTGGAAGGGTACAAATTACAATGAAGTAATTCTGAAAACAATAAACATCGTAATATATTCCCAAGTTCAATTTCTGGAATTACTATAAAAAGTTCTTTAAGACGAAAAGAGTTCAAAATATCGTAAAGAGAGAGGAAATTTGAATATGTTTATGAAGACAAATGTTACTTGCTAAAGTAAACAACTCAAACACTGCTTCTAACACATTAGAAGTGTGACTGTATTGCTTGAGAGAAATAATTTTGGAGAGAACTCTTAATTACATTTACTTGTTTTCAGTTAATAATCTATATATATAAAACAGTTCCGTAACTGACTGACTCACTGACTGACATACAACGCACAGACCAAACCGCTGGACTTAAAGTGCTGAAATTTTGCATAGTGATTCTTCTTATAGTGCAGGTTGCCCTAAGAAAGATTTTTGAAAAATTTCTTCTTAGAATTTTTTTAATTAAATTTTTAAGCTGTTTTAGTAACATTTTTTAATTTTGTATTTAAAATATTCATTTGATGGTTATTAAATTTATATCAAGATCATAAAAATTCCTTTAAAATGAAATGTTTTTCGAATCTTTATCTCCATTTTCTGATTTTTGGTGAATTTTTAAAGATTAATTTTTTAGAATTTAATTTATTGAATGCTGATCATGTGAATTATTTTTCTGGTACTTGAAATAAATTTATCTTCACGGGCATAACAACTAAATAAAATACAATAACTAAATAGACAATCTATAACAACTAAATAGACAAAAAAATATTTTTCTTTTCCTACTAATGTGGCAGACGATTGGACATTATCCAAAAAAATATTAAAATACAGTAAAAGATATGTTCCTCAAACTGTACTATATTTACTGTACTATATTCTTTAGTATGTCCTATTAGACTTAATTTGAATATTTTCTTCTACATTATTTTGTCTATAAAATATCCATTACGATTTTTTTATAAGTATATTTTTTCGTTTTTTTTATATCAATTGCATACATTGATTGATGTATTTATTATAAATATATTTATAGATATTTTTGGGATTAATTGCATACATTGACCGTTGTATTTAATTTGAATGTACTCCGTAGCGAAGTACGGGATTTCAGCTAGTATTGACGTATAAATTTAAAATAAAGATTATCAGCATATGTTCTGAATTTAGTCACTTTTGTTAATTTTCTTTCTACGAGGATATATATATATATATATATATATATATATATATATATATATATATATATATATATATATATATATATATATATATATACTGAGTGACTAAATTATTATGATCACCCTCGCAATACAATGTTGACCCCCTTTTGCGCTTAATACTGCATGAATTCTTCTTGGCATGGATTCCGTGAGATGTTGGTAGGTTGTATGAGGAATTTGAGACCATTTCCGATGAACTGCACTTTCCAATTCCTTAAGATTTCATGGCCCTGGATCTAGCTGTCTGATGCCCCATTCGATCTCATCCCACAAATTCTCAATTGGATTGAGATCTGGTGATTCTGAAGGCCAACGAAGCAAGGTAAATTATCTGTCATGCTCTTCGAACCATCTGAGGACAATGTCAGCTTTATGACAAAGAACATTGCCCTGCTGGAAGTATCCGTCCCCGGCAGGGTACACCATGAACGTAACATGATGTACTTGATCTGCGATAACACATACGAACCACCAAGGGTATATATATATATATACCCTTGGGCGTTCTGCGTTGTTTCACAGGAATCAAAGGACATAAAAAATACCATGAAAACATCCTCCAAACAATAATATTGCCTTCACCAACTTTAAGTGTTGTGGCAATTCTGGTGGGGTTCATGCTTCCGTGCTGTTTTATCCATATTCTCACGCTGATATATGCATGGCGTAATTGAAAACGTGATTCAGTGCACCACATAAACCTTTCTCAGTTGATATTGTCTAATCCTTGAACTCCTCTGCGAACTGGAAACGTCTACTCTTGTTCAAGGCAGACAGTCGTCGGCTTCCATAGCCTATACGGTGTAATGTGCGGCGAACAATTCGTTCAGAGACGCTCGCAGTTGCTCCTTGATTAAGATCCCCCGCAATCTGAAGTACTGTTGCTCTTCAGTTGGGCCGGACTTTTCTGGCAACTCACCTTTCAGATCGAGCATTCAGTAGCCGGTGACGACCACAAACCTGGTGTTCAGACCTGGTTTTCTACTTGGTAATCCACTCTCTCTAAACATTAATAACTGCAGCTCTCGAACACTTCATAAGTGCAGCCGTTTTGCTGATTCTGGTTCCGACGCTTCGAGAGCCTACATTCATCCCGCGTTCAAACTCAGTTAAATCACGTTTTTTGCCCATATCTTCGCAAGCAACGCAGTACAATTGACGGTCTACTTGTCCTGCATTCCCTTTTTATAGATATCTTGCCATCTAGCGGCCACACTGTGACACAATAGCTCATTTGCATAAAACTGTGAGGTGGTCATAATAAAGTGGCCGCTCAGTGTATGTATATATATATATATATATATATATATCTGTGTGTGTGTGTGTGTGTGTGCGTGCGTGCGTGCGTGCAAATATGAGTGTGCATTTGAATAGAAATAAATATTATATATATATATATATATATATATATATATATATATATATATATATATATATATATGTATATATATATATATTTATATGAACGAGTGCATTATAAATGTGTCTACATATATATTTTCAGTTATCATAAATTTCTTCCTTTCCCGAGGTATCGGTGACAGATTTTCTTTCGATAAATATCTCGGCCGCCAAACATAATGCACGCTGTCCACGATAACCAAACATGTTGTCAAGAAGTCAGAATCAAAGAGCCAAGTTCCTTTCTTCCTATTATACGCATATCTTTCTTGTTACGTATTCGGTTGTTTGTCTCATGCATGCGTGTGTCCGAGATTTTGGATTCCGGAAAACCATGACAGGATATGACGTTTGATATGGAATGAAATAACTGGGCAAAGAATTATTCTTTTCAATTTTTCTCCAATGGAATGGCAATATTTCGTTTCTGCATGGACATTTCTGTGTTTTATTTCCGAGTAATGTAACTGAGGTGTAACTAAGAATCCGAAAATGTATGTAGTTTAAGTAAACATAATGGCTCGATTACTTTGTAACCAATAATGTATCCTTTCCATACATAAATTAGGACTTATTAATCAAAATATTATATATATATATATATATATATAAATGTACCGTATTTTTCGGACCATAAGAAGCACTTCAAATTTATGTCAGGATTTTTAGAGAAGAAAATTTAGTATTTTGTTAGGTATATAAAGATTTTTCAATTTCTTACTTTATATAGAAATAAATATACTTAATAAATATAACAAAAAATAATACAATTAATATATATAATATATATATATATATATATATATATATATATATATATATAATTTTTATTTTTTAACGTTACCTTCAGACCATAAGACGCACTTTAACTGAAGAGAGAGAGTTCATATATAGATCTCAAAAAACGTATAAACTGTCTGCCTTCCAGACAGTTATATGTATGTACTAGCTGAATACCCGTACTCCGCTACGGAATACATTCAATTTTTTTCCCCAATACGGAGGCACTTGTCGTCAAACATTCGCCTATACTACGCCGCAATTTTACTGTCCACTTTATTGTGGGGGCACCATATAGGAGGACAGCAATACCCCCAATGAAGGGATGACAAGAACGGAGGCATTTTTCGTGGCACGACTCCAGAATTCGATCCGAGCACCCTCAGGACCGAAAACCAGGGCGCTGTTCCACTGGGCTGCCACAAGCCCACATTCAAATTAAATACAACGATCAATGTATGCAATTGATGTAAAAAAAATTGATAAAAAAATCGTAACTGATATTTTTATAGACAAAATAATGTAGAAGAAAATATTAAATTTAAATCTAATAGAACATACTAAAGAATATAGTGCATTTAATATAGTACAGTTTTAGGAACATATCTTTTACTGTATTTCAATATCTTTTTGGATAATGTCCAATCGTCTGCCGCATTAGAAAGGAAAAAGAAAGTTGTATATTTCGTTGTTATGCACGCGACGATAAATTAATTTAAAGTATCAGAAAAAGAAATCACGTGATCAGCATTTAATACATTCAAGTCTAAAAATTAATGTTTAAAAATTCATCAAAAATCAGAAAATGGAGGTAAAGATTCGAAAAATATTTCATTTTAAAAGAAATTTTAGGATGTTTCTCGTGATATAAATTTTATAACACTCAGATTATTATTTTAAATTCAAACTTGAAAAAAATTACAAAAACAGTATAAAAATTTAATTTAAAACATCTAAGAAAAATTCTTTAAAAATCTTTCTTAGTGCACCCTTATACTATAAAAAGAATCACCACGGAAAATTTCAGCCCTTTAGGTCCAGCGGTTTAGTTTGTGCGCTGTCTGTCAGTCAGTCAGTCACGGATGTGTTATATATATATATATAGATAAATATATGTATATAAATGTATATAAATAGGCTAACTGTATTTAGAATAAATTATATATATATAAAATCTAAACTAAACTCACAGCGCAACAGTCCAATGGGGACCAGAGCCGGCTGTACCCATCTCCGCTTTCTTGACCGTGGGCTTGGGGGGCCATGCAGCATATGTCTCAGTCAGGTGGTCAAAATGACGTGGGACCCTCAGAGTTTACTTCCCAAGCACACTTGGTACTCATTTTATTGCCCACGGAAGGGATGAAAGGCTGAGTCGACCTTGCCCTGTCACAGGGTTGAACCCTGGACCTGTGGGATGGCAGTTTGACGCTTTTAACCACTACGCCACAGGGCTTGTGTGTGTGTATAATTATATATATATATATATATATATATATATATATATATATATATATATATATATATATATATATATATATATATATATATATATATATGTGTGTGTGTGTGTGTGTGGATACTTTAGTCTCTTTATAAAACTGTTTATACACAGGTAACAATTTGACAATAACTCAAAATATCTATCGGTAAAACTGATAAAATTTTCACCATACATATTTTGGGGAGGTGGTAACATAACGTTAACATCAAGTTTTGATTCAACGGTCTTTAGAGTAAGTCTTTTAGTAGAACGTGAAGGTGACCGTTTTACCAGGTGGGATTTTTTTGTCTGTAGAGTTGTAATTCTTGCATTACATAACATTACATAACATTGATAACTAATAATTTTAGAGCTATTGAGTTGTCATAATCATTTAGATGACTCACTGATTTGGAAAGCCATCGGCTGGCCAGTCTCAAGCAGAAGTGACTCGAAAGCCAAATAGGTGCCAAAAGTAGTATCTAGTTTACGGAATCAATTGTAAACAAGTGGTACCATCCTCAGGATGCCCACCAAGTCGGTCCAAGAGCCGCGACACCTGCAAAGGACCGTTCCATGGCATCATACGGCATTGGCATCAAACGGCATTGGCAGATGACGCCTATAGAGACCTTGAGAGACTATTTCCGAACCTTGCCACTGAGTTTGAAACAAACATTTCTAGGTAAACTACCCACAGACACCTAGCAGAAAAAAGCCTTTACATCCGTCGACCAGTGATTTGTCCCCTTCTGGTCATTTAACATGTGAACGTCCGTTTGCCGTAAAGTCGAACAACTCATTCTTGGATACAACTACTTTGGGGATTGTTCTTTTCACTGATGAGCCCAGATTCATTTCACAATGTGACATTCAACGACTCTTCATCTGGAGACAGCCTGAGATCCGCTATCTAAGGGAATTCGAACCCTTTGGTGGTGGGCGAAACCTTGTCTGGGACTGTATCTTGTTAGGCAGTCGTGTTTCGTTGCATGTCTTTATCTCGGACAGTGACATCGCACAGCGTTATAGAGATGAGGTCCTTGAAGCCTGTGGGAGGATGTTCCTGAATGTCGCTGGTCCAGACTTATTTTTTATGGGGGACAATTAGAGGCCTCACGGAGCTAATCTTGTCGATGATATTCTGGACGAAGAAGATATTCGCTGATTATACTGGCCAGAGATCTTTCCGGACCTAAATCCTATAAAGCATGTTTAGGAGAGTCTGGGAAGTGCCCTTGCATAGCGTCACCCGGCTCACATAATCCCACACTTTAAATGCCACACTTTTAGGTGAATGGGATTTGTTGTCACAAACATTTGTACACAAACCCATTAACAATATAAGTAATATCGCAGCCGTCCACACCCGAAGGTTATACGGCCCTTCAATAATAAAGCTAATCATGCCGACGGCAATCCAACCCAACCGGGTCCCGAAGTTTTTCTTTTTGCAATTTGTTTACCTGTCTTTTTTTTAAATCTGAGGGGCTATCCACCTTCCCCTTGTAGGGGGAAGTGTATATTCATAAGTTCCTGCATAATATTCTTGATGTACCTTCTACAATAATAATCCTTAAATAATTTACTAGGGGCCCAATCTTGAAAGCCCAAAGGTAGGTTTTATCGTGCTTCAGCCCATTTGCTACAATTGTATATACAGTACTTTATAGTTTGTATATTGCCACACTCACAAAGATCTGTTTTATTAAAAAATGTGTTTTGATAAACTCCTATACAGCCATGTTCAGTTATTGCTTGATTAACAAGAAAATCTGCCGACAGTCTTTTCGTAGAAACTCTAGGGAATACCTCAAATACTTTCCTTCCTACACTGCTTCTCTCCCAATTTTCTTGCCATATATTTATGTAATAAAAAATAACAATATAACGCCTAGTTGTGCCGTTTGTATAGATTTGCAAGGTGACCACACTCCTATTAGACTGTCCATTCCGGAGATATGATGCATCATTGGTGACGGTTTTTGGTCTTATTCGTATAATATTAATAATTTGCCTCTTATTCATATCGTTATGTTGCTATATGCTTTCTCATCATATAAGCCATCTATATATCAAATTTCGTTGTTATAAAACAAATATATTTCCAGATCGCACATATTTTTTTGTATATGACCTTAATTTTGGACACTAGGGTGTATTATATTTTTATTGCCACAAGTTAGGTTTTTCATACTATTACCACTTTATACTGCAAGAATACAATTTATTCAAATCATGAAGTCAAGTGTAAAAAAATTTATTCCAGTGCGTGTCTTCTATACAAATTAGAGTTACAACATTTTCTGAAAAATTTAAAATTCTATTTGAAAATTTTAAACAATTCTTTCACGAGGATCAGTCAGTTTTGTGTCTAAAAATAAATCCTATTTAGAACATAAAGTATTTTACGTCAACATATTTCATGACACTGAAAAGCATAAAAAAATTGACGATAAAAGAGGAAAAAAAATCGTAAACTGTCGCGTATAATTGCAACATCGGGATTATTCTCTTTGTAGAAAATACGCATGATTTAGACGAGAGAGCAAGGAACACCTTTATGAATAATTTATAATTTTATCGAAATTCGGCATACAATTATTACAAGATGTGCTGACGAATACTTTATTGTTTATGTACGAGGTAATGTGCTTTAAAATTCATTTCTCTGCAAGTAAAGACAAAAACTACGCTTTCGTTTCTTTGAATAGAAAGCTTCTAAGCTACTATTTTATGCAAAATATTCTTGCGTAGATATTTATGGCTCTAATAAAACCTCTGTAATAACGTTTGTTTGAGTTTGAAGCAACACGGATCCTTCTGAATATAAATTATTCTAAACTGGGCGCTTTCAATATAACAGATAAAATTTTTTTCAAGCGAAATCGCTTTAATAGGCTTCCAAAACGTATTTTAAATCAGGGAGTAAAATATGAATAAATTTTCTTTAAAGGTACAGTGAAAAAATTTCCATAAAGAATTATAATACTTAAGATCTTAATTCTGGGTAATAGCCATATTGGATTCGACCTCCTTAATGTTAACTTATTGACATAAATTTTCCACTGATTGTCGACTTGAACTTATAGGTTTTTTAAAAATTGTACTCTATAATAGAGAAAGATGGCAGCTTGACGCTTTTAACCACTACTATATCTATCTATCTATCTATCTCTCTCTCTCTATATATATATATATATATATATATATATATATGGGGTTCTTGGTTTTTTGACTCTGACTTCTTGACATGTTAGATTATCGTTGACAGTGTACATTATATTTGGGGGCTATTTAGATATTTATTGGAAGAAAATCTGTCCTCTATAGGTGGTTATCAAAATAATGGAAACATAAATCAATATTAGTGGTGATTACGAAAGTGCTTCGTATTCCTTAAAAAACAAGTCTAGGGACCAGTACTTTTTATAGAATATAGTGTATACATTTTTCTACTCTAAGGTAGTAGTAATGAAACTATGGTCATCAGGATCTTTGGGGGATAGCGTAAGATGTCAAACCATGTAGACCGTGCAGATAGGGTAAATAGCTGAAGCGTTCTGATTAGACTATCTGTTACAACATCTCCCATGGTTTTGGGTGTTTGCCGAGCTATGATATCATATGTCATGATGATATACAAAGTGCACGGAAAGAAATCTTCTGTGAATCAGAATAGTGGACGAAAGGGAAAGCTAAGTGAAAGAAGATTAACGGGTGTTGAAGTGGATTGTGACATCAAAAAAGAAGACAACTGAAGTTAAAGAGACTGCAGAGCTTCATCTGAATCTACAGGCTCCAGTATTAGTCAATACAGGTAAGAGAAAACATCACAAACAAAACATTTACGGCACAGTAGTAATTCCCAAGCCACTTGTAACAGATGCGAATACCAAACGTCCTCTACTGTAGTGCCACGAGCACAAATCCTGGTCGAGTGATACGTCGAAATATGACATTTGGTTAGGCGAACCATTGTTCTCTTTTTTTCCCCGCAATAGGACGTGGGTATGTCTGAAGAACACCTACACAAGCGTATGATCATGCTTCACTCGTGCCATCTGTCAAACATAGAGGGACATTTCTCAGGGTTTCGGCGGCCATCTCATGGTTTTTAAGAGGGAGCTATTGTAACCCTGAAAGGGAGATTGAATGGAAAGGACTATGTCGAACTTTTAGCTGACCAGATTTATCCTTTTGTGCAAAATTGTTTCCTGCAGGAGATGGCGTTCTCCATGATGATAATGCTCCGATACATACAGCTAGACGTGTCAGGTCGTGGTTTGAGGAATATCAATTCCAATTCAAACATCTTATCTGGCCCTCACAATCCCTAAACCTAAATATCATCGAACTGCTGTGGTCTGTTTTAGAGAATAGAGTCAGGAATCGATATCAACCAACAACATCTCTATAGAAAAATTGACGATTTATACATAAAGAATGGTATAATATTCCCTTAACAACTATTCTTGACTTGCATATTTCAATTTTTTGTGATTTCAGGTGTTATTAAATGGCATATATGGTCCTATGCCATATTAATAAAGAGTTTTCTGTTATTCCTAAATGTTTCCATTATTTTGATAACCACATGTATATATATATATTTATATATATATATATATATATATATATATATATATATATATGTGTGTGTGTGTGTGTGTGTGTGTGTGTGTCTGTGTGTGTATGAGTGTGTGTATAGTAAAACCTCTTTTATCCGGCCCTCGTTGAGTTGGATCTCCGAATAATCCTGATCATATTTGTAGACATTAAATTTATTTAACTAGCCGCTGCGCGACCAGCATGGCCGCTTTTAGTTTTATATTTTCCTTTGCAAAACAACTCAACTGAAAGTAACATATGAAAGGAATGTTACCATTACCTGCCATCATAAAAGTATGTTGTTAAGGGGTAGTGGGAGCTCAGCCAAAAAAATTTTAATCGTTGCAAAATTCACTATAAGGATGATTCTATAACATAGTGATTAAAAAATGAGAAATTCCATTACTTCAAAACGGAGTAAAATATAAGACGGATAAACCCAACACCAATAATTTTAAAAATTACTTCCCTCTACGTATGTACAATTTTTCAAAATTAAGATATTTAGACTTTATCATAACCAACTCATGGCACATCAGTCCGAATTGCTTTTCAGCACTGTGGACGAAGGCCTGCGGTGCCCATTTCCGCTTTCATGACCGTGGGCTTCGGGTGCCATACAGCATGTCTCGGTCAGGTGGTCAACCCGACACGGGACCCCCACAGTTAATTCCCAAGCATGCTTGGTCCTCATTTTATCGACCCACTCAAGGGATTAAAGGTATGAGTCCACCTTACCGAGTCGCAGGGTCGAACCCTGGACCTGGGTGGTGTCAGCTTGATGCTTTTAACCACTCAGCGTACGTCCGAATTGCTTTTCAGCACTGTGGACGAAGGCCTGCGGTGCCCATTTCCGCTTTCATGACCGTGGGCTTCGGGTGCCATACAGCATGTCTCGGTCAGGTGGTCAACCCGACACGGGACCCCCACAGTTAATTCCCAAGCATGCTTGGTCCTCATTTTATCGACCCACTCAAGGGATGAAAGGCATGAGTCGACCTTACCCAGTCGCAGGGTCGAACCCTGGACCTGTGTGGTGTCAGCTTGATGCTTTTAACCACTCATGGCACATCAGTCCGAACTGCTTTTCAGCACTGTGGACGAAGGCCTGCGGTGCACATTTCCGCTTTCATGACCGTGGGCTTGGGGTGTCATACAGCATGTCTCGGTCAGGTGGTCAACCCGACACGGGACCCCCACAGTTAATTCCCAAGCATGCTTGGTCCTCATTTAACGACCCACTCAAGGGATGAAAGACATGAGTCGACCTTACTCAGTCGCAGGGTCAAACCCTGGACCTGTGGGATGGCAGCTTTACGCTTTTCACCACTGTGCCACTGGACGTGACACTTTATCATATCAAACAATAAATTGTTGGAAAAATATCTTGACTTATAAAATGGAGTAAAATTCATCAAGTACTAAAATATAGTGTGGATTACATCACAGCCTGTATGTACTATTGCTCACAATTCAGATTCTACACTTAAATATATGAAATAATAAATTGTTGGAAAAAATTTCTTGACGTATAAAATGGAATAAAAATTTAGCAAGTACTAAAATATAGTGTGAATTCCATCAATCTCTGTATGTACTGTTGCTCACAATTCAGAATATGAAATAATAAATTGTTGGAAAAATTTCTTGACGTATAAAATGGAATAAAAATTTAGCAAGTACTAAAATATAGTGTGGATTCCATCACTCTCTGTATGTACTATTGCTCACAATTCAGAATATGAAATAATAAATTGTTGGAAAAATTTCTTGACGTATAAAATGGAATAAAAATTTAGCAAGTACTAAAATATAGTGTGGATTACATCACTCTCTGTATGTACTATTGCTCACAATTCAGATTCTACACTTAAATATATGAAATAATAAATTGTTGGAAAAAATTTCTTGACGTATAAAATGGAATAAAAATTTAGCAAGTACTAAAATATAGTGTGGATTCCATCACTCTCTGTATGTACTATTGCTCACAATTCAGAATATGAAATAATAAATTGTTGGAAAAATTTCTTGACGTATAAAATGGAATAAAAATTTAGCAAGTACTAAAATATAGTGTGGATAACATCACTCTCTGTATGTACTATTGCTCACAATTCAGATTCTACACTTAAATATATGAAATAATAAATTGTTGGAAAAAATTTCTTGACGTATAAAATGGAATAAAAATTTAGCAAGTACTAAAGTATAGTGAGGATTCCATCAGTCTCTGTATGTACTATTGCTCACAATTCAGAATATGAAATAATAAATTGTTGGAAAAATTTCTTGACGTATAAAATGGAATAAAAATTTAGCAAGTACTAAAATATAGTGTGGATTACATCACTCTCTGTATGTACTATTGCTCACAATTCAGATTCTACACTTAAATATATGAAATAATAAATTGTTGGAAAAAATTTCTTGACGTATAAAATGGAATAAAAATTTAGCAAGTACTAAAATATAGTGTGGATTCCATCACTCTCTGTATGTACTATTGCTCACAATTCAGAATATGAAATAATAAATTGTTGGAAAAATTTCTTGACGTATAAAATGGAATAAAAATTTAGCAAGTACTAAAATATAGTGTGGATTACATCACTCTCTGTATGTACTATTGCTCACAATTCAGATTCTACACTTAAATATATGAAATAATAAATTGTTGGAAAAAATTTCTTGACGTATAAAATGGAATAAAAATTTAGCAAGTACTAAAGTATAGTGTGGATTCCATCAGTCTCTGTATGTACTATTGCTCACAATTCAGAATATGAAATAATAAATTGTTGGAAAAATTTCTTGACGTATAAAATGGAATAAAAATTTAGCAAGTACTAAAATATAGTGTGGATTCCATCACTCTCTGTATGTACTATTGCTCACAATTCAGAATATGAAATAATAAATTGTTGGAAAAATTTCTTGACGTATAAAATGGAATAAAAATTTAGCAAGTACTAAAATATAGTGTGGATTACATCACTCTCTGTATGTACTATTGCTCACAATTCAGAATATGAAATAATAAATTGTTGGAAAAATTTCTTGACGTATAAAATGGAATAAAAATTTAGCAAGTACTAAAATATAGTGTGGATTACATCACTCTCTGTATGTACTATTGCTCACAATTCAGAATATGTTTAATACTATGTAATTTCGTTACAAAACATAGTTTTTTTATCATAATAATCGGTAATTCTGCTTAGTTAAGGATTTTGCTTTACTTATTACCCATATTAACCGGATTATCCCGATTTTCGATTGTCCGGATTGTGTATGTTCCCAGTTAGTCGAGATAGACGAGGTTTCACTATATATATATATATATATATATATATATATATATATATATATATATATATATATATATATTCTTTTTCAACGCTATCTTATTCGTTGTACAAATTTCTTTCAAGAAAAGAAATGATGCGCGTTTGAAACACAATATATCACAATTTTCCCCTCGAATATTTTAAATTTTAAAACATCATTTCAGTTTATTTTAAAGAATGAAAAAGATACCTAAGTGAAAAATTCCTTTCTTTATGACGGGTCGCAATTTTCTAATAAAATCTGTAAATCCAAGTCGACAGTAATCGGAAACAATTTTTTCCATATGATAACATACAATTACCAATAGTGCAAATAGGGCGAAATCAATAGGGTTACTACCCAGTAGTCTTAACGTATCCCAATACCTACGGGAGTTATTTTTGAAAAAAAAAATATTTTGTCTTTTTACCTATTTTTTATTATGAGATGTAAGTTATAACTTTAAAGAAAAATGTATAAAAAATTAGTTGTTACATTAAAATATTTTTAAATGGAAGAATTGTAAAAAGAAACTGGGTGCGAATTTGACATTTCTGTAAAATATGATAACTGTAAAATGAACAGATGTATTATCATTGAAGGGGGTCTAGGACACAAAATTGTTCGAAATTTCGAAAAACATTTACTGCATTAAAAATTGTTGTGTTCTTTTGAGCTTAAAATGACGTTTAATTCATATTTCTATCTTAATTAGATCAGGAGAAATTATTATTTTTTTGCAACATTCTAATAGTAGCCAATCGTTGTTTAAACCTGTAAGTGCGTTTTTTTTGCATGAAGGGTTTTTTCCCATTAATCGTATTTAAATTGTTATAAGTCAAGAACTGTTAAAGATAAATGGTTGAAACTTGTAACATGTCTTTTTTAACTATTTTACTTTAATTTTGATTCAGCAAATTTGAAACAAATACACTGCTGACCACTGTAAATGCAACACCCTGAAGGAAACAAGCAAATAACATGAAATTTACAACATGCATTAGCGGAGGTGAGATATGCAAATGATTAGAATTTCAGCGCAGAGGGACATCACGCGCGCCTGTGGCGCCACTTCAAAGCGCTAGTTAAGGCTTGGAGATTTCGACGATTTCAAGTTCGGCAATTGTGTTTTTCTTTTGGTTTTTTCAGAAAAACGATCAATAATGCCTCGTCGAAAACAGCGATCATCTTTTGATCAAGTATCCGAGTTCAACATAGGAAGGATAGTGGCCTACCGAGATTGTGGATTATCTTTCAGTGAAATCGGTAGTCGTGTTGGACGAAACCAAACAACTGGAATGCGGATTTGTGATCGTTGGATGCAGGAGGGTACGACGGACCGGCGTGTTACGTCTCATCCACCTCAGCGCACCACTTCACGTGATGACAGGCAAATTGTGCGCATGGCAGTGACGGATCGCTCAGTCACATCACGAACCATAGCACAGCACATGCAGTCAGTAACGCATCATCCAGTGTCTGCGCGTACAATTCGACGCCGTTTACAGCAGAGTGATCTGTCCGCAAGACGTCCATTGCTTAGTCTACCCTTGACGCAGAACCACAGACGTCTCCGCCGCCAATGGTGCGATGACAGAAGGATGTGGACGGCAGAATGGAATGAAATTGTCTTTACTGATGAGTCACGCTTCTGTCTGCAACACCACGATGGTCGCATTCGAGTCTGGAGACACCGTGAAGAGAGGATGCTGAACAGCTGCGTTATGCACCGCCACACAGGTCCTGCACCGGTATTATGGTATGGGGCGATATTGGATATCACTCTCGCATACCTCTAGTACGCATTGCCGGTACTTTAAACAGCCAGCGCTACATCTCCGAGGTGTTGGAGCCAGTTGTCCTTCCTTACCTTCAGGGCTTGCCCACAGCCATATTTCAACAGGATAATGCTCGACTACATGTGGCACGCATTGTCCAACGGTTCTTCGTCAATCGCCAGATTGAATTGCTTCCCTGGCCGCCTCGCTCTCCGGATCTTTCGCCGATAGAAAACATGTGGTCCATGGTTGCTCTACGATTGCCCCAGATTCCATCCCCAGCTGCCACAGCAGATCAACTTTGGTAACGTGTGGAAGCTGCTTGGTCTGCTGTACCCCAAGAATTCATCCAAAGTCTCTTTGAATCAATGCCGAGGCGTGTGGCAGCGGTGATCTCCAACAATGGCGGCTACTCTGGCTACTGATTTTGGCAGGAACCACACTTCAGAAGTCTATAAATTTAATCATTTGATAATTGGTCAACATGTTATCTACAAAATAAATTTTGTTGTGATATCTCTTGTCTTTCTTGATGTTGCAATTTGGGTGGCCAGCAGTGTATTTACTTTTGAAAATATGATTTTTTAAAAATAAGTTACATAATTTTTTTCGTAATTTATCATCTAATTATTTTTAATTTTTTTAAAAATTAATATTTTAAAAAATGATAAATTAAAATTAAAACTTATATATTTCTTAAACTTACTAGGGGCTCCGCCCCTAGGCTCGCTACGCTCGCTCCTCTGGTGAATCAAGTGAATGAATGACTCAATCGCTGTTTACAGCGATTGAGTCATTCGTTTACAGTTGAAGTTCCCCCCCTCCCCTCCCGGCGAAATGGATGAAGTCCGGCGAAAAATCGGATCTTCTTTCATGCCCTTCTGCAAAGGAAGCGAATGAGAAGATTTTTTTGAAGTATTTCTTTAAAATTCAATTAAAAATCGAAATTTTAAGATAGAGACTTGAAATGAAGTTTATATGACTGAGAAAGCTTTCATCTTCCCGTTGATATAAATATTTTCTTTGTAACATAATAAGTCTGAGAGCATCGAATTTATATATCTCGAAACGCATAAATTTTTCCAAAAAGTGGGTTTTCAATTTTAATAAAAATATCAGTCTGTTTTAAATTATTTTTAAACAAATGAAGTCTTGTTTGAAGGAGAAATGTCTGTAGTCTTAGATTGTAAAAAAAAAAAATTCTACGATCCTTTTTTGGCGAGTTATCGTAATCTGAACATGAAAAAGTCAATATTTTCTCACAAAACATAAAATAAAAAAAAAATTAAAGTCCGACAAATATGAGACATGACTTACTTTCTTCCCCACATTGTTTTGCATCGATTGGTATCGGTCTCGACCCCATACCCCCAGCGGTTTCGGAGGAGATAGCGTGACAAGCTTTTGACAGCGGCGGCGGCGGCTGCGGCAGCGGCAGTTACTTTCTTTTAGAATAGAGAGATATATAAATTAAAACTTATATATACAGTGGACACCGAGCATTTTAATGATTTTGCAACTGTCCTTTGACTAAGGGGATTTTCTTTTAACATTAAACAACGTACCTTTGCAATAGTCCAAGATGTCCATTTTTTCCTTGGATACTTGTTTGGAATTTTTGTCCCCCTTGAGACTCCAATTTGACGTTTATTCCTTTCTTGTTGACGATATTACCTATCGACGCTTTAGATATCACAAAACCATGACTCTCACATTGTTTTTGGATAACGGAGTATGCATATTTCTCTTCGGAAAGAGCATAAATGTAGTCTTCGAACCACTGCTTTCTTAAAAACGCCATTTTGAATAAAAACAAGACTTTCAAGCCGCAGATGATAATTTTGACTTTTAAAAACATAGTACAATTGCAATTATTTCTTTTGCAGGAAACGTTTTTTTATTACCGCTTACCAAAATCGTCTAAAAAATGTGAGAACAGCCTCTGTATAAGTTGAAAATTTATTTTTTGATCGAAAATGCCCTTTGAAAGGTAAATGGATACCTTAAGGAATTTGGAATTTCATAAATGCAATTTTTCGTTATCAGTGTCTTGGTTATCCAATAAAGAGAACACTCGTAAGATACAATAATTTTCAGGGATTTATATACGAATACGTCATTTCTTGATTATACTACTTATCACCACAAAGCGACGACATACAGTCTAAAAATAAATACAAGCATAGATACCTTATTACATAATGAAATAACGTACTTATAAAAAACGTATTCACTCAAACAAAAGTGGATAGAATCCGTGCATCACTAAGCTAACAGTACTTACCGTATATAATACCATTACCTGCTTATGACCAGATGCACTCGGAGAGGAAATTTATATTGCCTTGTGGAAGAGTCTAGGGGAGTGTGCTATGATCATCTGTGATGACATGTTGTATTCTTGTCAGGATTACTACATAAGTGGGTGCACAATGGAGCAAGATTTTTCAGCTGTTTTTCGACAAATGAATACGTTTTTCCTTATCGGTGTGTGTCTAGTTAATAGACATGCAATTTCCGATTAGTTCATATCAGGAAAATATGTTTCTACTCCAGGTAACTATGTTGAACTAACAACTATGATAGGATCATTAAGAAATTCTGCATGATTTATTCAAATTAACAACATGCATATTGCACTAAATATCCATTCTGCAAATTTATTATTTTGGAATTAAAATAGAAACATTCAAAATAGTTAATAATCTATCTTTATATTAAGCATGAAAAGTAACGTCATATTCGGAGTTCCAGTGATCACGTTCTACTTATCATGTAAATTTCGGCGGATATTTTAGAGACTGAGAACAGCCTGAAGCGTAATTTTTCCCGTCTGAAGAATTTCATTGCTACCTGATCTGTTACCGAACGTTGTATATCTTATCTTTTTGCTGAAATAACCTACAAAAAAAAAACGAATGGTTCATTCATACTTCAATATTTCGTGTTGACAGGTTGAGAGAATGTTCACATGACCTGTGACTGATTTCACATATATGGCCATTGAGCTCTGTGATTGGTAAAAACTGTCATACACTGCTGGCCACCCAAATTGCAACACCAAGAAAGACAAGAGATATCACAACAAAATTTATTTTGTAGATAACATGTTGACCAAGTATCAAATGATTAAATTTATAGACTTCTGAGAAGTGTGGTTCCTGCCAAAATCAGTTGCCAGAGTAGCCACCATTGTTGGAGATCACCGCTGCCACACGCCTCGGCATTGATTCAAAGAGACTTTGGATGAGTTCTTGGGGTACAGCAGACCAAGCAGCTTCCACACGTTGCCAAAGTTGATCTGCTGTGGCAGCTGGGGATGGAATCTGGGTCAATCGTAGAGCAACCATGGACCACATGTTTTCTATCGGCGAAAGATCCGGAGAGCGAGGCGGCCAGGGAAGCAATTCAATCTGGCGATTGACAAAGAAACGTTGGACAATGCGTGCCACGTGTGGTCGCGCATTATCCTGTTGAAATATGGCTGTGGGCAAGCCCTGAATGTAAGGAAGGACAACTGGCTCTAACACCTCGGAGATGTAGCGCTGGCTGTTTAAAGTACCGGCAATGCGTACTAGAGGTGTGCGAGAGTGATATCCAATACCGCCCCATACCATAATACCCGGTGCAGGACCAGTGTGGCGGTGCATAACGCAGCTGTTCAGCATCCTCTCGTCACGGTGTCTCCAGACTCGAATGCGACCATCGTGGTGTTGCAGACAGAAGCGTGACTCGTCAGTAAAGACAATTTCATTCCATTCTGCCGTCCACATCCTTCTGTCATCGCACCATTGGCGGCGGGTTTCTGCGTCAAGGGTAGACAAAGCAATGGACGTTTTGCGGACAGACCACTCTGCTGTAAACGGCATCGAATGGTACGCGCAGACACTGGATGATGCGTCACAGACTGCATGTCCTGTGTTATGGTTCGTGATGTGACTGAGCGATCCGTCACTGCCATGGGCACAATTTGCCTGTCATCACGTGAAGTGGTGCGCTGAGGTGGATGCGATCGAACACGCCGGTCCGTCGTACCCTCCTGCATCCAACGATCACATATCCGCATTACAGTTGTTTGGTTTCGTCCAATACGACTACCGATTTCCCTGAAAGATAATCCACAATCTCGGTAGGCTACTATCCTTCCTCTGTCGAACTCGGATACTTGATCAAAAGATTATCGCTGTTTTCGACGAGGCATAATTGATCGGTTTTTTGAAAAAACCACAAGAAAAACACAATTGCCGAACTTGAAATCGTCGAAATCTCCAAGCCTTAAATAGCGCTTTGAAGTGGCGCCACAGGCGTGCGTGATGTGCGTCGGCGCTGAAATTCTAATCATTTGCATATCTCATCTCCGCTAATGTATGTTGTAAATTTCATGTTATTTGCATGTTTCCTTCAAGATGTTGCATTTACAGTGGCCAGCAGTGTATTTCCGTTCCGGAAGCAGTGTGAACACATCGTTATTGTTAAATAATATATTTTTAAATACAATACGCTAATAATAATACGTTAATAATAATACGTTAATAATAATTCGTTAATCATAATACGTTAATAATACGTTAATAATAGAATACGTTAATATTATAATACGTTTTAAATACAATACGTCCTTCGTACTAAAGTTTTTAGAGGCAGCGTTTTTAACTTTTATATTAAATTAATTCACTTTGATATTAATTCTCTTTTGATATTATTTAATAAATTTCATTGGAGAATATTTCTTTGAGTTGATGGTTTTTATTTTCCTCCTTCCTTTTTGTTTCTATGGATTTCTTAGAAATTTTCATTCCAAATTAGAACTGAGCTGTCATCTCTTCCTCCTTATGATGCATATCGTTTATTTTATTGGTCAATACGCATGTCTAGTGCGTACCCCAGCACCTGAGATGAGAACTAACGCATTCCAAGGGATATTTCACATAAAGTTATTTTTCTTCCCTTACTGACGATTTTTTTGGAAAGAACTTTCTGCGTAAATGACACGAGTGTAAAAATTTACGTGTGTAAGAACAAATTGTTAATTTCTTTTATGAGGTAATTAGGGGTTTGTCATCGTAGATTTGTCAATCCACTTCAATTCCTTCTTTATGCATTTATTCTCCCTATATATCATTCAAATTTAGAGTTCTGCTTATTGAATGCATTTCCTTTCATTTATATGGTATTCTCATTATTAAACTAATACTGGTCGGGATTTCAAACATGTATGTTTATGTGCCTGGCAAAAAACAATTAAAAATTCTATAAACATCCTAAATTAATTTGTTCTTTGTGTTTTATATCATATTTTAGTGTTTAGGTAATGTGTATATTAATATCTACTTCCAAGCTTTCTTAAACATCATTTTCTTATTACACTTAGGACTTATTCTTATTACACTTATCCGTTAGGACTCTCCAATCATAAGCCACTCTTCTTCCTCTTTTCCCTATCTATAACTGTCCAATCACTTTTCTCGTCAGTTTTCTATCAGTTCCATGCTTAAAGCCAAAAAAAACCTACATTCAAGGACCAAGCACATGACATAAGGATCTCTCCGTCCACCTTACGGAACTCCGGGTGATTGAAGACGTGAAAAGGTACAAGTCGACAAGTATACACGTAGATAGTAAATTCTTGAGGTAGTAAATTCTTGAGGGTTTGACTACACATTTCAAACCTCGATTTCCCTATCGTATGTGTGGAAGCCTTGAGACCGATGGCTTACGGTACAGTCCCTGAAATCCCAACTGGAAAACATTTCACGTGTGTGCGTGTTTGTTGCACATAATAGCGGGAGGGTTCAGTCGAGGAATCCCTCAAGACTTTTCTTGCGGATTTCCTGCACGTGTATGGCCCCCTTAAGGCTGTTGTTTGCTAACCCTACTGGGTTGGCTCCCCTCTTTTTTAACATATGAAGAATTTTTCTACTATTTACAGCTACATAAATGCTGACAATCAAATAAAAATGACGTTTTCTTATAGCCTGAAATTTTCTGCACCTTGGAGCAGGATTCACTCTATAAATTTCGTCAACCAAAGGAATTTATGTTCTTTTAAAACACACTATACCATATTTTTCCCCGAATAAGTTAAATTTAAAATATTATTTATAATTTAAAAGAAATAAAACGAAAAATGCCCTAAGCTCTAAAACTTCTTTCTTCATTCCGTAGTACAATTTAAAAAAAAAAATTCAATTCAAGTCGGCAATCCATGGACACATTTTCCCCTTGGGATAACATTGGGGTCAGCGAATTCAATACGGTTAGTACACAGTATCCTTAAGATAGTATATCTTTGATAACCACAATGCAGTTTCCGGCTATAGTGTTGGTTGAAATTGGTTTCTTACGATCTGTCTTGAATTTTTTACACATTTACGTAGCAACAGCTGGAACAGTTTTTTCAAGGTACAACGCACGTTCTTCTTTTGTAGTAAGCTCAGTCTTTCACTTTATCATTTTTACATTGTGGACCACGGATAACTATTTTCCCCATTTTCATTCATTGCTCGCACTTTATCAAAAAAGTATTATTAGCATGCTTTTTATTAACTCGCTTTCTTGTTTGTGTGTTTACCCAGTACAAATCTTGCAATCGCTTTCTGACTAACTTCCCGACTAGCTAGACATTTGAAACTTGTAGAATAGCTCAGAACACGATAACAATGCATTCTTTTAATACTTTTAGCCATCTTTCAGCAGTATTGAATTCATTTTCAGTTAATTTTTGTTTTTTGAAAATTTCTTATAATTGTTCTCTTTATTACGCATTTGATCACTTTCTTTCCAGTTGATGGGAAAATTTATCAAAAAAAATTTAAAAAGTATTTATTAATACATAGAAATGTCAAGTTTATTTGATTCAACAGAAAATTTAAAAACGTGGTTTATAAAAAGTTATTTTTATCTTATTATTTTTGTTACCATTTCGGAATATTTTTAGTATAAAAGAATACATTACTAGCAAAAATAATATATTTAACGGTATCTATGACGAGATGACATGATATGAACGCTTACATACTAAAAAGAATGGATTTCTACGAAGAAAAATTGAAAATATTTCTATATTTCTTGGTAAGTCTCGGTTCTTTATAATGTAAAGATGACAGATTTTCGTTGAGACATATCACGGCTGAGCAGTACAATGTATGATGTCCACGCTAATCAAATATGTTTTCAAAATGTCAAAATCAAAGAGCCGCGCGGGCTTTTCATTCTATTATATACATATCTTTCTTGATACGATGATGGCTATTTATATCTTGTGTACCTTATTTATGGATAGAAACTTCATGCATGTATCTTATTTTATGGTGTCCAGAAAACCGTGACAAGATGTTTGATTTAAAAAAGGCATACAGCACGAGGACAGAAAATGATGACAAAATTTATTTCCCCAAAAATAATGTTATTTCTCTTTCATTTGGAGAGTTTCTAAAGATAATGCTGACGCTTAGTTTTCTAGAAGAATTACTATATAACCTGATAATCGGATCAAGTTTTCGTAAAAGTTGTAATTGTTCCGAAGTATGCTAAATTGCTATCCAAATATATATATATATATATATATATATATATATATAATATGTATATAGTATTCATAAAAGTAAAAGAGGAACACATAGTTTCATAATACCCGTAATAATGGGCATCGACTATAACGGCCATCCACAAACCTAACCACAGTACTGGCCACCCTTATTTAGAATTGAGAGTATTAAGAAGCTGTGTATTCCTGTTCCAATTCTTCATTGTTATTTCATTCTATGAGTTTAGAACATAAAAAGTAACTAAAAGTAAATAATTCAACAAAGCAAGATAATTATTAGCAGGAAGAATGTAGACAAAAATAAACAGAAATCACGCACTTAGCGGTCAACGCAATATAATGCAAGATTCTGTAGCAATAAAGGAACTAAACCATATATCGAGGTAACCGACTGGTCTCGTCATCAGTAGGCCTAACCAAATCATTTACCTCAATCTATTTCAGTGGGGATCTCGGTCCTTGAGATGTCTTTTGGTTAGACCTGCATCCTATTCAGAAAGTTCCCCCTTGAGGTAACTGATTTGGTTAGGCCTCTTGATGACGAGACCAGTCGGTTTCCTCGATATATGGTTTAGTTCCTTTACTGCTACAGAATCTTGAATTCTGGTACGTTAAACCCTAAGTGCGTGATTTATGTTTATTTTAGTCTACATTCTTCCTGCTAATAATTAACATGCTTCGTTGAATTATTTACTTTTAGTTATAGTTGTCCATTTTCAGCATGAGGATTTGTTGTAACTGCGCAATATTTTATTGAAAAGCTAAAATTTTCAACGCTAGGGTAGGTTTTCTGTTAATTTGTTCAGCAGTCTATGCCCTCTTTATACGTTTCATTTCGTGGTGAATTATTTATATTATTTGTGTTAGAACATAAAAGCATCTTATGTGATCATTCACTGTCCATTGCAAAGAGTTTTAAGAAGTCTTGAACTGTATCATCAAGTAACAAAGAACGTCGCATAAAATTATTTTCATGTGTTGATGGTCTATCGTTAACTGAATCTGAACAGTACGCTCCAGCAGTTTTTCGAATTAGAAGAACATCATGAAATGTTTCATAATGAACTGCTGCATAATTATTATTTTTATCGCAGTTTTGGCATCATATCGTGGGCCATACAAGGTGAACGCAGCGATGAGAAAAGTTTCCAGTCCTCTGGATGTCGTACAGCTACTGAGTTCGAATTATCAAATGTTCCTTTTGAATTTGATTTGTTTCTTATTTGTCGTTTCATATTGTCATTAATCCTACAATCTCGTTATTTTATCTCACAAGGTGTGGAAAGCAAATAAAGAGAGAATAATTTTCCATATTATTGCTAGGTCGCTGGCAATTGGGTCAGAGCCTATTGGTTTGAGACCCACTGTCGGCATGGATGTTCATATCAATACGAATTCTGCATAAAGCTGTAGGTTCTAGTCAAATTAGTAGTCTTTTATGTATCAAAAGTCAACCGTAGAGCTCTAAACCAACCAACCAACCAGCAATTTATAAATTAAATGCTCAGTTAACACTAAAACAAGTATGGCGTTTTTTAAACCGATGGATCTTCGATATTTGCAATGTATCATCCAGATGCTGGTGTTCGTTCTCTGGTCTTTCAAAAGGACGCAGCTGTCGGAAATCTGACCACACATTTCACAGCGACATCCCTAGGATCAATGTGCTGCTGCCTAGACGCGTCAAGGTCCATCTGAAAAACACTTCGCTATTGTTTACGATTCTCGAGCTGATATCCAGGTCCTGACCATCAGACAGCCTGCTTCCTCTGCATTCTTGAACAATTGTAGGGAATATATGATATAATCAAATCAGGTAAAGTAGTTATTCTACAGTAGATCCCGAGCCACTGTGATATTCAAGAAAACGAACAGGCTGATAAACTATGCAAATGACGATCTCAGATGCCGCAGTCAGATATATCACTATCTTAAAGAGCTGCCAATCGTATTATCAAAAATACACTTCAAAACCGTCTACAGAGAGAAAATTCAAGCTGTGATTGTATTTTTTCTAGCAATACTTATCTTATGAACACTGCACTGGGGTTTCGCAGTGAGAGCCCCAGAAACAACAACACTATTGATCTTCTATTGTCTTTAAAGTGCGTAAACCCTTTTAAACATCCTGTGTTTTTCCACTGGTTTACTAGGTGTAAAGTGAGGATGATCAGCTTCTCCATGTACTTTTTATGTGTGATGCCTCTATCATTAAACGGGAAAGTTGATTTCTCGGCTCTCCTCATTCAGTGTAAGTAGAACTCTTAACAATCTAGACTATCTCATCAGCATCCAGTTTGTTTCCCAAGCTCGCTAAAATACATATCTCGCAATAACTGTGTTAGATATATGAGGCGGTGAAAGTCAAAGTGGTGTAAGTCAGTAAGTCAAACGGTGGAAGTCAAAACAGTTTTACTGCAAAAACCACAAAAAATCCCTAATAAATTTAACAAATTATAATTCTTAACAATTATTATAATATTTCAAATAATAACTATTTACAATTCCACTCTAAATTAAACATGGAGATAACACTTTTGCCCTCAAATGAAAAAAGTTGAAAATGTGACTTACACCACTTTGCCTTTCACCGCCTCATATGTTGCTATTATACGAAAACTTTGATTAAAATGTACTTTGTTGGCTTTTTTTATGATTCGTGTAATTTACTATCAAAACAAACTCAGAGACAATTTTGAAAGCTCGAAAAAATATCAAATAAACATTATCACCCTCTGATTAATAATTTAGGGTGCACTCATCTGATATTAGAATTCGACGTGATAGAGACGAATTTAAGTATATATTTCTCTCTCTAATGAACCTCCAAAACTTCAAGCAATGCATTAATTTCCGAAAAAACACAATTCTCAAGTAAAGCTTAAACGCAAAAAGTATTATTATGTCCCCATAAAGGAAATTTGGCGAATTCAACCTCTAATAATTGGCGACAAAATTCTTGCTGCGTCAGCTGGGATATCTAGCAGACTAACGTACCAGTAATTCATCCGGTTTTTGCCTCATCCTTCCTAATTAGGGTCCCAGACATATCCTTGATATTTACAAACTTTAATTCCCTATATGTGCAGCCGAGCTGACACATATTGACGGCATGTTTTCGCCTACTGTCGCCAAATGTAGTCGATATTTTAATCTTATGCTTTCAAAAGTGTTTTAGTGACGTTTTTCTACGAAATAGCATATTTTATTGAAATTTTAAAGCTAGTTCGAAAAACATTAATTTATATGCCTCTTCACAACACCAAAATTGAATTCGCTTTAAAGCTTTTTTTCCACCTTGAATTTATGCTTTGACAGGTTTGTATGCAAAGTATCAGCTTAGTTAAGAAGATAATCGATTTCGAAATGTACTCGAAATTGGAAGTTTTCGAATCTGCTGTCTGTTAACAGGGAATGAAACAGTGATAAATGCATATTATGACGTGCAATTTGACGAGATTGGGAAACAACATGGAGGTACATGAAATAGCCATGTTTTTTTGGACATTAACCTCCTAATTAGGATTTAGAGAGCGATTACTTCAACTAAAAAGTGGGGTTTATTCAAGATTCGGTTCCGGTAGAATGTGACAGGTATCTCTAGGCTATTGGGTTACAGCCACATTGAATTCGCTCAGATCAGTGTTTACATATGGAAAAAAGGGAAAAAAATGTTTTCAGGTAGTCTCTTCTAACGAAACTACCGCGGGTTATTAACGTGGGATAACTTATCATTGTTTACCTATTTTTTTCAATAAAAATTTACATACGAAGAGAAGGATGAGTGATAACCCTATACACAATAGGTCAATGGTAAGAAAAATAATTCACGTAGGTCTACTCAGCTATTCTTGATTTACAACTCGCGATGACGGTTTCCTCGTCATAAATTTTGCATTCCGGACGGCCGTTATGGAGGAACATAATCCTACGTTAAAAAATGTCCGATGATTATCGAAATGGATTTGGCGGTTTTTTATTAAAATTACACTGAAAACTATGTGAAAAAAAATTACTCACTTTTTTTACATTCTTTGAAGCAAACGTATATAATAATTTTAAATTTGAATTTTTCGGATCAAAATTATATAAACTATGTTTTAATCTATATATATAAAACAGTTCCGTAACTGACTAATTCACTGACATACAACGCACAGACCAAACCGCTGAACCTAAAGGGCTAAAATTTTGCATAGAGATTTTTATTATAGCGTAAGGGTGCACTAAGAAAGATTTTTGACAAATTCTTCTTAGATTTTTTAAAATCAAATTTTTAACCTGTTTACCATTTTTTTAAGTTTGCATTCGAAATAATAACTTGAGAGTTATAAAATTTATATCAAGAGAACGATCATACAAATACCTTTAAAATGATATCTTTGTCGAATCTTTACCTCCATTTTCTGATTTTTGGTGAATTTTTAAAGATCAATTTTTAGAATTTAATTTTTTAAATGCTGATCACGTGATTTATTTTTCTGGTACTTTAAATAAATTTATCGTCACATGTATAACAACTAAATAGACAAAAAATATTTTTTTTCTTCCTAATGCTATAGACGATTGGACATTATCCAAAAAAATATTAAATTACAATAAAATATATTATGTTCATTAAACTGTACTATATTAACTGTACTATATTCTTTAGAATGTCCTATTACATTTAATTTGAATATTTTCTTCTACATTACTTTGTCTATGAAAATATCCCTTGCGATATTTTATATATATATATATATATATATATATATATATATATATATATATATATATATATATATATATATATATATATATATACATACACTGCTGGCCACTGTAAATGCAACACCCTGAAGGAAACATGCAAATAACATGAAATTTACAACATGCATTAGCGAAGGTGACATATGCAAATGATTAGAATTTCAGCGCAGACGCACATCACGCGCGCCTCTGGAGCCACTTCAAAGCGCTATTTAAGGATTGGAGATTTCGACGATTTCAAGTTCGGCAATTGTGTTTTTCTTGTGGTTTTTTTCACAAAAACGATCAATTATGCCTGGTTAAAAACAGCGATCATCTTTTGATCAAGTATCCGAGTTCTACAGAGGAAGGATAGTGGCCTACCGAGATTGTGGATTATCTTTCAAGGAAATCGGTAGTCGTGTTGGACGAAACCAAACAACTGTAATGCGGATATGTGATCGTTGGATGCAGGAGGGTACGACGGACCGGTGTGTTCGATCGCATCCACCTCAGCGCACAACTTCACGTGATGACAGGCAAATTGTGCGCATGGCAGTGACGGATCGCTCAGTCACATCACGAACCATAGCACAGCACGTGCAGTCTGTAACTCATCATCCACTGTCTGCGCGTACCATTCTACGCCGTTTACAGCAGAGTGATCTGTCCGCAAGACGTCCATTGCTTTGTCTACCCTTGACGCAGAACCACAGACGTCTCCGCCGCCAATGGTGCGATGACAGAAGGATGTGGACGGCAGACTGGAATGAAATTGTCTTTACTGACGAGTCACGCTTCTGTCTGCAACACCACGATGGTCGCATTCGAGTCTGGAGACACCGTGAAGAGAGGATGCTGAACAGCTGCGTTATGCACCGCCACACTGGTCCTGCACCGGGTATTATAGTATGGGACGGTATTGGATATCACTCTCGCACACATCTAGTAAGCATTGCCGGTACTTTAAACAGCCAGTGCTACATCTCCGAGGTGTTAGAGCCAGTTGTCCTTCCTTACCTTCAGGGCTTGCCCACAGCCATATGTCCACAGGATAATGCGCGACCACACGTGGCACGCATTGTCCAACGGTTCTTCGTCAATCGCCAGATTGAATTGCTTCCCTGGCCGCCTCGCTCTCCGGATCTTTCGCCGATAGAAAACATGTGGTCCATGGTTGCTCTACGATTGACCCAGATTCCATCCCCAGCAGCCACAGCAGATCAACTTTGGCAACGTGTGGAAGCTGCTTGGTCTGCTGTACCCCAAGAACTCATCGAAAGTCTCTTTGAATCAATGCCGAGGCGTGTGGCAGCGGTGATCTCCAACAATGGCGGCTGCTCTGGCTACTGATTTTGGCAGGAACCACACTTCACAGAAGTCTATAAATTTAACCATTTGATACTTGGTCAACATGTTATCTACAAAATAAATTTTGTTGTGATATATCTTGTCTTTCTTGGTGTTGCAATTTGGGTGGCCAGCAGTGTATGACAGTTTTTACCAATCACAGAGCTCAATGGCCATATATGTGAAATCAGTCACAGGTCATGTGAACATTCTCTCAACCTGTCAACACGAAATATTGAAGTATGAATGAACCATTCGTTTTTTTTTTGTAGGTTATTTCAGCAAAAAGATAAGATATACAACGGACGGTAACAGATCAGGTAGCAATGAAATTCTTCAGACGGGAAAAATTACGCTTCAGGCTGTTACGCTTCAGGCTGTTCATATATATATATATATATATATATATATACATATGTATATATATATATATATGTATATATATATATATATTTATATATATATATATATATATATATGTATATATATATATATATATATATATATATATATATATATATATATATATATATATATATATATATTTATTTATTTATTTATTTATTTATTTTCTTTGGCATTAATTGCATACATTGACCGTTGTATATAATTTGAATGTACTTCGTAGCGTAGTGCGGGTTTTCAGCTAGTCACACATAAATTCTTTGTTGAACGAAATTCCTAAAACGTATAAGATAGCGGGGTATTTTTTTATCCATTGCGAAGTACACTTTAAAAAATAAATAAATTCAAGTCGACACTCATTGGAATAGGGGTCTCCATACTTCTGAACGTTGAGTGAGTGAATCGAACCCAAATGATTTAAGTCTGTTGTGTACTAAGCCTATTGGATTCGTTCACCTCAATGACAACCTATGGAGAAAATTTATCTACTATTCACAGCTACATAAATGCTGATAATCCAATAAAAATTACAAGAAAAAAAGAACGTTTTATAAACCATGCTTTTAAACTTTCTATTGAATCATATAAACTTGACACTTCTATGTGCTTCTATGTACATTTGTGCATCTTTTTTGAAACCTTAAATATTTTTCACATTTATAGACCATGAAATAAAGTAAAAATAGACAAGATCAAAAAACTAACAGCCAAAATAGAAAAAAATTAAGACATTATATTCCTACAAGAAAATAAATTAGTGCACTATTATATTTATAAACATATGGTAAGCTTAAATTAAAACATTTAAGATTTTAAAATGATATAGAATGTACATATAACATTTTGAAAAATGTTAGAATTTTTGAACTATTTTTTGAAAAACAGGAATTTTCTGCCAAAAATCATTATTTCTAAGGGTCTTCAGTGTAGTCAAAAAGAATATTAATTATTCTCATTACGTATATAGGCTTAAAAACTGAGAATATAAAACACTATTAAGCTATTAAATATCGCCAAATTTGCGATGCATTTGGGGACATATTTTGGTCTCGAAATTTGACGATATATCGCCAAATTTCGCGGTATGGCACCAAATGGTCGCCAACCTTCTACGCCTTTCTGGAATGATCCTTCTTATTTCTAGCTGGCCGGACAATAGGGGGCACTTTGGAAATCTATAAATATATCTGAGATCGGCATTGGAACTCGGTGTTCATTTCTGCTGCGTATAAAATGTATTGAAAGTGCGTTACGCGTATATTGTACTGAAGACTGTTATTCCCTTGTCCCCCCCCCCCCTTGTTACTCCCTTGTCTCCTTAAACGAAAAATACCTCAAGGTGTAAAATTTCGTTCTCTGTTACGGAGAACAATTTTTAAATCCAGTATATCGCTTTGAGAAGTTAAACAGAAAAGTACCAAGATACATCAAAATTTTTGCATACATATATGTATATATTGTTCCGTTTTCCTGGGTTCGATGGGATTGAATAAATTCTCTTCAGAAAGTGCACACCAAATAAAATTTATTATTCTGTAAATTCATCAGGCGCATACATAAATACTAACAGAAGACACGTAACAACTGTCTTCTTTACAACAGAAAACTCTAAAAACACAAGTCATGATAACAGAGTCTCCAATACAATATACGCCTAACGCACTTTCAATACATTCAATACGCAGCAGAAAACAACACTGAGTTCCAATGCCAATTTCAGGTATATTTATAGACTTCCAAAGTGCCCCCTATCGGCCCCTAGAAATAACTGGAACATTCCAGAAAGGCCTAGAAGTTTGGCGACCATTTGGCTCCATACCGCAAAATTGGGCGATATATCGTCAAATTTGAGCGACCAAAATAAGTACCCAAATCTATCACCAATTTGGCGATAACTCTCATATTTGGCAAGATTACCACAGACTCTTAAAATTCGTAACAATATATACATACGTACAAATATATAGATACATATATATATATGCAAAAGAGGTAAGCAACGATAAGTAATCCCACGTTAATAACCCATGGTAGTTTCATTAAAAGAGACTACCTGATTTTTTTTAAAAATCTTATATCTAAGTCGGCAAAGCTCAGAAAAAAAATTCTCTATAGGTTAGCATTAAGGTGAGCGAATCCAATAGGGTTAGTACACGGCAGCCTTAAACGAACAGAAAAACAAGTTTATTTCTTATAAAGTATTAAATGCGCAATAAATCTACCATGTAAATTCCTAACTAGCAACAGCTGATGCTCTGGTTTTACATAAATTATTCACAAATAACCTAATTACAAATCTGCGTTCCTTTAATGTTCTTTTTAATGCATTTAAAAATAAATATGTAATATAACAAAAGAATCTAAGGGGAACCTCTTATCACCTCTCATACACACCAACTACAGTCTACACACTACTGATAATAAGTCCAGAATATTAAGCTAACTGCGACTTTGCAAGCTTGAATAATGCATACTCATTTCCTCAGGAAGAGATTCCATTCCAGTCCCCCATAACTTACGGTTACAGTGAATACGTAAAGAGTCCCTTTCTCTTGAAAAGTCGGAGAAGGTTTGTGAATAATAATCATAAGGTTATACTTTCTGTTGTCTGTTTCAACCTAAAGACATTTTAGTAGTAAAAGCAGTCATTAAAAGGAACACAAATACATATGCGTAGCTATAAATTTGTCAACAAAAGTTTGCGATTCGATCTTTTACGCTTCCTTAAGCTTTAATGTACAATTTTTCAGTGATACACGAATTTAAAATTTATTCTCTTATTTTTATGAAAGTTTGATATTTTAATATACAACTTTAAGGGATTTATTTACATGCTGAACATTTTACATGAAAATATTCATACCTGCTAGAAGAAATATATATAAATCACTCGTCACTGATTTTCTAACGAATATTTATGAATTTATATATACAGTGATTTCCGCTTATAAGAATCACGTTTGTTATTACTGTTTTTGATTCTTATAAGCGGTTGATTCTTATAACCGAAACTTCCCTTTGGACAGGCACACATACACAAATATATACTTGTATATATATATATATATATATAAACACACAGGCACATAAATACATAATTTACCATTAAATACTCTTTAATTTACATTATTTATCATTTATTAAAATTATTTTTTATAATTTAAAAATACTCAATTTCTAAACAAATACTATAACTCAATTTCTAGACCTATAAGTAACAACACATAATTGTAAAATCAACAAGAGGCAGCTTCTCTTTGACTACACTTTGGAAGAGCATCATATCTAATTAACAAGTTCTGTTTTTCAGAAAAACTAAGAGTTTTCCTTGTTTTTATCATATTTAAATTCGACTATCAAAAAGTTCTAACACTAACTGGCAATTTTGTTACAAAACTAAAGTGAAGACTAGCGACGTATGATAATTACAGTGTCAGACGAAGATTCACTTTATAGCTTACGTTTCACGGTTTGATTCTGAATCAAACCGTGAAACGTTTGATTCAGCATCTGGTTCATCTGATTCAGCAAAATGGATCCGCTTACGTTTCACTGTTTGAAGTGCTGAATCCACTGTCCCGTTTGAGTAAGTGATGGTGGAGACTTCGCGGAAGATTTATGTGTTTCAGGGTCCAGAAATCCGCAACCAGGAAGTAAGTGGTGGGAAAAAAGGAGTGCCTGTCTGGAGAAAAGCGAAATCGGACCCAGGCGGGTTAGATGCCCATGGGTAAAGCTAATAAGACAGTGTTAAGCAAAAACGTATAAGGAGAAACTCTTATGTTATGTCTAAAGGAATGTATTTTACGACTGTTTTCCACCCCAAAGTTTTATCAATCTTTCTTTTCAAAAACTTAAGAAAGAATTTCGTACCTTTTGAGAGTTCAAGTGGCATTTTTTGGAAAAATGAAAGGAAGGCGAAGATTGCAAACTGATTCTTATAACCGGTGGATTGATTCTTTAAAGCGGAAATTTTAACATGGAAATAATACATTTGTTTTTGTTTTTGCGATATTGAGTCTTATAAACGGTTGATTCTTATAACCACTGATCATTATAAGCGGTGGTTACTGTATATATATATATATATATATATATATATATATATATATATATATATATATATATATATATATATATATATATATATATATATATATATATATATATATATTCTTTTTTTAAGTTGAGCTAAAGAAATATCTCAGATCTGTAAAGTGTAGGCTTTTGCGATAAATTTGTGAACAACGTTTTAAATAAAGAAAGATATTTTTACAATATATATATATATAAATTTCTACGTACATAAATTATATACATTGGTAAGCTTACATAGGTTTACTATATTTGTTTGAAATAATTTTTAAAATAATATGACACATTTATTTGTCATTAAAAGTTTCGGTGAGTGCCAGCTTGGGACACTTGACAATGAAGATATTCCGCTTTATAACCGTGAGGACCATGGGTTTCTTTGTTGCGGGCTCTATAGGTTCCCTATAGGTGAACCAAACACTACCTTCTGTCATTTCAGTTATGACCGAGCAACTCCAAGTTGTGACATATCGGGTTGTCTTACCTTCTCCCAGCTTCTCTGACCTCATAGAAGGACTACAGATTTAACGTACTTATATCGGGTAAAGAAACGAAGGCATTCCATGGCGTTTGTCGAAATTCTAATACGGCAAACCCAGTTCCAAGCCGACGAACTACGAGTTAAATTTCGAATTACAGAATAAATTGATGTAATTTTAACACATTATTTTTAACACAATTTTTAACTCATATGTATACATTATTTCTAACATTATATATGGCAACATTATTTTTAACACATATACATAAAATATTTTCTTACGTATAAGAAATATTTTTGTAAAAAGAAAACAAATAAGGCATAGTAGAAGAACACGTCGCAAACAGTTGTTGATGTTGATATCAATAACAGCTTTCCCTTACTATGAGAAAATATAATCACCGAAAGAACTGTTAAACTATGAAACATGAGATAAAATTTTCAATATATTAGGAATCAAATATTCATATAAAAAAACAGTGTATTGTATGACCGATTGATGCCGGAATTAAATAAAGAAGGTTTTCACACATTAAACATTGTTTTAATATCATCAAAAGCGGGAATCTCATTTTTAAAGTTAAATTTACAAGCTGCTTCCATTCGAAATAAATTCAAGTTGCTTGAAATTTTATTATAAGGCAATGACAAACAATTATGTCTCATGGATCGTTCCTTGTCATTCGTATATATGCATATATATGACAGAATTTATATCATACCCTTTACTAAATCGTCAGTTCACCAGTTTCAATCCGAATGTTGTAGTCGACGGTCCGATGGAAATACAACTCATACCTGAATCGTTTTAGTATTGCAGTCATCTGAGCACAATTAACACAAATACAAGTGTTTAAACTTTTCGAAATATATTCATTATCCATATAAAGGCTCTCAGCTCCATTCTTAATACTATCCTAAAAATTCTACGTAATTAAAATACCTTCTCCACTCATCTCGATTGACTCCGTCCTTACCCAGTTATCGTAGAACACCTCACGGCGAGTCTACACCCTTTGGAAGTTTTTGTGTCTCTGGAATCTTATTATTTGTTCGCAAGCGCGCGTAAAAAAAATCTCCTTCGCTTGCATCGAATGTTCTCGAACTCTCTATTGCATAGTCTGTAGTATTATCGCGATAAAAAAAATTATGAGTTTGCTGGAAAACCCACGTGAAATCCAGTCGAACTCTAAAAATAACTTTTCACTCCACGTGAATTCACCAAGGTCATAATCCCTGTGATATATATATATATATATATATATATACAGTGGAATCTCGATGTATCGTTTTCGGATCCATCGTTTTTCCGTATGTGTCATTCATTTTATCTAGTCCCAACGATCATATTGCTTTGTTATGTTTCCACATCTATCGTTTTCCCGCATTTATTGTTCATTTCAATCGGTCCCTTGAAAAACGATAGATCGAGATTCCACTGTATATATATATATGTGTGTGTGTGTGTGTGCTTGTTTGTTTCTGTTCCTGTGTGTGTGTGCATATGCATACATATACATACACGCATGTATACAGTGATCAAACTTTTTGGTATAACATGCATCTAAGTACAATCTACAGCACTAACAACGACCTGTTAGTTTATCTAATGATAATAGGTTTGCAAAATTCAACATCGTTTAAATATTGTATAATAATGACTCCTTTTTTTATAACGAGATATTTAATTGAATATACAATTTGTCCATTATAGTCATAACTGAAGAATATTAATTAATTATTTTTCATTATTTTGAAGGGTATTTATCGATATTTATCTAAGAGTTAAACAACGTTTTCAAGCAATACCTCGCAAAAAAACCGCGTTGCGTACAATTTTGAGGAAAATGAATTGCTCTTTTTGGAAATGATATTTTTCACGAAAAAACAAAAAAAACAAAAAAAAAACAAAAAAAAACCTCTTTAGGCAGTCAGATCATTGAAATAATAACTAGAATGGTACGAAAGCATGTTTAAGATACAAAATACAAAAGTGTGTTACCCATAAAATGTGACTTTGCTATCCTAACATTACACCTAAACATTACACCCTGAAATAGGTAGCTTAATTGACATGATGCAGATTTTTACAGTGTATGGCTCAATTTAGAGTTGTTTTTGCCGCACTTACTTACGAGTAAACAAGTTCAAAATTTTAGCTTATATTGATTACAGATTTGTTTCAGATAACACTTTATGTATCAAGGTCAAAAGACGTGATTGGAAACAATAAACGAAAAGGGAGATATATGTTTAAAAATATTTTCTAGATATTCACCAATTTGATACACAAATAATATGAAAGAAGCCAACGAAAGAAGCGTTTTGTTTGGGTAAAAATCGTCAGTTAATAGGTGGGTCAAAAAATAAAGTGAATTATGTCAAGAAATAACTTTTGAGACAATTGTCATGTAGAAATGTTTATACACTGGTATATAGATGAGATAAAATGGTATAGAGACCACAGTATGTTGAGAAACTTTTTAAAGTGCACTCACACTACACTGACGTGTCATGTTGACACGTCAGCGAAAAAAAATTAAACCACTATTTTAAAAAGGAGTGTGCATACTTCGCTGTCGTGTCGTGACGTGGGAAAACACACTGGCGTGGGAACTGGCGCGTCAGCTCCAAATATTAATTCCCAGATCTCGTCAGCAGGCGTCTGGCCGTCAACTATGAATACGGAAGAAGAGCTCATCGAGCATGTGAAGAAATACCCTATTTTATTTGACCATTTCAACAAAGATTACAGAAATAAATATGCACGCAATGAAGCATGGGAAGAGATTGGAAGAATCCTGGAAATAGCTGGCAATATTTACATTTATTTACTAATTTATTGCAAACTTAGGCCGTTTGATTGATTTAACCAATATTTCAAACACTTTAAAAACACGTTTATAAAATCAGCGTTTTCTTAACATTGTCATAGCATAAAATTTGGTTCCTTTAATAACTGGCGGTAAAGTTGGTTACTGATCTTGTTAAATGTAGACAAAGAGGAAGGGGTGATTTAATAATATAAACAGGTGTTCGTCCCCTTGGTTTGTTTTAGATTTTCGTCTTTTAGATAGCAAAAATAATTTATATGTGCTTATATTATTTACATTTATAAATGTAGTATTTTATTTAAATTTTTCATGGTGTTTTTTTTATTTATTTATTTTTATTTATTATTATTTATTTTTTATTTATTTATTTTTTTTTTTAATTTTATTTTTTATTTTTATTTTATAAATTAGCGGCAACAGTTGGCTACTGATCTTGTCAAATGTAAACAAATGGAGTGTGCAACAATACAATATAAACAGGTGTTCGTCCCCTCTTGTTTTTAAACTTCCATCTTTTAAATATAAAAACTAATTTATATGAGCTTAGTTTATGTGTATTTATAAATTTATATATATTTTTTGATTGATAGTTACTTTCAATTAAATATTATAGGCAAACGACGGTCTTGAAAGAAAACTTACCTACTTAGTATTTGAATTATTTGAACACTAGGCAGAAAAAAAATTCACTACAGGTTACTTATTTATATTCTTTAATAACTCAAAATTATAGCAACCAAAATGATAAATTTGTTTATAAAAACAGTAATAAAAATGTGTACAAAAAATATTAATGGGCCATTCTGCCTTTATGAATGCTCTCCCATTGCCATGAACAGCTTGCAGCCTCTTCAGGAGAAACGAAGTATTTTTTCATCGCTCTTTATAGAATTCTTGCTATAAAGATGCATCGAGTATGTTTTTAATGTGAAAGCATCATCAGCGACAATAAATCGATCGGCCACTATTTATAGGGTGCCCCCATATTATTTATAGGGTCCACCCGCAACGATATGCACCTTGTGGGAACCAAACAACAACAGACATAATTTCGTCACGACACGACACGTCAGCGTAGTGTGCACACACCGCCTGACGCTGACGTTTTTCAACGTCAGTTGACGTTGCGATCAGCGTGTGTCAACACGTCACGTCAGCGTTGTCTGAATGCAGCTTTATAAATAGATTTGGTGTGTTATTTCTTGGAAAATCATTTTCTTGTGTTGTTGTTAGTAAAAATAATAAATAGAGTATCTGTAGACTTCTTGTTATATACATGAAATCAGGAGGTAAGATTAATAGGAACTGAATGTGTTTGCGCAAATTTAAATAAAATAAAATATTACAGTGTTAAATATGCTAAATATACGGGAATATGTGGGTGCAACAAAGGAAAAGAGAAGTAAGTGAAATTAAATGATTTTTGAGATAACTGCTTTTTTAAAATGCTAATTTATGGATTTTACATGTGTCGTAAAACTGTATTTTTTCTTTCTTTCTTTTGTTAATTGTATTAAGGAAAGCTTAATAATATGTCTTGAGCATGTTTTATGCAGTAAAACCAAAAATCTAAGAAGAAAAACACAATTTTGTAAACATGCAAATTTTAAACATTTTATACATACATATTAAACTATAATTGTTGCCTCCTATCGGTTCTAGAGGTGAACTAAGACTTACCTCTTTTTGCATAAAAGGAAGAACACATTTTCCAAGGGTAACTTAGTGGTACCTCGTCGGCTTTCGGCGCTGAAGGTGCTCGGTTCGAATCCCGAAAAATCTCCATTAAAAACTTCAATGTCTAGTACGGATATCAGCATGTTAAATCTGACGATAGGTATGTCCTTGTATGAGGGCAGAGAGGGTGGTAGAAGGAACGATACTCAGAGATGACGCTCTTGGTGGGTGCACGGTGAAAATTGGGGTAGCACCTAAACAACTCGAACTCCGGCCATTGTGATGCCATTATAAACAGAAGCCGCAAATCGCAACCCGCAAGCCTACATGGACGAAGTCTAGAATACTTCTGGCCAGGGGGAATAAGCAAAAAAAATTGAGATTACAAGACACAACATTTGAGAGATTTTGTCAAAATTAGAGTTACACCACTATGACTCATCCACGTGTAAAAGAAAATACTGCGAAAAAATAAATCTTAAAAAAAGGGCAATTTTCTAAATTAGTTTAGTTTTTTAATACTTTAGAATAATAAAATATCCAATTCTCTAGTAATAGCAAGATAATAAGCAAAAAATTTGAAGCAATTCTAGTTGCTTGCTTTTTCGACATATTGAAACAACCATTTAGATTTTATTGCATTTAACGATCTCATCTTGTAATACAAAGATTTTATTTTATAAAATTTAGATTACCTGCTTGTTTTAAAATAAAGCTATCTTGAGTATTACCCTCAGGAAAACATATAAAACAGGTTAAAAAATCCTAAGAAATAATTTCCTTTAATCAATGAGATTTTAAATAAAACACTCAGAACCGCATTTTGCAATAATGTATTCAACGAATATTTTGATTTAAAGTCTCTATTTGCATTTAAATGCAACTGGCTTTCATGCCTATGAGGTTTCTCTATGCAAAACTCTTTAAAAAGCAAATTTTTTTTATAACTTTCTAACAGAATCGAATTCACCTGCAGGAGAATGCAAATTTAAAATATTAAATAAACTTCAAAACCATTTTCTTCTAATCACAATAACTGGGGGGGGGAATTATTACAAAGTAGAGTCTTTTTTTTTTAAATTGAAAGTTTGTACTGGTATTTTCGTCAGAAGTTCCTTTTTGCATCACAATTCACTTTAAACACTTGAAAATGCCTAGAAAGATGCGACAGACAATGCTCCTTTCTTACTGCGGAGCCATTTTTGAAACAAGATGTCCCCCAGGTACGTTTCTGGGAGAGTAAAGATTGCCTTGGAAAATTTTACATATTTTCCATAACAAATTCTACTCGAATATCTTTTTGAAATGGTTTTTGTTATTTTCTGAGCATTTATTTTCTAAGAATAAAATCAACTGTAATTTCTGTCATTTGAACAATTTTAAAATCTGAGGTTTCATTGCCTAATTATTGCATTGTTTACTCAATATTACAACATTTATAAATTATTTCATAATTGAAACTAATAATATAAAACTAACGATCTAAGGTTTCATTGCCTAAATATTGCATTCTTTACTCAATATTACAACATTTATATATTAATTCATAATTGAAAACAGGAACATAAAACTGATGATCTGACGTTCCATTGCCTAAAAATTGCATTGTTTACTTAATATTGCAAAATTTATAATTTATTTCACAATTGAAACTAAGAATATAAAACTGAGGATCGGAGGTTTCATTACCTAAATATTGCATTCTTTACTCAATATTGCAGCATTTATACTTTAATTCATGATTGAAAACAAGAACATAAAACTGATGATATGAGGTTTCATTGCCTAAATATTGTATTGTTTACTGAATATTGCAACATTTATAATTTATTTCATAATTGAAACTAAGAATATAAAACTGAGGACCTCAGGTTTCATTGCCTACATATTGCTGCATTCTTTACTCAATAATGCATCATTTATAAATTAATTCATAATTGAAAACAAGAACATAAAACTGATGATCTGAGGTTTCATTGCCTAAATATTGCATTGTTTACTTAATATTGAAACATTTATAATTTATTTAATTGTAACTAAGAATATAAAACTGAGGATCTGAGGTTTCATTCCGCAATTATTGCATTGTTTACTCAATATTGCAGCATTTATAAATTATTTCATAATTGAAAATAAGAACATAAAACTGATGCTTTGATGAACAAATTAAAATTTAATGAAATCAGATTTTATTAAATTTCGTGTACTAACAACGTAGGTGCCAAAGTTTATGTCCTGCTCTTAAACTAATATATTTAGCTATTTAATACTTTCAACTTAAGGCTGCTGTGTACTAACCCTATTGCATTCTCTCACCTCAGTGTTAACCTTTGGAGAAAATTTTTCCAAGAATTTTTCGACTTGGATTTAAAGATTTTTTTTTAAATTGTACTCCGCAATAGAGAATGAAATTTTACAACTTTGGGAATATTTCATTTAAAAAAATGCACATAATATTTTAATATTTAAGTTATTCGGGGGTGAAATCTGGTATTGTATATTTTAAATGCTCATCAATTCCTTTGGTGGACGAAATTTATAAAAAGAATCCCGTTGCAAGGTGCAGAAAAGGTTCAGGCTGTCTGAAAACATTATTTTTCTCTGATTATCAGCATTTATGTAGCTGTAAATATTAGACAGATTTTCTCCACAGGTTAACATTGAGGTGAGCAACTGCAATAGGGTTCGTACACAACAGCCTTAAGAAATTATATTTAATGATATATATGCATTGAAAATATGGGATATAACAAAATACTAGTGATTAAACTCGGGCTTCATTAGCTTACAGGGATTTTTTGTCAAGTATATGCATAAAAAATATTTAGCTGAAATCTTTAACGTTTTTGTATAACGTGACATTTTTATATAATGTTTATTTTTCTGGCTAATATTTCATTACATATTCCATATGCACAAAAAATTAATAAAAATATAGGGCTCTGATCAGCCAACATGACGTTCCCTCTGTTAGTTTTTATGTTTTTATGCCAATGATTCATTCTTTATTTGGTATGGATAAAAAATTAATCGAGGGATAGAGGGAGTAATTTACCAATACGGAATGTCCCTCACCATTTCTTTTAATTTTATGCTAGTAATTCATTATTTCTTCCTTATAAATCCATTCATAAAAATGAATGGATATATATGGAGGTGATCAGCCAATATGGGGTGCTCCCTACGGCCCTCTGTTAATTTTCTGTCAAATCTTTCATTGTTACTGCCATGTGCAAAAAAATGAGTAGATATATATGGGAGTGAGATCCACAGATATCGGGTAAAGCACCCCCCCCCCCCTTGGGCCTGTGTTAATTTTTCTCTGCGATATTTCTTTATTTATTTCATAGGTGAAAAAGGAATATATAGAAAGGAGAGTAATCCGACGATGGGGAAACCCCATTTCGTAAAAATAAAATTATTAAGGAGAATTTTCTTCAGATGGCATGTCCGCTATAAGAGTGTTACAACTCAAAATAGCCATATTTTCAGAAAGATCTAAAGCAGATATATGTCGAAATATCATTTCTTGATTAACGAGGCCTTTGATTATTTGGGGAAAACTTATTGTTCTAATCACTTCAGAAGGCAAAACTATGTACTACTAAAGTTGTTTCCAATTTTTAAAGCATGATTTTGAATTTTAATTACAAGATATAACCCTCTTCTAGTAACCTCATTTTGTCAACATGGAGTGAAAAGCTTGAAAGATACTGTCATATCTCTATTCTAACGCACAATCTATCTAAACTTTTCACAATACAAAGAAAAATCCTTGATAGCATGAACAGCAGGTTAGAAAAAAATACAAATTTATTTTCCAAATAAAAACATTTATTTTCCAAACAAAATTTAATGAACAATTTCATTACAGGAACATTTTAATCCAACAACATTAGTCACTGACATAAAGATTATTTTCATTCTATTGAGCAAGTTCCCCCATCTAGTTGTGAAAGAGGGTAATAAGCGCCATCTAAGAGATAGTGTTGGTACTAGGCTTATAACATTATTTGAGAATGAGAAGCACTTCTTATAGAGATTGTAGTACCATTATCTCAAAATCGAAAATTTTGGAGTTGTAACACTCTTCTAGCAGATGTCTGATATGGATAAAGTGTTTACTTTTTTCGACATCGAATGACACCATGCATTTTACATAACAAATGTTACATTGTTGGAAGATAAATGATAAGAAAAGGTTCTCAAATCTTTTTAACTTCGTGCCAAGATATTTAAAAATGATATTCTTGAGGAATTTAAGAATATCATTTTTAAATATCTTGACACGCAGTTAAAAAGGTTTCGACTATTTTATTAATGGGAGAAAGCCAATGTCAAACATTAGAAAATTTCTATTGTAATATTAACAAATGAAAATTTCACAGTTGTTACGTATAAAGTGTAGATTATATAAAATTTTGTACGATAAAGGATAACCCAAGGTTGTCAAACCTTTTTAGCTGCGTGCCAAAATATTTACAAATGATATTCCTGAGGCACTTAAATATCGACTTTTCTATTAATGGGAAAATGCCAATGTCAAACATTAGAAAATTCCTATTGTAATATTAACAAATGAAAATTTCACAGTTGTTACGTATAAATTGTACATTACATAAAATATTATAAGATAAATAATAAGACAAGATTGTCAAACCTTTTTAACAGTGTGCCAAAATATTTATAAAGGATATTCTTGAGGCACTTAAATCTCTACTATTTTATTAATGGGAAAAAGTCAATCTCAAACGCTAGAAAATTTATATTGTAATAATAACAAATGAAAAAAATCAGACTTTTTACATATAAATTGTGCATTATATACAATATTATTATAATAGGAGTTTAATTGTTTTGGAGAATGTTCCGCAATAACTAAATTGTTTATCTTATTCATTAACTGATTACTATCGAGGTAGCTAAATTCGGGGTGTATAGCCAATATATATAAATCATTTACCATACTACCTGATTAATGCCGTCTTCTTTAATTGCGTTGTATTTTTATGAATAAAATAATCTAATTACCTGATTGAAATTGTAAATGGATAGATTTATTCAAATTACTAACACACATAAATACATTATAATACATGATACGATTATTGTCCTAACAACCTTATTTTAAGTCTTCTAACTTTTATAATAACTACAAGTGGATTTCTCTGAGGTATTAATTATCTATATACTGGATGAGTTCAACTAGGCATATGCAAATTTACAGGATCAATAAACAACTGTCACACGTACCTTTATTGACGCTGCATTCGTAGACCTGGGCACGCGCCAGTAATCCTGATGAACTTCCCACAGTAACCGCATAGGTGGGGGTTATATCAGTAGCTGCTGGCGGACGTCCTTCGTTAAGTCCCGTGGGAGTGGGTATTCACTCGTTCGGCTGGCGGCCAGTTCTTGGGACTATCTTTGTCATTCGTCGGGTCAAGTCACTCTTCGCGTAGCAGGGCTCCCAATTCAGGTTCACGTATACGTTTGCTGGGTCACTCCGTCGGGCCTTTCTCTTTCGTTCGTCGGGGAATGGTTGTCTCTATACACCTTCAGTCATATTTCCTAGGCAAACAAAACCTCTCTCTCTCTGCCTGTGTAATCTTTATCCCACTTCTTTTATATATGTCTCCTGTGCCTCTAACTCCTCCTATATTTTCTTGATTGGGCCCCTATTTTTTTTTTGGGGGGGGGAGTTTCCACCCCGCCCTGCTGGAGCATTCCTTCCCATCTCAATACCGCACCTCTTCCCGGGGTCGTATTTGATCTCTAGCGCTCTCTCCCTTCTTACAGACCTATTCTTCTTCTTAACCGTTTCCCATCTGTCATCTCTTTTCATGCCATACTTGCTTCGTTCCGCCTTACTCGTCTGGCGTTTCTTAATGATATTTCTTTTCATACCGTAACGATCTATTTTTATCAATATTCTCCTTTCAATATTCTCCTTTCCATGGATTATTATTTTCCCAGCTTGCTTCACCTTCTGACCTATTCACGGGCTCATTCATTATCCTTTTCTATCTCTACAATGTCACTTTTACCCGTGACAATTATCTATTAGTAATTTACATTCAGTTTGCTGCAGAATTTTCGATATCACATATTTATATCTGGTTTGTAGCTTTTAATGCACCTTTAATTTGTTTGTTCCGTAGAAAGGAAAATGGAAGAAAATATACACACGAATGATACTAGCAATATATGAATCGTGTACTGCCTTTATTAAAAGAAGTTTACATATTCTAAACTGCATTCAAGGGAAATTCCTTATATATATATATATATATATATATATATATATATATATATATATATATATATATATATATATATATATATATATATATATATATATATATATATATATATATATATATGATTCCCATAAAAAATTTGCCCCGTAACATTTTAAATAAATTTTATTTATAGAATATGAGTATGTACAGTAATCCAAATTTAAGAAATAAAATACTTTCTTAGCTTTGAATGTTAAGAAATAAACCTTCTAAAATAAGTTATTTCCGCTTATGGCGTTAAAAAAAAAACTTAATGCACAATGTTTTTAGTGCCAAATCATTCAAAAATTAATTCACTTTCATATTTTCAATCTAATCCACTTAGTTCCGTAAAAGAAACTGAAGCCAGAAAAATTTTAAACGTTGAATCAAGTAAGGTTTTAAGTTGGAATTTATCAAGATTCTATTTCTTTATAATAATTTCATATATTTTGTTTGATAATCTAAATATTTTAAAACTACCCATCTCCCTCAAAGTAAAATTCAGGCAACAAAATTCTATAGTCTACAAGTTTGCAGACAAAAGTGTTCCAATATTTTTCTGACGTGGAATATTTATATTTTCTTACACTTTAATATTGATTTTTCTTCAACGCCATTTTGGGAACATTTTTGTTGATTTGGAACATTCAAGCTTCTTCCAACGGCTAAGAATTTAATTTATTTTATTTATAACAATGGCTTAATCTTATTTGCAAAATTATTCATACACATAATGCAGTTTTTCTTTTTTTTGCTGCAGATATCTAATAAAATATTGTCTTTAAATGAATTATTTATTCTAAAAAAGGAAATTTCTGAAAATATAAAATGCTTATAATTTTATTTTAAGGCTATTTGATAATATCTTATATGCACATTTGTTAGGCTACTTATTCAAGTCACTAAATGAGTAAGTTTACCTATGCAGCTATCTGATCATAGAACGAAATATAAGAGGTTGGAACAGTTCTATATAAACGACTTCCGTCCCAAGTATTTTTGTGGCCCATTGTCAACCAATAAATTCCCTTTTACGATTATTTTGTCACCTTTTACTTGTAGAAGAGTCATTTTCTCTCTTAAATCGCCTCTTTTGTGGGCAATATATTTCATGGAAATTTTTATAGATCAAACCTATGAACTATCTAAAATTCGAATCTCAAATAAGTGTAACTACTTTAAGTTTATTAAAATTTTACAGCATGCAGCAGCATAAGCTAGTCATAATTCTCAAAGGGTAATAAAAAATGAACGAAACAATTTCAAGAAAACAGTTATACAATTTAGAAAAAGTATTCATAATCTAGTTTCTTCTTCACTAGGTTTAGAAAATAAGATCACTCAGTTGCCGCTCATCATGTTTGAAACCAATCGCAGAATTATTTTTCGATCAGGATCGGCATCCGTTTCATAGATCCCGAAGTGCGCCAAAAAAGATCTCAGTGTCGTGGAAGAATTTTTAATGAGTTAATTGCTGTTGCGATAAACTTTATGACTGCAGTTGGCGTTATTATTGACTCATCCTTGTATATTAAATTCAATAAATACATGCTCACTATCACTTTTATTCGAAGAAATATATTTACTAAGTTTCTTTTTTTAAGTTATAGGAATTCATTGAATTTTGTTTTTATTTTAATTGAAGATTCTCAATTATACTTTATTATACTTAATTATACCACATCTATGAAAATAAATAAATTCATAATCACTATCAGTTTTGGAGAAATACATAATAATTTATTTTTAAGTTATATGCTTTCATTGAATTTTGTTTCTGTTTTAATTGTCGGTTCTAAATTATACTTTATTATACTTTATTATAATCTCATATATGAAATTCAATATAAATTCCTACTCACTATCATTTTTTAAGAAATATATACTATTTTTTTTTTTAGATATAGGCATTTTTTTATTTTTGTTTTTGTTTTTATTCACGATTCTTAATTATACTTAATTATACACTATTATACTTAATTATATCTCATATATGAAATTGAATAAATTCATAATCACCATCACTTTTGGAAAAATATATACTAAATTATTTTTTAGTTATAGGCATTCATTGAATATTGTTTTCTTTTCATTGACAATTCTTAATTATACTTCCTCATACTTTATTATACTTTAAGCCTCATATATTAAATTCAATAAATTCATAATCACTATCAATTTGGAGAAATATATACTAAATTATTTTTAAGTTATAGGCATTCACTGAATTTTCTTTTTGTTTCTGTTGACGATCCTTAATTACACTTTAATCTTGTTTTTGTCAGTTGTATTGTAATGAAAATAACTTCTAAAAGCAAAGGATCAGAATAGTATTTCTTTTCCTCTAAATCTCAAAACCTTCAGCGACTTCCCTCACATACAGTTAGTTACTAAAAGGATTGAAACAGACATGAAAAACCAGATAACTTCTTGAATGATTCAGCAAGATCTTATATATCCATACATATTTCACCCAAATTTCCAATGAAAATATTCAAGCTTTGCTAAATTTGCTATATTGCATGCTGCATTTAAACCACATGAGCATCATAATATTCATCGGAATCAAGCAGAAATGCTTTACAGCATGGTTAATACGCCGATACATTATCACTAGTCAGTTACTGTATTTTCCTTTATAAAGCTGAATGAGACGTTATTTAAGCAAGAACTACTTTTATTATTAAGATAGTAAAGAAATGTAAAAATATCATATATATCCAAGCTAACTAAGGAGCTTCCATTTCGCGTTTTAGTCCCTCTAAAACTCATTCAAATAGTGACTATAGTTAACTCCAGTCTACTTACACATCGATGTTGAAATTTCACAATTTGGATGTTTTATAAATTCAATTATTTCCCTATCTAACTGAATATATATATATATATATATATATATATATATATATATATATATATATATATATATATATATATATATATATATATATATTTATTTCTTTATTTATTTATTTATTTAAAAGCCAAAGTATAATTTAAAATATAAAAATGTAAATCAAATGAACTATTTATTCATAGTTAACATTATCCAATTGCAATTTTTACATAAATAGAATATATTTAAATATCCTTCTCCGATGACCATCAAAAACTCAATGAAATATATTACAATGTACAAAAACAAGCTATTTAAGAAGAAAATTAAGAATAAAAGGTGATTTAAGAAATGGCGGCTCAGTTGGTGACAACGATTAATAAAATATCTGATGTATCAGCCCGGATGTAAGACTAACGACATAATGCACTTTCTACGCATGGTGTTGCATGTCACGTACTGCTGTCAAAATCATGGGGTGCTCTCATTCGACAGCGTGGAGCCATTAAACTATTTAATAAGTCATTAGTAGTCTCTCTAAATCTCCAGGAAATAATTAAATTTTTGGTAAACCAATATCATGAAAGTTCATCGCAAATACCTGTCACTCAATAATGCCATAATACCTCGTTCACATTGCATTTGAGTCGGAGCCTTGATTTCCATTGTTGGCCCCAAAATTGTTGACAAGACCAGTTTTTGGTTTGGCTTATCACGCGTTCATCCCATTTAACTTTTTGATTCGCTAGGATTCTTAACTCTGACGCAACGCGTTGCCTCGTGCCGCGTTGCAATGTGAACAAGGACTAAGGCATTAAACGCAAACGACCTAACGGGCCCAGTCATTCAATGGTAACGATCGGAAGCACGGTTTGTCTATATTTACGTGGAAATTGCGAGCGATTTTTCATCTTCTTCAAGTTTAAATCATGAATTATCATAAACAATAGAAATAGAGTAATAATTCACAATGCTAATAAAAAATAAACATGAAATTTAGCTTATGATTAGACATCCTCAAATATCTTATACATCGTTTTAAACTAAAAGCTATTTGAAACTATCAAATTATCTATGATGAAGTTTAAATTATTAAAAAATATATATAAAAGGTTCACTGTTTGGGTGCATGAGAAATATTCTTTTCATATCCCTACACAATTCCCTATGCATAAAATTGTTTTCAAAATTTATGGATTTACAGAAAGATCTGTCAGTAGAAATTATTTCACAATGCAATCTTTTGAACAAAATGTCCCTGACGGGTTGTTCGTCTTTCGCAAAAATCGAATTTTAGCAAAGTTTTTCATATTTTTATGACCACTTGCATTCACTTTCCTTCCTCAAACATATTTGGTCACAGACAGGAGCTTGCAAATTTATTTTCTATTTTTTTCCTAAACATCTGTAATGTTATAATACCGAAAATAACTAGATAGTCCTGTAATATTTTACGAATTGAACGATAAAGACTCTATCTTGCTATTAACTATAAGAATTAAATAGCTATGGGAACGCATAACAATATGTGACGTTCCAAGAAATCGGAGAAGCGTGTCTGATGTAAGTTAAGATAAAATATGGTTCCAGGCAATCTGGGAGATTTCTCATAAGGAAATAAAACCTGGCCATTTATCAAATATCTGCATTTGTATTTTTTTATAATGTAATACTGCATTTATGAAAATATGAAATTTATGTAGCATTATTCCATTATTCTATACATGTTGTTGTTGTTGTGGTTTTCTACTACACCGTGGCCGGAAGTATTCCAGACCAGATTCCCTTATATATATATATATATGTATATATATATATATATATATATATATATATATATATATATATATATATATATATATATATATCTATATATGTGTATATATATATATATATATATATATATATATATATATATATATATATATATATATAATAAATACAACGATCAAAAAGCAAAAAAATATTTTTATAAAAAGATCGTAACGGATATTTCTCTAGACAAAATAATGTAGAAGAAAATATTCAAATTAAATCTAATAGTACATACTAAAGAATATAATATAGTTAATATAGTACACTTTGAGTAATATCTATTTTACTACATTTAATTTTTTTTTTTGGATAATGTCCAATCATCTGCCGCATTAGCAAGAAAAAAAATATTTTTTTGTCTATTTCATTGCTATGCACGTGACGCAAAATTAGTTTAAAGTATGACAAAAAGGAAAGAAATCATGTGATCAGCATTTAATAAATTAAATTAAAAAAATAATCTTAAAAAAATTCACCAAAAATCAGAAAAGGGAGGTAAAGATTCGTAAAAGATTTCATTTTAAAGGAATTTGTATGATCTTTCTCGTGATATAAATTTTATAACACTCAGATTATTATTTTAAATGAAAACTTTAAACGCAAACTTTAATAGCTTAAAAATTCAATTTTTAAAAATCTAAGAAGAATTTTTCAAAAATTTTTCTTAGTGCACCCCTACACTATAAGAAGTAGCGCCATGCAAATATTCCGCCCTTTAGGTCCAGCGCTATGGTCAGTCAGTTAGTTACAGAACTGTTTTATAAATATAGATATATAAATACAATTTTCTATGGGGGGGCTGTCTTAATTTAAGAACAAAATTATTTGCTGCAAATGGATGCGACTTAGAAATTAAACTAGTATTATAAGATCAGCATTTCCTAATAAAAAAATTAAAAATAATATTTTCTAAAACCTCATGACTAGGGGGGAAATTGTCAATATTTAATATAGATAGGATACTGCAAAGAGACCTCTAAAACTCCCGATTCTAAAAATCTTCCTATAAAACGCTTACTTCTAGTGTATAGAAATTGCTTTCGCCCGTATTGATCAGGCCCTCTGATGACCTCTAAATTCCTCCCACACATCGATATATCAGCCTTTCAAGAACTGTTGCTTTAGGGATTCCATCCGAGATCAAAATACTTTAAGTAGTAAATCGATTTATATATTTTTGGCCTTCAAAGTTCATCGGATTTGCCGGGCCAGCTTTAATGTTTTGATATATATATTTGTTTAAGTATTTCGGCAGTTGCAAAAAATATATTTTCATTTAATAAATAAAATCCAGCAGAGGTTCATTTATAGGTTTAAAAAGAACTTTGAAACTTTATATATATTTAACGCTATCTTAAAATGATACTCAAAACATCGTGCTAATTAATTCCCTCTGGTACTTGAAAAACTGAAGATCAAGGAAAAAACCAAAATCGTCCCTTTACACGGTGTTTCACATTAATCCAAGTCAGAGTTTTTATATGAATTTCACTGAGTAATTTGATTGGAATGATAAAACTTACATCGATTTTTTTTAAATTTTAAATCTGAAAATCTATATGCTATTTTGATATTCTTTCAGTTACAGCCAAATTATGCACCTTCGCGGTATATTTTTGCCGTAACTCAAACGCTGGATGTAGATTTCGTAATTTTATGAGTTCCAAAGGAAGGTATAGCCGATGAGTAAGCCGGAAATAAAAGGAAATTTCTAATGCAGAATTTCTCTAAATTTTTACTGGTGATTGACAAAATGCATTCGACTCAACCCACTTCGGAATGAATCATCGTCTATCAGGTATTGTGGTACAATATTTACAGCTCATAAATATGACAAATACATGAATTGTGCCAAAAAGGCGGAGCTCAACACTAGAAAGACAGCTGCCGTCATTTTCACGATTTCGGACATACTATTCAGCGCTATGTTTGTATTTATGTCCTCGGGCTTCTGAAATTTTATGACATGTTCTAATTTTACTCGAAATATGCACACACATTTACAAAATTATATTCGATAGTAAACAGGGGGAGAAAATCTGTTGTATACCAACTAAGACTGAAAGCCGTCCATTTGACGGCAATATAGGAAACAGGCAGAAATCTATATATATAAAGGAAGAAGTCCTGACTTATATATACATACACGTATCAACGCCCAGCAAAAACTATTGGAGATACAGATATCAAATTTTAGGAGCTTATTACTTTTGTGCTGAAGGCGTCATTTAAGAAGCGATGTTTCAAAATTCGCCCCCCGAGGGGGGAAGGGGGGGCAAAACGTGTTTTTTACATATTCCTTCATATCTCAAAGAAGGATATTTATATCCATAACATTCTTGCTTTAAAATGTAAGTAACATGAATACCTAAAAACCAATTTCAGGATTTTTCAAAATTAGGCCCCCAAGGGGGGGAGGGGGAAAAAACGTGTTTTTACGTGTTTTTACGTGTTTTATCACATTTTCCTTCATATCTCGAAGAAGAAAACAGATATCCATAAGATTCTTGCTTTAAAATGTAAGGAACATAAATACCTAAAAACCATTTTCAGGATTTTTCAAAATTCGCCCCCCAAGGGGGGGAGGGGGGCAAAACGTGTTTTTTACATATGCCTTTATATCTCAAAGAAGAAAATTGATATCCATAAGATTCTTGCTTTAAAATGTAAGAAACATGAATACCTAAAAACCAATTTCAGGATTTTTCAAAATTCGTCTCCCAAGGGGGAGAGGGGGGATAAACGTGTTCTTACGTGTTTTATCTATATATATAAAGAAATCAACACCCAGCAAAAACTATTGGAGATACAGATATCAAATTTTAAGAGCTTATTACTTTTGGGCTGAAGGCGTCATTTAAGAAGCGATTTTTCAAAAATCGCCCCCCCAAAGGGGGGAGGGGGGCAAAACGTGTATTTTACATATTCTTTCGTATCTCAAAGAAGGAAATTGATGTCCATAAGATTCTTACTTTAAAATGTAAGGAACACGAATACCTTAAATCCAATTTCAGGATTTTTTAAAATTTGGCCCCAGGGGACGGGGAGGGGGGCTTAACGTGTTTTTCACGTATTCCTTCATATATCAAAGAAAGAAACAGATATCCATAAGATTCTTGCTTTAAAATGTAAGGAATACGAATACCTAAAAACCAATTTAAGGATATTTCAAAATTCGGCCCCCAAGGGGGTTAGGGGGGGCTAAACGTGTTTTTACGCGTTTTTTACATATTCCGTCATATCTCAAAGAAGGAAACAGATATCCATAAGATTCTTGATTTAAAATGTAAGAAACACGATTAAATGTAACAAACACGATCAATGTCACGATTTTTCGACATTCGCTTTAGATTTTGAAAAAATTGCTAGAAACAATCCAATAATTTATATTTCCTATATATCACCATTTTGAACACCAAATTGGTGGTAGGAGAAAAGAGAGAGATCAACCTTAATTAAATGAAGTGTGGAAAGGTGTGTGTGTGTGTGAATTGTATATATTTCGGTTGTTAGTACGTATACATCTAGAGCTCAGGTTAACTCCATTCATTTTTATTATCCTGGGCAACGTCAGGTAATTCTTTGTTTATGAAACCGGCGATTTTCACAAGGGTTTACGGGGAAGCCCTCAAACTCCTCGAAGGGCCGGGATCCAGTGGGTTATCAAAATTGAAAGAAAAATTTTAATGCTGACATTAGCATGGGGAGGGGGGGTTATTATAATATGCTGATGGGATGATGACCAGTGGAGAGGGGTATAGATTGCCATAAAATACAAATATACATATCATACAAGTAAGCTTTATTAAGGGTTCACCCGTGCAACGCCGGGTATATAAAGCTAGTATTTAATATAATACCGAAAAAATGTTAGTTACTTATCGTCTCCTCCTCCTTTTGCAAATAACAGAAATATTGGCTCTTCGGAAATATTGGTGTTGAAAAATAAGAACTGCACAAACCATGAATATATTTTTACTGATAAACCTTACCAGGTTTTCAGCTCGGCATACCTGCATAAAAATACATCTAAATATATAATAATTTATAATATATTGGTATAAAATAGTTCAAAATTTAAAGTATTTAACCATTTAAAAAAATTAACTATTTTAAATTCTTGATTTTATTTTTAACTGTCAAAATGACGGCGTTTATTCTTTTTGTAAGAAAAAAAATTCCCATCTTTATAGTTCTATAACATAAGTACTATATATATCCATTGTACTAATAGCGTTGGACCTAAATTTCTCCTTCTAAGAAGCACATAACAAGAGCGAAACCTGGATTCTTAGCTACATGTACGCTGACGATATTCATATTTGCTTAATGTTCAGCCCCTTTGGCAATAGTTATGCATTTTGTTATTCTTCCATTTAGTTTTTATCTTGTTTTAACATGTTTGTTCATAGAAATATCTAGAAACTTTTTAAAGATGTATGTATATATATGAGATATGCATCTCTATTGTTTAAATGCACTTCGTTTCTACAGTATTTACTCCATGTATCTGTAGTCCCATTTGACGTTGCCATTTTTGACAAACAAAGAAAGAAAAAATCACACTACGAACTCGCCAGTCACTGGAAAATTGAAAACATTAGGGTAAAAAGTTTCAAAATCTTCATGGATGCGTAGTTTACGTATAATAAGAGTCTAGCAACACCGATTTCAGACCTAACGGTCAGGTATGACTTGTGAGAGGAAGATAAAGACCCTTTATTCTCGCATTTCTTACCGAAAAGTCTGCTATAGCGTTCTATTTCACGGGAGATGAAGAGGCAAAGAAACTTAATTTTATCGCAAAGGAGCGCATCTTTACCAATCTGAGAAATTGTTAAACAAACATTCTCTGTGAGATAAATGAGGAATATTTTCAGCAGTATACGTATTCAAAGCATTTTCTTGTTGAAACTGATTACGGCGAGAAAAAAAATGGATAGTTTTGCGTAAGGGCAAATTAGCAGCTTTTAGAGAGCAAAGAAAGAGAACGAATCTCTGAAATATCATGCTCCTTTATAATTATATCCAGTATACGCTAATAATAGTGTCACATATGCAGAGATAGATATTTAAACCTTATCCACCAGCAATGCACATAGGTTTTGTGCTTCATGTGATTTTACATTTCATCACTGGGCTTGTGGTGACCTTGTGGTACAGTGCGCTGACTTTCCGTGCTAAGGGTGCTCGGATCGAATCCCGGCGTCACGCCCCTAAAATACCTCCTTTTGTGTCGTCCCTTCATAGGAGGTAATGTTAGTCTGCCTATATGGCGCCCCCATAATAAAATGGTCAGCAAAACTGCGGTGAATTATAGGCGAATGTGTGCACGACAAGTGCCTCCGCTATATGAAGACATTTCATCTCCATAGCTCTCGAATTCGGTGTAGCTACTTTTATCACTCCTGCACACGTTTTATCACACTAGCATATCACATCGCTGTTTTTACAAAACTCATAAAACGTTAAAACAAATACTTAAATATATCACTATTCTTATGTCATATATATTTGATTGATTTCATCACATTTCGTATGTGACTGATTTTAACGTATTTTATACGCAACTGATTTTATCACCCTTTTTGAATAGTCGTTATCACCTTTACTTGGCACTCTCTCTATGTTGTTCCCAATGTCCCCTGGAAGTCCCAGACCAGGTCCACATAGTCCTCGCGTTGAGAAGTGCGGCTCCAGTTTATAATAGCACCACAAAATTCGGAGTTCGACTTCGCTAGGGTTCACCACAATTTTCATCGAGCACCCCCTGGGGCGACATCTATGGGGATTGTACCTTCCCCACCAACCGATCTCACAGGAATTTCTGGTTTATGAATTTAACGTGATCATATCAGGCTTAGACACAAAGGTATTTAACGGCGCTTGTTGGCATTCCATTCGAGCACCCTCTGTACCGAAAGCTGACGCGCTATCTATAAGCTACCTCGGGGCCACCCATTCTCTCTTTCTCTCTCTCTCTCTATGCCTATATATATATATATATGTGTGTGTGTGTGTGTGTGATAATAATGGCCCACCGTTATATATCTAAAGCGTATTTAACCCGCGAGAACGCGCGTCGGGCCTCTAAGGCCCGACCGCAAAATGGAATGACCATAAAAACACCCCTGTTTTTCAGAAATGAGCAATTCCTTGTGTAGCTGCCCCTTAAGTCCCATTCTTTCATATTCTAGAATTTCAAACATTTTCTACCCCTCTTCCGGTCGAAAACTGGTTCCTCTGGCCTCTGAGGCCCGGCGCGCGTGCTGATGTTATAGGTTTGTCGCAACACCATATAGAATTTATTTACTGTCATGTCGCTGTATCTGAGTTTCGAGGAAGAGACAAAGCGCTTACGGGCTATATTGGCCGAAGTTTCAACGGATGAGGAGTCTTTAGCTGAAGAATCTGAAGAAATAGATGACAATGAACAACATAGTGACCATCAATCGTCATCTGAAGAAGAAACTCATTCCAATGATGAAGACGATCCCCCCCCCCCAACAATATTTCATTCGTAAAGATGGGCTCACAAAATGGAGCAAGCAAAACTTCCGACAAAATGTAAGGGCCCCATCTTGCAATATTGTCACCAAGCTTCCAGGAAATGTTCGTATAGCCAAAAATATGTCTTCTCTACTAGATTATTGGCAGATTTTAGTTGATGATGCAAATTTGCGCAACGTTGTAAATTGCACGAGTATCTACGCTGATAGCATACCCGGTAATTTTCAAAGAGATTGCGATGCCCAAAAAACTACTCTGGCTGAAATCAAAGATAGAAAATCATAAACCATTTGTGCCAAATGTGAAAAAAATGTCCTCAACGGATATGCTTTTACTGTTTGTAAATTATGCTATTAAATGGGAAGTCAATATTTTTTTTCTGAAATTCTTGTCTAAAATTATATTATGTCTATTCATTTTCATTTATAATGTTTAAAACCTAATTAAAATCCATTTTTATTGATAAAAAGTGCAAAATTGAATGACTGGGCCTCTTCGACCCGACGCGCGTCCTCGCGTCAGTGTTTTCTGCTCGCGTTCTGGCGGGTAAAAATGATCCTGTTAATAAAGCACGACCCCTTTTCTAAAATTGAAACCTAAAAGTAAAATAAGATAATTTCTATTAGCCCTGCTGATCATTATACAGGCATGTGAAGTAGCTGAACTCAATAACATCCCCAGATATGAGTGTAGGAAGTTTATGAGATTCCGAATGTCAGTGTAATGTCAAAATTCTTGAAGAGCCCTCGAACCACTCTGGATTTATGGGTTCTGTAACGTCAAAACCACACTTTACAAGAACTTTATGGCCACTTATCCTGCACCCAGGTCAATAGTTCGCGGTTCTAACAAGTGCTGGATCTAGCAGTAAAGTCCTCGGGTGAACTTAAGTGGACACGTGAACTCCACGAATCTAAAGTCGCCGAATAAAAATTAAGTAGTTTAGGCCCTCTGGCTTCAATATCGCAAAACACCCATTTAATATTGCATGAACAGAAGATTTTTCTCTCTGCGTGTCTAACTCTCGTTGCTGTCAGACCTGCGGTCCGCTCCTCTCTTGTAATGTAATCCGCGCCCCGTCAAGGCAAGTCATGTGGCCACTGGAGCTAATGCCTTCTGGTAAATAAAGCACGTCTTGGTACTTGTGTATTTCATCAATGGCTCCATATTTGTGTTCTCTCCTAAATTTCGTAAGTGCTTCCCTGGATCTACACTACGCCCGACGGCATCTCTCCAAGTTGTGCGCAGTGACTTACTGGATGATCACCACTTCGCCCGACTGCATCACACCCTCGTACAGGCTACACCTCCGATTAGTGCTACGCCTCTCCTCATCGACGTGATGCACGGAGCATCACACACACACACACACATATATATATATATATATATATATATATATATATATATATATATATATATATATATATATATATATATATAATATGCGTTTGGAGCAGCTTGTCCTTTCCAAACCTTGAATCACAAAAACCTGACTAACCTCACCAAACCTGCATTAAAATTTAAAGAAAAAATCAGGCTAAAATTTAATTTTTTCTTACTTAAACTTAGATGCAATTACTTCAACAAAATAAATAGTTTACTTTATAAATTATACTGAGCTATTTTGGGATCAATTGTGTTATCCGGATTTCTTACTCACATGTACATCAATTACAACAAATAATTGGAATTCCTGAGTTTAGTATATGCTGGAGGTGATAAAATTCCTAAAAGAAATTCCATGCATTTTTTACCGATGACCTACAGACTCCAGTCTTGTTCTGGGACCACACACTGAATGACTGAACCCAGATTACCTGATAAAAATTTAGATAAATTTTTAATTTTTGTTTCATCCAGTGAAATGATGCTATGTTGTAATGGTGATTTAAGAGGGGGAAATATAGGTCCACGTCTGCTTCTACATTTTTTATTTTTTATTTTATACGTACGTATAAGGGAGATCCCGATTGTTAAATTTAGAACACTACTCTTAACAGAGAGATGCGTAAACTATGTAACTCTTCGAGTGTATACCATTATGACCTATGATCGTAAACTACGGACTTGTTCGGGCGCTACTGTAACAACAGATCTGCAATGTACTTTTTTCTCAAATACCATTACCTAGATAGAGAATGGAACCCAGTAGTCTCCACGTTTCTGAAACTTGTACTCACTTCTACGTCGAAACCTACAGTAAATCCACACAATTTCCATATAATTTCCTCTATGCTTGTGCATTAAAAACATTGCATAGTAAAAAAAGGAGAAATTATTTCATCTTTTTCTTAAATGCAGTGATATGGTGTTTTGAACCTCATTCAAAAACACAGAGGAATGATAATTCGAATAAACATCGATGAAGAAAGAAAGTAAGTTCATTTATGCTTATTAAATATTCAAAATTTGTCCCCGAACTTCGATAATTTTCGGGGGAGCGACAGATATCAAACTTGCCGAATCAGTAAGCGTTTCCCATTTTCATAGGAAAGCTTTCATATTTCAATTTGGTGCTGTGGTTTTACTAGATGCAACGGGAAAGAAAATTTGAATTTTGAAGTGCAAGCTAATTAGAGCAGAGAGCCCCAAACTTGTTTGTTCCGTAGACACCGTGCCGAATTTTTTTCTGTTTTGGGTATCCCCCTGCTATCCTAATACTGATTTTTTACAAATTCATCAATTATAAAGTGTTTTTAAAGCTGATACAAAGGTACTCACTTTGAGAAGGTTTACTGTAGAGTGAAAAATTTTAAAATAAAAAATATATATATACATATATATATATTCAGTTTTATAGTTATATATTTATTAATTAAAACGACACAAAATAAAAATCTAGTAACATATTTACATAGAATAAATACACAGCACAATCAATTCTTTTAATGGGTGGGATCAGTCTGATGCTTTGATCGCAAAATGTCAATATTCGGCTTCAATTTAGTCAGGTTTAACCTTAAATCTCCTCGGCGAGTGATTTCCAATCTGTTTCTCTTTTTTTTTTGTAAGGAGATTGACAACCGCGCTGAAACCCTTTTCTACGAGGTATGAAGATGGAAAAGCTATCAAAAACTTTCTCGCTATAGTTCATAATGCAGGATATATAACATGTATGTCTCTTTGAAGCCAGAATTGTTGATATCCCTTTCTAAACTGCACCTTAAGTTCTTCGTTAGTGATTATACCATCAGTTCTTCTTGTAACATGACATCAATGTCACCGCATGGATTGATAATCCACTGTGGTATTTCCACAGTCAATACATCTTCAAATCTAATTTCAAAGTTTGTGTGAAGGACATTTAAATCTTGAACGTAGGTTGAAAGGCCATCATCCTGGCAGTCTGTCTGGGCCAAATTGGGAAACTGACAAGTTCAATATAACGGCTACCTGCTGGCCCTCGCTCTAACCGTTCCAGTTCAAATGTCCATGATGTCGCAACACAAGTTACACGTACTGCGGCTGAAAAGTGAATAGATTTCTTACACAATTTTATGAAATATACATACAATTAGGAAATGTATCTATCTATTATAAGAAAGTACTCATATTACGTAAATACCTCCATAGGTACTATCTGTGTTAGGTGGATTATTACATTTACGGGAAGCCCAAATTTTGGTGATGGCCTGTGTAACTCATGGACCCCCATTTACATATCATGCACCCCCAATTTTCTTTTTCACTCGCATGGACCCCTTGCAGGTCTATATCGACCCCTGGGAGTCGAAATAGACTACTTTCGGAATGACTAAATTAGAGGAAAGAATTTTCATACAATTCCACCCGTTTCTTTCAGTAGTACCAAATGCAACTGTTCAACAGAAACTTGAAGATGTGTGCATTGTAATTTAATGTGCCAATGGATCTTTATGAAAATGAAAGTATTCAAGAGAACTAAAGACTCTTTCTTTTTTTATATGATTACGTAGTTCATCTAGAATTTTCTCGTTATCATTTCCGAACCACATTAATATAATCTTGGGAATGATCTCTGAAATGGGAAAATGCTGACAAGATTACCGAAATCTGGGTCGCACCATCTACTGTTTTAAAATTAATTAATTTGGAAATTCGATCATTAAATCTTTAAGTGGCATGTGTTCAACTTTCTTTATTGATATATGTTTTCGAGGTATTTAACGCGTAGTTTCTGGACAACCTTTAAACAGTTCTGCAAACAGAAAAATTATTTCTATCTACAGGAAGTAATATTTTAAATCTACTTAAATACAACATTAATTTGATACTATCAGATATATATTCAAATCTCCAAGTAACATCAATCCTACAAACTACAAATACTACTGTTCTGTATTTATATAAATCAACACACTCCTAAACTATTTATTAGATATATCATCGTGCAAATATTTGATTGCAAACTTTCAGACTCTTTGAACTGCAGACTTTAGGTATACTTCAGAAAACTCGACAGAGCATTCGATAGATGCAGTTTGGAATGCCTCGAAAGCTTTTAAACTGCAAGGAGATCGGACGACGTATCCCCCCTTTCATATTGATCTCTATACTCTTAGGTTATGACATGAAATGTTATCCAATATCAAGGTTTCCTTTCGATGAAAATCAGAATTCCGAGTATTTTAGAAATGTTTGATTGTAGAGTTACTAGATTTCGTCTATGTTAATCCCGGTTTAGAATTTGTTTGAACTTATCTGGATAGTTCGAGTTAAATTTTTAGATTTACATAATATGGCTTTTTAATTTTAATGACATATCTAATGTAAATAGTACGTCAGGCTGGACTCCCACATTTCAAAGGGTAATAAAAAACGAACGATGCAATTTACAGGTAAAAGCATTACATTTTCGGAACCTACACTCCTAGACAAAAAAATTAGCGCACCAAGAAGGAGTCGTCAAAATGAAACGAAATTTTACATACGTAATGACTACTTTGATATAAGTAAATGATAAGAAAATCAAAGAAAAAGGATAATTTATTTCAGAGAAAAAGGCAAAAGAACGGAGGAGTTAATACTCCGTTGGACCCCCTCTAGAGCTAATGCACGATGCGATACGATCGGGCATTGAGTCATACAAGTTCTGTATGATGTCTTGAGACATTTCGTTCCATATTTGCTGTAACCTTGCCTCTAGTTCGTTCAAACTCGTGGGATGCCCAACTCGTCGTACCAAATGATCCCAGATATGCTCAATTGGAGACAAATCTGGGGATCGGGCAGGCCAAGGAAGGGTAGTAACAGTGCGGAGACAGTCTTGTGACACCTTTGCCGTATGAGGCCGAGCATTGTCTTCTTGAAAAATGGCTCCTGGGAGCCGTTGCATGAGTGGCAACACATGTGGTTGCAGGATTTCATGAACATACCGCTGGGCTGTCATGGTGCCACGGAACAATACTAGGGGTGACCGTGTATTGTAGGCAATGGCACCCCATACCATCACACCAGCTGTGAGAGCGATGTGTCGCTGTACAGCAAAGGCAGGATTGAATCGTTCACCACGGGCTCTCCACACACGAACACGATTGTCATCACTGCCGAGATTGAATCTGGATTCGTCGCTAAAGACGACTTGGTTCCATTCCGCTGTAGTCCAGTTTCCTCGTGCGCGGCAAAACTCCAAACGGAGGCGTCGATGGGTGGGCGTCAAGGGCAGCACACATAATGGGCGCCGCGATACCAACTGTCCTTCAGCAAGGCGCCTTCGTATGGTTCGAGAAGACACAGAGGCCCCTAGTGAAGGTGCTACCTGTGCCTGGATGGCGGCCGATGAAGCAGTTGGATGTACGCGTGCATTTCTTACGTTGTGGTGGTCTTCTCGACGACTGGTCTGTCGAGGGCGTCCTGAGCCTGGTCTTCGTGTACATGACATCTTTCGGGTCCACTGGTCCCAACACCTCCTCACAACACAATCAGAGCGGCCAAATTGACGAGCTACTCGCCTAGCTGACCACCCAGCTTCCATCATCCCGACGATTCCCCCCCTCTCAAACTGCGACAACTGCTTATATTGTCTTCGAACACGGCGTAATGGCATGTCTATCTCAGCTCTTCCTTTGTAAATGATTCAGCACACTCAAACAAGCTTTGGTTACCTGTTTTATACTCGACAGAGTACGATGTTCAACGCCCTCTACCGGCTATACGTAATGCGCAATCACGCTGCATTTCTAATGATTTGCATATCTCCCCGACATGTACCTTCATTGCAAGTTTCGTTACGATCCCGCAATTATTTCTTGGTGCTCAAATTTTTTTGTCCATGAGTGTACTTATTATCTAGTTATTTTCTACTAGGTTTTGAAAAAAACATCTCTTAAGTGGAGACCATCATTTGCGATGCACTGTCAAATCCATTATCTAGAGTTTTCCATCACACTGTTGCTAATCTGTAGGGGGAATGGCTGAAACTACCTAACAAATAGCTCGTGTAGCAAAAAGTTCACCGTAGCGCTCCAAACCAAACCATCCACACGAATAGCGGACAACCGGACTCGCTGAACATTTTCAGGTTTTCTAACGTTCCGAAGACAATCATTTGGTTTCTTCAGAAATGCAGACCAACTTGTTCTCACGTCTGATATCCATCGCAGGATTGTTTTTCGATCTGGAATGACATCAGCTGCATAGACCCTGAAACGCGTCCTGAAACGTGCCCCCTTTGCCACGGTTACAGAATCATTAATTTTAAATAACGCCTCGAAAACGAAACCGCGATGTTCACCAGACCAACTCAAGGTGTCTATTGACAACTGAAAAATCCATCCGAACCTTTTCCCTACACCTACCAGTTCTTACTAGTCATTCTTCTTTACCCTGTATGTATCTCTAGACTACTTGTGATTTGTTTGAACGACCATTTCACAAAGGTTTCGAAAAACTTACAACATTTTTTGTTTTACTTATGCTGTATAATTATCCTTATGTGTCAAATAATTAGTTCGTTTTTCCTCGGCATTACCCGCTGTAAAAATTTCCTTTAATTTACAATATTGTTCAAAAATCTCATCTTTAAACAACCGAAGAGAAATGATGATTAAGGAAAAAATTAAGCAAGTTTCAAAATTTGAGGTTTATTACTAAATAAAATTAATTATTTGGGAAATCGGAGGATAAAAAAAATAGAATGTTATTTTCAAAATGCATCAAATTAATTACTCGAGTTTTTCGATTTGCGAAATGAAGTCCCTCAAGCAAGATTTGAAAAAGTCGTGTTTAAAAATCGGGATAAAAAGCATGATTAAACATTTAAAGCATGAATATATTCATTTAGTTAAAAGGGAAATGAGTGCTTGACAAATTAAAAACGAATGTTTAATGTGGTTCATACTAAATGGTGCGAAAGATAAATGATGAGTTAGGAAATGTAAAACTTCGATCGCAGAAACTGAACCTTAAATCGTTGAATCTACTAATTAGACATTTATGTACACGTTTTCAGGTGGTTAATGGATAGTACATACCGTTGATGGGATTCCCAGTTTTAAGGAAACCAAAGGACCTTCAAGTTCGTTTTTTCTTAATTTTTCCATAGTATACTCTATATAGAAAAAGAAAATAATTCATATCTTCTACTGAATTGAAGACACTTAGAATTCACAAATAATAAACTGTGAATTCTAAGAAATTGTGTAAGAATAAGACCTGTTTAAAAAAAAATACATCAAAAATTTTAAATGTTCTATGCGCATTCTTTTCCTTCCGATTTCTCCTAAAATTTCGCAATATTGTTCTCTGAAAAGTTCTACACAGACTTGTGCATCATTCTTTAAAACCACAAATATTTTTCAAATATATAGACCATGAAATAAAGCAAAAACAGAAAAAATTACTGACAGATAAAAAAAAATATTTGTGGCTTTATATTCACACAAAAAAATGCGTAATTATGTTTATATATATATATATATATATATATATATATATATATATATATATATATATATATATATATATATATATATATATATATACAATGGAATCTCCATCGATCGTTTTCGGATCCATCGTTTTTCCGCATGTGTCGTTCCTTTTATCCATTCCCAACGATCATATTGCTTTGTTATGTTTCCGCATCTATCGTTTTCCATTTATCGTTCATTTCAGTCGGTCCCTTCGAAAACGATAGATCGAGATTCCACTGCATATATATATATATATATATATATATATATATATATATATATATATATATATATATATATATAGATATTGTAAAGAATCCATTGATTCTCGAAATCTAGAGCAAAACCCTTTCTTTCAATTCACGATCCATCAGAAGCCTCAACAAAGGGTTCCCTTGACGAAACAGCCACACAACAGAAGCGGCGAGATAAAGGTGCTCCCGGCAATGCAAACCTGGACGCGAGGCACCCGTATTTCTGAGATTTCAGACGTAAAGTTGAAAGGACATTAGTTCTGGTCGGCCCCTTGATCGATGATGATCGGGGAAAATTAATCGGCTTAAGTGACCAGCTGAACTGATAACGAGAGAAGTGGCTCACCAATCGGACCTCCGAAAACGGGTGTCACTTTAAAGGCGCCAATTAAAACCCTTAAAAATTCCGAAAGTTCGCAGCGCCAGAATGCCGAGTTGCGTCGCTGCGAAAGAAAAAAATCAGTTAGCCCCTAGACCTGCATCTAGAAGGTCGCTACTCCGGCATTGCATCCGTAAATGACGATTTCTTTATAAGTTCTCGTGTGAGGCAGAGCATCCCGACTCCCTGTCGTCTTGTTTCGAGAAGAAACAGTTTTAACTATTAGAGATAGTTCCTAGACCTGCATCTAGAAGGTCGCTAATCCGGCATTACAGCCGTAAATTATGATTTTTCATAAGTCCTCGTGCGAGGCAGAGCATCCCGACTCCATGTCGATTTGTTTCGAGAAGAAACAGTATAGCTATTAGAGATAGCTCATTCTTTCGATCTCAGAAGGATCTGGACGATTGATTATCGGCCGAGTACGTGATTCTAGCAGAAGTGATTGTTGCGCATCCTAATTTCGCGTGTAAGAAGCCAACGAACTTTTGCGACTTCTGATATGTACTGTTGGTTTACACCTTAGTTTCCCGCCTGTCATCTCGAGGATATCATCTAAAGTGTTCGTCATCCTAATTCATCAACTTTTCTCATTTGTGAATAAATCATTTCATTTAATATATTACTAGATTGTATCGTCGTCATTTACGCTACCATTCTGCGAATGAGGACGGGCTTCAAGTTTACTTCCCCGATTTACCTCTGAGTCTCAGATTTTCTATATTTCGCAGTTTTAAGTTTTTCCCTGTTTCTTTAAGTGCACTGTGTATCTATACCTCCTTGAATCGAATAGGCGATGTTAAAATATGTTTGATAAAGACCAGGATGTTGTTCGATTCTCTTTTGTTCAAGCGACAGGGCCTTTTGCTTTGGAGGGAATTTACTAGCTAAATGAGTACCATATATATATATATATATATATATATATATATATATATATATATATATATATATGGTTATTATGTGGAGTTTAAACAGTTAATAAAGTATAGAGATTGTATAGTGGCACTTTTAAAATTGTTAATAGGAGAAACACATTCTGACACATGTCTGAGATAATTAAAAATGCAAACTGAATTTTAATAAATAACATTTGCATTTAATTTCTCTTCTTATTTAAAATTAATTTTATCGTTCGTTACAATTTGAACAGAAACAACATAATAATTATCTACATAGTACATTAAGAAATTATTTGAACACATAATAAAACCTAGCTACATATATTAATTATTCTGTGCTCTCGCCTTATTAAATATATTACAAATTATTTTTACTTACCACCACCCTTATTGTAGACTGATGATTATCACTCATTGTTGTACTAAACTTGGTCCAAAAGCAGACCATAAACCTCTAGGTGCCTCAGCATATAATGGGCGCCAAGGGCCGAAGAGCGGGCAAGTTCGAGCTATACCAGTCGCAGCTTTTTCTTTAAGTGGCTCAAAAAACCGTTAACACTTCCCAGTACCGAAAATCACAGAGGTCAGAAAATGTTCTAGAACAATTAACACCTTTCAGGCATATGATTTGTTAAACAGACGGTTGCTGAGTCGTTGCTATGGAGGATATATGTCCCCTTAATGACAGAGAGGGTGGCAAGTAATTCTCCCTTCTTGTGAAAAAGACCTTGTGTACTATCCATACTGTTACAGGTCACACTTAATTGCATACGGGGAGCACATTCCCTTCTTTCAGGAAACCCGGTACGAAAAACCACAGGAAGGAATTTCAGCACATAGACAATTTAAGATTTTACAAAATAAAATAAATACACTTATAAATGTGCATGGAACCAAATTAATGTTGTTTCGAAATTATGAAATAAGAAAATAGCAATTTTCTTTAGAGTTAAAACAGTATAATAATCAAAATAATTACAAAAATCGAGTTCCATGTCACAATGGTGCCCGGTATAAAGGGCTTAATTAAAGAAAAGGGATTTTTAGATATTTGTTAGTATTCATTAAAAAAACTTTTGACTTTTATAAAAGTCTTAAGTCTATCAATTTTGTATACATAAGTACATTTACTTGTACAAAAGAATCAAGTCGAAATTATTGTTCTGCGATTGGTATAAAAGCCAATAACGATATATTTGAATCACTGTTTTTGACTTAAGACCTTCATACCGGGCACCATATATATATATATATAACCATATTTATTCATGACCATTCTTCTAAACTTCATACTAAATTGGAACTTGCAAAAATATATAAACTTGATATGATTAATAAAGCAAAGGGAAAGGCATTGCTGTTTCAAGATCTCCAATTCCGGGTTTTCCTCACTATTCTGCCGTTGACCTGTTTCGGCTTATTATTGGACACGATTGCCTCACTGCTCACCTTTTTAGAATAGCATTTAGGGATTCACCTAACTGTATTTTATGAATTTCCGAAATACCAATAAACGGAGCACATTTAGACACGAACACTGCACTAAATAGTTTTGAATTTATTGTTCAATAATACTGGGCAGCTAGAGGTCTAATGTCTTGATGGTCAAATTCCCGAAATTTGTAAATAAACAGTTAATGGATTTAATAAATAGTAACTTAGGTAACATCTATTGATCCTAGTAAGGAAAAACTACAAATGGTGCCATATTGATAACAAATCGTTCCCGAAAGATAATAAAAACACGAACGACAGTCAATGGGAAATATAATAACTTTTACTGATATTTCGGACTATATAATCAATACTATTTAATAAATTTTAGTTAAAAGATTTCCACTCCAGACATTGTTTATTTCAGATGTCCTCTGAAGAAGAAATTGCTTTCTGAAGTAAAATTTTTTTTCCAGGAAAATGCAGCTGGTAGGTATTGTCATTCGAAGCCAGCCAAAACTAAAGGGAAATTCCCAGAAAAAAAATTAAAGTATGGTCTTCTTTTTTCAAAGCAAAAAATTTAAAGTTAAAGTCTTCAAAAATAATCTTTGGAGACAATTTTAATATGTTACTTTTTATTGAGTTTCTTTAGCAGTCAATATTGGAATAAAGAGATATATTTAATTAAGTTATCTCAAAATAAACCTTTATGCCCTGAAAAAATCCATTTTTTTTCAGTCTTTGTAATCTATTGTTGAAATTGTTGTCTGGCTGTCAACGGAACAATAAAGTTAACTGCTATAGATGTGAATCACAGGGCATATGTAATCAAAATGAAGAAAGTGATTATTAAAATAGCAGCAACTAAAATTGTTTGATTCGCGCATCTTTCGATTATTAACGTTTTAATCTCAAATAATTTTCTTTTATGGATGAATCTATAAGAAAGAATATATATATATATATATATATATATATATATATGTGTGTGTGTGTGTGTGTGTGTGTAAGTAAGTTCAGGTTATCTAGAAATACCATTTTTATTTGCTAATTAATATTTCTATATCTGTAAAGAGAGGAAAATTGATTTTTAAAACAAAAAATCTTCCAAATTTTGCCTTTTGTAATACTTTGGATATCGAGAAGTATGTGATTATTGTATAGGGACTGCCCATTGCACGTGACTGTCCAGTGGTCTCTGTGATCCTCACTTCAAATACCCTACGATTAAAGTATGATTTATAAAAATAAAAAATAAATAAATAAAAAAAAACTTTTCAAGTCTAAAATAATTTTAGGGAGAATATGTAAAACAGAAGCCGTAGAAAACTGTCTCTCTCATAAAATATATTAATTCAATTAAAAATAAATACATTAGAATATATGCTTGTAATAAAAGCTTTTACATGTTTGGAAATTATTTAATGCCCGTAACGAGCACATAGACTAATCTTATTAGAATTCAGTTTCGCTTTAGAGAAATAGAACACCTTAGAATGTTTACGCATACAAAAACATCCTAAAATGCTTGGCATTTGAAATTTATGACAACATAAATATAAAAGCTAAATAATTCAGAAAGGTTTGCAAAGCCTATTCCATTCATAAGCTTTTTGAGCTATGTACGTCTGCTTTCATGCCATTCAGGATCGCAGTATTTAATATCGAATATACTACGAGCTACGGAGTGTACATTTTTAATACCATGTTCTTGGATATTGCCAAAAGGATATTCTTCATTGTGAATAATTTATACGTTTTGGAAATGTTAAGCCACTTATAATAGCATAGATAGATTCGAGGTAGTGAAAGCAACCTTGGAGTTCGGAACTCCCTAAAAAAAATTGTTTAATCTTAACGATCACTGAAACAGCGTCCATAGCACACAAGGAAGAGCATAAACCTTTGAATGTCTAAATGGTGTAAGAAAATGCGAAGCTCTATTGTGTCTCCGCTCTTATAATGCTTATTGCCTCTTACATTAAAGAAAAGGGTATTGGGGATTCTGGTTCTTAAACAGTAGGTACCATCTTCCAAATATCTGTGCAAGCTCCATTCCAGAGTAAGAAGGCTAATGAATTTGATACGATTTAAGAATCTACTATTGAATTTGTATAAGACTTTCTTAGCTTTTGAGATATGAGCGGCTAAAATGAGTTTTGAAATAAATAAAAAGAATATCAAGAGAGAATAGATGCTTTATAAGAAAGAATATAGATTTTACACCTGTTTTCGAGTTAACTACTACAGGTTTCGTAAATACAGCACACAAAAAAACTTTCACTTATTAATAATCTCGAAAAAAAAGCTGTCAAAATCAATATCATATTATCCCAGAAATAAAAAAAACACGAGAAATTGCTGCTTAAAAAAATTTTCTGTGTGGCCTAAGAAAAAATACTTAGATCACAGGAAATAAATAAAACACTTCAGAACCGTCGACATTTATGGAAGATGGAAAAAAAACTGTACTTACTTTTTAAAACAAAGGTTTTTTAGAAGTATTTTTAGTGGTACTGAGGAATATGGAATCAGGTGAAAGACAAATAGTATTTTAAGCTACCCAGGTATTTAAATGACGAAGATAAGGTGAAATTTTAATTAAATAAGCAGAATGACATGGGCCGGATATTTACTGCGAATAGCTGCAAAGCAAACTCAGAATTAAGCAGAGTGTGCATATATATATATATATATATATATATATATATATATATATATATATATATATGTAATTTTTTTTCGATTCGTTTAAAGAATGAAAAAGAAACCAATGTAAAAGAAAATTCTTTGTTACGGAGTAAAATTTAAAGAAAAATCTTTAAACCCAAGTCGACGATAATAGGAATGAATTTCCCTATGTGTTTAATTTTACTCTCCGGCAGCCTTAAAAATTCATGGTGCAAATACTTGGTGGACGATTGTCTCTTTGAAGACAAATTAAGGCAGATAGACTTGTGAAGTAGATAGGTCAAGGCCTATAAGGATATGTCGTGCCACTAATGCTGATGGTTCATGTGAAATAACAGTAGATCTGGGTTGTTTCAATTTTATTTTGCATTTTTAACGGCAAGCTATTGCTGTGAAAAAACAGAAAAAAACACATTCAAAGGGAATCGAGTGACTAATGTTTTTTATCCTGCTTTGTGTCTAATATTATCCTATCGACTCAACCAGGATCAGTGGAAGGAACTTCATTCCCCTTACTGGGCACTCAACAGCACAGATTTCTTAGGGGGCTGCCGTGATACTCTTGTGAAGAGATCGTAAAAAATGATTGGACGAACACAGATAAATAGGGATAGAGATGAATTCGAACGGATTAAGTGCGAAGAAAAGCGAATGTCTAGGAGAGCTTAGTGATAGTGACTTTAACATAAAAACAATTTTTACTTACGAGATAAATTTATTCTTATGTTGTAATGCTATATTATGTTGTTGTTTACCTTGTGTTAATTACAGAAATTTCTTATTTTTTTGTATCATTCTAATTTTTTTCCATGCCATGGCTAGCAATGTCTCATTTGTTTCTTATTAAGGAAAAACTAAAACACAAACACATTTAAAAATTACAGATTAAAAAATCGTAAAAGCATTTGTTTAGGGATCAACCATATTACAATCGTCGATATTTTGGGTATATCATTATCGATTTTAATATTGAAATTTACGGCTAGTTATTATTGGAAATTTTGAATAGAGGAAAACTATGATGTTTTCGGAAATATAGCAGTTTAGCAGTGATTGAGGTAGTTGGCAGTTTTCTTCCTAGGTTTTTGATTGCATTATTTCACATTCTTCCAGTCAGTAAAAAAAAAAATATTGTGAGACTCTTATCGTACCTATAGTACCCTTTGAGAAAGCGCGAGAACGACACATTTCCGAATTGCGGAGTTATCGTTTCGACACCATTTACATGACCATTTCTTGCTTGGCGCAATGTCTTTGCATTGATGGCTAGAAAATAGTTACTGTTCGCCAACTGATGTCTGACGCTAAATACTTTTTAATTTTTAGCTTGTTTATTCTATCCGAACAATTAATCAATCAACAAAATAATGTTTGCATTGTGTAAATAATAATGTACATTCAGATATACTCGTAGGAATTAATTTTATATGTTATACGTTACGTATAAACAGAAGTTTAGATCAGTTTCATTTCTTATTACTTGAGAATTAACCAAATATAAGTAAGGAATTCAACAAGAATAGTTTGACTACTGGAGCTGAATGATACTAATGCAATTTAAATGCAATGTAAAATAAAAGAGTATTTAGTCATGGTAAAATATATAACATTGGCTCAGTTTAGATTTGTTTATAATTATGATTCCGACAGAAATATTATATAATTTACCACAAAAACTTCGTATATGAAATTTGGAGATAATTAATTGTAGCATTAAAAATACATTTTATAAAAAGGGAGTAAAACACATTCTATAAATTCATCACTCGATGTAGGAACGGGGGATCACCACAGAGGTTCATAATTGAGACGTTCCTGTTGAAAAGCGGGTAAATGCCAAAATTTCCGAAGAGTGTTTTTTCACTGATACAAGGGTTTGTTCCAAGTCTAATGGCGTGGAAAAGGAGGTAAGTGCCTAGATAGTTTAGTTTAGTTCTGAGGTAGGCACTTACCTCCTTTTCAACGAGAACGACTCAATTACTATTAAAAACGAAACAAAAATAGAAAGACTAGGGACGTTTGTCCCTCGCACCGCTCTCGGCTTTTTTCTAGAGGAAGCGTTTCACTTTTTCACCTCGTCGTATCAAAATTATATTACCAAGGTTAATTGAGTTTCACTCCAAAAGTTACAGCAAGATCCTGACTAATCCAGACCGCGGTTTGAGCTCATTAAGCTCTGACCTAAAAAAATAAATAAAATATATGGTTGACTCAACACCACTCAATGGTGAATGGAGTCTAGGTAACAACGATTTTAAGGAAAACCTCGAAGAAATAAATGCATTCCTCTAGAAGATATCTACGAGTAAATCAAGATGAACATAATATATTGATACACATACTTCCACTAGAAATATGGTGATATTTTCTGTAGTTTTGCATGTCTGAAAAAAAAAAGTGGGGCATCTACCCATTTCAGGAAGCCACGTGCTCCAGATGAAAAAGTTCTACCCGAAGAACTTTCTGCAAATCAATTTCAAGCGTGAAGTGTTTCGACTCAGAACACAAGATTTACGCCCAGAAATATTGTGCATCTATTGATCCGAATCGCTTTTGACACGTTCTTTTCCTCTCGAAATCCAGAATAAATACGGCCACAGTTCTTTTGAAGGTTAAATCCACTGTCAGACCTTTTTTATTCCATTCAGGTTATGTTCTTTTTTTTCCTGTTCAGAATGCAACAATTTTCAAAAACAGTATTTCCGTGTTCAGTCCTCTGTAAGTCTCTATTTTTGATATTCGTTCTTTGTAGACCAGGAAGAATTCAAGTGGGAAAAAATATGCTCATGCAGTCCGATCATTTTAATTTTTTTTCTTTACTTGTTTCTTTTGCTTCTTTATTTTTGACCTCATTCGAAATTTATTAACTACTTAAATGTATCATTCTAGAATCATATTTAAGGGATGAGGGAAGCTAATAAGTGAGGTAGGCACTTTCCTGCGACCTTAGAAGACTCACGGTACAGACTGTTCGACCAAATTATTCTTCCACTCTCAAACTGGGCACCTATTAGGAGGTCTATTACAGGTATCTGACAGGTGTTGTAGATTTTGGTTCCTCAAGCTCAAACACACGATTTTACCAGTCTCTTAAAATGATGTAAGATATGATTCTTCACTGCGTTATCATTCTACAATAATATTACTTGGGGAAACGCCGACGTGCAGAACATTATATCACGTAGTTTCTGCACGTCGTCACAGCGAGACCTTGGTCACATTGTTTCCTTAGTGTAGCGTTCCTCCTTTAGCGCATCAGACAGTTGACATAACCTGTGATTGGTTTCACATATCACGTGGTGTTTGCGTTTGGTTCTGTGAATGGTTAAATTTTTCATCACTGGCTTCGCTCCGCTCTATTGGCAATGTGAACATAACCTTAATCTCTGATGTCTATTAAAATTCTGTACCTTCTTTTGAGACACGTCGTGGTGTTGTTTTTGAAACACGTTGTGTTGCTGTATGTCCAGAGTTCTCCAAAACAAACCAACCTAACCAATAAATGCTATGTTTGCTGATTTTTATTGTTGCTGTTGTCTTTAATGTCACCTGGTTGGAAGTTCCAAACTAGGTCCCTATAAAATTCGGGCTGAAGTGTGCGGCTCTGGTTTTATATAGCATCATAAGGGTAGGAGTCCATTTTAGCTAGATGGCACCTCAATTTTGATAGAGCACCCTAAGGGTGACATCTTTGGGGATCTACCCTCTCTCACCCTCTGTGACCTTCATTGAGGGACTTTCCGTTCTTGGTATTTAAGGTGCCCATATCCGTCCTAGACACGGAGGTATTTAATGAAGCGTGTCGGGATTCGATCTGAACACCCTCAGCACCGAAAGCCAACGTGCTATCACAGGGTTACCTCGAGCCCTGAAACACATTGTGCTTAGTTTAATTAAAACAAACAAATATTTACCAAAGTGTGGGCTTTAAAAGAAATGCATTTTTCTTTTCCTTCCTAATATCAAAAGGTATCTGTATTCTCGGAGTTCCAAAACTTCAAACTATACATCATTCCCGACTTTCTCCTCTATCATTGTCAACATTTCAAATTTCAATACTTTTTACATTGCTGAAGAAATTAATCACGATAAGAGTGAAAATTACTTTGGATTCTGGGAATGTTCCTTACAAATATAGTCGAATACATCTTGGAATTGCTTTCAGACTCCAAAGTCTTGCTATCCGTTATTTCCGAAACACCGCGTTTTCTCGATTTATTTTTCTGACATGAATTAAGATAATATTTCTCAGAATAGTCATTCGCTTTTTTCTTATCGGTGCTTTTAGAATATTGATTTTCTTATGCATATTTGTCTCGTCGCAATGCATTAGTTGAGAAATATATGTTAGAATATTGATGAAATGGTTCCGTCCGAAAGCTCAGAATTTCGTTGAAATTATAGTAAAATGTTTACTAAGGGACAAGCGGAATATGTATTCAAAGAGGGAAAACCCATGTTGCCCATATATATATATATATATATATATATATATATATATATATATATATATATATATATATATATATATATATATATATATATATATATATATATATATATATATATATATACATTTTACGCAGCGTCCCCTTATAATGTCTGGATTTTTAGCCGGGGGAACAAGTAATCGTTTTTTAATCCTCCACGTGTTCAAAATAGGTGGGAACCGGCAAAAACTACCCCGATAACACGCAGCTGTGTTTCTCGCACTATGTGAGGTCTTGGGTAAAATAACCCCCATACTTCCAGTACGCTATAATATCCGAAAGATAAAGATGGTTGGTGCTATAAATTCCTAAAAACTACTATTTTACATTTTATAAAACGAGCTCACCGTTAGGCTGGTAGCACACTGAGGAAACTGTTTTCATTAAGTCTGCAGTGTACTAACTCTATTGGATTCACGTACATTAATGTTAACCTATAGAAAAAAATTGTCTGAGGAATGACGACTTGGATTTAAAGATTTTCCTTAATAGAGAAAGAAATTTTACAATTTAGGTCATTTTTCGTTTAAAAAAAGGAAAATAATATTTTCAAATTTAAATTATTCAGTGGGGGGGATGAAATCGGTCTAGTGTGTTTTAAACTCTCAGAAATTTCTTTGGTAGACGAAATTTATAAAATGAATCATGTTGCAAGGTGCAGGAAAGTTCAGGTTTATCTGAAAAAAATGCCGTGTTTATTGCATTATCAGCATTATGTAGATGGAAATAGTAGACAAATTTTCTCCATATTTTAACACTGAGATGATCGAATCTAATACAGTTAGTACTAACTCATGGCACAACAGTCCGAATTGCTTTTCAATGCTGTGAGCAAGGACCGCGCTGCCCATCCTTTCATGATCGTGTGGTTGGGGTGCTATACAGCATATATCTCGGTCAGGTGGTCAACCTAACGCCGGACCCCCAGAGTTAGTTCCCAAGCATGCTTGGTCCTCATTTTATCGACCCACTATGAAATGATGAAGGCATGAGTCGACATTGCCCTGTCGAAGGGTCGAAATCTGGACCTGTGGCGTATCAGCGAGCTTGACGGTTTTAACCACTATGCCACCGGGCGTCACAGTTAGTACACAGAAGCTATAAACGAGAAGCTCAAGTTTGACGAAACCATTCCACTAAAAAAAACCAAAGATGCACACACTGAGTTTCATGAATCTATAACTGCACCAGGTATCAAAATCATCGTTTCTTGAAACTTCTGAGTCTGACTTCAAGAAAATATAGTTTCGGGTAAAGTGTGTTCTATAGCTAATAGGAACAGTACTTACGTTTCCTTTTCTTATTTTGCATCTAACAACTTTAGTACATCGGTTTCAAGCACCTACAGTTCTGTATACATGCTTGCAGCCGCTAGTTCACAGACCAGTGATCGCTAAAATATTTTGATGTTAACTCAACTATTGTACAATTCTTTCAACTGACAATTATCCCTTCCTATAGATGTATTAAGGTTGCTAAACGATCCAGTTTTCATTGTCAACTGGTAGAAACTGAAATTTCCCCGGGTCTGCACTTAACTCTTTGGCTAATACATACCAATTGTGTTATTTGACGCTTATAAGTGGATAAACCCAGAACTTTCGCTTTCTTTTCTTATTTCACTTCTATCAGCAAATCATGACTACCTCCTCGTCATGTGATGAAATCGTAGAAATTTTATATTACAGTTAACCCTGCGTGCGATGTCATGTGAAACTATTTTCAAGGAAGACATTTCATGACACTGATTTTACAAAACCAGTTTCTTCGGGGTGAGGCCAGCCTTACAGTACCTAAAACTAAGTCGTAACCAATACGCACAGATTCAAACAACTCCTTAATCCCCGTCAGCATCGTTTTCCTTCACTCTTTCTTAGTCACCCGATCTTCAGCCATGCACGCCTCATACCTCGTTCCACCAACATGAATCCTTATCTAAAAGCATAAAAGAAGGCAAACACATTTCCATTACACAGATCCAGTGATATAAAGTTGAGAGTTTTCAGAAAAGATTTTCGGGTTCCTCACGGAACATTTATTTTTTAGCTTAAGTATTATTGGTGGGGTTTTAGGATCATTCAAGTTTATAAAGTATTTTCGAATGGGCAAGAGAGATTTTGGAATTCCATTCGAATCCAGATACGTCGTTCATCGGATTACCCGGGCAGCGCAAAAGAAGAAGGTTAGATATAAAATACAAATTTTCCAAAATGTTATCAACATAGATCGAAAGCAGATGAAAATTAAAATAATTTTTCTGAAAAAACTCTGAACTGTTTATTTTTTTTATTTGTATAGTAAGTACTATATAAATCACTGTGAAAATTTCGTGTAGTACTGTATACGAGATAGGATTTGAGTTATCCGTGTTTTGCTGTTTCTCATTTACACAACATAGAAGTTAGATATTTAAAAAATGGCGTTGGAAATTGGAGTTAAAAGCATTCGAGTATTATGACATTATTATGCCATTACAGGCTCTATGTTGTTATTATGATGTTACAGGTTTTATGATGTTATTATGACGTAACAGATTTTATGACCTTTACTAGCTGTTTATTACTAAAAAGAAAAAGAAAATTAAAAAATTACAGTGCTTGCATTTTGTTCTCAAAAACGTCATTATAGAAAATGAAACGATATTTTCAGACTATTCAACTATTCAGACTATTCAAGTGTAGAGTTCTACACAAAGTGTACAAAAGTGTAACCTGCTTCAAATATCCCATGGGGTAAAGATAGAAGATTTTCTCTAACCGTCAAAAATTTGGAGCTAACGTCATCCGCGGTATGGAAACCAATTATAACGGCCTTATTATGATCTTGCTGACTTTATTGATAAAAAAAGGAAAACAGCATTAATGAACATTTTTTTTCCAATGGCAGGGAGTTGATCGATGCTCTTTTCCCGAGATAAGCCACAAGTGTGTGACAACTTCGCCGCATGCATTGCATGCGTTTCCCCGGCTTCATCACTGGGGGTGAGTTAACGATGCACCCGTACCGGTCCCGTAATTTTGAACCGAGTCAAGTGACGAGACCGGAGCACTTTACCGGCACAAGCCGCCATTAGTATGCACGTCGGCAGTGTTGGCAGTGTCGGAAATTGAACCAGAAACTTTCAGATCTCTGGCTCGACGCCTTTTATGATCGGGCCACCGCACCCACATTAATGAATATTAAAAGGGTTTATTTTTATTGCATAACAATACCCAAATACTTCAAGGATAAGGAAAAAATGCTCATTATTAATAGCCATATTTGTTGAAATCTGCCATATCATGACATCCAAGTCATAAATGCTAAGTTGGTTTTATTTATCTCTGCATAACTGCGAGCAAAACTATTCTCTTTTATTTTAACTGCGGATGCACACATATGTATTAACTAACTGAAAACCCGCACTTCGCTACGGAGTACATTCAAATTAAATACAACGGTCAATGTATGCACTTAATGCCAATATATATATATATATATATATATATATATATATATATATATATAATAAATGCGACGATCAATGTATACAATTGATGTAAAAATAAAAAAATATATATTTATAAAAAAATCATAAGGGATATTTTTATAGACAAAATAATGTAGAAGAAAATATTCAAATTTCATACTAAAGAATACAGCACAGTTAATATACTACAGTTTGAGGAACATATTATCTTTTATTGTATTTTAATATTTTTTGGATAATGTCCAATCGTCTGCCGCATTAGAACGAATTTTTTTTTGTCTATTTAGTTGTTATGCACGTGCCGATAAATTTATTTAAAGTACCAGAAAAGGAAATCACGTGATCAGCATTTAATAAATTAAATTCTAAAAATTAATCTTTAAAAATTCACCAAAATTGGAAAATGGAGGGAAATATTCGAAAAAGATCTCGCAATGTCATATATCTTTAATAACGCTTAACTAAGAGCTCTTCCCCAACACCAACCGATCTGTGCTTTCTCATCTTAATTTCAAATTGTTAGCCTTGATGATGGTTTGTAAGCATAAGTCCCTGAGGCGCACAAAGTGTATTTCCTTCGTAAATTGTATTAATTCACCCTGCTTCTAACAAGAATATTCCGGGGATGTACCTCAAAGGATTTTCATAAATTCGGAAATCTTGGATCTGAAACATAATGTAAGCAAGTCTACTTCGAGAACAGATTACAAAGTTTTGAGAAAAAGCAAGATATATTAATATATTCAAAACGTCCGATGCTGCAATTGTAAGATTTTTATCAGCAGTTTTATACAATAATAGCTGAAAACCCACACTTCGCTACAGAGTACATTCAAATTAAATACAACGGTCAATGTATGCAATTAAAGCCAAAAAAATAAATAAATAAATATATATATGTATGTATGAATAATAAATACGACTATCAATGTATACAATTGATATGAAACAAGAACAAAAAAATATATTTATAAAAAATCGTAAGTTATATTTTTTAAAGACAAAATAATGTAGAAGAAAATATTCAAATTAAATGTAATAGGACATACGAAAGAATATAGTACAGTTTGAGGAACATAATATCTTTATTGTATTTTAATATTTTTTTGGATAATGGCCAATCATTTGCTGCATTAGCAAAAAAAAAATTTTTTTTTTGTCATTTTAGTTGTTATGCACGTGACGATAAATTTATTTTTATATTACCAGAAAAAGAAATCACGTAATCAGCATTTAATAAATTAAATTCTAAAAGAAAATTTTTAAAAATTCACCAAAAATCAGAAAATGGAGGTAAAGATTAAAAAAAGATCTTATTTTAAAGGAATTTTTATGATCCTTCTCGTGATAAAATTTTACAACCCTTTTATTATTATTTTAAATGCAAATTTTAAAAAAAAAGATACTAAAACAGCTTAAAAATTTAATTTAGAAAAATCTAAGAAGAATTTTTTTAAATCTTTCTTATTGCACTCCTACACCATAAGAAGTATCACCATGCAAAATTTCAGCCCTTTAGGTCAAGCGGTTTGGTCTGTGCGTTGTATGTCAGTGAGACAATCAGTTACGGAGCTGTTTTATATATATAGATCAGGACATGTATAAGAGCAAAAAGACATGATAATAGTTAAGTAAATTTTATTTAAAAACCACATAGGACGAAAATGACCATCTACTTAAAAGAATCTCGCTGTCAATGTAACCAAGTATTTTGATAGATGTTAACTTAATTCCTTTCTCGTATTGAGAACATCCCGTGTAATTACACTGAACTCCGGGAAAAACCTGACAGCAGAGATAATTAAAAAGAAGCTGAACATCGTAGATAGTCGACCTCTACTTTAAGTTATTTGAAAATTTTCCATCGGTATTTTTTCATTCACTGGTTATTAATAACCTATTTTCAAATTCTAGATTTGCATATAAAACAAGATGTTTTAATGAAGAGCGTACAGCCATTAAAATTTTAAGGCTTTTCATTTTTAATTTTTTACAGGCATTAAACTACGAATATATATCGCTAAACATTTAAACATGCTTACTGAAAAAAAATTAATTAAAGATGTTTTTCCAAACATGCTCAGTGAAAATACGTATTTTCCTGAGCAGAAAAAGAATTGACATAAATGCAATTATTAATTTATATTGGAAAAATACAGAGACGAATTGTTACTTTGAAATTGGCTATCTGTGATTTCAAATAATGAACTTAAAAATGAACTGAATATGTTGTTTTGAATACTGATGTGTCAAAATAACAAAATCAATCGGGAATTCTCTATATTTTCTCTGTACAATGCTTATTTTATCACTTTCCATGGAGCGAATACAGATGAAATATCACTTTGTTTAAAGGACTGCGAAAAATGTTGAGGATATTTTAACGTAGGATTACGTTCCTCAATAGCGGCCCTCCGAAAAAAAAAAATTAGAGTCCGTCGCTAATTACAATTTTGGTAGCGCGCCAAACCCAGCAGCAATAAACAGTTAAACAGAAAAGTACTAAAATGCGTGAAAAAAAAGTAAGCAACAATAAGTAATCCTACCATAATAACCCGCGGTAGTTTCGTTAGAAGAGACTACCTGAAATATTTTTCAAGTTGCCTCTTCTAATTTATTTTTTTATTTTATTTGGTATCTTTTTCAACAGGCAATTTTTCAGATAAATCTGTTCGCGATTTATCGGAATTTCAGTGCACTACAATGCATATTTACTTTGCATTGTGTACGATGATTACAGTGCTATATTAGAATGCTGAAATGAACCCCTTGTGAAGTTTATCATTTAAGAGAGTAGGGTGTGGGAAATTTCAATGATTTATCGACTTATTACTTTATCTGAAAATTTCCATATTCAGGGACTACAATATGATAAATGATTTCGCCACTCGAAAAGAAAGTCCATTCATTTCTTTGTTGAAATGCTGATGCTCCTTATCGTTCATAGGTATCCTTTTCAAGAATTTGGGGAACGGGAAGGGAGCTGGGCGAACGAGGTAAAATTGAAAGAAATGGTATTCGCACAAGCATGAGGTAATTCGTGATATTAACGTCTAGGTCGAGATGTATTACGGTAAATTTGTAAAAACAAAACCGAGAGAGAATTCCTAATATTCACGGGAGACATTCTCATTGTAGATGACTAGTGAATAGTGGATGAAACATGCAGTTTTTTCTTAAGGCGAACACAATATGAAGACCATATTTGAAGAGTGGTCCAACTCCACTTTAGAAAAAAATGGAATTAGCTTCATTTTCTTGTTCATACAAGTCATTTCTATCTTAATTTTCAACTGGTACACCTCCAGCTTATTTCTGCTGCCAACAGAGGGGCGACGAGCATTACGAATCAGACTTCAGCAGTCATTTCTCAGCACACATTAGACTTTAAGGCTCTGTATCTCAAAATGAACAAGGATGGAGATAGACCATTATTCAAATAAGTCCTTCATATAGAAAGTTCTGCTCACTTGGGAGCATGTACTCACAAAAGACAAAGATAAGAAGAACTACTAAATACTCCATTCAGTTTCTTTTAAATACAAAAATGGCGTAAGAGTCTAGGGTTATTTAAAAGGACTGTGTGCCAGAAACTTAGGTTGCTGATCGGTTGAAGAGATCGCCGTCATTCATATAAGCAGTAATATAATAGACGTTGCTTGTATTTGAGCCAGGTTAGGTCAAGTCAATGCAATTTATGTGGCAAACTGAAACGTATTATAAATAGATATAAAATGTACCGAAGTTTATGCTTTCCCCCTCCGCCAAAAAATCTTGTCGTATTGGACAGTAAAGATTTGTATCCCTAGTTTTCGCTGATCAATTCAACGCGATAATCATGTTGACTGACAATAATCGGCTAACATATCAAATGTTTAAAGTTGTTAAAATAAATGTAAGTAAAGTAGTAAGTGTTAAAATGACAATATTTTCAGCGTATGTTTATATATCCACTATACATATTGTAAAAATTGTATATTTTACACAGAACTTTTACGTCTTCATTCCAAATATCGCCTTATAAACTCACCGTAAGAGTCTGAACATTTCTTTAGATTCTATTGATCTGATCCCCACCTCCTTCTGAAATCCTTTAAATTCATCGTACAAATCGATCTACCACCTTTCAAGAACTGTTGCCTGTGGGACTCTAAGCAGGATCAAAGCACCTCAGAAACCTTTTAAAGCAGTGTATTGAGGTACAATAATTTTTTTTTTGCTCAAAAGAATTCCCACCGGACTGTCAGCAAATCTCACAAATAGTTTAGAGTTTGGGGGTTATAGTGAAAGATATAAGAATGTTACATTTGACGTTGTTGCTCATTTTCTCTTAAGTTTAAAAAGAGAAATTAGTTATAACAGAATATTATTTGTGAAATGAGTTGTGTTATTCTACATGACGGTGCTTAAGTGCATATTTGGGATCAAGGTCCCTAGCTTTCGGTGGTGAGGATACTCGAATTGAATCCTGGCACGCACCATTAAATACATCCGTCTCTAGGCCAGAAAATGGAACATTAAATCCGTATAACGGAAAGTCCCTCTATGAGGTCAGAGAAGGTAGGAGAAGGTACGATACTATATCCCTCCCCCAGAAGTCGACTCTGGGGGGGGGGGGGGGGTGCTGGGTCAAAATTAAGATAGCAGCTAGCTAAGACTGGCTTCGACCTTTGTGGTGCTATAAAAACCGAAGCCGCATATATCAGCCCGAAGCCTATATAAACTTGGTCTGTAACTGCCGACTATGGGGCATTAGAAACAGCAGCAAGTGCATACTTAAATATACATTGTACCCGTCTACATAACACCAAATATTATGACTTTTTACCCATAGCTGTATAAAGAACAGATAGTTCACCTAAAGGAATAGACAACCTTAAAATTTGATAACTTTAAATCGAGACAGATGAGTTATTTATTAAATAAATTTCATATTTTGTGTTCCTCCTAAGTGTAGAGGGAATATTTAATCACTTCCAAATTTTGTATCGTAACATAAAAATATTCGTTAATAATAATACGAAGTATTTTGCTTCTAAGTGTAGTGAATTTGTAGTGAAATTGAAAATAACAAACAATATGTAATTAAAATCTTTATGTTTATGAAGTTTTCCTCTAACAAATTTTTTATTTAATTATTTTCTAACCTAGAAGCAAAATACTTCTTATTATTCTAACATAATATATTTTATGCTATTACACCACATGTGGAAGAGATAAATTTAATAGATTTTTGGAAATGTGTACCTGACTGGCATATAGTATGACACACTTAATAAGTTTTTGAAAATAATTAAATTGCTACAATAAACTAAATTTTTAACATAATTCTTCCATTTAACTTTAAATGTAAAATATAATATATGTATTTACTAGTATATAAGTATTTTGTATATACTATATGTATTGTGCAGTTAAATACACGCTCATAAATATTTCAATAAAATCGCACCATTTTGGTTGTCGAGATGTTCTTTGTGTCCTTAAATACATAAAATACAAAATCACCATGTTAACAAATTTATTATGGGATTATTTATGCTTCATTTTTTACCGTAATAATGAATAAAGAATTAATTCTAAATCTTGACTCATGAATAACTCGATTTTGCTGAATTTCCTAACTTAATAATTAATTATTTATATTCAACATGACACTGCCTTTAATTCTTCTAAACTTATGACAAGGGGATGCACAGACGGGTTGGAAATAATCGGTTATGTGATAAAAATAAAAACACAAAAATTACAGAAACGGGATGATAAATATCATTTTAACACTGTAGATGGAATAAACCATTCTCCATTATTTGTCGAAATAATGAGGAATGACTAATTCTGATTTTGAATCATGATGAATTTAAATTAGCTGAAATACTTCACAAAATTATCTTAATATAAGTATTTTTTCTGCAGGTTATCCATCTTATGACAAAGACTTAACCAAATAACACAACTTTTCATACTCAGTTTCTTTTTGTATCTTTTTTTACTTTTATTTAACATTCCTGAACATTTTATATGCTTTTACTTCTATTTTATTTTTATGAACTGTTTGTGTGTTTTAAGTTTTATAATGGGTTATCCGTCTTAAAACATATAAAATTTCATAGCCTCGGGACCCATCATAAAAATAAAATCATACAAAATGTTCTTAGAAGTAAAATAAAAGTAAAATCGTACAAAAGGAAACAGAAAACGAATAGTCATAAGGGGATGGTGGACCTTTCAAAACGATTTTTGAAATTTTTACCACAGAGATATGAAATTTTGTATATATATTCATTAAAGTATAACAATATTAAACACCTTATAAAATTTTATAAATATTTTAAAAAAATATTTTATAATTAAAAAATTTAAATTAAATTACCCTTCTTTAAAATGCTCCTTGCGACTCAATTTTAAACTTTTCCCCTTAATTTTGCATTTATATTGCTTATAAATACTTTCTGAACAAAGTTATGTATTTTTTTGTACTTTCGTTGAATAGTTAATTTTTAGAAAATATTTTTATGCTTGTACTCTGAATTTTCGCGAAATTTTTGTACTTTTCTACACTAAAGTTAAACTTTTATAACCTAAATGACCTCGAATCCTAAAATGGATACATAACTTTATTTTGATGTATTACAGGAATCTTTATTATAAATTTCATAAAATTTTGTCAAAAATTATGACGCGAGGAGCATTTTAAAGACTTGCAAATCTGGAAATTTCTCATTTCGAGAAAAAGTCATTTAAAAGATAATTTTTTATCTACCTTTAATACTTACTACTCTAAAGCCACCAATTTTTCATTTTTTTTTCACTACACATTTGAAATGCATTTCATTCCAATATTTACATGTTTTTAAAATATTAATACACCCCCCCAAAAAAATTCCAATTTTTGCTCGATTTTTGGTAATTTGAAAGTCCACCATCCCCTTAACTCACTGCTATAGCAGCATCCCGTCATAGGTACGTATATAAAGGTAAGGTATCCGTACACCTTCTGAGAGGATTTTTAAAAATATTTTTAGTTTTGTAATTTTATATATTTTTTATAATGACATATAAGTCAAAACTTGGAAAAATGTATAAAAAAATTAGCTGTTACATGAAAATATTTTTTAGGCTGGAAAACTGGAAAATAATGGTGAACATTTGACATATCCATAAAACATAACTCAAACACAAACAAGTATATTACCATTTTATAAATTGGAGAATGAAGATACTAACTTCCTCTAGGGAATAGAGCATTCTAAAGATTATTCTCTGCTTATCTCATAGTCTGTAGCAGTAAATGTAGTAATGTACAGAAAATTCACTTAAAATTCATTGTCACTCGCAGTTTATACCCATGTAAACAAAAAAACTAACAAATCTGTAATCATGAGCGTAGCCTATTGTCTTTATAAACATTTTTATATAAAGTATGCAATATTTTAAGGCTTTTTAAGCGTCATTTTTTGCTATAGTAAGTTTTAGGAAAAGAGAAACTGTGCCAAAATTAATTTTGAAAAACATGCTAAAAATACACTGCTTGACAATTGCTAAGGAACAACTGTTTTTTTTCAAACTAGCGTTCCCGACAGCAGACTAATCACAGTAAAATGAAATGCAGAGGGCGTAATAGGGCAGAACCTGTTATCTCTATAAAAGGCAGTGCGCGAAAACTCTTTATTCATTCGAAAGTTCATGCAGTTAGGTGTTTGACGAAATTAGTGCCGTAGGTTGTTGGAAGTTATTTCTGTGAAAATCAGTGTGGTGTGGCTATAATTAATTGCAAAATGTCTGCAAGACAACATTTGAGTGCGCACGATGGTGGACGAGCAGTTGGAAGGCTCGAAGCAGGTCAAAGTGTCACTACTGTGGCCAGTTTAATGGAAGTGGCAAAATGTGTCATATCGCGATTTAAGGAGGACACTGAAGGTGGAAATGCTATGCGAAAGCATGCCGGTGGTTGTGGAAGGAACATCACACCTCAAGAGGATCGATATGTATCCCTAGTGGCGAAAAGGAACAGCCATCTCACTCCTAGTCAGATAGCTCAGACCTTGCAACCGCTACCGGTACAAATGTATCAGCCAGAACCATTTCTAGGTGATTAAATCAGGTTAGTTTGTATGCACAGAAGGCTGTTCAATGCATCCCACTTCAACCACGCCGTCATCGAGAAAGTTTACGTTGGTGTAAGGAACATATTGATTGGGGTCAGCAAGAGTGATCCAAAGTGATGTTCTCTGACGAATCCCTTTTCACCGTGACAAGTGATTCTGGCAACCAGTTAGTGTGGAAAGGGAGGGGAACACGTTATGCACCACAGAATGTTAAGGAACGTTTCGGTATGGTCAAAGCGTGATGGTGTGGGCAGGCACTATGCACAATGGTAAAACACCGCTTCACATCTTTGAGCGAGGTACCGTTACATCGCAGCGGTATTGCAGAGAGATTATTGTGGATCATGTTCGTCTTTTTAGGTAAGTCCAGATTTTCTGTTTATGGACGACAATGTGCGTCCACACAGGACCGCTGAAGTATCGAACAAACTAGAATGAGAAAATATTGAGCATATGAAATGGCCTGCTTACTCTTATCTTATAGAGCATGACTGAGATGCTCTTGGCAGACGTGTTTCTCAAAAAACTTGCCCTCCCTGAACCATGCAAGAACTGGACATCGCCTTGAGAGAGGAGTAGGACAATATCCCCCAAGGACTCCTCAATACTTTAGTAGACAGCGTGAAAAACAGATCCAAAATGTGCACTAGTGTCCGAGGAGGTCACACACCTTACTAAGGTACTCATAATTTTTTTCATTCTGGCAGGAAGACCCATTTTTCGTGGTTGTTTGGAAACGCTCCAAAGAGCATCTTTTTTGTTTTTCGTTTTCTTTTTCCATGTGGCGTAATCTGAACCATTTTGCAAAATAAATAATGCACCGTATCTCTACTAAATATCTACGAAGTTTCATTTCTTCAATCAATGTATATTTTGAAATATTCCGAAAAATGTGACTGTTCCTTAGCAAGTGTCAAGCAGTGTATCTTTATATCACATTTTTTGTTTTTGTTTTCAAAATACAGGTATTCCTCGACTTACGACCGAAATTTTTAAATTAAAAAAACAAAATCTCAAAAATAGTGTCCCTCGAGGGTACAGTACATACCTATATATATATTACATAATTATTAAAAAATATCAGGCAATATTCTGCAATACTGCAAAAATTTATGACGCAATAATAAAAATGTATGATGCAATAGTTTCGATATCCGCGCGATAAATCAAATAAACCTTCATTGGATTCAGAATTGGCTTCCGCTTTCCACTATACCAGTAAAGGACAGCGGTAGTTAAAAGTAATTGATCCAAATGACGAAAGATTCACAGATGTAAATCGTTGTACTCAGGAAAAGCTGCTTTGCTACCAGACAAAATAAGACACAATCTGTTCAGACCACCTTGGATAAATTTGTTAAAATAACTTACAACGTATTTTCAGTCACAAATTCTGAAATAATGGATTACACTAACATAAGTAGTAATGACGAAGAATAATTTATGTCTTCTAAATACAATTTATTTATGTGCATGTACGGAAAAAAAATTGCTTGAAACTCGACTTATGACCAACTCAACTTACAACCAATGTCTCGGTCCCTATTTGGGTCATAACTCGAGGAATATCTGTAACTATTTTCGTACTAAAATCCACCAGATTTATAAATTCAAACAGAATTAGAAAGTTTAAATAGTAGGCTTTAATTTCCCTTTTAAAAAATCAATATTTTGATAGAATATGCTGTTTTAAAGGCGATATTTTAAAGTCCACACATTATCGGCAAAGCTGGCTAACAGTTTACTGAATGACAAGCCTAAAGGGGATTATGACGTGATTCTTCTTCACCTGTCAGCAGTACTCCTAAGAAATGAAAAAAAAAACATTGTAACACGTCTCCCTTCAGCAATATTTTTTAGATTAAATATTTTAATTATAGTGTTTTATTATCTAAACACGTAATTTGCAAAATTATATTGACAAACAGTAGTGTGATCAAACTGGGTAATTCTAAAATAAATTGAGCAAACTCAATAATATTCTTTTCCAACAACTTGGCAAGTGTCCAAGATTTCTAAATGTAACTGGTACACAACCGTGACGTTGAGCATTGCGCAGAAGCAATGCGAGGTAGAGGTCTTCGCTCTGCTTTCCGTCAGTGCAATGGCAACCGTTCAGGAGAAAGCTCAATGTGTGTTCTTTTTAGCGGAGTAAAAATCTGTTAAAACAGTGCAGCGAAATTGCCGTCGCTTTTTTCGCAAACAGCCACCGCTTGAGCTTTCTCTTGAACGGTCGCCATTGCACTGACGGAAAACCGAACGAAAACCTCTTCCATCTCGCATCGCTTTTGCGGAACGTTCAACTTCACGGTTGCGTGCAAGTTACATTTACAAATCTTGGACACTTACCAAGTTGTTGAAAAAAATATTATTTCATTTGCTCAATTTATTTTAGAATTTTGAGCTTTCGAAATGTGTCCAACCCTTTTCGATAACCCTGAATATATACTTTTAGATGCAAAATGCTTTATCAAAGTCTACATTCATTTTTTATAGCAGCATCATGAAGTTCTAAATCAAACATTACCAAAATTCCCCTCTTTATTTAGATTTATGTCCTCTTCTTCTACCCAAATAAGTACCTTGAAATTATACGATAAAAAATTATCCATACTCTGTATTTATGTATAGTAAATTATAATTAGACAACCATGCATTTTAAAATACTATAATACAAAGGAATGCAATTAATGAAAATTGAAGTTTCCCATTACAGAAAATGAATACAGTACAATAAATTAGGGTGTAGAATTATATTATACATTATAAATTAACGTGCAAAAGTTTTCAGAACTTTCTAGTATAAATAAATTAAACTAGTGAAAAAAATTTTCTATTTAGAATTATGTATAGTATATTATACATTACGATCAATGTTGTAGTTTATAATATAATGTAAATGTGTTTTAATGTTTTGTAACAGTCAGAAAGGATTGTAACTATCAGAAAATATAACTTTCATATTATACAGTATATAGAGTGTAATAAATATTAAATTAATGTCCTGATGTATAATTTATTATATCATATTACACAGTATATAGATTGTAATAAATAATAAATTTAAGTCCTGTGTGTATAATTTATTAAAAGTGTTTTCTTAAGATTTTAAGAAGGAATAAACGCTACAAGTGGTAAATTTTACTTCTGTGATGAACGTGTGTGGGGATGCATGTGACCATGTATCTGGAAACATATGCTTTTGCTGTTCTTGTCGTGTCTAGGAATATTGCAGAAGAATACGTCTTAAATAGAAAACCTGAATGACAGCAGCTGCTAGATCAAGTGCCCCCCGATCTGCAGAGGAGTTCTTGCGACGACAAAACAAGTTTGAAACGGGTAGCCTAGATGGTTGGACAGCCAAATGTATAGTCTGGAGAAAGCTAGGTGTCTAGACAATTTATACAGTTCGTAATATACAGTTCATTTATACAGTTCGTTACACCGTAAGAGGAAGGGCTGTCTGAAAAGGAATGCCTATTGGTGGTCCCCTAGCTTGGCGACTCATCGCAAAAAGGTCAGAGCTCTCAGGCGGAGGGCTCAAAAGATCAGTGATCCCCAAGAAAGGGCCCAGAACATGGAGATCTTCAAAAGGGAAAGAGCTAACTATAGGCGAGCCAAACTGGCCGCCAAAAGGAAGTCGTTCCGAGATTTTCTCGAAGGGGTGACGTCCAAAGACATATTTGGCAATGTGACATTTACAGTTCCCAAGAGTGGCAGAGCGGATTGCGCCAAGGAACTCAAAAAGTCGGATGGAGACTTAACGCATGACGAGTGTGAAGTGGAGTTAATACTGGCTCAACACCACTTCAAGAACATTGATAATGTTCATTATCCCAGAGCCGCTATCCAAGAGGCTCATGATCTCATCACGATCGATGAGATAGACTTGACTCTGGACAACATGGCTAAGGGGAAGGCTCCGGGATTCGATGGGCTCACGCTCTCGATTGTGGAGGAATTGCACCAAGTGGATGCCTGGCTACTGGGCAACCTGTATAATAAGTGCCTGAAAATGATGAAGTTCCCTAACATCTGGAAAAGAGCGAAGGTGGTGTATTTCCCCAAAGAGGGAAAAGATCCAACTATGCCGAACGCATATCGTCCTATCTGCCTCCTCCCAGTAATGGGGAAGGTGCTGGACAAGTTGATCACAAACAGACTCGTGGAGTTCCTAGAGTTGAACGGGGTACTCTCGAAAGAGCAGTATGGCTTCCGAAGAAATAGGAGCACTAACGATGCCCTAAAAAGGGTACTTGGGATCATTGGCGAAAACAAGCGGAACAAGCTGTTTACTTGTATGATCACGCTCGACATACAAAACGCCTTTAACTCTATCAACCCGATACGTGTGATAGAGGCCATAATGAGCTTAAATATGGAAATGAATCTCAAGTATCTAATTGTGGATTATCTCCGAGACCGCAGCATAAAGCTGGGTCAAGGGGAATGGAAGTACAACGTGGGAGTGCCCCAAGGTTCCTCCTTGGGACCCATTCTCTGGCTTTTAGTGATCAACGACCTCCTAAAGGCGGAAGAGGACAATGAGGATTTCCACATTCAAGCTTTCGCTGATGACTTGGTCATCCTCATCAGTAGTAAGGCCGTGTACAGGTTCACAGATCTGGCTAGCAGAGCGCTGGCTAAGTGCGAAAGTTGGGCAAACCACAATGAACTAAAGTTCAATATTGGCAAGTGCAACTTCACGATTGTGGGGCCGAGCACAAGAAATCTAAGGAGACCAACCTTAAAGCTGTGTGGCCAAAGCATCAAGTATGAGAAGGAGGTGAAGTATTTGGGGGTTATCATTGATAACCAGCTCAACTTCAACGCCCACCTTGAGAACGCCAAGGAAAGGGCTCTGGCTGTCATGCACAAGCTCCTGAGATACTCCAGGAAGACTTGGGGCATTAAACCACTCGTTGCAAAGGAGATCTACCAGCTAGTCGTTGAAAAGATCTTGCTTTACGGAGTGCCGTCGTGGTACAACACCACAAGGAGACTCAATGACAAGCTTTTGCAGATCCAAAGACCGTTTCTGCTGCTCTTGACAAAGTGCTACAAAACAGTAGCTACGGACACACTCGCCGTCCTGGCGGGGTGTTTGCCTCTGGACATCAGAGCCAAAATGGAGAGGACAATTCACCTGATCCATAATGAGAATGGAGCGTACGACCTTAACGGTCTTAAGCTCGATGGGGAAAGCTGCGAAGTGAGAAACTTCGATATCCATTCCATCAAGGATATCAGCAGCATTGACTGGTCGACCAATCTGGAGCCAGGGTGTAGTACGCAGTACTACACAGACGGCTCTAAGATGGAAGGCAGAGTCGGATCAGGAGTTGTCAAGTATGACAACAATGTAAGGCTCTATGATCTAAAGGAGAGGAACTCAGATCACAGCTCCTCTTATCAGGCTGAGTTAAGAGCGATAGAGATGGTGATTGAGGATGCAATAAGGTCGCGAACCGATGAGTTCGACGTCTTCACGGATTCCATGAGCGCACTACAGGCGCTCAGAGCAAAGAGCTTTAAATGTCGGCTGGTGGAAAACCTAAAAAGGAGTATCACTATAAACGGCTTATATATTACCTGGCACTGGGTGAAAGCCCATGCCGGTAACAGTAACAACGAAGAGGTGGATGAGATCGCCAAAAGTGCGACTCAGCTTCCCACCATCAATAACGACTATAAGCTGACTAAGAACCAGCTTAAAGGCATTCTTATGAAAGATGCCTTAAAATCATGGCAAGAAAGGTGGAATGAGTCCACCAAAGGCAGGCGGACGCAGGAGATATTCCAAAAAGTCAGTTTGGATAGAGTCCAATGTGACTTCCTGAGGAACCAGGCGATCACTGGGCACGGCAGCTTTGGCCAGTATCAGGCCAAATTCTTCGGGAAGTCGGACAGCTGCAGTTGTGGCGAGATCCAGACAGTCGAGCACTGTCTATTCGATTGCAGAAACTTTGCTGACTTCCGTGCCGACCTGCCAGGGAATGCAAGTCAATGGACTAAGTACAAACTATATAACGATTACTACTTTGGCAAAGTAGTAAACAAAATCGTTAAAAGGCTTATGGACGAACACGTCCAATTGCCATAGAAACTATTTTCGATGTATTTTATGTTTGCTGTATGTATTTTTTAATAAAGTCTGTGTTGTGATGTGAAGTAGCGATAAAGTCGTTCTGCAGGCGGTTGGCCAGTTGGAGCGACTCGGTAAAGTTGCATATGTGCTGAGTGTCGGAGCTTGGGATGTGCTCCCTCGCGGCGGCCAGTCTTCATAAACTCTGAGTTGGATGCCTTCAAGGTGGGACGACGCTAAGCTTACGCTTATACAGTTCGTAAAAGGGGCTGGGGGTGCCTTGGGTGGATTGCAGATCTGTACTGTATATCCGGCATCCTCCAGCCCCACAGAAATTGAAAATGCATCCGAACTTGGGAAATTAACCCTCTACTGCGTATTCAGGCTCTTGCTACGTAGTGACCGACTTTCAGGTGTATCATGGACGATAGACCTTGTAGGTCTGGGGGTCCGAGGTGTCAATTCAAAGGTTATACAGTTCGTAAAAGACCTTGTGCCATCAAGGTGGATTTTCATATCCTTAAAGTGATTAGTTCTTTGTCTAGCTATTGTTGAAGTAATTGTTCTAGAACAGTAAAAGTCCGAAATTAGATCTATAAACATATGTTTATGCTGTTGTTGTCTGTCTAGGAATATTACAGAAGAAAAAGTCTTAAATAGAAAACCTGGATGATAGCAGATGCCAGATAAGGTGCCTGCGCTCTGTAGAGGAATTCTTGCAAAGACAAAGCAAGCTTGAAAAGGGTAGCCATGATGGCTGGACAACCAAAGGTCTAGTCTGGAGTAAGCTAGGTGTCTAGACAATTTCTACAGTTCATAAAGGACCTTTTGTCATCAGGGTGGATTTTCATACCCTTAAAGTGATTAGTTTTTAGTCTAGCTCTTGTTGCAGTAACTGAGGCGTTGACGTTGAAAAGAGGGTAAGTGCAAAAATGTCCGAACTTTTTCACTGATGCAACGGTTTGTTCCAAGGCTAATGGCGTAGAAAGAATGTAAGTGCCTATCTAGTTTGGATTAGTTATGAGCTAGGCACTTACCTTCTTTACAACGCCATTAGCTTGGAACAAACCTATGTATCAATGAAAACATACTTTTCGAATATTTTGGAACTTGCCCTCTTTTTAATTCAATGCTTCAATTGTTCTAGAAAAATTAAATTCCGAAATTAGATTTATAAATATATAGTTACGTACATGCGTGTCTGCGTGTGTTGTTATCAAATTACCATTACGTCTAAAAGTAGAAACTCGCTAAAATTTCAACATACTCTTGAAATTTTTAATCAGTAACATATTTAAGGCTATTGGATATCAGCCATGTTGTATTCCCTCAGCTGATTGTTAACATATGAAGAAAATCTATACATTGATTGTCGAATTGGAAGGAAATGTTTATATTCAAACTCTAATCAGCGATAGAGAAAGAATTTTTCGTTGATACGCTGGTATCTTTTTCATTCTTTAAAGAAAACCCAGGTAGTATTTTAAGTTTGAATTTGTCAAGGAAAATATGGGGTATACTGTGTTTTAAACGCGCAGAATTCCCTTGTGGGAAATGAAATTTCTTGGATGAATAAGATGGCAGAATAAAAATATCTTTCTCTATTACGAAGTACAATTAAAAAAAAAATTAAACCATGTCGACAATCACGGAAAAAATTCTCAATGTGTTAACAAAGAGCCTCTAGAATCCTATATGCCCCAAGTATCACAAGACCATTGGAAAATGTTTGCGAATTGTATTTATCATATTTGTCCAACAGTTCGATTTTACCATTGAGGTTATGTTGAAACAAAGGTTGACCCTGCAGCCCAGCAACAGTTGGCTGTTAGTTTGCAAAACCAATGGGAGAGCAGTTCAACTCTCATTTGCAGTTTGGATAACATCATTTTATAATTGCTGGCCCAACAGTACTTATTTGCAGTTGGGACAGCAGCATTCTATTACTGTACAACAACATTTTATACTATATGATCCCTGCCACATTGTCCCAGGAAAAACATTTTGCAGTTGGCCAATGTACTGTGTTTATGGAAGCTCTGTAAACGGTAACCATTCACCAACGATGTAACGAAAATTTCCTTTTGGGTAGACGGTGTGTATTACTTGGGCAGCGATTAAACAACAGCCTTTTTAGCTATACAAGAATTTTTAGCTATACATGAAATTTACCTAAGTATTTTATATTTAAAATAAATTACTCCAAAGGATTACTTTTAATATCTACGTAAAAAACGGATTCAATGGGACAATCAAAATGTTATTATTTACTAATGCCAGGAATTTGGTTGCTAGACCGTATAGCTTACTTGCCTCCCAATATTTTTGTAAAATACAATTAAAATGTACTAGCGCAGAGAATAGATCTAAATGTTTGGCGTTCATAACTTGCCTGCCATCAAAAAGAGTACTACCATTATTATCAAAGAGCACGGGAAGACTGAAAATAACTGCAGTACATTTGGAATTATATGGGATTTACAATGAAGAGGCGTGCATCATTGAGCCCTGAACACATAAAGAGGCATCACATACTCAAAATGTATCAAAATAAAAGTTAAAATTATTCAATCTTTTTTCAAAAACGAAACTAAAATTAAGCAAAAAATAAAACACCTAGTAATGCGTGAGTAAATAAGTGTGCGAAATATGGATATACTATTTGATAGAATCGACCTCTAATTTTATCTATTTTCAATTTCCAGATAAATGTATGACATCCCCTTATATTACTGAAGAATAAATATCTTATAGTTTTACTATTTGCATTGCAAACTCCAAACAATAGTGTATCAAAGCATTATAGGATAACCATAGTACCTTCAGATTTATCTGAAAATCATTTTATAACATGTTGGTCAGACGCAAATGCTTGTTATATTAATTCCATATATTCATCAAAAGTTTTTCCTTAGGAAAATGTTTTAGTTTAGTCAAAGCACATTACATATATTTTAAAAATTACATTGACCTTACATCTTTAAACCTTTTAAAGAAGATTGCATATTAACTATGGTAACAAAACTTTACATAAAAAGATTTTATATTCTTTCTTACTAATTACAGATGAAAAATTAGAAAGTTTTCAACATAAATTTTAGATCGTTTTTATCTTGTTGTTTGGTCGATAAAACGATTCTCAAGAGAAGTAACATTTAAACGATTAAAATGGGATGTTTAAATACCTTTCTAACTTATGAAATACTTTGATCACGGATATAATTGCTTTTGAATCATTATGAATTACCACAAAACTTATGTAGTAATATTTTTTAAAAACTCTCACATGTACGGATAATTTATGGGGAAATGAGTAGGTTACAATCAAGATGTAAAATCAAAAAAGAATACCCAGTGAATATTCCATATGAATATCATATTTTATTTGTAAATTCTGATATTTAGATTTATTCCGTTTATATTGTTGGAAGTAGGATGTAACACTACTCATCCCTCGCTTTCTTTGGTTTAGCATTATGATCGGATAATATTAGCATAATAATAACATCACGTGCAGCTTTAGAAAATCAAAAGATAATTTTTTTCCACTATCGACAGTGATCAGAAGTCTATTGGTCTACACGCGTGTAGACCAATAGCGCTACACGCGTGTAGCGCTATTGGCGTGTAGCGCTATTGGTATTACGGTAGACCAACGCGTAGACCACGTGTAGACCAACGCGTGTAGACCAATTCGGTATCGCGATACCGAATGGTCTAGCTGTCAAGAGCGAACGTTGGATAAACTAAACTAGCTGTTAGAATAATAGCATTGAATCGTGTTATTGCAAAATAAAGAAACAGTGGTTATTTCGACTTATTTTCTCAACTCTGTACATAGAAAAAGAAATTTCATTTAACTAGCTCCATTTTTAATAGGAAGTCGAAATCAGTACAAGCAATTTCTCAAGAGTGTTAATTTAATGCCATAATCGTAAAAGACGCAAGAGAAAAGAGGAGGACGTCTATTTCCCACATAATAGGCCATCAGTGCTTGCTTTGGTGAAACTCGCCGGGAAAGAATGATGGCTAACATATCCAGGATATTTTCTTCCGTTTTTTGCAACATTTCTTTCAATAAATCCCGCTCTTCATCTGCTTCCCTTGGGTATAATTTCATACAGCATTAGTGCTTAAGAGATCGCATCACCGTTACTTTTGGAATGCCACAGAGGCGAATGGATGTAGCAGAAAATATATCAGAAACGGTGTCTCACACTGCGAAAGAGAGAGGAGAGGAAGTCAAAAAAAGAAATGTTATTTTGTTTAAAAATGTAACGTCATTTTAGTGGGTGTCACTCAATTTTTAATTTTTTTTATATGTAATACGTGAGGATTACGGAGGAGCATAACTATAAGAAAGAATTTTAAAAAGTTAAAAGGAACAATATTCGAGTTTAAAACTCAATATACTAAACTTTTTCTTTCAATAATTAAAATTTAAAAACTTCATTTACATTTTTTTTAAATGTCGTTAAAGATACCCTACTGAAAATGTTATTTTTCTATTACGGAATACTATTTTTAAAACAAAATATTTATATTCAGTTAAACAATAGTAGGCAAAAAAAATTCCATATGTCAACCATAACTAAGTGAATTCAATTTGGCTGTTACCAAGATGCATTAAATAAAATATTTTTATCAGATTAATAATATTGCGAAAAAAGAGCAGGCTATTAAAAATTATTTTTTTAAAAAGAAGCATTCGTTTTAAAATCATTCGTTTAAATTTTCTCCAGATGTTAACAATTAATTAGAAATCGCCCAGAATCATGTTATTTCAAAATAAAAAAAAATAGTTTTTATCATTTATTTTCCCTAACTTGCACAGAGAAAAAAAAATAGAAATTCATTTAACCAATTTCATTTGTATTTGGAAGCCAAAATCATTGAAAGCAATTTCTGGGGAGTGTTAATTTAAAGTCAGAATCCCAAAGTACGCAACAGAAGAGAGGATAATATCTATTTCCCCATATTAGGCCATCGATCCCTTCATTGGTAAAAACCGCTGGGAAAGAATAACTGCGAACGTATCCAGGATATTTTCTTCCGTTTTTTGCAACATTTCTTTCAATAAATTCCGCTCTTCATCTACTCCCCTTGGGTATAATTTCATACAGTATTAGTGCTTAAGAGATCGAATCACCATTAATTCTCGGATGCCACAGAGACGAATGGATGAAGTAGAAAATATATCAGAAACATTGTCTCACGCTTCGAAAAAGAGAGGAGAGGAAGTCTAGCAAAGAAATGCATCACAGATTTCGTTCAAACCTATGATGTCATTTTAGTGGATGTCACCCAATTTCAAAATTTTGTTTTTATATCTTATACCCGATTATGGGAGGAGTACGGATGAGCATAACTATAGCTGACATTTAAAAAAGTTATCCCAAAAATTTGACATAGAGATAAGGTTTAATTTTTAAGCCCTTTCATTTAATTTTTAGGTCTCCCTATAATTCTTCTTAAAGGCTAGTGAGTAGTAGACTTTGGATTCACTCAGGTCAGTGTTAACTAAAAAGAAAATATTTCCAATGATTGTTGACTTGTTTTTAACGGTAATCTTTTAAATTGTACTCCTTAATAGGAAAAGGAGTATTTTATTATGTTGTTCTATTAATTTCAGAAATTTCTCCCACCAAAGGAAAAGTATTTGCGTTTAAGACTCAATTATTTTCCCTTAATAAGTCAAATTGAAAAACATTATTTGAATTTTTTTTAAATAAAAAAAGGGAACCGGAGTAATAAGGTTCTTTTTCTATTACGGAATACTATTTTTAAAAAATCTTTATTTCCAAATATGTTAACCAAAACTAAATAAATTCAATTTGTCTATTAACCAGATGCATTAAATAAAATATTTTTATCACGTTTATAATATTGCAAAAAAGAGAAGGCTATTGTAAAATTACTTTTTTAAAGAAGCAATCATTTAAATATAAATTTGTTTAAATTTTATCCAGATGTTAACAATTAATTATAAATCGCCCAGAATCCTGTTATTTAAAAATGAAAAAACAGCAGTAATTTTCATTTATTTTCCGTACCCTGCAAAGAGAAAATAAACATAAATTCATTTAACTAACTCCATTTGTATTAGGAAGCAGAAATCACTGAAAGCAATTTCTGGGGAGTGTTAATTTAATGTCAGAATCCTAAAAGACGTAACAGAAGAGAGGAGGACATCTATTTCCCCCATAATAGGCCATCAGTGCCAGCTTTGGTAAAAACCGCCGGCAAAGAATGACGGAGAACGTATCCAGGATATTTTCTTCCGTTTTTTGCAACGTTTCTTTCAATAAATTCCTCTCTTCATCTGCTCCCCTTGGGCATAATTTCATACAGCATTAGTACTTAAGAGATCGCATCACCGTTACTTCTGGGATTCCACAGAGGGTGAACGGCCAAAGAAGAAGAAAATATATCAAAAATGCTGTCTTATACTGCGACATAGAGAAGTGTGGAAAAGTTGAGAAGAAATATTATTTCGTCCAAATCTGTGCTGTCATTTTCGTGGGTGTCACTGATATATATATTTTTATCTTAAAAATTTTAACATCATAACATTTTAAAATTTATCTATGAATTTGATTTGGAGGTGAGGTTAAGTTTTTTTACGCCGTTTCATTTCATTTTTAGTTCTCCCCTAACGGTGCTTACCTCTTTTGTATGAAAATATGTATATATGTGTTATGCATATTTGTTTATACACACACACACACACACACACATATATATATATATATATATATATATATATATATATATATGTGTGTGTGTGTGTGTGTGTGTGAACATTTTGACGAATTTTAGTGCTTTTGTGTTTAACTGTTTACTGCTTGCCCAAGCGATACAGGTTGGGTTTACAGACTCGTGACGACGGACGGTTTTAGCGTCTGAAATTTTGCTTTCCGGAGGACCGTTATGAAGGAACGTAATCATACGTTAAAAATATTTGCTTTTAAAACTCAGTAAACAAATTTTTTTCCCTTGAATATATCAAAGTTAAGCACATTATTTACATTTTTTAAAGATAACGAAAAAGACACCCGAGTAAAAAGGTTCTATTTCTATTATGCAATACTATTTTTTTTTAAATCTTTGTATACAAGTCGACACTCATTGGTAAAAAATTTTCCACACGTTAAGCCTAATTGAATGAATTTTATTTGGTTATTACCCAGATGCATTAAACAAAATCTTTTCATCTCATTAATAATATTGCGAAAACAGATAAAGCTACTGAAAAATTATTTTTTTAAAAGGAATCGTTTTTTAAAAAAAATTCATGTAAAATATACCCAAATGTTAAAAATTGATTTGAAATACTCAGAATCCTGTTATTTCGAAATAAAGAAACATCATTTATTGTGATTTATTCTCCCTACTCTGTACACATAATAAAGGAAATTCATTTAAGTAGCTCCATTTATAATGGGAAGCAGAAATCACTACAAGCAATTTCTGAGGAGTGTTAATTTAATATCAGTATCGTAAAAGACGCAACAAAGGAGAGGAGGACATCTATTTCCCTCATAATAGGCCATAAGTGCTTGATTTGGTAAAAATCGCCGGGGGCTAACATATCCAGGATATTTCCTTTTGTTTTTTGCTATATTTCTTTCAATAAATTCCGCTCTTCATCTGCTTCCCCTGTGCATAATTTCATACAGTATTAGTGCTTAAGAGATCGCATCACCGTTACTTCTGGGATGCCGCAGAGGCGTTTGGATGAAGCAATAAATATATCAGAAACGTTGCCTCACAATGCGAAAGAGAGAGAGGAGGAAGTCTAGAAAAGAAATGTTATTTCGTTCACAAATGTAACGTCACTTTAGAAGTGTCACTCAATTTTTTATTTTTTTTTGTATCTAAATACGTGAGCATTATAGAGGAGCATAACTATAACTAACATTTTAAAAAGTTATTCAACAGTTTAACCTGGAAGTGGAGTTGGATATTTTATTTAATTTCAGTATATTTCCCGTATTTGATTCGCTACTTCACCTTTAACCTTTGAAGAAAACTTTTAAATTATTGTCGACTTCGATTTAAAGATTGTTTTATGAAATGTAATCCAAAATAGAGAAAGTGATATTTCACTCTACTATGTTATAACTTTTCGAAATTATGTTCTCCAAATGAAATACTTGTATACCTCATTTTTCTCTGAGTAATTCAAATTGAAAAATCATATTTGCGTATCTGTTCATAAGGGAGAAAGATACCCGAATAAAAAGATATTTTTTATTACGTAGTACCACTAAAAAAGAAAATATTTTAATCCAAATCAACAATTATTGGAATTTTTTTTTACTTAGGCTACATTTCTCCATTGAGTAGAGCGAATCCAATATGACCAACATCCATATTGGATTTCACCTACATTTGGAAATATTTTTTTGTCCTTTTGGCATAATATTATTATTAAACATTATTTTGCAAAAAGATTTTCTCAGATTTTCAATTCTATGGAGCAGTATTCAGTCCAAATATTCTTCAAAATTGATAAATTCGCAAAATTCGTCGTAAAATTTGCAAATAAACTGAACACTTCAAAGCGTTTTCACTATAATCTATCATTTTCTTAATTTGTCGGGGCGATTCTACGAAATTGAAATTCGTTTCAGCTCTGATATAGAAATTTGATATATTGCTTTTGTGCGACGAAACGCCATACAATAGAAAAGATGAACTCTGATTTTTTTTCTCACATGTCGTCTTCAAAAGTAAGTGGGAGTTTGAATACAAAATTGGAATAATAACAGAACTATAAAAACTATAACAAGTTTCTAAATAAATAAATAAATAAATAGCTATATCTGTATGCACACACACACGTGCGCACGTATATATATATATATATATATATATATATATATATATATATATATATATATATATATATATATATATATATATATATATATATATATATATATATATATGTATGTATGTATATATATATACATATACATACAGGGTGTTCATAAAAATACTTTGCCGATATATGGACCTCTAGCGGCTGTTTCATTCTACCAATCAAGGTGAGATTTCAGCTATAGTTATTCAGAGGTATGAGCTCGGGATTCTGTGAACGACAACAAAGTGGCACTCCCAGTTACGGTTATAGGTATAGAAACTTGAAATTTTCGAATGACAATGCCCACTTTATCCCGTCGCAAAATGCTCAGCGCATGTGAAAACCCTAAAGAGCGTTGGAACGGTACATGTATCACAAAAGAAAGGACGTGCTATGCACGCAAAAAAAAAACAACTCTACGAACGGCCAACATAAGCACGAAGATAGCACCCATGTAGAAAGTGTGTAATCCAAATAGCAGTTTTCTTTTGTCCGATCTGTCTTTTTATCTGTGATTGGTTTCTTGCTTCTGTCATATGCAAATTTCCTCCGTCCTCCCCGATCGTGTTTTTGTAGGCCGTTGGCAGAGCTGTTTTTTGTGCGTGTATAACGCGTCCGCTTTTTTGTCTGCTTCATTAGAGACGTACTGTTCCAACGGTATTTAGGTTCTTCGCATATCGCTGAGCATTTTGCGATGGGAAAAGTGGACGTTGCCATTCGAAAATTTTGAGATTCTGTACTTATAACTGTAACCGTGAGTGCCACTTCGTTGCCGTTCACAAAATCCGGAGCTCATAGCTCTGAACATCGGTATCTGAAATCTCACCACGATCGGTATAACAAAACGGCCGCTGGAGGTCTATATACCGACAAAGGTTTTTTATGACCACCCTGTATATATATATATATATATATATATATATATATTGTTCGTTTAAGACCAAAATGAAGTAAATTGATGCAGTAGTTTTCTCATGCGGACTGCCCAAAGAATCAGATTAGCAACTTAAATATATAGATGTCTCCCGCTGAATTCTATCTGTTCAACACACTTGTACATGTTTTCCTACAAAACGTGGGAATGTGTATTCCTCCGTGTCTCTACTTCGGGTCAGAATTAAATATTTATAAATAATTAATTTCCATTATTAATTTAAGAATGACTCAGATAATTAAAAATATTTAGCTATCTAAACTTATTTATATTTGAACAGTATTGAAATTAGTTTGAATTATGAGTAGCGTATGAAAAGTGTGTTGTCGAATAGGTGGTAAATAGTCAACGAAATTGCTTGGTACCGTACACCTCATAAGTACGTATGCTATGCATTCGCATGGATATATTTTAATATGTTTCTTTTTCTTGTAGCAATACGCTCTGATAATACAATTCCAAATACTATCACTGATTGCGGTTATTTTTGTGATTAAATTTCATGGTATATCTAACATAATGACTTTCAGCATTTATATAATTAATATTTATTTATATTTTGTATATATGCTTAAATATTTGTGTGTTTATTTTTCATGAAACAATTTTATAGCGCTTTTACTACTGTCGCTGGATCCTGATTCGAGATGCACTTACTATTAATAAAATTTTGTGATAATCTTTGCTCATTCAAGTAACAATGAATTTATTCATGAAATTAAGGTGTAGATCTAACTGAATGATTTTTTAAGTTTTTATATTTATTTAATTACTATTTATTTTCATTTTCATTTTCATTTTTCATTTAACAATATCAGGGATCTGAGATAATTTTATTGATCCTTCGGGAAACATTGAATATATTCACGAAATTGAGGAGTAGATCTAATTAAAGGCTTCTTAAGTTGTTTATATTAACTCATTTATGATTTATTTTCCTTTTCATGTAACAATATCAGGGATCTGAGATAATTTTATTGTTCCTTCAGTTAATATTGAATATATTCACGAAATTGAGGAGTAGATGTTATTAAATGCTTTTTAAGTTGTTTATATTGACACATTTTTTCATTTTTCATGTGACAATATAAGAGATCTGTGATTATCTCATTGTTTATTCGGTTAAAATGTAATTTACTCATGAATTAAGGGATCTGAGATAATTTTATTGATCTTTCGGGTAACATTGAATATATTCACGAAATTAATGGGTAGATTTAATTAAATGCTTTTTAAGTTGTTTATATTACTTCATTTATTATTTATTTTATTTTCATTTTTCATGTAACGATATCAAGCCTCTGCCATAATCCTATTGCTGAATGCTCAAAGAAGGTATATTGCATTGAATGTATACCTAAAACTGAACAGAAAATTTAATTTGGTTATTATTTAAGGAGACAAGGTACCTTCAACCACAAATTTTTAATTTTCAATTGTTAACTCTATATACAGGACTAACTGAAAACCCGCACTTCGCTACGGAGTACATTCAAATTAAATACAACGGTCAATGTATGCAATTAATGCAAAAAATAAAAAAATAAAATAATATATATATATATATATATATATATATATATATATATATATATATATATATTTATTTATTTATTTATTTATTTATTTATTTATAAAAAAATTGTAAGGGATATTTTTATAGACAAAATAATGTAGAAAAAAATATTCAAATTAAATTTAATAGGACATACTAAAGAATATAGTAATGTAGTTAATATAGTAATATAGTTAATATAGTTAATACAGTTAATATAGTACAGTTTGAGGAACATATCTTTTATTGTATTTTAATGTTTTTTTGAATAATGTCCAATCGTCTGCCACATTAGCAAGAAAAAAAATATCTTTTTTGTCTATTTAGTTGGTATGCAGGTCACGATAAATTTATTTAAAGTAGGACAAAAAGAAATCACGTGATCAGCATTAAATAAATTAAATTCTTAAAAGTAATCATTAAAAATTCATCAAAAATCAGAAAATGGAGGTAAAGATTCGAAAAAGATTTCATTTTAAAGGACATTTTATGCTCTTTCACGTGATATAAATTTTATAACCCTCAGATTATTATTTTAAATGCAAACTTAAAAAAAGTTACAAAAACAGCTTAAAAATTTAATTTTTAAAAAATCTAAGAAGAATTCTTTTTAAATCTTTCTTATTGCACCCCTACCCTATAAGAAGAATCGCCATGCGAAATTTCAGCCCTTTTGGTCGAGCGGTTTGGTCTGTGAGTTGTATGTCAGTCAGTCAGTCAGTCAGTGAGTCAGTCAGTTACGGAACTATTTTATATATATAGATTATAATAATTCATATTCTTTTGACTTCATTACAGACCCTTAGAATAAAAAAAAGCTTTTGTTTTTGCAGAATAATGACTGTTTTTCGAAATTTATCAAAAATGCTAGAATTTTTAAATATGCTCCATGCTTGTTCCATACATTTAAAACTCTTCAATTTTTTAATACAGGGTTCACCATATAGATATAAACTTAAGTGTACACAGAATTTTTTTTTGCATACGTTAAAAGTCAAAAATATATATATTTTTTTAATCAAACTGTTGCTGTTTTACGTTTTTACATGTTTCTTTTTTATGTTGGGGTCTATAAATTAGAAAGATATTTGTGGGTTCAAAAAGTGATGCAAAGTTTTACTACAAATTAATTAACAATCGTGAAAAGTTTTGAAGCAACCAGACTAAAATTAAGACGCATAGAGCATTTTGAAAAATTCTTGCAATTTTGAAGAATTTTTTGAAAAATAGTTCTTATTCTTCCACATAATACTTCCTTGTGAATTATAAGTGCATTCAATGTAGTAAAAAACAATATTTATTGTTCTCATTTTGTATATAAAGTAAAAATATCGAAAATTTTCGGAAAACGAGGATGAAAGTTCTTTGTCTGTTGAGACAATTTACAATAATTCATATTTATTTTTTTATTTCTATATTTACCGTGTAGCGATATCAATGAGCTTTCGTTATTCAATTGTTGGATTCTCATTCAAGCTACATTCACATTAAAAATTAAAATGACTTTAGGATGTGACTTAATGACTTTCATTTATTACTAAAGCAATTTATAACTTCACTGGAAACTTTCTTCGCAATGAAAAATAGCTCCTTCTGTGCTGGCATGCTTTTTATGACATGCTTTCAATGAAATATATTTTTTCATTCTTATTTTAGTTAATTCTTGTTCTTATTTTCTTGATTTTGGCGACGATTCCAAATGCGACGACTTTTGGCAACCTATATAAACCCATATGAAAGTTTCGCATAATCATTTAACTATTCTTGGCAAAGAACCGCTTACATTCGGACTGCAAAACATTAAATGTCGATCAATAGGTACTCGATTCTAGTGGTTGTTTTCAATGAGCTCGGATTTTCTGATTTTTAAACGAGTACTAGCGCCATCTTTTGGAGAACACGAAAAAAAAATATTTCTAGCTTCTTACAGTATAACGTGTTTTGCACTGTAATAAAATGGTGATAACTTTTGCAAGAGAATATTAAACATTAATTCTTTGTCTTTTGAATTATATATTTTTTAAAGTAAACTTTCTTTCTAAGCCATGTAATTATTTGCAAGTAAAAGTACAATTTAAAAATGAAATACTTAAATTTCATGGTCTGGTAAATTACATTGCATTAAAAAAAATAAAAAATAAAAAAATTTAAATTGTTAACAACCCCTTATAAATTTTTAATTTATGTGAAATGTCCTGCAAATTGTAAAACATAAAAAGCTTTATTTACACAACCTTTCCTTATTTCATAGTTATTTTAGGCACTGAGAAATAAATAACATATATCAAAAATATGGTTTTTGATCAGTTTTTAACCTCTTACGAGTTAAGAATAAGTTATTAAGGAGTTAAACAATTTAGGGCCAGTTCAAATAAAATCCGCCAGCGTTAGCGTGAGGGAGGGGGATCACCTTAAATTTAAAAAAAACTCAATATTTTATTATAATTTAATTTTGAAGAATGGAATATAAGGAATCTTTTTAAAAGAAATGAAGTCGATACTACAATTAGATCCGATTTTATGGTCTATTGTATAAAACTAATAGTAAAATAATTTATAGAAACTTTAAGCTTTAAATGTTTTTTTTAAAACTTATTTTCAAACTTTGCGCACTGTTTCTTCAAAACTAATCGTAACAAATTGCTAAAATTTTGTATACATGCATATCTAGTAAATTTATACAATTTCTACATATATTTAGTTAAGTACATATTACTAATTATTTTGTTGCAATTTTTTTGAAAAAAATTATGATATTTCTTGTACATATACAAATAATTATACAAATGTATACAATTATATATATATATATATATATATATATATATATATATATATATATATACATATATGGTACTTCTTTAACTAGTAAATTCCATCCAAAGCAAAAAGCCCTGTCGCTTGAACAGAAGAGATCCTATGATATATATATATATATATATATATATATATATATATCATAGTTTTTTAAAAAAACCTGCGGGCAATGCATTAACATAAGATTCATTATTCATACGAGGGTTGGGGCATAAGTCATGGCAACTATTTTTTTTTCTTGTAGATATGTGAACGGATCACAAACGTATACACTCATGGACAAAAAAATTAGCGCACCAAGATGGAGTCGTCAAAATGAAACGAAATTTTACATACGTAATGACTACTTTGATATAAGTAAATGATAAGAAAATCAAAGAAAAAGGATAATTTATTTCAGAGAAAAAGGCAAAAGAACGGAGGAGTTAATACTCCGTTGGACCCCCTCTAGCGCGAATGCACGATGCGATACGATCGGGCATTGAGTCACACAAGTTCTGTATGATGTCTTGAGACATTTCGTTCCATATTTGCTGAAACCTTTCCACTAGTTCGTTCAAACTCGTGGGATGTCCAACTCGTCGTCCCAAATGATCCCAGATATGCTCAATTGGAGACAAATCTGGGGATCGGGCAGGCCAAGGAAGGGTAGTAACAGTGAGGAGACAGTCTTGTGACACCCTTGCCGTATGAGGCCGAGCATTGTCTTGTTGAAAAATGGCTCCTGGGAGTCGTTGCATGAGTGGCAACACATGTGGTTGCAGGATTTCACGAACATACCGCTGGGCTGTCATGGTGCCACGGAACAATACTAGGGGTGACCGTGTATTGTAGGCAATGGCACCCCATACCATCACACCAGCTGTGGGAGCGATGTGTCGCTGTACAGCAAAGGCAGGATTGAAGCGTTCACCACGGGCTCTCCACACACGAACACGATTGTCATCACTGCCGAGATTGAATCTGGATTCGTCGCTAAAGACGACCTGGTTCCATTCCGCTGCAGTCCAGTGTCCTCGTGCGCGGCAAAACTCCAAACGGAAGCGTCGATGGGTGGGCGTCAAGGGCAGCACACGTAATGGGCGCCGCGATACCAACTGTCCTTCGGCCAGGCGCATTCGTATGGTTCGAGAAGACACAGAGGCCCCTAGTGAAGGTGCTACCTGTGCCTGGATGGCGGCCGATGAAGCAGTTGGCTGTACGCGTGCATTTCTTACTATGTGGCGGTCTTCTCGACCACTGGTCTGTCGAGGGCGTCCTGAGCCTGGTCTTCGTGTACATGACATCTCTCGGGTCCACTGGTCCCAACACCCCCTCACAACACAATCAGAGCGGCCTAATTGACGATTTACTCGCCTAGCTGACCACCCAGCTTCCATCATCCCGACGATTATCCCCCTCTCAAACTGCGACAACTGCTTATATTGTATTCGAACACGGCGTAATGGCATGTCTATCTAGCGGCTGTACGTAATGCGCAATCACGCTGCATTTCTAATCATTTGCATATCTCCCCGACATGTACCTTCATTGCAAGTTTCGTTACAATTGCGCAATTATTTCTTGGTGCGCTAATTTTTTTGTCCATGAGTGTATGTGTCGTGTGGGAGTTCTGCAGGCATAGTGTGTATGCAGAGCAACAGATGGCTCTGTGATAGCTGGTAGTAGCGCAGCGAGGGCTCTGAAATCAGTCAGTTGGTGAGTGTCGTGCTAGATGGAAGTAACCCGTGTTGAGCAGCTAGCTTACATCAAAATAGCCGTTCTCCGAGGGAGAAATGCGATGGAATGTCACAGTGAATTAGTAGAAGCCCTTGGGAATAATGTCCTACCATATCGTACAGTAGCACGGTGGGTAGGAAAGTTTCAGCGAGGACGTGTGTCAACCAGTGATGAGGAACGTGCGCCAACAGATGACCCGATTCACACATGGTGCGGCAAATGCTGAGGCTGATGGTATTCAGCGCCTCCCACATCGTTGGCAGCGTGTGGTGACACTAGTAGGGGATACATTGAGGGTCTTTAGGCCCAGGTTTGTCATGTCAAATTTTTGTGTACTGTGTTATCATTCTTTTGCACGGTGAAGGCCATATTGCCCTGTATACTACCGTAATAAATTAGTGTGTTACGATATTTCAGTGCAATTCATTGTCCACACATGTAGTTAAGACCTTGTCCTTTCGTCTGTATATGTCACATTTTCCAACCGTACTGGTATCTTCAAGAAAACAAATAGTTGCCATAACCTTTGCCCCAATCCTCGTAGAATTTTTTTTTTTACATAAAATAATTTCTAATACTCTCCAAACAATTCTGCTTTTGTTATCTAACAGGTAAAGCTTTGTAAAATTCACCCTAAAAATTGGTTTAAATTGATTACAAATTAATTGTCTGACAACACTTTAAGCCTAGTACTAAAATCTATGTATTTGTGCTAATACGAAAGTGATCTCACTCCGTGACACACACACACACACACACACACTCAGACGCACAATAGCCTACTACGGCGTTGGCAAATCGGTGTCAGAGTCTGTGGGTTCGAGTCCCTCTGTCGGCATGGATGTTTCTAACCGTTCGGAACCGGCTCTAAGTAGTGTATCCTGGTCAAATGAACCCTAGTAGAGCAAAAGATGATCTCCCTTCTCCCTACCAACACACTTATGCTGCATGGATGTTTGTAATCGTTCTTACTCGAACAGAATTATGCTGATAAGTCACCCTCGGAGAGGAAAAAATTGCTTTATCGCAATCAACAGAATTCTTAGAATTCAATATAGATTTTACATATACAGCATTAATCTATACAACATATTCAGGATTAACTTTGTCCGATATCTCAGTGTATCCGCACACGCATATATTCGCCCTGGAAATGACACTGCTGTTTTTTTTCTCTGTATGTTCATTTCTATATTAATTCGATTAACCGTAAATAGTTCAATTTATTCATTTCTTGTATGTGAAACCCCAATTATTGGCCCTTAAACAAATTTTAATTGCAACAATGCTGCATTACTCTCCTGACTCATACTGGCCTATTATGGGATCTAGTATATATGGCCTATTATGATGAGATCTCATACTTTGAAGCATCATAACCACCTTCGTTTACTTACAGGACTGATTTCGGCGTACACACATTTCTTCAAATAGCAGTTTAAGCTTCCCCTTATTTTCATCTGAAATGAGGCGCTAATGGAGCTTTTTGTGGTAGGATTACTTTGGGTGGGTCGTGATTGGGTATAGTGGTAGGCAATGATACCATTACTCTGAATTTTAAACAATACATTAATTTATTAACACAATACAAATATTAGTACACATTCAATTATATTATTATTAATTTTGAACCTAAAGAAATACTCATTATATCAAGGCATTATTTGACTGCACTATTTCATTTATTTAAATTAATTTCATTTCAGTACGCAATATATATATTCTTCCTTAACTTCCGCCTATAATATAAGACTCGGGTATTTAACGACGTTTGGCAATAGTTAATAAAAGGTTACCTCCATTTTTGCAGACTCCAGAAGGGGACTTTGGCTGGTATATTCATGTGCATCTATTGGGATATCTTTCTGCAGTATTTACTTTCGTTGGTGAATACGATTGTCGTACTCGCTCCCTGTCGTGAGAATAGGCAGACTTTAATGGCCGGATCAGTTCTCCATCTTTTGCTTGTGGGGGTCAGGCACTCTGTCTTGGTTCCGGGTCTCAACTATTATCATCTCATCGGTAGCTTGCAGGGGTCAGGCAATCTATCTCGGCTCCGATGCTCCTCTATGCTCCTCTCATCGCTAGGTTGCGGAGGTCAGGCAATCTATCTCGGCTCCGATGCTCCTCTATGCTCCTCTCATGGTTGGGTTGCCGGCTTACAGCGATGCGCTAAGTCGGGGCGCAATCTCCCATATATTCTCTTTTGCCTTCTCGCTTACGAGGCTACAACTCTCTATTTGGGTACTGAGAGTCAAAATCAATATATAATTATATTTTATATTCTCACTCTCTCTATTTTTTATTATCTTCTCTCCTTTTACATTTTCATTCGTCTCTCATGTTCAACCTTTTTTTTTTTACTTCCACTTTGATTCGTTAACTTTTTCATCCCCTAATCATTTCTTTAACCAATTAGAGTGAGGGGCGTTTTATATTCGAACAATCCTGCCTTCGACTCATTCCTGTTTTTCTAGGAATCTTGTTTTCCCAGAACATCTCCTATGTGTGGGGTCCTCTTCTCTTTGTCCACAATTCCCTTTTCATCTCAATGTCTCCTCTATCTATATCCCCTCGTTGTTTCAAGTTTGTTAATTGGTTTTTCTGCACCTTTTCTATTTTCTTTTTTTTATATGTCGTACCCCACGACACTTTTAAACTCCAGTATTTTTTCAATTCTTTAACAGAAATGCAAATTATATTTCTAAAGTTGAACTATTCGGGGAATAATGCGTTTTAGACAAAAATAGTTTCATTTTATATATATATATATATATATATATATATATATATATATATATATATATATATATATATATATATATATATATATATATATATATAATAAATAGCATAGTATAAATTATAGAAGCAGTAAGATAAGACCATAACTACTCAGATAATAGATAAGAATAAAATTAAACATTTCAGGTATGAAAGGCCTTGTAGTTAATGACCGGAGGGAGTTGTGACCCCCCCCCCCCGACTCTGGTTAAACGTTTTTTATGCCAAGGCAAAAACTCCCGGAGGTCCGCAGCAATTCCATAACCTTATATATAAAATATATTTGAAGACAAATGAACAAAATATAACTAAACCAGACAAATTAAAAACAATTCATGTAACACAGTCAACTACCACAACACAATGACATCAATTCAACTTCCAATCACACCTCTGCCAACAGCTCTAACTAATCGTATCACTACCACCCAAACAAAATGCAAAATGACGACAACGGTCGCAGTTATTTAGGCTAAAAAATTGACTTAAAATAGTGTTTAGGAAATAAAAGGGAAAACCCTTATCATAAGCCATTCTCAAGTAATTATCTATTTTAATGTCCATCTGTAGTTCATCAGAATGCAATCTAAATCATCTTACCAAGTAATTTACTATAACATTGCATTTAATATTCTTATGTATATCACTAACCCAAGACATTATACGAACGGTTTTAAAACAGAAATAATAGCATTTATAGTATAAACGAATATATGCCCATAAACAAATATATCGTATAAACAAATGTATAAATAAATAGATCGCGTTTATCATAAATGAAATGTTATTTTGTATGTCTATGTATAAACTTAAATCAAGGAAGACTAGTCTCCTGGTGCTATCACGTTCATTTTCCCCAAGTTTAAGTCTTTCTAGATAAAAACTAAAATCGACTGATGTAATGTTATGATTAAAACAGACGAGAATGTCGTCAAAACATCTAAAATAATGTATATCATTCAATAACATTACGCCCCGTTCATAATGCTGTAAGTAAATATCCGTCAATGCTGATGAACATCCACCTCCCATTGCACACCATGCACCTGCTTATAAAAATAAGTACCATTAAAAAATACAGTTTCGCATAGTACCCGTCAGTAGGTCATAGTAAGTAAGCCGCATAGTAAGTCAAAAAGTTCCCGAAATTTACTTAATGAAATATATACCCTCATCATAAGGTTCGTACAAACCAATAATAATTTCATAGAAGTCTTTTAGGTTAATTGCATTAAATAAGTCAGAAATGTCGTAACTTTTCATATCTTTATTTCCTCCGATACTCTTTAATTATTTAACTACGGTAAAACTATTTTTAATAAAATCCCCTCCCTCAGAAATAAGTTTTTTAGAACCCTATTGAGTATTCTCAAAAGTTTATCATTAGCAATTTTTAAATATGTATATATATATAACGAATAACGGGTATTTCAACGCACAAATACTTTAACTTTGTGGAAGAGAACTTTGTAGAGGAGCGACACGACATTGTAGACATAGCCAGGGTGGTAATACTTCTAACAGACCGATACAGGAGATGGATTCCCGCATAAATACTTGAGGAAAGAACAGAAACACGATGAACACTTGAAATATTTTATTCCATGGAACCAAACTTCAAAACATCAGAGATGATACACAGCTATACATTGTTGAACGAATTGGCACAAGCTGACGACATGATGTTTGTCAATAACGTCAACGGACAGCCCATAGCTGCCCAGGCTTGAGTATCGAATGTGATATCGAATATATACACTGCTATATATTTTGAGTATCGAATATATACACTGCTAAAAAAAATTAGGGAAGCAAGCAAAGAAGTTAAGAAAACCGTGCGAGACAGCCACGTATTGGCATAAAATATATAGTACACACGTATCAATGCGCAATACATCAAAACAGAAGTAAAAAAAATTATAATTAAGCTTTAAATCTTTCAAAATATGGAAAAAACATGAAAAGATGATTTAGGGCAACAATTTGGTTACATGTAAACGATAAAAAAAGTATTGTTTAGAAATTATGCAAGATTTTTAATATGGCATGTGGTCTCCTCGAACAGCTAAGACTGCTACACACCTGTTTTCCATGGATGGGTTGATGTTATCGATAAGACTTTGGGGAATACTGTTCCACTCCTCAAGAAGTGCAATCTACAAGTCTCGGAGAGTAAAAGGAGGCCTTGGTCTCGCAGCAATGCGTCGTCCGAGCATGTCCCAAACATGTTCGATTGGATTCAGGTCAGGAGAGCACGCTGGCCATTCCATACGCTGTATTATTTCAGCTTCAATCATGTTCTCCACAAGACGAGCTGTATGCGGTCTGGCATTATCATGCTGGAAAACAAAGGAATCTTCAATGGCTGCAGCGTAAGGTATGACATGAGGTCTCAGTATCTCGTCTGCACAACTTCGGGCCGTCAAAGTACCATTCCGAATGATATGCAGGTCCGTACGTCCACCTATGCTGATTCCACCACATACCTTAAAACCTGCTCGTCTGTATTGTGACCTTTTACTAACGAATGTTGTGTTATTTCGAGTGCTCCTTTCCCTCCATACCAAAAAACGTCGGGTGTCACACTCCAGACTGAATCGGGACTCGTCTATAAACAGCACTTGGCTCCAATCATGTTGCTCCCAATCTCGATGTTCAGCAGCCCATCTTCTTCATGCCGCACGGTGGCGTGAGGCCTTTGCAGCTGAGTAGCATTGTCTGTTCTGTTTCGACGAGCTGTTAACGGTATATACCGGTCATCAATTTGCTGTAGTGGCGCCTGGCTGACCTTGCCCTGGTCCACGTCTAACATTCCCTGTTCCTTGGAATCGATTCCACAGCCTTGCAACGACACTTCCGGCGACTCCAACAGAGTCCGCTACACGACATTGTGTTTGCCCAGATTCAAGTCTGCCTATAATACGCCATGCCATGGATTCTGGTAAATCACGTTGCTCATACATTTTCACGCCACCTTTTCTCAAAAAGAATAACTGAGCAATCGAATTTCACAGTTAAGGCAGTGAAACAGACGTTTCTGCAACATCCCGATTTCCGCCCTTATGTTCTTTCTCTGGTTTTTAACGTCATGAACTTTGATTTGCACATGAAGTTTTCTTCAACTGTTTCCCGCTAGGCTTTAAATTATGAATGATTTATTTTATGTTACTTATCGGAGTAAGTATTGGCGTAATTTCGTTAAAACCATTTGCTCCCCTAATTGTTTTGAGCAGTGTATTTTGGAGCAGTACGCGGACAGCGAGCAAGGAAGTAATGAAACAGCGCCAAAGAAGTAGAGAGCGCGAAAATGCTCCGTCTCAAGTTTTCATGCTGAGTAACTTTTTATTTTGCCGCCAGGCTTAGAATTATTTTAATTGGTTGACCCCAATCACGTGGTATTTCTTCGCAGGGGGATCGAGATCATGTAAGTATAAAAATAACTTTTTGCGCATGCGTTAAAGAGAATATTAGGTTATTTCGATTTTCGATCTCGTTTTTGAAATTGGGCTGGGCTTTATTGAGGAAAAATTAAAATACGCGCTAGATAGAGGGCATTTAATATTAGTTTTTATTACACACACACATATATATATATATATATATAACATATGTATATATATATATATAAGTTGAGTCCGAATTGGCTAACGGACTGGTCCCGTAATTTTTAACAGAGTCAATCGTCAAGACCCGTACACTGACCCCACACTTCCAGAGGTAAATTTTGAGAATTGGGAGGACATTGCAGCCATGATGGATTTTACGTGCACCAGCGGCCTCATAGCGTAGACGACGGTGGATTTTCCAGAGACGACCATCCAACAAGAGACGTTCAGATCACCGACCCCCTGCTTTTACCAACTGGGCCACTGAACCCTATACATTTCATATATCATCTGTGTACTCCTTTAGTTGTCACAAACTCTTTTAAGAAATAGCTTTAATATATCTATCTATCTATCTATCTATCTATATATATATATATATATGCATTTATTAGCACTTAAAGAATTTTTAATTGCAACAGTGCTGCATCATCCTCCTGACTTGAAATAATTTCCGACCAGATCACATAGTTTGAAGCATCATCACCTCCATTTACTTAAAAGACTGATTTCGGCGCAGACACCTTTCACCACATTGCCGTTTAATCGTCCCCTGATTTTCAGCCGGAATGGGGAGCTACGTGGAGACTATCATTACACATTGTGCAGTCATGCCCTCCCCTTTTCGTCTTACTGTAAGTCACGTGACTATCTCAGGACCCCGCTCACGTGATCAAAATGTGTCGTGTTTAAATCCTTTCCCACACATTAACTTGCGAACGCCACTTGGAAATGCGTGTACGTACCTCCAGCTAAGAAATTTCCAGGAAAACAAGTAATCATCAGTCTATTGATAGTTTCAAATAGCGAATAATTAGCCTTGGAAGGCTTCTTTTCGGCGGGCTGTAATTACGGCAAGAAGAGTTTCACGCAATGGTACTTAATTGGGGAATGGAGGATGAGTTTTGTTTTCAAATGTGTTTGTTTACGCTGCGAACAAGATTTGATCAATTATGGAAGAAAATTGTTGATAAATGAGTCGAGTATATTGGGAATGATGGGTAGAACTTATATTGAATTCACTCTGTTCGATGTCAACATATGGAAGAAAAGTTTTTTCCATTGTCGACTTGAATTTAAACTAAGACAAAACAATTTTTAAATCAGGTGTATTTTCCATTCTTTAACTTTAAGGCAAATTATATCTTTAAAGTTAAATTTTTCGGTGGATATGTATTTTAAACGCAAATATTTCTCTTGTGGACGAAATTTCTAAAATTAATAAGTTAGTGGGGTACGAAAATAACTTCACTATATATATATATATGTTTGTGTGTGTGTGTGTGATAATATTATTAATAACCTTTAATCGCCCTTTCTGAACTTTGTTTCTCATCTGGTAACCTTTCCGACGCCTTGGCGAGATGCTCCGCCTTTGCCAATACTAACACTCTCCCCCAATTCCTGGCTACCTCTCTTTGACCTAATTCTAGATTCGCGCGCTATGCAGATGCTGGGCTGACTCGAAGTGAATAAGATGTGTGGCTGCTTTCGTAAAATAAACTTCAATTGTTCGTTATGATTTGGAATTCTTTTATCACCACCTCAATATGCTTTTTCTGCAAGAAATGACCCTTCGGGACATCTCAGAGAGCTCGACAGGATGTCAACCTTTTAAAAATGCAACAAATAGTGACTGCAACAGAGCAAGTGATGAGGTCTTTTTCTACAGTCTCACTTTCGCTTCCAGCCGGAGTTCTCCATTGTTCGTCACTGACTGCGCCATCTTGAAAGCAGAAAATTACCAGTCCTGAGACACCCAAAATATAAAATATTTTGGGTGCCTCAGTCATAATTCATTATACTCCAAATCTCTATGAAGTGATTCAAGTTTTTATATGTGAGCGACAGTCATAAAAAATGCATCTCAAGATAATAATTATGATTTTCTGTGTGTACGCCTAACGCTTCACAGAGAATCGTGGAAGCTCCTCCTATAAGCTATTTTTCAAGATCACCATCAGAGTGTGAAAGTCTTATTTAGTATTGTATTTTCTAGTACAAGATTTGGTGCTATAAGCAGATCAGTCATGATATTATTTTTGTAAGTTCTAGTATTATATAAGTAAAAGTAAGATGAACACTGCCAAAGTAAATGTCGAACATAATGATAATTACGAAATATTTCAGGAGAAAATTAGAAATCGGGAAAAAAAATTTAATTTAAGTAGTGAACAGTTTTACCCGGTGTATACTCTGCATCTGCTTTCATATATTTCCTTTTACGTAGGCAATTTTTGCACTCTATGCCTTACTATGCAAGTATTTACGTGAAATTTAAATACTTGACTCCTTATAATGGTAAGAAATTTTATCTCCTTTCCAATAAACAAAGATTTCCAATACATACAAAGCATTATTATTAACTATTAACAACTCTCGATAAATTCTAACCTTCTAGAATAAATTAGATATACATCAATGCAAATTAAAATCTTCGCTGCAATGCAAAGCATATCAACTGATTTCTTAGAACTCTACTGAAAATAAGCAATTTATCCAAATATAATACAAATTTTCTCATAAATATTCTTTCCACAACCATCCGATGTTCCAGAGAATATTTTGTATTTCATTCTTTTTTTTTTCTTTAAGAGCAACATTTTTTATTCTTTTTCCGTACATTGTATGAATTAGAATAAAATTTTTTTTCTAAACAGACAAGATGTCATGATGCTTGTTGAAATGTGTCACAGGAAACATCGGACATTCGTGACAGAAACGAAGTGATGAGATATTTATTACAACATGACATACTGACTGATATTTTTAGATATCACAGAATTTTCATACTTATCGGTTTCCTGTCCATCATGCCTGACATCCAAATGTGTTAGTCCGCAGCATTGGATGCTATGCATTCTTTGGTTATATTCATTTCCCGGCACAACAAAAAATTTGATATTTCATCTATATCCTCTCTAAAAGAATTATTATTGTATTCAGAAATATTATTATGTATTTATATAAGAATGCCTAGTTTAGCGAAAGAGATTTATGTGCGACAAATAAATTTATGCACATAGTTATACTATATTTAGGTAACAAAATAATGGAGGTATATGTTTCCTAAATTGAAAGCTGTTTTATGTGCTTTTAACGGAAAAGTATTGATTGTTTTTAACAGAGACAATAGTACCTGAGATATTATTTTGTAGCGTGTCCGCTTTCGGTGTTGAGGGTGCTCGGATCGAATCCCGACAAGCTCTATTGAACATTTCCGTGTCTAGACCGGGTATGGGCCCGTTAAATCTGTAGACCGGAAAGTCACTATATGATGTCAGAGAAGGTGGGGGACGATGCTATCCCCCCATATTCCAGCCCTTGAGATGTTTCTGGGAGCCAAAATTGAGGCGGCACCAGGCTAAATCGGACCCTTATGGTGCCTTGTAATAACCCCGTGGGAACCGTAAATTTGCCTGACAGTTCTGACTGTGTCGTCCCTACCAATTTAGATAGCCGCATATTCACATCCCGCTTATTACAGCCCATATAAAACGGAGCCGTACCCCTCAGCCCACTAGTGTATATAGACCTGGTCTCGAAACTTCCGGACATTAGAAACAACAACAACAACAACAAACAAGATAAATTACAATTATGTATACGAAAGATATATTGTGGTTCTATAGGTGTAATAGAGATTCATTTCCAAATATATAAGCTACTGTTCAGTTAGCATACATCTTTAGTAACGTTTCGTGATTGAATTTAATCGATAAACTGAAATTTATGTTTAGAAAGTTAATATTTAATCTCATTTTTGACCGATCACCCCCAGAAGCGATATCTGGTTCACTTGTACCCTCCTCCCACAACCACAAATCACACGGAAGGACTTTTCCGGCTAAAAGTTTTAACGTATCGATACCGCACTTGAATTCGAGATCATTCATTAGCGCTTGTTTGCATTCGAACCAAGCATCTGTGCCGAATTCCAACAGTCTACCCACTAGGTTGCCCTGGGCCATGTTAACTTTCTGTAAATATATAGCTTTAGGAAGGTTTCGTTGAAGAATCAAATGTCTATCTAAGGAATGTATTCCAAAAACTGTCCGACGTTTTATTTCTTTTCAGTGATAAATCTAAATATTCTTTATCGATACAAAAATTTACGATCTTTCTACGAAAGCTGCAATACGCGACCATGGTTTTCCTGAACTGAACCAACGTTTTCGGTTTTGCCATGATTAAATATTCTTTTATTTTATATTACATTTAAATTGCATTAGTAATATTCAGTTCCAAATATAGATGATTTCTTATTGAATACCTTACTTATCTATCTATATATATTCTTTCTAAAAGTTGTTTTTATCCCTTTTTCTCCCTTCATACTTAAACAAAATCGATAAATGAGGTATCATTTTAAAGATTAAGATTTCCGCTCCATGAGACTTGTTAATTTAAAATTACAAATCTTATTGCTTGTTTAAAAATCGAAGTATAAACATTATAAACAACTTTTTACCCTAGATGGTGCGCGCAAGCTTTTGTTTATTTTACCATTATCAATCGCACTGAACATTTGAATTTAAAAACATTTGCTTTTATTATTATTCTGTGATTTCATTAACACTCAATCGGGCGCGTTGATCTGCCAGATAGACGCGTGTCAATATCTCTGCTTTTGTTCCCTAAAACTTGTTCTTACGACCTTGATCTTATCAGTAGCTGTCCATCTGACCACCTGCTCCTTTGGAATGCAGTAACGACTAGTTCTGTGTAGGAGTATTTCCTGTTTTGAAGATTGTTTGAAGTTTTGTATCTGTTAGATACACGAAACCGATAACGTTTGTATCTTGAAGCTTTACAGAAGTATCAAGATTCCCTGTACGTTTTTGATTTATCTTTTCCCATGATGAGTGCTAAACGCTTTTTAGGTTTGAATAATCAAAAAGACCTTGAGCTAGTTCATAATATTCTATTTAGTGATGGAAATGAGGAATTAAATGCTGAAGAATTTGATGAAAGTGATGATGACGAAGAGGATAATTTAGAAACATGTGAAGTTGATTCTGATAGCAGTGAAAGTGATTATAATGACTCACAACTTGATGATCATGCTAATAATGATGATTTTTATGTGGAAAATAAAAATAGTACTAAATGGGCAAAATGTATCGGAAGAAAAAATATCAAAGGTAGATCGCAAAATATTATCACAAAATTACCTGGAGTAATCGGAAGTGCGAAAGGTATAAAATCGATATACGGCTCTTGGAACTGTTGTTTTTTCTGACGAAATATTGGAAATAATTGTGAAATTCACTAAAGAATACATTATTGCAGTTTCTAATCTATGTAGTAGAGAAAGAGATGTAAGACAAACAGATAATTTTGAAATAACAAAATTTATTGGTTTACTTCTATTAGCTGATGTTTTGTGGAAAATAAAAATTGAAAAAAAAATTACAAAAAAAACTATTAAAAGGTCCGGGTGTAAAAGCTTGGACCTAAAAAGAATAAAAATAGAAGATATAAAGTAATACAAATTAACAAAAACTTCATAAAACAGAGATATATTTGACAGATACACCTCGCCCGATGACGTCAGTTTCGAGACGCGCCCGACGGAGTGTTAATGAGTTTCTTTATTGACAACATCCGTGTAGGTGTACATAATTCTTCTAGCATGGAAAATCCATATTATTCTTTGTAGAAGGTGATTTTTTGTGACGATCCCTTTCTCTCCCTTCATACTTCACCAAAATCAATAAGGGAGGTACATTTTAAAGATTAAGTTCTCCGCTTCTGATGAATTCTTAATTCAGAATAAAACATTATATTGTTTGTTTAAAAATCAAAATGAAAAAATGACTTTTGGCCCTAAAGTTCTTTCCCTGGATGCGTCGAAATGGCACGGTCAAATAGCATGCACAAAACCGGTTTGTAATGTAAATATCACATTTACCACGAGTTTGTGTCATATTTAACTTTTAATATTGTCTATAAAGGTGTTTTGACGTGTACATATCTCATGTTCCCCTATTTTGTCCCAATATTGTGGCCAAAGGCGTTTTGTAATTGGTTTTGTATTATCCTTACGGACCATTGTTATTTGGCAAATAAACAATTGCTACAAATGAGCCGGTCCTTCTTTCATCCTAATATAAACCACCACCCTCGCTATAAAATTTATCGTATTTTAATCGGGTGCGAAAGGGTCGACCGTTCCACCTAGTAATTAATAAAATATGAAGTAATGAAAAATGAAACTTTATTGAAACTTGTGTCTATACGTATCTTATAACATATGAAACTAACTCCTACTAGTTTACCTAACTATATTATTCACACAACATATATAAATATAATAAAAATTATATAAAATAAAATACAAAAAATACCCAATGATACACAAAATATAAAAATTAAATTGTATATATATATATATATATATATATATATATATATATATATATATATATATATATATATATATATATATATATATATATATATATATATATATATATAATCGATCTCGGGTGAGTCCTCAGTATTATAGAATCAAGGTCCACGTATTCACTTGCAACCCCAAGATACTACTGTAATCGGAGTAAATCAGTAATCAGTAAAGGACAGTCTCACTACTTAATGCACAAAGCTATGTATTAACATGAAGAATGATTTACGTATATTGAAGCACGGTACATGCACATTACACGTCAGGCCGCGCCAGGCCTCCACAAAGAAGAATGGGTTACCGTATCCTGCCGTCTGCCGCGATAAGGTTTAACTAAGTCGGCCGTCTGTCAATTATCGGAACCAACGTCATGCCCCATCGCAGTCCGTCTGCTGCTTTTCGGCACCTCTTGCCAGGTCGGGACCTAATCTCAGTCTCTCTTCAAACACTTTCTCCCCAGTTCATCTCTCGGAATCCCATTAGTGCTGTCGTCGCAGAACATACATGGCGACATATAGCTCCTATCCGGAGACCTGGGATAACACAATTCCCATATTCATATATATATACTGAAAAGCAAAGAATACTGGTAAAGGTGAGTGTATGCAGATAACGGAATTATTCAACTCATCAGCGTAACGTAATGCAGTCAGAAGCGCATATACAAGGCAACAGGTGTCGGGCAAAGCTGTTAGAACGGTTCCTGATTCTACAATGGCAGCGTAGTGTATGCACCGTCACACACACACACACGCAACATATATATATATATATATATATGTATATATATATATATATATGTGTGTGTGTGTGTGCACGTTGTATGTGTGTATACAGAGGTAGCTATTCATTTATTTATTTACTTATTTATAAACGTGTTATAGATCTGTTCTTATTTACATTTATTATTCAAACTCCCACTTACTTTTGAAGACGACATGTCAGAAAAAAATTAGAGTTCATCTGTTCTACTCGGTGGCTTTTCGTCGCACAAAAGCAATATATCAAATTTCTATATCAGCGCTGACACGAATTTCAATTTCGCAGAATCGACCGTTTGAAAGACAAATTAAGAAAATGATAGATTATAGTGGAGACGCTTTGAAGTGTTGAGTTTATTTACAAATTTTACGACGAATTTTAGGAATTTATCAATTTTGAAGGCTATTTGGACTGAATACAGCTCCATAGAATTGAAAATATTAGAATTATTGGAAAATAATTTTGAATGATCATATTATGTCTATAAGACAGAGAAATATTTCCAAATGTAGGTGAAATACAATATGGATGCTGGTTATATTGGATTTGCTCTACTCAATAAAGAAATGCAGCCTAATTAAAAAATTTATAAAACAATTTTTAAATCCAAGTCGAAAATCATTGGAAAAATTCTCTCAAGAGGTTAAAGGTGAGGGTATCGAATTCAATATGGCAAATAGACTAAAATGAAATGAGGTAAAAATCCAACCCCACCACCAGGTTAAACTTTTAGATAACTTTTTAAAATGTTTGTTATAGTTATGCTTCTTCATAATTCTTACGTATAGAGACAAAAAAATAAAAAACGTATAGAGGCAACAAAAATAAAAAATTGAGTGAAACCCACTAAAATGACGTCACATTTTTGAACGAAATATTAATTATTTTCTAGAATTCCTCTCCTCTCTCTTTCACAGTGTGAGACAACGTTTCTAATATATTTTTTGCCTCATCCATCCGCCTCTGAGGCATCCCAGAATTAACGGTAATGCGATCTCTTAAGCACTAATGCTGTATGAAATTATGCCCAAGGGGAGCAGATGAAGAGCGGAATTTATTGAAAGAAATGTTGCAAAAAACGGAAGAAAATATCCTGGATATGTTAGCCATCATTCTTTCCCAGCAAGTTTCACGAAAGCAAGCACTGATGGCCTATTATGAGGGAAATAGATGTCCTCCTCTCTTCTGTGGCATCTTTTACGTTTCTGACATTAAATTAGCACTCATCAGAAATTGCTTGCAATGATTTCTGCTTCCCATTATAAATGGAGCTAGTTAAATGAATTTCGTTTATTATGTGGACAGAGTAGGGAAAATAAATCACAATAAATGATGCTTCTGTATTTGGAAACGACAGGGTTCTGGCCGATTTGTGATCAATTGTTAACATCTGGGGATATTTTACGTGAATTTTCTTTAAACGATTGTATTTTTTCGATAATTTTTCAGTAGCCTCGACTGTTTTCGTAATATTGTTAATGCGATGAAAATAATTTGTTTTACAATAGCCAAATAAAAATTCATTCAGTCATGTTTAACGAGCAGAAATTTTTTCCATTGTTTGTCGACTTGGATACTAAGATTTTTTTTCAAAAATTGAATTCCGTATTAGATAAAGAACCTTTTTACTCAGGTGTCTTTATCGTTATTTAAAAAAAAAAATGCAAATAATGTTTTTAACTTTGTTATATTCAAGGAAAAAAGTAGTTTATTGAGTTTTTATAAGCAAATATATTTTTTTCCTTTGGTGGGCGAAATTTCTGAAATGAATATGGGACTATGTTCAAACTTTCGTAGAAATAAATAAATCGTTTAGAAATTAATAAATTTCTAAATACTAACTTTCTGTTCAAGTATTGCCATTGAAAAATTTCATAAAGGACATATAATTGCTTCGCTAAGAAATAAACTCATAAGCTTTAAATGTGTTTTTAATCTTGCTTCGGTAAACAAAACGCAAATAATTTCAACAGATGAGTATGATCGTGTTACCCGTAGTTTCAAAATAAAACCGTGACTTTCCCATGAATTAATTTTCAAATTAAAACGATGCTTTATATAAATAAAAATTTCAAATAAATTAGGGAATTTGGGAGAACAACATTTAGAAATTTATTCTCATTTAAAATGAACTGAATAAATACATTCTGCCTTGAAAATAGAGCAGGGATTTTTGGATTTCTAGTCCTGTTATCTTAAGGGGGGAAAGCTGTGAAACTATCTACTCTAAAATTTGAAAAAAACCTGACACTAAAAACTGAAATGAAATTTAAATTAATTGATTTAGTTGATGTTTATATTTTTCAATTTCTGAGTTTTGGTAGAGTTTTTAAAAGAGAAATGGTTATTTGTTGCTATATATAAGTTTAGATTTTTTAATAAAAAAACTTCCGGAGTAATCCGGAGAAATGTAAGTTTGCTGGGATGATGGGAAAATAAAAACGTTGTTATGCCATTTGCTTCACTTGAACCTATAGAGATTTATACTACTTCTACCCAAACTTGGGTGTATATAATTTGAAGTGGCACTCTAAATGAATTGGATACAAACACAATTTACACATGAAACAATGTTTATTAATATTCTTGCACATGTAGGCTTTGCTTTTACAACAAGATTCATACGTACTACTTGTACGGATATATAAATACAGCTTTCAAAAACAATATATTTTTCAATACTCACGAACAGTAAGTCAACCAGCAATTCTGCCACGTAATCTTTGGGCCCCCTAAGCACAAGCGCAGGTTAGCACTTAGAGCTGCTTACCTCGTAGCTCCCTTAAGTCGCTTGCGTAACAACTCTTAACTCGCTTGTGTATCAACTTTTTCTTCAATCAAGCTGCATGATATTTATACCAAGCGAGTATGCCGAAATTAGCATATCTCAAGCAGCTTCTTTAATTTATTCACTCAAAAGTTCGATTCTTGTGAATCGAATCTTATGTATACCTTACATTGGCCTCCCTAAAAAAAAATTAGGTAACTGAGGTCTGAACGGCTTCAGTTAACTAATTGAAAACGCGTGCTGGTCTGACTTTTTACATAATGGGTGGCAAAGCCAAAAAACCTTCCAAACGTTGTGTGGGGGAAAACGCCACTCCCATTTTACAAAACTAACACCGAAGGGTCCAGGTAACACCAACACACTGTGGATTTGCAGAGTTGCGGATACTGGGCTGCCAACTGCGCCCTAGAAAATCTATTTTAGTTAAAAGTGTCAACACAATTGCACAGCATGACATTTCTTGACTGTTTGTAGCTGCTCTCCCACAATTCATAATGCACATGTGTTATGTTTAGTGAAGTTAGTACATTAGTCAGTTATTATCTTATGCAGTATGTATTTTTTCTACTCACTACATGTCCCCTTCAAAAATTTCTAAAACAACAGTATGCCGTTTTTTTCAAGTGGCTGACCCCTTTCTTCTCAAAATTTTTTTCACAGCATATACACTGGGGAACTTCAAACCAATTTGGTTCGATTTTATTAAAGGGTGGGAGATAGAATAAGAAAGTTGATACAAGATTTGTTCCTCAAGAATGCATCAACTTCCTTGCACCAGTCTGTCCATTCAGTGGAACCTATCTTGTTGGTCGCAGTCCTAGTAAAGGGATTCATAGACAATGTGGGCATCCTTCGTGCAGCAGGGCGTTGGTCCTGTGGCGCTGATCTGGCTTGACGAGGGACGGGAGGTCTTTTGGGAGGAGGCCAACCTTCCTGGGCGGCTGATATCTTCCGCTTCCTGTACTTATACAAAATACCTTTAGAATTGTCATCTTTTCTTTTGATAACCTTGTGTACCTTATCAGCGACACATTCATCCTTTGATAGAGTTTTTGTAGTGCACACTTTACTTTTCTTCATACTTTTGCTTGTATCGATATTAGATTTTAATGCAGATTCTTTTTTTTCAACCTTACACACCGCACGAACGTGTTCAGTTACTGGCTTTATCTCGCCACTTATGATACGTTTACAATTTGGATCGCTGCTTGTTTCATGTTTTTCAACAAACTGACTCTCTTTTTCGTATTTGTGCTTATACGACTTATTGTTTACAGACTTAATTACTTCAGTATTAGCAGTTTTAATGCTGGAACCTGAAAGCGCTTTTTCTCGTTTTTTATCCCCCTTAACTTGAGTTTTATCCTCTTTTAACGAAAAAGTCTTTTTGAAACTTGCGACATCAGAATCGTTATCATATAACTTTTTTAACACTGATTCAATTTTAGGAAGATTAAGCTTTTCGTACTCGTGCGTTTTAATGCAGACCACGTCTACAACTTCCAAAGCATTAGCTGAACTACTAACAGTATAACTATGTGTCAAATTTCCTACCTGATTCTCAGTCTGGTTTTCATGCACTTTATTTAAGACCATATTATCAACCCGGTCTACAGCATCCTCATTCGTCTGGGAACTTGAAATAATATCATCATTACCTAGCGAGTTCCTAATATCGTTTAAAGTATTTTTATTGTAGTCAACTAATAAGTATTCATTAACTTCCGTAACACATACTTCGTCATCTACTAAATTTCCTTCATTAACAGATGTTTGAATATCATCTAAATATCAGGTATAACATTAATACAAGTATCAGAAGATTTATTTTCTAAACCACTAGCATTAGTATCGGCACTATTTTCAGAAATTTTCACTGGAATTACCGCATTATTCCAGCTAGGCTCACTTTCTTTATATGCCACAAAAATACCCCGACTTCCACTATTCTCAAAATAATGATTACTGCTCGGACAAGTTAATACATTTGAGCACACAGTTTCAACAGGTTGAACCATATCACGTGAATCAACTTGCCAGTGCACGTAAGGTGCTTGCATATTATTTACTTTAAGTGCACTAATTTCATTGTAACGCCGTGAGCTTCTATTATTTCGCCCGCGATGCTGGTTTCGCTGTTGGTTTGAAACTCGCGAAAAATTTTGCCGGGGGTTATAAAACTTCTCGTACCTGAGTGAGGGTGAGGGGTAGCGAAGAAATGTCTATTGTCATATTTAGACAAAGCTTGAAGGAGGGTAGCCTTGCTTGTAATATTTTAACTGTCCAAAAAATCTTGAACACTTGGATTCAAACGTTGGAACTATTTTTAAGATTATCGCTTCCGTCATCCCTTCTAAATATTCCTCACAATTTATTGTCTTTTCTATAGCAAATTCTAACGCAGACTGACCGTCAATTTGCCTTAGCGAATAAATTCCCGCTTCTATTCGACTTTGACTAAAGGTCTTGGGAAAAGCGTGAATAAACTGTTGCTTAAATGACAAATAGTCAAAAATAAAATTACTGCTTTGCATACACGTGTACCACTGCTATGCAATACCTCTTAAAGCGGCTAGAGCAATTTTAAGTTTCTCCCCCCTCTGGGGTGCTATGCTGTTGAAAGTAATGCTCTAACTCATGTAGAAATTTGCTTGAGGGGCCGCTATGAAAGGTGACTTCGAATGGCGCAAATTGCTGAACCATATTTACCCGAGGAAAATTTCTAGCAGGGTTTTGTTCTACAACACTCATTCTCAAATAGTATATAAGTACTTGCAACAATTTTATCAATATAAGAACACAGTTCAAACTTCAATTATGTTGTTTGTTATAAATGTAACGAGAACAACCAGAGTATATATACTTTCGGGCGCCAGTATAGAGTTTTATGCTACTTCTACCCAAACTTGGGTGTATATAATTTGAAGTGGCACTCTAAATGAATTGGATACAAACACGGTTTACACCACAAACAATGTTTATTAATATTCTTGCACATGTAGGCTTTGCTTTAACAACAAGATTCATACGTACTACTTGTACGGATATATAAATACTGCTTTCAAGAACAATATATTTTTCAATACTCACGAACAGTAAGTCAACCAGCAATTCTGCCACGTAAACTTTGGGCCCCTAAGCACAAGCGCAGGTTAGCACTTGGAGCTGCTTACCTCGTAGCTCCCTTAACTCGCTTGCGTAACAACTCTTAACTCGCTTATGTATCAACTTTTTCTTTAATCAAGCTGCATGGAATTTATACCAAGTGCGTGTGCCGAAATCAGCATATCTCAAGTAGCTTCTATAATTTATTCACACAAAAGTTCTATTCATGTGAATCGAATCTTATGTATACCTTACAAACCTAAATCCACAAAAGGAGGAATAAAAGAAGCGTATAATACAGATACATACAGGGTTCCCACCTACATGCGTTACATACCCCTTAACTTCTAAAGGGTGACATCTGAGGCCATAAATTTGGTGTCTAGGTATAGTAAAAAGGCTGTGTGCTTCTCGATGAGACAACTTACAAAGCCATCTATAAGCAAATTTTCGAATTAGCGATTTTATTTCAAAAACGGTACCCTGTATAGCCGAGTAGTTATCCTATACACAACAATCGAAATTTTGTACGTTACTCTATTGCTCCACATAAATAAGAACAAAATTGTTGTTGTTACTTGTTTCATTAGATAAACAGGTTGATTTTAAATTTCCTGCAGATGGTTTCATTTCCTAATATGCATTCATTTTTCCGTAAATTATGAAACTACAACTAATAAATTAGGTTTCACAAGGCAAATTTTTTAAGTACACTTATTGAAATTTTTAAAATTTTAATGTGAAAGCACTTGATTGACTCCTAACTTTTTACATTAAAAATGTAATTCCCATATAATATTGATTAACACCAATAAATGACAAAAAAAATTTGACCTTCGTACAATATGTAACTTTTATCAGAAGTCAATCAAGTTAAGACCATACTCTAATGTAGGAGTCTTCAACCTTTCACTTTCGTTTGCCACACTAATAAATTTGTAAAGTTCTGAGAGCAACACATCTGTGAAATAAATAGTATAGGCCGAAGAATAGATGAATTATTTGCAAAGAAACTTCAGCCATTTAGCTGATTCCTTGATTACTTTTCATAACATGATGAAGGATTAATTTCTTCAAAACTCGTCATTGAAGTTTTGTGTGTATAGTGTGTTTTAAAATGCCATTTTTAGCTTTATAACTATTATCAATTAAAAAATATTTTAATTATTATTTTCTACCCACAACAAACAATGGGAGTATTTCGTACTTTGTATTGCATGAAACAAAATAAATGCAGGGTGTCACGGGTAAAAGTGACATTGTAGAGAGTAAAAAAGGATAATAAATGAGCCCGTCAATAGGTCAGAAGGTGAAGCAAGCTGAGAATAAGGATCCATAGAAGAGCGTAGAAAGGACAATATTGAAAGGAGAATATTGATAAAAAAAGATCGTTACGGTATGAAAAGAAATAGCATGAAGAAACGCCAGACGAGTAGGGCGGAACGAATCAAGTATGGCATGAAAAGAGATGACAGATGGGAAAGGTTAAGGAAAAGAATAGGTCTGTAAGAAGGGGACAGATATATAGAGAGGAATGAGAGGCGTAAAGAAATGACGTGGCTGAAATAATAGGAGATCGGAAGCGAAAGAGAGCGGTAGAGATCAAATATGACCCCCCGGAAATGGTGCGGTAATGAGATGAGAAGGAATGATCCAGCAGGGCGGGATGAAACCTCCCAGAAAAAAATAGGGGCCCAATCAAGAAAATAGAGGAGGAATTAGAGTCAGAGGAGACAGATATAAAAGAAGCGGGATAAAGATTACATGCAGAGAGAGAGAGATAGGTTTTGTTTGCCTAGAAAAGATGACTGAAGGTGCGTAGAGACAGCCATTCCCCGGCGAACGAAGGAGAGAGGTCCGACGGATTGACCCAGCGAACGTGTACGTGAACCTGAATTGGAAGCCCTGCTACGCGAAGAGATACTTGACCCGACGGATGACAAAGAGAGTCCCAAGAACGAGCCGCCAGCCGAACGAGTGAATACCCGCTCCCAGGGGACTTAACGAAGGACGTCCGCCAGCAGCTACTGATATAACCCCCACCTATGCTGTTACTGTGCGAAGCTCATCAGGATTACTGACGCGTGCCCAGGTCTACGAATGTAGCGTCAATAAAGGTACGTGTCACAGTTGTTCATTGATCCTGTAAATCTGTGTAGGCCTAGTGTGAACTCATCCAGTATATAGATAATTAATACCTCAGAGAAGTCCACTTGTAGTTATTATAAAAATTAGAAAACTTAAAATAAGGTTGTTAGGACAATAATTGTGTTCTATATATTGTAATGTATTTATGTGTGTTAGTAATTTCAATAAATCTATCCATTTGCAATTTCAATCAGGTAATTAGATTATTTTATTCATAAAAAAAACACAACGCAATTAAAGAAGACGCATTAATTAGGTAGTATGGTAAATGATTTATATATATATATATATATATATATATATATATATATATATATATATATATATATATATATATATATATATATATATATATATTGGCTATGCACCCAAATTTAGCTACCTCGATAGTAATCAGTTAATGAATAAAATAAACAATTTAGTTATTGCGGAACATTCTCCAAAACAATAACCACCCATTAAATATGGTATATATAGGCAATTCCAAAATCTAATGACACTAAAGCACTTACATTATTCGAAGGAGGGATGTGACTTGAATGTTAATGAGAAACTTGACATTGCTTTTGCTTAACTAAAGCTTCAATATCAAATTGAATCTGTGTTCTTCAGATCGTAGCCTATTTTCCGAGGGCTACTTTCCCCCGTGCATCCATGATCTTTTTTGTTTGAGAGGATTTGCCTTTCTAAGGGTTTTTTTTCGAATTCATATCAAGCTTTCGTTTGGAATGATCGAAATGTTTCGGCGAGACACCCAAGGCCGGCGGGTAAGGGTTGAAGATCCCTATTCTAACGTTCTCAACAGGTTATCAAAATTTCACCACTAGAGGGCGTTTTTTGATGAATTGCACATTTAGCCAACATTTACTGTAGTTAAAAAATTATTCCAACAAGACATGTGCAGCATGACGGCGATCATTTTCAGCTACAATTTGAAATCATAAGATAGCATGTTCTACAGTTGAAAGCAGTGAGTGCGGGGAAATGATGAGAACATGTCGTGAACTCCTGTCTTTCAGATCAGGTATAGTTCATGGTTTATCAAGACTGACTACATGTTCCACATGGCACAAAGCCAAAAGTCACATGGGTTGAGGTCTGGGTTTTGGGAGGCCGCACATTAGGAAAGTGGCGGCTGATGACATTTTCTCCTGTAAAATGATTTTTGAGCACGTTCTTCACACGAAGGCTAATGTGTGGAGGAACTCCATCTTGCATAAAAATTGTGCGTGAAAGGCACTTACGTGATTGCAGATCCGGAACAATTTTATTCAGTAATAAGGATGCATATCGCTCCCCGGTGACAGAGCATGTTACTGGAAATCTAGGACTTAATTCCTCGAAGAAATTCGCGCCGAGAATAAAAAATGCAGAAAATCCACAGCACACGGTTACTTTCGGTGAATGCATCAGAACATCTAAGATTAAACGCTGATTTTCCGGTTCCAAAATTCGGCAGTTGTGAGTATTCACCGAACCGTCCAAATAAAAGTGTGCTTCGTCTGTCCAGAGGATATTCCAAGGCCATTCTGCATCAACCTCAAAGCGAGCAAGAAACTGAAGTGAGAACCGTTGTCGAATCTCGAAATCATGTTTAAGCAACCTCTGCATAAATTGAAGCTTTTGCGGATAATACCGGAGGATATTCCGCATGACCTTCTGGACAGTTGAACGGGGCAGATCCAATGCTTCTGCCACACGACGGACACTGGTCCTAGCGTATTCTTTGGAAGCTTTGTCGACTTCCACCTAAAGCGCAACCTTCTCTACAGCTTCTGCGGAAACAGGTTTCCTTCCTCTTCCAGAACAAATGTTAAAAGAAACAGTTTCTTCAAATTCCGCGACCATTAATCGAAGACCTTTAACAGTCAATTGACCTTTTCGTATTCTCTTTAAACTGCGAAATTTTCGTAGAGCGACTACTGCTGAATTATCGTTTTGGTAAAACAATTTTACTAAAAAAGCTCGATCTGGTAATCGTAACGATGACATTCTGATTAGCAATAGCAAGCACGCTGAAAAAAAAAATCCCCATCAAAGTTTCTAGGTTTTATAACAGCTTCTGCTCTACGTCGACAACAATTAATTTGTATATTTGTTTCTTCTTCGTTCCTTCAAATCATTTGTCCGAAAATTATTTATTGAACAAGTTTCCGATCGACTTTGCAATCACTTTAAAGATTGTAAAATTTAATGAGTATGAGTTATTGTGTTAGGGTGACCAATGGATAAAAAGATGATGAAATCTTGAGTAAAGAACCAGTCGTAAATGTGTAATTCATAAAAACGCCCTCTGGTGGTAAAATTTTGGAACTAATTTTTTATTCGCTCAAACAAATTATCATCCCTTCAATATGTCTTACACAAAATTTCATAACTTCCTGAGACAATTATTTCGACTGTAGACAACTTTAAAGTGGTGAAATTTCATTAAGGACACCCTGTACTATCTCATAGATTTTATATGTCAGATAAAAGCTGTATCTACAATAATACGCTCTACAATGATTATTTTAATTTATATTATTAGAGGATTTTCTAAAAAAAATATAGTATTTTATCACATTTCTCCACTTTTATTTTATAGACGTAACCGATTTGGCAAGTAAGCGGCTCAAATATACACTGCCTTAAAAAAATATATGCGCCCAGAAGAAATCTAGCTCCTATCACGAAACTTGGCAGGAATGTAGTCTGGTAAAAGATATGCAAATGATTAAAATTTCGACGCCAATGAGGCATGGGTAAGCGCGCTATGCGCATATGAGATGCGCAGCTGAGAGAGTTTAAAAGCATGATTGCTCGTGCCATAGGGTTAGTCAAACAAATCTGTCGACTTGGATGGACGATATTGTGACTAGAGATGCCTCTGAGACGTAACCGGCGACAGTACGAACAATTGTAGGATTTTGAGAGGGGGCGTATCGTAGGAGAGCAGTTGGTCGAACAGGCGTATCGGTCGCCTCCTCAGTCGGAGCGATATGGTAGTTGCTCGGTATTGGCAACAATGTATCACGAAAGGGATAGTCTACCGTCGTGGAGGGTCAGGGTGTCCGAGGAACACAAATGCGAAGGAGAATCGCTCAATCATAAGAGAGGCCACGTCCGAACCAACGACGTCGCTAGAATCGGTTCGACGCCATTTACCACTTTCCATACATATGGTGGTATCAAGGGACACCATTCGGAGACGACTGTCCAACGCAGGTATAAGGAGCCGACGTCCGTTAAGACGCCTACCACTGACCCCACATCATAGGCAGTGTTGATTAGATTTTTGCCGACCTCGGGCAAGCTGGAGTGTGACCGAAAGGAGGCGTGTGATCTTCAGCGATGAATCTCGATTCAGTCTCAGTGATGATGACCAGCGCATACGCGTGTGGAGTCCGATCCGGCATTTGTTATCGAGATTCATACGGTGATTACACAAGGTGTGGGGAGTGATTTGTTGGGACACACGATCACCTCTAGTCATCCTTCAACGCACTTCGACGATACGTAGTTACGTGGACGAGATTTTAACGCCAGTTGTACTGCCTATGCTATCAAGTCACCCAGGTTCCATTTATCAGAAAGACAAAGCTAGTTGACATACTGAGCGATTCTCCCAACGATGTCTTAAAGGATATGACGTACTCCCATGGCCTGCCAGGTCACCAGACATGTCGCCAATAGCGCATGTCTGGGACGTGCTTGGAAGGCAACTGCATCCGTCCCGGAAAACTGGTGAATTAACTGCCCAGTTGCGAAGATTATGACATTATCTTCCGCAGGAGGTCAGAGGTGATCTCATTGGTGCGATGCCACGCCGTGTTTCAGCTTGTATAGCTGCCAGAGGTGGATTTACTACTTACTGATTTGTAACATTTTCCATGCCCTATCTTCTTAATAAAACGGTCTGTCCTTCTAAATTTGTAAACATTTGCTTATCTCCTCATACACTACATACATATTAAGTTTGGTGAGAGTAGTTCTTTTCCTTCTGGGTGCATATATTTTTCTGTGACAGAGTGTATTTTTGAATCTTTAATGTCTCAAATTCAGATATTGAGGAAAATTTGCAAACAAGAAAAATCTTCTTTAATATAGTGATCACCAAAGGGCAATAAATATATTATTAAATAAAATGAAGCAAATTTAATATACATAAATATAATTAAAATATATTTTTTGCTTCAAATATATTTTTGAATTTTTATTCTCTCAAAGTCAGATATTGAGGAAAATCTGCAAACAAGAAAAACCTCTTTTAATATATATAGATTATCAGAGGGCAATAAATATATTATTAAATAAAATAAAGGAAATTTAATAAACAGAAACAAAACAATAATCCAAAATCTCATTCTAGCAACTCTAGTATGAACGTGTGTTATAAAACAAAAAAAAATATAAGTTAATCAAATTTAAAGAAATAAAATAAATGGTTCTCTTTTAACGAAGTACCTTCGTCTTTTGTTTCAATTCATACCATTAATAAACAAACAAATAACATTAAAGTACATTAAGATCAATAAGACATGTTACGTGAGTTTTGTTTAAAAAAATATTGTTGAATAACAAATAATTTTGTTGAATTTCAAAGGGGTAGAGAAGGGCATTAAGGAATTATACAGATATTTTTGACGCCTTGTCTCAAAATCTAATATGGGGATATCTGCAGCTGATATTTCAGCCTTTTTTTCCATTTCTGATTCATGACACTTTCTTGTGTTATATCGATGCACTCAAAAAAATTGTCAAATACGTTTTGACACTGTCTAAGAGTAGTCGGTGAATTTTTCTTTAATGGAGGACTCTTTGACACAAGAATCTGTATTTTTATATAAGTAATTCCCAAGAGTTCTCCACTTCGTTTCACTTGATGCGTGATTTAGGCATGAATAAGACTTCGCTGTTATTCAGCGGGGGGAAAAAAGCATGAGTAAAGCGCGTAAATTCAAGTATTTTTTAAATCACACATATGAAGTGTTTTTGTGTAAGAAGCCCATAATATATATATATATATATATATATATATATATATATATATATATATATATATGTGTGTGTGTGTGTGTGTGGGTGTTGGGTGGGTGGTCGGGTGGGTGTGGGTGTGGGTGTATATATGTATGTATTCATGTATGTATGCATGTACACCCGATTCTCTTCTTCCACGGGGGATAGTTTCCAGAGAATTCCGTATACATAAAATACGTCAAATATATACAATGAGCATATAACATTTGAATACAAATTCTGTTATCAGACTTTGTGATTTTGTTTTTGTTAGTTCTTTCCATGATTCTTCGTAACGGGCCTTAATCATTTTTATATCATCTTCGAATTGCATAACTCGTACGATATTGGCATCATTTTGTCAGAAAATGATTTCCAAGTTTACTGACCAGTTGAGTCTTTTAAAATTGTACTTGCAAAAAGTGGAAACTCTCCCCTCATCATCCCTATTGTAAACAAACTTGCAATCATCTACATTTTCTAAAATACACTCTGATAACATTGCACTCAGTATTGTTATTCTTGTCAGATTTTTAAACCGTGTTAACTTAAAAGAAAAATAGTGTAAAAAATAATCGGTTCTCTTTCTTGGACCGTCTTTTTTCAAAACCGAAAATAAAAGTACAAAACGCAAATCGTGTATATATATATATATATATATATATATATATATATATATATATATATATATATATATATATATATGATAATATTACTACCTACCTATAATCGCCCATTCTGTACTTCATCTCTGCCATGGTAACCCGTCCTTCTTGTCTTGACGTAAACGCTTCGCCTTCCACATACTAACTTCCTCCGCCAATTCTGGCAACCTCTTTCACCTAATGCTATTTTGGCGCTTTTTTGAAGAGACGCGGGCTGGCTCCGCACTGATTAAGATGTGATAATCTTTACGTCAATAAACTTTAGTTAATTATTATGATTTGGAATCTTTGTTACGGCCTCGATTGCAGTATTTTCACGAGATGTCCACTCCGGACATTACAGAGAGCTCGACAGGATTCGAATTTTAAAAATGCGACTGAAAAATTGAAGTTAAAAAGTCTTCGTTCTACGCTACTTTCGGTTTGAATTCCCGCCATTGTTCTACAGGTGTTTTGCTTTATTTTCCGCATGCGTTCCTGAATTAACTAGCTTGAAATGACCAAAGATAAAACATTCCTCATCGAAAACCATGAAATTGCTACAGAAATCGACTACATCGAAGCAAGTAAAGATGCCATTGTTCCGGTTCGTTCCAGTTTCGTTTTCGCCTGACATCACCATTTTTTCTTTCCGTTTTTGACTACGCCATCGTAAAGTCAAGAAAATAATTATGATTTTAGAGTGAACGCCGAACGCTGCTCTAAAATCAAAGAAGCTCATAAAAACAAATTTTCAAGTTACCATCAGAGTGCTTTACAAAAAAAAAAATTTTTTCTTATTTAGTATTGTATTTTACAGTACGAAAATTGGTGTTGTAAGCAGGTCAGAAATTATATTATTTTTGTAATTTTCTGGTATTGTAAAAGTAAAAGTAAAATGAAAACTGCCAAAATAAATGTCGAACATGAAAATAATTTCGAAATATTTCAGGTAAAAATTAAAAATCGGAAAAAAAAGTTAAATTTAAGTAGTGAAATGATGATGTAAGTCATCAATATGTAAATCATTCAGCTATCCTTAATCTTTCTTTTTAGCATTCCTGTCCTATCGCCATCCTAGTTAATTTTGAAGAAGCCCCGTGAGTGTAAGTGAAACTCACATATTTTTTTTTTAACTTTTTGAAGCTTACTACATTTTATATGAAATATACTATGTACTAGATAAATATTATTGATTTTTATAATGGGGTTTCCACTCACTGTCCTCACTGTCTCTTCGCACTTGTCAAATGTTCCCTTTGAACAATTGCTTTTCCCTCTCATGTTTGAGAAACTTGCTGCCCCTTTTCATTTTGTGCAGTTTGCTCAACTTGAGTTTCAGGTTGGAAGCACCTTCCCTTTGGTAAACGCTCACGAGGATGTACTCACAACAGGTCACATACCTCAAATTTATGTTTGTATTGTCTTGCTTTCTTATTTCTTCACAATAATTGAATGTTAGTGTCAATTGTTGGAATTTGTATTTTTGTTCGAATTTTTGCAACATCAGGTACCAGACATTTGGTATTGATGTTGAAAGTTAATTTTGACAGCATTTGGTAAATTTATTCTACTAATTGCTGAAAGAATAATTTTAATATTTTTGTGTACATGATCTAGAGAAAAAAAATAAAATATAGATAGTGTTTTGCTCAAAGAAAAGTCAATTACTAATGTGCAACGGACAAAGAACAACAAAGAACATTATTTTTTCTAAAAAAGTGACTACAACCCAGGAGATCTCCAAAAGAACTAAACCCTACTCCACGATAAAGACTGTGAATAAAAATAACTTTTGTGACTTTTACTGCTATGTGAACTGTACCCGTCCAGGACTCTGAAAACATTTCAGACTGTGATGCACATGTCAGGGACTGAGACCTGCACAATATTTTTCTTGTATCTGTATTTGGAACGTCTTTACATCTGTTTTTATTAGTGTCTTCATTTAAGTGTCCGATTCCATTTTTATTTTTCTCCAGCTATTTGTTTTAAGATTATGCCATATTTACATGTTTAAGCCTTTTCAGTTGTATTTTAAAGTGTAAAAAATTTGTGAGTTTCGAGCCAGCTTCAACCTAATATTCTAACTACTAATTTTCATGTTCTCACTATCTGGAGTGTCTTGGAGTCGACGGCCGCGGCTCCAATCCATTTTAGATGGGGGGGATATTCTGTAATAATATTACTAACTACCTATAATCGCCCATTCTGTAAAAAGACAGTCGATTTCAGTAAATGGTGTCAGTACATTGAGGAAATGCAGCAAAAGCGAATAGGACGTCAGAAATTCAGTCGCTTGCCGAATGTTGTCCTAATTGCCTCCGTCGACGAGGAACAGGATCTAACCTTACTGATCCGTAAAATTGTCCGTGAAGAGATACAGCGATTAACTACAACCCAAATTGAAGAGCCCCAAACAGGTGTACAAACCATAGAAGCAATTGTGCGAGATGAGGTTGAGAAATCTTTGGCTCCCATATCTAGTGGAAGCTTCCGAAGGTCGACTCCCACATACAACCGCAGCATCCACTCGACGTATAACAGGCCGGAGCCGGCACAGGAACAATTACCCCGAAAAACCGACGTGTGGCGTACGACCGACAATCGTCCCGTTTGCTTTCACTGTGGCCGCCCCGGACATGTCGTTCGCTATTGCCGGGATAGAAGAGCAATTTTTAATGCTTACAGAGCTGATAGAGGAACCACAGACCAGCGACGCATGATCTCCCAGAACACCACCGACGAATCCAGCCGAACGTTTGAAAGAAGTCTGTCGCCTAGCCCTAACCGAGGTCGATCGCCTACTCGTCGCTTCAGATCCCCATCGCCGTATAGACGTTCCAGTGTCTCATCTGGCCGATGAAATGAGGAAAACTAAGCAGTGCGACCTTCCTTGGAGGTGAGGCCGCTGAAAAACAAAATCCTCCCGCTGCCGCAAAGATGACGAAGAATTATCTAGAACTAAACATTGACAGTCAACCAGTACGTGCACTCGTGGACTCCGGCGCATCATTTTCTGTCATCTCAGACCAATATAGACGTCAGCTGCGAAAGATTATGTTCCCAATCAACGGAAGCATAATCCTCAAGGTCGCCGACGGAAGTCACGTCCGTCCAATAGGGAAATGTGTTCTTCGCTTAAACATCCATGGTCTAATACGTCCCTTTGAATTTACAGTTATGCCGAACTGCAGTCACAATGTTATACTTGGTTGGGATTTTCTCGAAGCCTCGAGAGCAGTCGTCGACTGTGGCCGATCGGAACTAGTATTTGACGAAATGATGTCAGATCCTGAATCTGCTGAGACATGGCGATTGAACACCCTTCAAGACTGCGTCGTACCTCCGCATTCTATTTCTAAAGTAATTGTCACGAATCCCAAAATTAATGCGATCACAGACGTCATAGTGGAGGGAAATCGACTACTGCTGCTGGACAAAGAAGTTGCGGTGCCCTCAACGATCCTGACGTTTTACGACGGTAGAGCCGAACTCTGGGTCACGAATGCTCAACCAGAAGCTAGGTTCATTCCCAAAGGCATGTGTGTGGGCTATGCAGAGACTCTAGACGAGAGGTATCTGAACTGCATCTCCAGTGCGCATATCTGCTCAGCCGCCAAGTTGAAATCGAGCCCTTCTCCGGTCGACTATTCCCAAATGCTAGCCCAAGATCTCACGGTAGAACGAAAACAGCGACTCTTAGAATTACTTTCTGAGTTTCCTGAAATTTTTGATCAATCAAGAAAAGCCGGAACAAAAGTAAATGTGAAACATCGTATAATCACTGGCAATCATCTACCGATTAGCCAAAGGGCTTACAGAGTATCTCCTGCGGAGCGTCGAATTATTCAAGAGGAAGTAGAAAAGATGCTAGACAGATATGTTATTCAACCATCGGAGAGCCCATGGTCGTCCCCAGTTGTCCTCGTGAAGAAAAAGGATGGAAGTTGGCGATTTTGTGTCGATTATCGTCGGCTCAACAAAATTACGAAAAAAGATGCCTACCCTCTGCCACGTATTGACGACACATTAGACAGCTTAAAAGGAGCCAAGTTCTTTTCGTCGATCGATCTCTATTCTGGCTACTGGCAGATTGAAGTGGACGAGGCAGATCGCGAAAAGACAGCTTTTATCACACCAGAAGGACTTTACGAGTTCAAGGTCATGCCCTTTGGTCTGTGCAATGCGCCGGCAACCTTTGAAAGAATGATGGATAACTTGCTACGACACCTAAAATGAACCATGTGTCTCTGTTATCTAGACGACATTGTCGTGTTTTCTGAGACCTTCGACGACCATCTTAAACGTCTGAATGTCGTACTTGAGTGCATCCAAGAAGCTGGGCTTGTCCTAAATCCAAAAAAATGTCTCTTCGGGGCTGAACAAATTAAGATTTTGGGACATCTAGTATCGGAAGGAGGTGTCCGCCCCGATCCAGATAAAGTAAAGGCCGTGAAGTGGTTTCCCACACCCAAAAGTGTGCACGACTTCAGATGTTTCCTAGGACTCTGTTCTTATTACCGCCGCTTCATCAAGGATTTTTGTCATCAAGCTCAACCCTTACAAATGTTGCTGAAAGGTGACTCTAAGTTTCGTTGGGGACGGGAGCAGTCGGATGCTTTCGACCGGCTAAAGGAAGCACTGATATCTGACCCTATACTGGGACTTTACGACGAAAACGCCGAAACAGAATTGCGAACGGACGCCAGCGGCTATGGTATTGGAGCAGTCTTGGTTCAAATACAGCGTGGAAAAGAAACAGTTATTGCCTATGCTTCGCGGACACTAACCAAAGCAGAGAAAAATTATTCCACGACTGAAAGAGAAAGCCTTGCCGCCGTATGGGCTGTTCACAAGTTTAGACCATACCTCTTCGGCAAACACTTTTCAATCGTAACAGACCACCATTCGCTGTGTTGGCTAACTAATCTAAAGGATCCCTCAGGAATACTTGCGAGGTGGGCCTTGCGACTACAAGAGTATGACAACTCGATTGTTTACAAGAGCGGAAAGAAACACAAGGACGCTGATAGTTTGTCCCGAAATCCATTGGAAGAAGACAATATACCATCGGAAGTCATCGCCGCTATAGATTTTGCTAACGTTGCTGACGAACAAAGAAAAGATCCAAGACTTGCGGAGATAATACGGACTCTAGGAAATGGCGAAACAGTGAAAGGAGAATTTGAGCTGATTGAAGACGTACTATGTAAAAAGAGTTTCGATCCAACCGGCAAGAAATGGCTTCCTGTCATTCCAAAGCATCTACGTCAAGACATTCTTCAATGTTTCCATGACGCACCCACGGCCGGACATCTACGATTCGTCAAAACGTACGACAGAATAAGGAAGCGGTTTCACTGGCCAGGGCTCTACCGAAATGTGCGACGATATGCCATGCACTGCCGGGAATGCCAGCGTAGGAAAGCCGTTCCACAGAAGCCACCGGGTCATCTAATGCCTATACCGCCTGCTGTTGCGCCATTTCATCGCATTGGGATAGATCTCCTTGGGCGTTTTCCAAATTCGACCACTGGAAATAAATGGATCGTAGTCTGCACCGACTATTTGAGTCGCTATGCTATTACAAAAGCCCTGAAAACTGCTGAAGCTGCGGAATTAGCGAGGTTCCTCGTCGAAGATATACTTCTAAAGCATGGAGCGCCCCGAGTTATCATCACCGATCGAGGGCAAGTGTTTCAATCAAGACTTGTTTCAGATATCATCCGGTTGTGTAACATTAGTCATCGAATGACGACAGCCTACCATCCCCAGACCAATGGCCTTACTGAGCGATTCAACAAAACACTAGGCGATATGTTATCCATGTACGTAGACGTAGAACAGAGAAACTGGGACGAGATACTGCCTTTTGTGACCTTCGCTTACAACACCGCTAAACAGGATGTAACCGGATTCACACCTTTCTATTTACTTCATGGTCGAGAAGCCGAAACAACGCTCGACACTCTTTTCCCCTTCTGCCCTGACGTGGAGAACGACTATACTAAGCATCTTGTCGTGAAAACCGAAGAGGCAAGACAGTTAGCCAAACTACGAACCCTAGAGGCGCAAGAAAAGGACCGTCGGCGTTATAATTCCAAGCACCGGGTGGTGTCCTATTCACCTGGAGATTTAGTATGGATTTTCACGCCTGTTCGGAAAGTAGGCTTGTCCGAGAAACTGCTTAAAAAATACTTCGGTCCATACCAGGTGTAACGACGATTATCTGACGTAACCTACGAAGTCCAAGACTATGAGCCAACATCAAGACGCCGGAAAACGATAGACACCGTCCATGTTCTTAGAATGAAGCCTTACTACGACCCTGAATTACAAGCACAACATCCGAATGGTGATTCTTCAACATCTGAAGACGGCCATTGTGAAGAGGATCCGCCTACCAATGTAAAGAATGATTACACCGGACCACAGACACGTTCCAGATCAAAAGTTGCTAGCGGTTAGGCAACCTAGGACAGCGGGACTCTGTTCTTTTAAGGAGGGAGCAATGCCGCTTAAAGCCTTTCCCGTCAAAGACTCTGTTGCTGAATGGTCAACGCACCGGACTGCTGAGCAAGAGGTCCCCAGTTCGAAGCTCTACATTATTTTAATTTAATTTAATTTAATTCAATTTAATTCTAATTCTATTTCTGTTAGTTCTAGAAGTTGCTAGAACATTCTTTAATTTCCTGGAACGGTGTTCCAGAATATTCTGTTGATGGATAAAAGAGCAAGTAGCTCAACCTGTGAGTTCAGTTCTGAGTTCTATCAGCTAAGTGTTGTGTGCTAATAAACAGCGTTGTATTCCCTCTACGTGTGTGTTCAATCCATACGACTACCATCTACGCGACATCTTATATTAAAAAAAAGGATATAAAGATCGTGTAAGATGGGGTACAATTTTCATATAAATACTTATAAATTTTGCTTTGTTGTGGCCCAGAACTTACAAAAATACCAGTTTAATGGAAACATATTGTATAATATATTAATCTACACTTATGTACAAAATATTAAATAAAAATTTATATTGATTATTTTAAAAAATCCAATAAAGTAGTCTGATATACTAACGCCTTTTTCCGTGAAGAATTTCTTCATAATAGCAGACTAACAATTTTTTTTATTTTTTATTCTCTGTTTTCTCGTAATCACGCGATCTTTATTAGAGTGTACATTGTTCAAAATCTGTAACCCTTTCTCAATTGTTCTACGACTTTCTGTTAAGTTTATAAATGTCATTCGATTTACTCGTCAAATTACGACAGAAATGTAGGATTTTTCAGTGATGCGTTGGTCGCGCACCTTTATGAGATCATCGACTGTCAGCTCTTCACAAAGAGAATCCAACAGCTCCATCGACTTCCATTCTAATTGCCAGGCAATATCGATAAATTATACTATCACACGAGCAATATTGTCAGTTTCCGGCGCTTCTTTCATCTCGTTTTAAAAGATATTGGACAACTTTCCTTACAGATACTATTTAAAGTTTATTGGGAAATTTAATTTCAAGATTTAAAAAAGGGGAAAAAATGTAAAATCAAAAACCGCGTACCTCCGAGTTCGCGTAAAACGGGGTATTACTGTGTGTATATATATATATATATATATATATATACTAGCATTATTGCCCGGCGATGCCCGGGTAGATATATAGATATAAAATTTTTGATGCATTCCATCAAAAAAATACTGGGCTGAACCCCCCGCTCTTCATGTTCATCTAGCTAGACAGATTGCGCTTAGCACGTTTCTACTGAAAGGATATACAAACAATAAGAAAGAAAGAAACTTTGAGACTGCGGACCTTCGTTTGATTATACGTGTGATTTTATTGAGAATTAATAACAGAGTTGCGTGATTCGCACGTTTGTATTGAATAAGTTTACTGTTTAATTATATTTGTTTGATCCACTGTTTAATTAGAAATAAGTTTTATAATTTACATTTGCCTTTATTATTTATTTTTCCCTTAAAAGATCAGTTTGTTCCACATCACCCAAGAGACGCACTTTTTTCCACATCACCCAAGAGGTAAAGTGCAAGATGCATTATCCCCTTTATTTATTCAAAGTAAGGCGGGATTCCACATGAAGCTTATTTTCCTTACTTTGGTGATTCGGTTTTTTATTGTCGACAGGCCAAAAACCGTATCGGTTTTTAATTTTCCCAAGGCCAAAAAACGTTGAAAAAGCAAACTGTAAATCGGTTCAAGCGATGAGAAAAACTGCAAATAACAAAGGACACAAAGCAGAGCCGGGAAAGTTGTGTTAAAACATACTAATTTCAACTGCATTCTTAAAAAACTCCCATCTCAGTTAGTCTAGTGGTTAAATTTAACTTTTACCGTATTTTAATATTTCTTTTGTCAACTTATTTTGTTGTTATGCACGTGACGCAAAATAAATTTAAAGTATCACAAAAAGAAAAGAAACCACGTTATCAGCATTTCATAAATTAAATTCTAAAAATTAATCTTTAAAAATTCACCAAAAATCAGAAAAGGTAGGTAAAGATTCGAAAAAGATTTCGTTTTAAAGGAATTTTTATGATCTTTCTCGTGATATAAATTTTATAACCCTCGAATTATCATTTTAAATGCAAACTTAAAAAAATTAGAAAAACAAAAATTTAATTTTTAAAAAAATTTAAAAATTTAATTTTAAAAAATCGAAGAAGAATTTTTCAAAAATCTTTCTCAGTTCACCCCTTCACTATAGACTCCACTATAAAACAATCGCCATGCAAAATTTCAGTTCTTTATGTCCAACGGTTTGGACTGTGCGTTATCGGTCAGTCAGTCAGTCAGTTAGGCAGGACAAAGGTTATTTCCATGAAGCTCTGTAGCTTCATGGTTATTTCCATATCCCACGCGCGGTAGAAGAGGGGTTGGCATGACCGCGCGGGGGATAGGTTCGGATTTCACTGATAACATGTTGTGGGGAACTGTCTGTCTCCACAGGGGGTATTCGCACCTCTTAGAGGCACAAATATCATTGAAAAATTAATTTAAAAAAAAACTAATTGAGCCTAAAACTTTGTTTTTGCTGATTTAAGTTTCTCGGGTCCTAAACATTAACTGTGCCGAATTTGGTCCCGGTGGGTGAAACAGTCTATGATTCTATAGCGGACAAACAAACAGACAAGCTCTTTTATATATATATATATATATATATATATATATATATATAAAAGAGCTTGTCTGTTTGTTTGTCCGCTATAGAATCATAGATTGTTTCACCCACCGGGACCAAATTCGGCACATTTGATGTTTAGGATCCGAGAAACTTAGAGCAGCAAAAACGAAGTTTGTTGCTCAATTAGTTTTTTAAAATTAATATTTTAATAATTTTTTTGTGCCGGTAAGAGGTGCGCTTACCCCCTGTGGATGCAGACCGTTCCCCACAACATGTTATTAGTGAAATCCGAAACCTATCCCCCGCGCGGTCATGCCAACCCCTCTTCTACCGCGCGTGGGATTTTGTAAATAACCATGAAGCTACAGAGCTTCATGGAAATAACCTTTGTCCTGCCTAACTGACTGACTGACTGACAGATAACGCACAGTGCAAACTATTGGACATAAAGACTTGAAATTTTGAATGGCGATTTTTCTATAGTGGAGTCTATAGTGGAGGGGTGCATTGATAAAGATTTTTGAAAAATTCTTCTTCGATTTTTTAAAATTAAATTTTTAAGCTGTTTTTCTAATTTTTTTAAGTTTGCATTTAAAATGATAATCCGAGGGTTATAAAATTTGTATCACGAGAAAGATCCTAAAAATTCTTTTAAAATGAAATCTTTTTCGAATCTTACCTTCCATTTCTGATTTTTGGTGAATTTTTAAAGATTAATTTTTAGAATTTAATTTATGAAATGCTGATCACGTGTTTTCTTTTCTTTTTGTGATACTTTAAATTACTTTTGTGTCACATGCATAACAACGAAATAAATTGACAAAAGAAATAGTAAAATACGGTAAAAGATGAAATTTAACCACTAGACTAACTGAGATAGGAGTTTTTTAAGAATGCAGTTCAAATTAGTATGTTTTAACGTAACTTTCCCGGCTCTGCTTTGTGTCCTTTTTTATTTGCAGTTTTTCTCATCTCTTGAACCGATTTACAATTTGCTCTTTCTACAGTTTTTGGCCGTAGGAAAATTAAAAACCGAATTACGATTCGCTTTTTCAACGGATTTTGGCCTTGGGAAAATTAAAAACCGATACGGTTTTTGGCCTGTCGACAATAAAAAACCGAATCACCAAAGTAAGGAAAATAGGCTTCATGCGGAATCCCGCCTTACTTTGAATAAATAAAGGGGATAATGCATCTTGCACTTTACCTCATGGGTGATATGGAAAAAAACTGATATTTTAAGGGAAAAATAAATAATAAAGGCGAATGTAAATTATAAAACTTATTTCTAACTAAACAGTGGATCAAACAGATCTAATTCAATCTAATTAAACAGTATCTAACAAATATAATTAAACATTAAACTTATTCAATCCAAACGTGCGAATCACCAAACACTGTGTTATTAATTCTCAATAAAATCACCCGTATAATCAGACGAAGGTCAGAAGGCTCAAAGTTTCTTTCTTATAGTTTGTATATCATTTCATAGAAACGCGCTAAGCGCAATCTGTCTTGCCAGATGAACATGAAGAGCGGGGGGTGCAGCCCGTATTTTTTTAATGGAATGCATCAAAAATTTTATATCTATATATCTACCCGGGCAACGCCGGGCAATAATGCTAGTATATATATATATATATTAAACGGTAAAAATATTGTGCGCAATTTGGCGATAAAGATTCGAGTAATTCGGAAGAAATTAGCTTGTAAACAAGATCACAGAAACAAAAGAACTACGTAGGTGAAACTGAACATTGTTCTTAGCATAGAAAATTATTTGGGTCTCGCTAGAAACACAAACAATCAAACAAAAAAAAACAAGTGTAAATATCAATTCAGCATAAATACAGGGGACACTGTTTTGTGCAATTAACATATGCGCTGGTACGGAACCATGTTTGTTGAAACCAAATTTAATGCAATAACATAATTCATTAAAGCAGCTGATAGTGATTTAGTAGACAGTTACTGCATCTCAAATTAGCAAGCACATATTTATTGATTGTCCTATTCAGCTTCAATTCTGCTGTATGCGTTAATGGGATTGAATTTAATGTTTAATTGCCAGTGTAGAAGTAAGTTTTGCCTATCAAACTTTAAACAAGGGTTTTTTTTATCAACTGCACAAACTGTGGGTCGTGACCCACTGGTGGAGGTCGGGAAAAAATATTGGCTGGGTTGTGGGTGATTTGAAATAAATGTGTCATACTGAATCATACAATAAAAAATTCTTCTATGATTATTAATAATTTTCTGTAATTAGTTTCTGCAATTATCATATTTTCAATATTTTTATGTAGTTTTTTTTTACATGTTAAAAAGTGATATGATTTTGTTAAGTAAACGGTCGAACATTTTCCCCAAACAAGTGTAGATGATAATCAAGATTTTTTTATTGTTGTTCAGTAAAAAAAAAATTCAGATAGTCCCTTCTAGCGAAAATACACCGGGTTATTAATGTAGGATTACTTATTGTTGCTTACTCTTTTCTATGTAGATATGTATGTATGTGTTATGTATACATGTATCTATATATATGTAATTATGTATATATATACATATATGTATGTCAAAATTTTGATGCATTTTGGTACTTTGCTGTTTAACTGTTTACTGCTTGTCCAAGCGATACAGACTGGGTTTGGCGCGTTGCCAAAGTTATAACTCACGACGTACGGACGGACTGTTTTAGCGTTTGGAATTTTGCTTTCCGGATTACCGTTAAGGAGGAACGTAATCCTACGTTAAAAAATATATCCCCAAAATATACAGAATATTTTCTGTTAACCTTTTTATAATTTTTGTAATAAAACTATGTTTGTGCCAAAATGTTTTCATTGAAGGGACAAGTGGTTTTTTTATTTAAAGAAAGTGGATCACGGTTGAAAAAATTTTCGTTCACCACTGCTTTAAATTTTACGGTAATGCGTTGTATAAAATCTTGAATTTTATTATGCTATAATATTTGACAGGCAACTATCAGGTATTTTTACATTACATTCCTTGCTTGTGAGACATAGTTGAGAAGAAATTCATTATATAAGATCCGGATTATTTTTTTTAAGAACTTGTTCAGTGGATCGTGGAATTTTTTATCTCTTTAGGAATGTTTAAAAGAACGTAATGCAGAGGAATTTTAAAGTTTAAAATTTAAAAACTGTAAAAATTCGCGAGCAAAATTATTTAAAATCGTTGTGGTGTAAGAAATTTTTCGTTTCCTTGATCTATTTTATTATTTTATTTGTTTCCGTTTCTTTTTTATTTTGAAAAAAATTCTTTAATACGTGTCAGGACATTACCGTTTAAGCCAAATATCAGTTTTGTCTTCTTAGTTTCAACGTACTTGCATGTATGTGAAATATATTTGACACTAACATTTGATTTTTTGTTACACTGTAAAGTAGCTTAATTATTATTTCAGTCATATTCCTAATATTCCAATATAAGTTGATTTACTTCCAAAAAATCTGTTCTTACAACGAATATTTTAGATAGAACCAAAGTATTTCGTAAAATAAAAACTCAAATGTAGGATTAATTTGATTTTTTAAACTTTATTTTGAAATGGTTTTGTATCTACCAACACAGACACATTTTTTTTTATCTCTAAATATCCCTGAAATATATCACCAAAGGGCTTAAGGTTTTTTTTCCCTATGATAATGAGTCTATCCTGATTTAGTACTAATTGCATTTTGAGTGCTTTACTTGAAGTACTTTTAAAATCTACTGGGAATTGTTACACTAATTATTCCAGAAATACTTAAAATCACATTAACAGAAATATAATTAGGGTGTCTTTTTGTACAGTAATCATTAAAACTCCGAAATATTGCATGTGTTCTTGCAGAAGTTGTTGAAAAAAAATTAAAGTGTGTTCTTTGTTTGGAAATAAACACGAATACCGTTAGCTTACTCAGATAAAGAATTGTTTGTCATGTTATCTGATAGACATTTTAATAAAGGCTTTCATGATGTCCTTCTTGCATTCACTTTTGGGCAATTATTTTTTGGTCGTGTTATACAATTTTTAATCTTATATTCTTTAAAATACTATAATAGTTTTGAAGCTCACTTATGTAAAAATAATTCCTAATTAACCTCAGAGGCATTTTTTTTCTATAAAAAAAAACTGATATACTTTTTTCTAGTCAGAAAGAAAGATAATGTATTTGAGAATTAAGTTATTTTCTCCTTAATTTATTTTTAAAATTTGCTTTGTGGTGTTGCTTCCTTTCATAGTAACATTTACGTCGAAGTCAATAGACCATTGTTTCGATTTTTTTCAATGCGCAGGCCTTTTTCCCTTTTAAATAGACCCTGTAAATATAGTTATTAAATTTCCCTTTAAATATAATTCTTATCACTACGGTTATACTGCCTTCTTTATTATGGGAGCACCATATAGGCGAACAAGTCCCGTAATTTTGAACCGAGTCAAGTGACGAGACCGAAAACACTTCACCCCGCACGTCCAGAGGTATTTTGGGAACTTCGAGGACTATGCAGCTACTACAGATTTTTCCCGTGCACCAGCCGCCATTAGTGTACTTCTCAGTGGTTTTTGTTTCGGCAACGGGCATCGTAAAAGCAACTTGCAGGTTACCGGTTCGATGCCTTTGCCAACTGGGCCACCTGCGCATATATTAAATTACAATATTTATTGGAATATAAGACGCACCTTTTAACGTAAGATTTCGTTCCTCCATAACGGTCCTTCGGAAAGGGAAATTTATGAACCGTCGTCGCGAGTTATAAATCAAGAGTGGCAGAGTAGACATTTGTAACTTATTTTTCTTACCATCGACCTATTCCGCATATGGTTATCACTCATCCTTCTCTTCGTATGTAGGAATTTTATTGTTAAAAAAGAGAGGTAAGCAACGATAAGTATTCCTTTGTTAATAACCTGCGGTAATTTCGTTAGAAGAGACAACCTGAAAATTTTTTTGCATAAAAAAAGACTTAAAATTGGGTGTGTCTTATGGTCTGGAGGTAACATTAAAATAAAATTAATATTTTATTATATATATTATCTATTGAAGTTTCAGTCTCTCTCTAGAAAAATACAAAGCTTCTTATCTATAAAATGATCATTAGGGCAGTCCTAATGTATAAATCGTGAACTTGGTCTCTAACAAAAAATGGAGAATACATAAATATAGTCTTCGAGACGAGGGTTCTCAGAAACACCCTTTGTGGTGTCAAAGAAAATAGACTATGGCGAGACGTTTTAATTCAGAAATCCATAGATTTTTAAAGAGCTCGATATAATTAAAAGTTTTAAAATTAAAAGAATGAACTGGTCCTCTCATATTGCTAGAATGGATGAAAATAATCCAGTAAAGAAGATTTTTGTTTCAAGGCCCTTTACTAGTCGGAAAAGAGGAAGGCCAAAACTAAGATGGCTCGACTCTGTTCAATCAGATTTTAGAGTGATTGGAGTGAGGAACTGGCAAACCAAGTCTAGAAAATGGTTGTCCTAGTGTAATCTTCAAAAGAAGGCCCTGGTCCACCCTAGGCTGTCGTGTCAAATTTGATGATGATGATTTATTTATATTTTATATAGATTATTTATTATATTTATTATATATACATACTAGCTGAAAACCCGTACTTCGCTACGGAGTACATTCAGATTAAATACAACTGTCATTATATGCAATTAATGCCGAAATAAATAAATAAATATATATATATATATATATATATATATATATATATATATATATATATATAATAAATACGACGATCAATGTATGCAATTGATGTAAAAAAATATATATATTTATAAAAAAATCGTGAGGGATATTTTTATAGACAAAATAATGTAGAAGAAAATATTCAAATTAAATATAATAGGACATACTAAATAATATAGTACAGTTAATATAGTACAGTTCAAAGAACATATCTTTTACTGTACTGTAATATTTTTTTTTGATAATGTCCTATCGTCTGCCGCATTAACAAGAAAAAAATTTTTTTTTTGTTTATTTAGTTGTTATACACGCGACGATAAATTTATTTAAAGTACCAGAAAAAGAAATCACGTGATCAGCATTTAATAAATTAAATTCTAAAAATGAATCTTCCACCAAAAATCACTACCAAAATAGTTCACCAAAAATCGGAAAATGGAGGTGAAGATTCGAAAAAGTTTTCATTTTAAATCAATTTTTCGGATTTTTCCTGTGATATAAATTGTATATCCCTCAAATTATTATTTTAAATGCAAACTTTAAAAAAAAGTTACTAAAACAGCTTAGAAATGTAATTTAAAAAATCAAAGAAGAATTTTTCAAAAATCTTTCTTAGTGCAACTCTAGACTCTAGGCAGAATCGCCATGTAAAATTTCATCCCTTTAGGTCCAGCGGTTTGGTCTAACCGTTGTATGTCAGTCAGTGAGTCAGTCAGTTACGGAACTGTTTTATATACATAGATTATTATATACAATTTTATCTTTATTATATAAGAAATTGAAATTACCTTTATATACCTAACAAAATACAATAGTTCTTTTCTAAAAATCCTTCCATAAATTTAAATTACGTCTCACCGTTCGGTGCGTCTTATGGTCGGAAAAATACGGTATAGTGGATTGGATTGGATTGGATTTGGATTAAAATCGTGAACAGATCTGGACTCGGGTTGGGCTTTGGATTTTGGATTCGAGACCGGATTTGATTTGGGACTCCGATTTCAAACTGAAGCGAGATTTCATTTGGAACTTAGACGGGATTCGGATTTGAATCAGAGTACGGATATGGGATCGGAATGAATTGAATCGGATAGGGAAGGACCTTATCTTCAGTTTGGTTAAGCTTCAGATCTGCTGTATGCATTAATGTGATTGAATTGAATGTTTCATTGCCGGTGTAGAAGGAACTTTCTCATATCAAACTTTAAACAAGTGGTTTTAATTTCTTTAGATCAGTGGTGCGCTAACTGTCGGTCGAGACCCAATGGGGGGTTGTGGAAAAATTGGATAGGTCGCGGATTGTATGAGGTGATCCAAGACACAAATTTTCGAAAAAAGTTTTATTGCATTAAAAAGTTTTGTACTCTTTTTCGGTTAGAATGATGTTTAAATCATGTTTCCATATTAATTAGAAAAGGATATATTAATTTTTTGCAATATTGAAATAGCAACCAATATGTTTAAACCTGTAAATGCGTTTTTCTTCATGATGGGGCTTTTTCGCCATTCCTCGTCTTTAAATTGTCATAAGTCTAGAACAGTGAAAGATAAAAGATTCAAACTTGGACCATGTCTATTTCAATTATTTTACTTTAGTTTTGAGTCAGAAAATTTGAAAAAAATATGTACTTTAGAAAATATGATCTTTTAAAAATAAGTTACATCATTTTCTAAAATCTTGTACTCTAAATACTTTTAATATTTTAAAAACTTAATATTTTAAAAACTCTGCAACTCCGAATCAAAATTAAAACTTATATATTTCTGTTTAATCGAGTGAAAACATTTGAAATTCGCCAAATAATATTTCGAGTTATAACGATTTTAAATTACACCCCTTTTTTAAAAAAATTGTAAATTAAAAATTTTTTTTAAACTTTATGAGAAGTTTTATGATGTAATTTTGTTTAGAAATTATATGGTTAACCATCACAAAAAAATTCAAAATTTTAATTCACAAAATAAAAAATAATTTTAAATGTGTCCCGGATCCCCTTGAATTAAATTTGTGATACTGAAACTAACAATTGCTTGTATAAAAAATGCTTTAAATTTTCTATGATTATTAATAATTTTCTGTAATTATTTTCTATAATTATCATATTATAGATATTTTTATTTATATATTTTATATGTTAAAAAATTATATGATATTGTTAAATAAGCTTTCAAACAGATTTCCTAAACACAAGTGCAGATGGTAAGCAAGACATATTTTTATAGTTCTTATGTAAAAAATATATCCTCCAAGTATACAAGGTTTTTTTTCTGTTAACATTTTCATGATTTTTATTGAAAAATTCTGTTTCTACCAAAATATTTTCATTGTCGGTCAAGTTTTTTTTTTATTTAAACAAAGTTGGTCGATGTCGAAAAAAATTTGCACACCACTGTTTGAGATGATACGTTAATGCGTTGTATAAGATCTTAAATTTTATTATGTAACAATATTTAACAAGGCAGGTCCAGTTTTGTTACACTATACTTCTTTATTTGTGAGATATAGTTTATAAGAAATTCATAAAATATAATCTAGAATTTCTTAAGAAGATCATAAATTTTATTACTGTTTAGGAATGTATAAAATTAAGTAAAGCAAATGAATTATTAAATTTTTAAATTTTAAAAACTGTAAAAATTTCCGAGTAAAATTATTTATAATCATCTTCATGTAAGAAATTTTTTGTTTACTTGATCTAATTTATTATCCAAATTGTTTTCATTTTCTTTCTCATTTTTACAAAATTTGTTTAATGTCTATCAGGGCATTGAAATTAGTGCGAAATATCAGTAATTCTATAAATTTCCTCTTCTTAGTTTTAATCTACTTGCATGCATGTGAAATTAATCTGATAGTAACCACTGATGTTTCGTTATACTGTAAACTAGTTTAATTATTTAGTCATAGTCTTTATATTCCAACGTAAGTTGATGTATTTTTAATGAATCTGCCCTTAAAACGAATATTTTCAATAGAACCAAACTATTTCGTTAAATAGAAACTAAAATGTATGATTAATTTTATTTTTTATTAAATTTTATCTTGAAATGGTTTTGTATCTACCAACACAGGCACACATTTTTTATATCTAAATACCCCTGAAATATATCACCAGCTTAAGGTTTTTTTCCCTATGATAATGAGTTTTTCCTGATTTAGTACTAATTGCATTTTGAGTGCTTTACTTGAAGTACTTTTAAAATCTACTGGGAATTGTTGCACTAATTATTCCGGAAATACTTAAAATCGCATTAACAGAAATATAATTAGGGTGTCTTTTTGTACAGTAATCATTAAAACTCCGAAATATTGCATGCGTTCTTACAAAAGTTGTTGAAAAAAAAATTAAAGTGTTTCCTTTTTTTTGGAAATAAACACGGATACCGTTAGCTTACTCAGATAAAGATGCGGTTGTCATGCTATCTGATCGACATTTTAATAGAGTCCTTCATGATGTGACATAACGATACAGTTCCTGAATTCACTGTTGAGCAATATTTCTTGTTCATGTTATTTAATTTTTCATCTTATACTCTTTAAAACATTTTAGTAGTTGCGAAGCTAACTTATAAAAAATTATTTCCTAATTAACCTCTGAAGCAATTTTTTTTTAAGAATCTGATTTTCTTTTCTTTAGTTAGAACAGAAAGATAATGTACTTGAGAATTAAGTTATTTTCTTCTTATTTTTTTATAAATTTGCTTTGTGTTGTTTCTTTCTTTCAGAGTAGCATTTACGTCGAAGTCAATAGACCATTGATCATCTATTAAATTACTGTATTTTTCGGACCCTATGATGAACCTTCTTACATAAAAAATCGACTTAAAATTGGGATGCGTCAAATGGTACGAAGGTAACATTAAAATAAAGTGAATATTTTTCTATACATTTTATATTAATTATTTATTATATTTATTATATATATTTTTTATTATATACATTTTTTATCTTTATTAACTAAGAAATTGAAAATATCTCTATATATCTAATAAAAAAAATACAAAATATTTTTTTCTAAAAATCTTCCCATAAATTTGAGGATCGTCTTGTGGTCCGAAAAATATGGTATATTGGATTGGAATGGCTTTGGATTAAATGCGGGAATTGATCTTGATTTGGGTTGGTGTTTGGATTTTGGATTTGAGTCAGAATTTGATTTGAATTTTTGTCTAGATTTCGATTTCAAAATCCGGCTGGATTTAACTTGTAACTAAGTCGGGATTCGAATATGAATCAGGGATTGGAAGTGGGATCGGATTGAATAGAATTGAATAGGGCAGGACAGGACAGGACTGGGCAGAATAGAGTTGAGTTGCTTATTGCAAATACCACTTCCTAAAAGTTTTATTTGAAAAATTTCCCCCTTTTTCATACAGAAAAAAGAAACGACAAACTTTTAGGGCACACATTTTATTTGTGTAAATTTTCGAAGCCCAGGAAAGGATATTGCCTTTCTTGAAAGCCGAAATGAGAGCTACTCCAAGTGCCTATGATGCATGTGTACTAAGTAGATAGCGTTTCAAATCGGATGGTGTGCGAGTGGAAAGTCAAAGAGCTAACTGTACGTTTCGATGGTTATCCTGTTAAACAAGTATTACAAATTGTAATGAAATATTTTTACTGGTTTCTAAAGGAAACTGCCAGATCTTTTTAAGATAAATTTTGTTCTGATCTGTGTAAATCTTCTGCTGTAGTAAATAATAAGAATAAATCACTGCCTGCATACTACAGTAACCAGGGCCCGATTTAGAAAACTCTTGACTATAGGTACAACTCGGGATCTGGGCTCCCTAACATTGTTGTGGGCGTAAAATTTCCAAAATTGACACACACACACAAAAATAATCATGAATCATTGTGAAAGTACCATTTTACCAAGAATTGACTATTTTAAGCGTAGTAGCCGAGAACATTACCAAATAATAAAAAGCAATACAACATATTTACTTCATCATTAAAACACCAATTCAATGCAACCAAAAAATCTTACTAATCCCTTATATACACTATAACATGCATATGATGAACTATACATATAACTCTGCATGTCATGAACCGATTAATCAAATTTGAAAGGATATATAAAAAAATTGCTATAAAAAAGGTAAAATTAAAAAAATAATTTTAATTGGGAAATTTATATTTTTTTATCTTTTATTTTTTCTCTTTTAAAATATATTTTTTTATTTATTTTTATTTTATTTTTTTATTTATTTTTTTTTTTGGGGGGGGGGGGGTACTAGGCCCGGGCCTACCGGGCCAACGGGAAATCAGGGCCTGACAGTAACATTTACATTTTTATTTCATTGTAATCAATGAAACACGAATGATGGGACATCAATCCTAATATATCCATGGTGAGATATATAATGTCTAAAAGTAATTATTCATGTCTAGTCATACGTGAATCAAAATAAAATATTAATTAATCGAAAGATATCGATTCTTTCAATCTGCTTACTCGAGAAATCTTTTCAATATGACAGAATTTCAGCTAGAAAAATATGATGACAGTTGCAAAGTCTAAGTAATTTCTGATTCAAGTTTTGTCTACAAACGCAGACAGCAAGATCTTAAAATTGTTGTGTGTTAACCCTATTGGATTCGCTGACCTCAATGTTAACTTATGTAGAGAAATTATCCAAGGATTACCGACTTGGATTTAAATATTTTTTTACTTGTAGTCCGTAATAGAGGAAAAAATACACCTTGATGCACTTTTCCTTGTTTTAAAAATAAGCAAATATTTTTTTATTTTAATTATTCGGGGGGGAAATCTCGTATAATGAGTTTTAAACGCTCATAAATTCCTTTGGTGGGCGAAATTCATAAAATGAATCCTCTTGCAAGGTGCAGAAAAGTTCAGACTATATGAAAATACCATTTTTATTAGATCATCAGAATTTATGTAGCTGTAAATAGTAGACACATTTTCTCCAAAGATTAACATCGAGGTTAGCGAATCCAATAGGGTTAGTAAATGGTAGCTTTAATGGTCAAGATTTTTGTAGAAGCATCGATGCTGGGAGCTGCCAGCTCTGTATTTATGTCGATTTTAAAATCGACATTTACTAAGTAGCTGTAAATAGACCAATTTTCTCCATAGGTTTACATTGAGTTGAGCGAATTCAATAGGGTTAGAACACAGCAGCCTTAAACTAAGTTCTAAAACGAACAGGGTAAAAATGTTGTTGTTGTTACTTATGTCCCTTTACCGACAGCAACATGAGATCAAGTCCTATATAGGATATTGAGCTGAAGGGGGCGGCCCCGGGTTTAATTAGCACAAGGGTCGGAATCCGACTTGGCTACGAACCGGTCCCGCAATTTCGAACGGAGTCAAGTGACGAGACCGGAACACTTCACCTCTCACCTCGAGAGGTAAACTTAAGAACTTGGAGGACATTGCAGCCACGACAGATTTTTCGTGCACCAGCCACCATTAATGTACACGGCGGTGGATTTGTCAGCGACGGGACTCGAACCAGTGACGTTCAGATCGCTGGTCCGCTGTCTTTGCCAGCTGGGCCACCGCGCCCTAAAAAAGGTTGTTGTTGTTGTTGTTACTAATGCACCCTGGTTGAAGGTTCTATTCACCAGGTACTAACAGGCTGTTGGGCTGAAAAAGATGGCTCCTGTTTTGAATTAGCACCACAAGGGTCGGAGTCCGACTTGGCTAACTGACCGGTCCCGTAATTTTGAACCAAGTGACGAGACCGGAACAATTGACTCCGCACCTTCAGAGGTAAATTTGAGAACTTGGAGGACATTGCAGCCACGACCTGCTGTACGTGCCCCGGCCATCATTAGTGAATACGGTGATGGATTTGGAGCGATGAGACTCGAACCAGGGACTTTCATATCTCTGGCCCGATGCTCCTCCCAACTGAGCCATCGCGCCCGATTAAAAATTAAAAGCTGTATTGGACATATTACTGAAAGGGGTGTATAACTAAATGGGTAAGAAGATATATTTGAGATATAAAAATGGAACACTCAAAACAGGTAAACCCGCTACCGAGAAATATCCCACCCTGAAATAGATAGCTTTTTTAACCTTAAGTAGCATTTCCTACTTTCAATGCTTTTTCTTTATATAAAATAAAAATGTACATCTCACTATATCTTCTCTGAATACCATTTATTTAATTTTAAAGAAATTAATCCACATGGTTATATATGTCTTGCTACAAGATTAATTCTTGATTCTATTGTACACACACGTTGACATCCTGGACCCTTCTCGTTGTATCTCTACGAAAATAGATATTCAAGTCATCTAAAATGTCCTTTCAGAATTCAGTGTGGGATATTGAATGCATCCAGAATCCTTGATGAGCGACTACAATTGGTATGCGATATCGATTTCAGAGGAGGTGGAAGGAAAGAATGAATCGCGATTCGACGCATTTGTTGATGAATTAACTTACGTAATACTACGATTAATACTTTTTAAATCTCTTAGTGCAGAAAATTTTGTAATATAATTATCTTTATTTCATTTTGCCCCTTGTTCTGGTGTTATTATGCTACCCTTAACTCTCTAATACACATATTTTAAGAGAAACCTTAAGGAAGAAACCATAGCAACTTATATATTATGGCAATCATATAATACAACAACAGATGTCCATTACTTCAAAAATCAGCAGTTATATAATGATATGAGCTTTATTAAAATATGGTTACCGATGTATTGGAATTTTCTATTATATTTATAGGTTATTCGTCTTGAAGCTTAGGCAAGAAACAGAATTGAAATTATTCCAAATATCTTTGTTTTCATATGCCATTTGCATATGTCAGGGAATCCTTTGCACGATTAAAAATACTTTCAATAAACTCTGAGCATTCGCCATTTCTTATTTCTTTTTAAACGTGAAATTTTTTATCTGCACTGTCCTTTAACACGTGTCCTTGTTTCCAGCAGATCATCGTTCCATTTTAATGTTGTTAAAGTCCGATGTTAGAAATTAAAACTTTAATTAAATAACATACCCAACCTACTCCTCTTCTCCTTCAACGATATTTAAATGGAAGTATGGAAACAAAAATCGAAACATAAATCGCTCACCATGCGCAATCTCTCAGTGTCTATTTTCCTAATCTTTGCAGTAATCCATTTACCTAAATCTCGCTACCAATCCAAATTCAATGGTCTCCAACACGTTGAAACCTTTGTCAGCTTCTCCAACCGGAGGTCTCTGCTGTTAGGCGAGGTGGGGTTTCTTCCTGCCTTAACACCCCGACTTCCGAGTTTACGTCAAAACTTCGGAATTTGAAAAAAAGTGATTTAGAAAGGAAAAAACAATTTCTATATATTATATATCTATGGACTAAATGTACTTTTAATTCACAGCAGTTCCATCTTACAATATTTTTATTCAATAGCATATCTGCATAAACTATTCATTAATCATAAGTTTCACTAACTCTTTTTCTACATTGACTGAAGGGCACACGTGAAACATTAAACGATAAGATGATTACACATAAATATTATTATAAAAATAAACGAGAATGGTAAGATACATTAGCAAAATGCAAGAAGAAAACACGACTATTAATAAATAAATAAACGCAAAGTAACTGAACATAAACAACCATTAATAAAATATACTTAAAGATAAATGTGGGATTAATAAATTGCGGAAAGAAGTTATGTATTCCTTCTTTGAAACCTCTTCTGTTTTTATTTCAAGCGAGAGTGATAAGCATAATAAAATATTTAGTATTCAATACATCAGAATAAATAGATTTCCCGGCCTCTTGTTAATTTTTTACTAAGGTTGGAAGAAATTTCAGTAAACTTAAAGTATGGATATTATAAAAGGAAAGGTTCTATTTCAATTTAAATGAAACATTTTTTGCTCCTAAACTTTTGTCTAAAGCTGTGGTTCTCAACCTTCCCGTGGTCTAGAGCACATCGACGTTTTCGTAGAGTATGGCGGGCACAACCTATGGTTTTTGTATCGTAGATGATCCTTATTTACATAATAGAAATATTTTTTATTCTACAGGGATTAATAAATTGAGGAGAGAAGTTATGTTCTCCTTCTTTGAAACCTCTGCTATTTTTATTTCAAGCAAGAGTGATAGGCATAATAAAATATTTAGTAAACAGTACATCAGAATAAATAGATTTTCCGGCTTCTTGTTAATTTTATACTACGGTTGGAAGAAAGTTCAGTAAACGCAAAGTATCGCTATTATAAAAGAAAAAGGCTATATTTCAGTTTAAATGAAAAAATTTTTGCTCCTAAACTTTTGTCTAAAATAGTGGTTCTCAACCTTTCCGTGGACTAGAGCACATCGAAGTTTTCAGAGAGCATGGTTTCAAACAAGCTATGGTTTTTGTATCATCGATGATCATTATTTACATAATATAAATATTTTTGCGTAGGATCACGTTCCTCAATAAGTCACGGTCCTCCGGGAAGATAAAAAGTGTTTGTCCTACGTCGTAAGTTATAATTTTGGCAGCGCGCTAAACCCAGTAGCAATAAACAGTTAAACAGAAAAGTACCAAAATGTGTAAAAAAAAAGACATAAGCAAGATAAGTGTAGCGTGGAATTTGTCGCTACAGTTAAGTTGTGCCTATTTTGCCCCAATTTAAATGTAAAATTTATTTAATGCCAAGACATATTTTAATTCAGCTACTTTTCGAGCAATAGTTAACTTTAACAAATGTGTTTCTTATCCTAGCCTTAAACTCTGAGTGGTCTTCCCATAACGTCGTTTTTTCTTAATCATTCACATCTGTTCGTGAATTGAAACAGCTCGATATTGTTAAAGAAACCATTACGGTTCTCTTTCCCAGGCTCCTTTTAAATTACGGTTTCCTGTTTACTGGCTAACAAGCAACGTGCCATCTATCACATGCCATTCGAGAGCAGTATTTCTTTACGCGGCGCTTCAGGGAACATTTGCCAATTATTTTTACAAAGGGCGTTGGCACATAAGCTCGGAAATTCACTCAAGTTAATTGGTTCAAGGTAAACCACTTTGGAGCAAAATCGCCAAATTTTGGTGAATTTTGAAGGTCGCCAGGTCTCACCTGCTCAGCCAATGACCGCTTTTAAAATCTACCGAGCCTTTACGTCATAAGCACATGGCTGCATCTTTTCTACTGTTATCGCCCATTCCTCTAAATGCGCTCCCTTCCTTCACCGAAGGTAGGCTACGGCGCTTGGCATGTTGGCACGCAACTTTACTGCAACCCTCGCTCCCTCGCGTTCTGAATTGGAAGAAATTGGATAAACATATTACGATATTTTTCTGAATATATAGGTCGGTTCCTCGAAGCCCCTCCAGAGGACGGCATTTTGCCTAATTCTGGAGGAGGCTATACCATTTTCTTTATATGTATTTTTATGGACCATGTCGGTCATTTTTCTTGTAACTGACTTTACAGTTTTTATGTTAGAATTTCTATGCAGAAGTAAAATTATGTATTGCAGTAATTTTGTACTACGTAAGGCCTAGTAATAAGTATAATAAATTTGTGTAGACCGAGAAAACTTAGTTTAATTTTATTTTTTGACTTGATATCCTGCCGGGATGGTAGTCGACGTTGGAACTTCATGTGGTTATCTAATCCTTCGCAACCACTGCTTAACGATCACTTATTAGCAAACACGAACTGAAGAATCCGGACTTTGAAAGAATATACGTTTTCTTGACTTAGTATCAGAGTTTTTTGTGAGAAATGATGAAATGTTCCAGTTAGTGATGCTATACAGGTAATTTTCTTCATTACGTTCCTGAGTTGTTCGTCTACATATTTTGTGGCATTCCTGACAGTACCTGGGGTAGTTCACCTGTTCTCTTTGTGTTCCGGCTGGCAGACGTCCGAGATGCAGTGGACCTTCCTCGAATAATTTCTGATTCTTTTTTTTTAGCGAATGATTCACGCTTATTGACTGAGTTCATCCTAGATATATTCATCATTGATTTTTGGGCCATATTTCTTTTTACGAACATTGTGATGTCGAATTCCACGAACTATAGTGCCATTACCAATTACTATGTCACAATAAGTAATCCTACGTATAGTTTCGTTAGAAGAGACAACCTGAAATATTTGTTTTTTATTCAACAGTATGTTGCCAAATTTCGAATATTATTACTATGATTATGTTTTAAAAAATAATAAATAAAAGAAACATAAATAAAATTTTGAATATTTTATTTTATAAGTAGGTACATGGAAGTAAAAAATAAGTACTTTAAATCAGTTATTACTTATAAATACTTTATTTAAAATTTAATGAGATTTTTGTCTGTGAACTGAATAAGCTAATTTTACGTAACTGGGAATATAAGTTGATATTCCCATTCTCAGGCAATCATCCAGATGTTATCCAGTTGGTGGAGATTTTTAGTTTTCATTGTATAATAATCATTGCTGAAAATAAGGCTTCCCACAGATATGTTGAACCAAAGTAAGAATTTATTTTATTGGAATCCTTTTCAAGATTAGGAAATTTTTACGGTCAGCAATATTCCAAAAACACTCATCAGGCGAACCAGACAAAGAAATCAGACAACAGAGGAAAGAAATTTCAAAATAATTTCGGGTCCATTCCAACACCTTCGCGAGCACAGGATTGAGATGCACTGATATAAATTTTACTAAGTGCTTGACAATCTGGACTGATTAATGAACGGTAGTGCTCAAAAATCGGGAATTTTGATTACTCCTGAATGGCCCAGTATATAGTAAAATATTAACTATCCATGTGCTTTAAATGAACTACATACATTTATTCACTCATAATTTAATTTAAATAGTAATATATAAAACTTAAGGTGAATCGGAGCAAGTGGGGATTAACAACAACTTTCACTTGATAATTCTAATGGCTAATAGTAATAATAGTAACTTAAAAACAAATCACATTAAGGCTTCCGCAGTCACATGTCTCACAGTTTACAATTTTTTTCGCAAATTTCTTCTGATAGCAATTTATCACTTTTTATTTCATTGTAAAATAGCTTACATGTTATATTTTTATGTGTTATTGATACTATTGATTTAATACTTTGTACTTTGAGACAATTTCTCTCGTTTGTCCATCGCGTCCCAGTCATCGAAAATAATGTCTCTGCATTTAAATTATATCCTGGTATAAAAAAAATATTACTGACAAATTTTGAGTTATAAAAATAGATCGGTCTAAAATTAAAGGAAAAAACTGAGGAAAAAATAGGACCGAAAAAGACCATAATAAAAAAAGAGAGTGAACAAAGAGATCGGGACAAAATAAAAGGACGCGACTTCTTTAAAACAAAATTACTTTGGTAAGCCAAACTCCACATGTTATTTACATGAATCAAAGCTCTTGCAACACTAAATTTCCCCGAAGCGCGTTGAGGAAAATGAAATTAATTTATAACTCAATAGACCAGCGCTGTTTCTAAACGCCTCCTGCTAAAGATGATTTTATGATTTGATGACTTTCGCTATAAAAGATATTCCACTAAAATTAACTCAGAAAAAAAGAGGACCGAAAAAGATCACAATAAAAAAGAGAGCGAAAAAAAAGAGATCAGGACAAAAAAAAATAGGAAATGTCCTCTTCAAAAGAAATTTTCTGGCAACCCTAACTCCACATATTGTTTACATGAATTAATGCTTTTACTCAAGTAACTTGCTCGATGCGCGTGGAGGAAAATGAAATTATTTTATAACTGAGTAGACCAGCGCTGTTTTCGTAACGCCTTCTGTTAAATATGATGTTTTGATTTGATAATTTCATTATAAAGAGATATGGGACAAAAATTAACTGAATAAAAATGAGGACCGAAAAAGATCATAATAAAAAAGAGTTAACGAGATCGGAACAAAAAAATGTCCTCTTTAAAACAAAAATAGTTTACCAACGCACGTAGGGGAAATGAAATTATTTTATAACTGAGTAGAACGGCGCTGTTTCCCAACGCCTCCTGCTAAAGATGAGGTTATCATTTGATAATTTATTATAAAGAGAGGTTGGACTAAAATTAACTGAGGAAAAAAGAGAACAGAAAAACATCATAATAATACAAAGAGTGAACAAAGAGATCGAGACAAAAAAAGAGGACATGTCCTCTTTGAATGAAATATTCTGGCATCCCTAACTCCACATATAGTTTGCATGAATTATTGCTCTTGCAACACAAAACTTCCCCGACGCACGTAGAGGAAAATGAAATTATTTTATAACTGAATAGACCAGCGCTGGTTCGGAACACCTCTTGCATTGGATGATATTATTCCACATCGTGATTTGTGTTTACGGACTTCGGTTGTCATCGGACCCATTTTGCAACCTGCTACGATGGCTCTCCCGAATCTTCTCCCGTTCAATTCAGCTGTTTCGGCTGTTCTGAAATGGATATCCTGGTCATCTTAAATGTCGCATGAGTATTCAATACGAGATATCGGTTGTGCCTGGAATTCTGAATCGGCGACGGAAATTCGAACAAAGCATCGGGTTTGGGAATGGGTTTAAAGAAGAGAGAAGTAATTGTTTGGTGAATGACGGTTTTAGGAGATATAAGTGAAACGTAATTTTTTTTTCAAAAATAAATTTAGTGTGCATTAAGTTTTATCTCTTAAACGGAATGTATAATTCTAATGTGTAGTATAGTATCGGTTTGCGGACCATTGAGTTATAATGTCCTTTAAAATATCCGTAACTAATCTAGAATCCAATAATACCTATTTGATATGCGTTAAGCAATTATTTTTCAGCTATAAAGGTTCTTTTTAATTAATATCTTACATAGCGCTAAATAAATTTGGCAAGCTCATTAGTGAACAGTATTACAAGACTTGAGGTAAGTGGCATCGATCGGCTTTCGGTGATGAGGGTGTTCGAATCGAATCCCAACAAGTGCCATTAAATACCTCCGTGTCTAGGCAGGATATGGGCACGTTAAATACGTACACTGAAAAGTCCCTGTACGAGGTCAGAGAGGTTGAGCGAGGGTATGATCCCTCCAGATGCCACCCATGGTTTTGGTCGGTCAAAATTGAGATGGCACTGGCTAAATCAGACTCCGACCCTCGTAGGTGATTTATAAACCGGTGCCACACCCCTCTACCCGCTAACCTATATAGACCTGTTTTGGAATGAAAATCCGGCAAGGGGCAAAGGAAACAACAACAACAACAACAACTCGACTTGAATGCGTAGAGGTCAGCAAAACTTACAGTATTGTAACTGTACCAACAATCACGGTGGCGTCTATGTGACGTCATACAAGGTTACACTAGTCAAGGTTACAATCAATCAATGAAAATTAGAAGCTTCGGGCTATTTCGGTATATTTTAAGATATTAAAAAATGTTAAAATTCTGAAAGTATGGTAAAACAATTGGTATAACATATCTTGAAACTTAATTATCTTTATTTAGAAAAAAAAGTAAGATTTCATACTTTTACGTTCTATTACCTGCCTACTAAACGTTAATTTTCTTATCCCTATATCCTTGGCACTGACATTTTGTAAACTTTCTACAATCCTCATCGATAGCATGAAGAAAAATCAAACACGATATGGAAATTTGGAAGTATAATATAAATATTAGACATTATATTTATAGTGGCCCACAGTAACACGAGAAGAGAATACTCCACTTATCTATCAATAGAGACCTTCGGTTGAAGAAACTGACAAAGCTTAAAGGTATGAAAGTAGCTAGAGAATGGATAGATATAGTAGCACAAATGAGATCAACGGGTTAGTTAAACGTTTAGGGAAGTAGCTGTCAGAAAATAGGAGGAAGAGGTTTTTGATTAATTTGTTCATTCACCCATTATTAGTATACTAAAGTCAAAAGGTATTAAAGTCTTGTCTGTTTTTGGTTTTGGGGTTATAACTTCGTTTTTCAAGATCAATTCATTTAGTTTGGTTCAAATTATAGATTCCTTTGCAAGTTATAGCTCTAATAGTACACATAAATTGGGAGCCTTGAAAGTGATCATGATGGCATAATTTCGAAAGCACAATCTAGTATTCTGCTGTCGAAATTCTAGTGAATCACAAAAGGAAAATCAGTGTGTAAGTGACTTTCCTTTTGTGATTTATTGTGAAGTCTTTGCGATGAGTCTCTGACTAATAATCCTGTAACGTCAAACACACACTGGTGAAATTGATTTATCTGTGAAGTCTCATCGGGCATGATCTATACGGAAATAAATCATGGAGAATTTCAATATATCAAATAATATTTATGAGCCACTATACAGGGAAAAATTATGGATAATTTTAATCCAGCAAAATATTATTAGTTCAAGACACACGTAAATAGAAATAGAATTAGTGGTTCACCAAACCTCATGGATAGAGTTTCATAGAACTCGAAACGAAAAAATCAAAAGCCGCATTTCTTAATTTATATGAAATTGTCAGAATTTATTCTCGTTGCAAAATATATTTTTTTCAGCTCGCAATGAAAGAGATGGATTTTTTTTTAAACATGAAACACAAAATTTAGGTAGAGATTACAAGTAGTGATAGAGTTATTTTTTATCACTCGATTCCATGGAATAAATAATCAAATACTTCGAGAATTATTATACTGCTCAACGCTGAACACATGAAAGCTATAACTCTTCTGTTTCTGGTTTTATTTTTCTATTGTTTGGGTAAAATCTATTTTCTTAGTGCGTGTCCGAGCTTAAATGCATTGACATTTCCTTCCCCGAGACACTCGTACAATCTAAATTTAATATCAATTACGCTCGTTTCATCTATTATGTAAAAAAATAAATCGTTTTTCTACTTAGCAGGGTCTTAATTAAATAAAAGATATTAGTTAAACAAAATATATATGTTCACTTGAGTCCGAAATTTATTTGTAAACTCACTCAGTACTCTCAGCTTTTTTTAATGTTTCTAAATTATTCAGAGAAACAAATGAGTGTGTAACCAGCACAAACATTTCAACGTGTTTGGGAAAATTTTGCTCATAGCACGAGGGGAATGCACTTATAACTGCGTAAATAAATTAGAATCTAATCATTTCAGGGCAAAGATACTTCTCATGTTATCAAAGTTTTCCCTTTTTTAATGAATATTAAATAACGCCTTTTAAAATTACCAACGCACAAGTGCATTCATTTACGCAGTATTTTTAAGAATGGGAATTTTATTTCTGTTGAAGCAATTTCGAAGCGTTTCTCATTCATTTCCCATTGGACTGTTTTTTTAAAACAACAACAATGCTTCGTTTAAACTTTGTTTCTTTTACTTACACCCTTAAGAATATGTCTGAAAATATTAGATTTATGTGGAGTAAAAAATAATTTATATCACAAGCTTTTAGTTAGCAAAAAAGGCATAGAATTATTTGTTTCATTAAAATTGAATCTCGTTTTGAATTTTAATTGTGAGCCATTTATAGCCGGCCTTTTGTTTATAATTTGTGATAATTTTTTCAACAGGAATATGTTAAACAAAAGCAATTGGGCATTCATCGGAAAATAGAATCTCGTTTTAAATTCTTTTTCTAATTTTGAGCCGTTAATTGATGTCTTTTGTTTTTACTTTTCGCTAATGTTTATCAACAGGAAGAGTTTCTTTGTGTATCAATATTTAATAACATTAAATTGAATTTTTCAGCTACGTATTTCTCAATGGATGCAAAAGAATTTATTTTTCTTGACAAAATGAATTTCGAATGTTAAAGTGCAAATGTAGTAACATGACCACGCACACTTCGAGCAATTTCGTGAATCATGCTAAAATAGTTATGCAATGTTGAATCGTTAGGGATAAAAATAGTTTTTAAACAGAAAGAATAGTTCACGTAAACTCTTTGGCATGAATATAAAGACTTTGTTACATAAATTCACATGTTCGGTTTTGTTTATTAAAATTGAGTCATTTATTAATACCTTTAGCTTTCATTTTGTCCTAATTTTTCATGAATAAAAAGTAGCTCACAGACTTCCTTTGTGGATAAAGTCTGCATAACATAAGAATGACTCTTTTCTCTCCCGTATTTCTCAAAGAGGCACAAACAATTTATTGTTCTTGAAACAATATGAATTTCAAATATTAAAGCGCAAATTTAGGATTACTGCCAAGCGGAATTAACTGAACTGTGTGCGTGATACTAAGCTATTTATGCATCGTTAAATCATTAGAAAGAAAGGACTTTTTAAAGTGACTGAGCATGTAAAGTTTTCAATATGAATTTAGAGTCTTATGTACATAAATTTCTCGCCTAATTATTATTTTTAATTTTCAGCCATTTACTGCAATTTCTTTATATTTCGTGCTATTTTTTCATGACCAGAAAATAGCTCACAGAATACCCTTATGCGTAAATTTTGAATAAAATTAGAATGTCTTTTTAGTCTCCTTAATTTCTGAAAGGAACTCTAACAATTAATTATCCTTGAAACAATATGAATTTTAATTCTTAAAGCAAAAACTTATAATAATATCAAGCCCAATTAAAGCAACTTTTTGTACAACTAAAATATTTATGCAGTGTTGAACCTTTAGAGACAAATGCTTTTTAAACTCGAAATGATGACTCATATAAACTTTATAATAGAGTCTTAGTTACATAAATTAACGTTTTCATTTTTTTTTATTAAGTCCGAATAACATTAGAATGACTCCTGTTTCTCCCGTATTTCTGAAAAAGCCCAAACAATTTATTGTTCTTGAAACAATATGAATATCGAATAATGAAGCGCAAATTTAGGAATGAGTCTTAGCACAATTAACTCAACTTTCTGCATGATAAAAAAATATTTATTTAGTGTTGATAAATGTTTTTAAAAGCGATTTCTCACTTTTCAATATAAATATACAGTATACACTCTCGTGTACAAAAATTTTTCGTATTATTTTATGTATTTTACTGCCTTTTGTTTATACTTTGTGCTAATTTTTCATGAACAAAAATAGGTCATAGAATTCCTTTGTGAGTAAATTTTCAATAAAATTAAAATTATTGTTTTCTTTCCCTGATTTCTCAAAGGAACGCAAACAGTTAATTATTCTTGAAACAATATGAATTTTTATTATTGAAGCACAAATTTAAGAATATAGCCAAGGCCAAATAAAAGAACTAAAGTATTTATGCATTGTTGAATCTTTAGAGATAAATGATTTTTAAACTCGAAATGAAGACTCATATAAACTTTATAACCGAGTTTTAGTTACAAAAATTCATGTTTTTTGTTTTCATTTGTTTTCTTTTTTTAATTTTGAGTCATTTATTAATACCTTTAGCTTACATTTTTTGTTAATTTTATTATGAAAAAATATAGCTCAGAGACTTTCTTTGTGGATTAAGTTCGAACAACATCAAAATAACTCTCTTATCTCCTGCATTTCTCAAAAAGCCCTATCAATTTATTATTCTTGAAATAATATGAATTTCGAATATAAAAGCACACATTTAGAAATATGGCCAAGCACAATTAACGCAACTTTCTTCATGGTACTAAAATATTTATTTAGTGTTGATAAATATTTTTAAAAGCGATGGCTCAATTTTAAATATGAATATAAAGTCTTATGTACAAAATTTTTCTGCCTTAATTTTTTTTGTTTATACTTTATGCTAATTTTTCATGAACTAAAAATAGTTCACAGAATTCCTTTTTATGTAAATTTCTAATAACATTAAAATTACTGTTTTCTCTCCCTTACCTCTCAAAGGAACGTCAATAATTGATTATTCTTGAAACAATATGAATTTTTCTTATTGAAACACAAATTTAGGAATACAGCCAATGCAAATTAAAGCAACTAAAATGTTTGTGAAGTGTTGAATCTTGAGAGATAAATTATTTTGAAACTCGAAATGACGACTCATATAAACTTTATAACAGAGTCTTAGTTACATAAACTCACGTTTTCGTTTGTTTGTTTTTAATTGTGGATCATTTATTAACACCTTTAGCTTACATTTTTTGCTATTTTTTATGAATAAAATATAGCTCTGAGAATTCCTTTGTGGATAAAGTTCGAATAACATCAGAATGCCTCCTTTCTCTCCCGTATTTCTCAAAGAACCTCTAACAATTTATTGATCTTGAATCAATATGAATATTGAATATTAAAGGGCAAATTTAGGAATATGTCCAAGCATAATAATCGCAACTTTCTGCATGATGCTAAAGTATTTGTTTAGTGTTGATAAATTATTTTAAAAAAGATGGTTCAATTTACATAAGACTGTATATAAATATACAGTCTTATGTACAAAAATTTTTCATCTTATTTTTTATTTTTTATTTTTATGTCTTTTACTGCCTTTTGTTTACACTTTGTGCTAGTTTTTCACGGACAGAAAATAGTTCATACAACTCCTTTGTGTGTAAATTTTGCATAACATTAAAATGACTATTGTCTCTCCCTTATTTCTCAAAGGAATGCGAACAATAAATTATTAGTGAAACAATATGAACTTTAGTTATTGAAACACAAATTTAAGAATATGGCCAAGCCCAATTAAAGTAACTTACTTTACAACTAAAATATTTATGCAGTGTTGAATCTTTAGAGATAAAGGTTTTTTAAACTCGAAAATATGAATTATATAAACTTTATAGCAGACTCTTAGTTACACAAATTCACGTTTTCGTTTGTTTGCTTTTAATCATTTATTAATACCTTTTAGCTTACATTTTTTGCTAATTTTTTTACTGCCTTTTGTTTATACTTTGTGCTAATTTTTCATGAACAGAAAATAGTTCATAGAATTCGTTTGTGAGTAAATTTTGAATAACATTAAAATGACTGTTTTATCTCCCTTATTTCTCAAAGATTAGCGAAAAATTAATTATTGTTGAAACAACATGAATTTTGATTAGTGAAACACGAATTTAAGAATATGGCCAAGGCCAATTAAAGCAACTAAAATATTTATTCAGTATTGAATTTTTAGAGATAAATTAATTTTAAATTCGAAATAACGACTTATGTAAACTTTATAACAGTCTTAGTCACATAAATTCAAGTTTGCGGTTTTTTTATTTTGAGTCATTTATTTATACCTTTAGCTTACATTTTCTGCTAATTTTTCATGAAAAAAATATGGCTCAGACCATTCCTTTGTGAATAAAGTCCGAATAACACTCCTAAGAATGACTACTTCTCGCCCGTATATATCAAAGAAGCCCAAACAATTTATTGATCTTTAAACAATATGAATATCGAATATTAAAGCACAAATTTAGGAATATGGCCCAGCAAAATTAACGGAACTTTCTGTATGATACTAAAATAAGTATGCAATGCTGAATCATTAGAAATAAATGTTTTTTGAAGCTATAGTATATTTAAACTTTTCAACATGAATATAATCTTAAGAACATGAATTTCTTGTTTTATTTTTTAAAATTTTGAGCCATTTACTTCCTTTTTATATACTATGTCCAAATTTTTTCTGAACAGAAAATAGCTCACAGAATTCCTTTGCGCATAAATTTAGAATAACAGTAAAATGACTGTTTTATCTCCTTATTTCTCAGAGGAACGATAGCAATCACTTATTCTTGAAACAATACTAATTTTAATTAATAAAGAACAAATATAAGAATCAAGAAAAGCCGAATTAACCCAACTTTCTGTACAGTGAAAATATTTATGCAGTGTGGAATCTTTAGAGATAAATGATTTTTAAACCCGAAATGACGACTCGTATAAACTTTATAACATAAAGTCTTAGTTACATAAATTCCCATTTTTGTTTTGTTTTTCCTTTTTTTAAAATTTTTGGCATTTATTACCTTTAGCTTATATTTTGTCCTAAATTTTCATGAATAGAAAATAGCTCAGAGAATTCTTTTGTTAATAAAATCTGAATAACATTAGAATTATATTTTTCTCTTCCGTATTTCTCAAATAAGCTCAAAAAATGCATTTTTCTTGAAACAATAGGAATTTCGAATATTAAAGCACAAATTTAGGAATATGGCCAAGCACATTTGAAACAACTATTTGTAGTATACTAAAATATTTATGTCATTAGAGATAAGTAATATCGCCGCCGTCCACACCCGAAGGTTATACGGCCCTTCAATAATAAAACTAATCATCCCGACGGCAATCCAGCTCAACCGGGTCCCGAAGTATTTCTTTTTGCAATTCGTTTACGTGTCTTTTTTTTATCTAAGGGGTTATCCACCTTCCCCTTGTAGGGGGAAGTGTATATTCATAAGTTCCTGCATAATATTCTTGATGTACCTTCTACAATAATAATCCGTAAATAATTTATTAGGGGCCCAATCTTGAAAGCCCAAAGGTAGGTTTTTTCGTGCTTCAGCCCATTTGCTACAATTGTATATACAGTGCTTTATAATTTGTATATTGCCACACTCACAAAGATCTGTTTTAGCAAAAAATCTGTTTTGATAGACTCCTATACAGCCATGTTCAGTTATTGCTTGAATAACAAGGAAATCTGCTGACAGTCTTTTCGTAGAAACTCTAGGGAATACCTCAAATACTTTCCTTCCTACATTGCTTCTCTCCCAATTTTCTTGCCATATATTTATGTAATAATTCTTAATTTTATTCTTAATCTGTTCTTTGGTTAATTTATAATTTCCTGTGATTCATTCAGTGTTGTTGCTTCTTTAGCTCTTGCGTCTACCATCTCATTTTCATTAATGCCACAGTGGGCTTTAACCCAGTGTAAGTTTACTGCTATCTCATGACTTTCTATTAGGTTTTTTATATTTTCAATCCTATCTCCCTTAAAATAATATGCGCATATAGCTTGCAGTGTACTTCTAGAATCACTGTATATGTCGATTTCCTGTATTCCTTTATTTATAACATCAGTGATGGCCATGTCAATGGCTTCAACTTCGGCGCTATAAGATGATGCATTATTAGGTAGACGTTTAAGTTTTGTCTGTTCTAAAACATTAAGGTTGTAACGTGTACAGGCCGCACCAACCCCTTCGTTGGTTTTTATGCCATCAGTGTAGTATTTAACGTTCGATTTTGATTCCATGTTATATGCCCATTCATATTTCCTCATTTCACGTATTTTCTTTAGAGGTCGTCTTTTTGTTTCGCAATTCTGCGCGTTCAGTACGATGTCTCCTAATTTTATTTCTGATCCTTTATTGTAGATTCCATAGATGTTCTTTTCAATTTTAGCTGTTAAGTCTAATGGTATGCATCCTGATAGAACGTGGAGTGCATCCGTCGAAACTGTTCTGTAACATTTAGTTAACAATATGAAGAATGGTCGTTGTATCTGTCTTTATTTTAAATCCATTGTACGTTTACCATTATACCATGACTGCACTACATGCAATAGTATCTTTTCTATAACAGTTAAATATAGCTTTTTGACAATCTCAGGTTTCAAACCCCACGTACTCTTACTGACTCTATTGATACTGTGTTGAAATGTTAATGCCTTATCTCTAATATTATTCATATGAAAGTTAAAATTTAGCTTCTCGTCTAAATAAATTCCTAAGTATTTAATATACTCATTGTATTTGATGTTCTCCCCTTTAAACTTAATCGTGGGTCTCCTTGTAACTTCTCCTTTGTGTGGTATGATATATTTTTAAATGCGAAACGATGGTTCATGTAAGCATCTTAATGTGAATATAGTCTAAATACATAATCCGTCTCACGGACTCGTTGCACATTTTCAGGTGTTGCGAGGACGACCCCCTTGGTTTCCTTGATAGTGCAGACCCGCTTACTCTCACATTGCAAACCAATTGCAGGATTTTAAATCGCACCGAAATTCATTCAAAAATAACATTAGTTAACTGCTGTTTATCCGTACATCGATGTTGTAATTTCAAAGTTTGGATGCTTTTATAAATTCAATTATTTATCTTTTTAACTGAATATATGTGTAACAAAAAAACGCGTCTTCCTAAATTTCTCTTAAAGCATATTTTTTTTTAATAAAGCGAAACACCTTTTCCAAACTGCGACCTAGAAATAACCTAATTGATCATTTAAACTACCCCTTAATGAACGTGCTGGTTATTACGCAGTCACTTGATAATATATAAAGTTATTTTTAAACAACTCCTCACTAACAGAACGCAGTAATTTGCGTGTGGTTCAGGAGAATTCATGACGTTTGAAAACCACGCGGCTATTTCGTCATGCATCGCATGTTTGAAGACTACTTTAGAAGATTCAAGACCACGTGCCTATTTCGTCATAACAATTAATCCCCGGGAAAACCATGCGACTAAATCTTACCAATTAAGTAACTTTTAGCTCTGGTGGCCATATCAGAAACAGTCATTTGACAATTGCTTGAACAGAAGACGATTCCTCTTTTTCTCTCTTAACTTTGTCGTGTAAACAGATCTGCGTGCCCCGTCTTGTTGTGGACGTCTCATCTTCACTGATATTATGTATCGCCACGGCTCTTCTCTTCACTTCTAACTTATGCATGTAGCTACAGCAGACAGACTCTTGGATATCAAGTCTTTTCTGGTGAAGTTATGGGACCACTACAGCTATGATATTTCGTAACGTCTCCTGAATAAAAGTGATTTCCTGGAGTGTTAATTGTGGTTTCTTATCACACATACACACACACACACACACACACACACACACACATATATATATATATATATATATATATATATATATATATATATATGCACTGCTTGACAATTGCTAAGGAACAGTCACATTTTTCGGAATATTTCATAATATACATTAAGTGAAGAAATGAAACTTCGTACATATTTAGTAGAGATACTGTGCATTATTTGTTATGCAAAATGGTACAGATTACGCCACATGGAAAAAGAAGAAAGCGAAAAACAAAAAAAAGATTGGAGCATTTCCAAACAGCCATGAAAAATGGGTCTTCCAGCCAGAATGAAACAGTTGTGAGTACCTTAGTAAGGTGCGCGACCTCCTAGGACACTAGTGCACATTTTGGATCTCTATTTCATGCTGTCTACTAAAGTATTGAGGAGTCCTTGGGGCATATTGTCCCAGTCCTCTCTCAAGGCGATTTTCAGTTCTTGTATGGTCCGGGGAGGGCAAGTTCTTTGAGAAACACATCTGCCAAGAGCATCCCAGGCATGCTGTATAAGATTTAGATCAGGAGAGTAAGCAAGCCATGTCATACGTTCAATATTTTCACTTTCTAGTGTGTCCGATACTTCAGCGGTCCTGTGTGGGCGCACATTGTCGTCCATAAACAGAACATCTGGACCTACCGCACTCCTAAAAAGACGAACACATTCCAGAATAATCTCTCTGCAATACCGCTGCGATGTAACGGTACCTCGCTCAAAGATGTGAACGTCACTCGACCTCCACCACTCCCTTACCACTGACGTTCAGAAATGCGAAAATACATTCTGGCATCCCTGGTATTTATAGAAGGGATGCTTATGGGTTAAGACAACTGAGTTACGTGTTAATATATAATAATTTTGGAGAAACTTTTTGATAGGAGGTTAATATGAAACGTGAGCCATTATCCACTGAATAATATATTTCTGTGAGCATTAAAATGATGAAAAATATCACCGTGTAGATCGATAAATTAGTTTTTGTTCTTTTTCGGGGAATATTAGTCTAATGTAATTTAACTCTTACCGCAAAATCATTTTCCTAATACATTCTTGTACAAATGTGATTATTTCCGGCTGTGATATTTCATTTTCGATGTGGGGAAATGGGTGTTGTAGTATTTATTGATATTTTAGTCATTATAGACAAATCATTTGTTTATACCTATACTCGATTAATTGCCTTTTTATGAAAATAGTGTTCAGTTTAATATATTGTAAATAAACAGTCAAAGTTGTTATGTTTTCTTTGATGATCTGCTATCATTTTGTGCAGTTCTCCGTCTGATCTTTTTTTTCTCAATTTCAATATTTTGGGGTATTGCTATATGTTATCGCAAACACATTTATCGCAACATGTTAATAGAAATAAGAAATGAAAAATTACAAAATCAAGCAAAAATTAAAGCAAAATAATGCGTCAATTACTAAGATATGAGAAAAAATACAGCCATACTACTTAATCCTTCTAACTTTGTTTTCTTTAAAATTGTGTAAGCAATAAAATTCAGAAAGCTAATAAAGCCTCCTACTGGCGTTTGACTCTGCATAATGGTATCGATTACATGAGTTAGATCAAGCATGAAATGAGCAATTTAACTGGAATATTCTATTATCTTATGCATACAGACATGCAACAGAATATTACCAGTAGATAATGTATTCAATTTATAATCTTACCTTTCAATCAAAATTATTGCGTAATGTTTGAAGCTAACTTTGAAAATTTGTACAAAAATATTGCTTTTTAGATTACTACGCATTCGGAAGCATGTCGATGTTGTAACAATATAATTAATAATTTGTCCCTTCTTGTACATAATTCATAATTCTTTCCCTTTAAAACTATCAATAGCCTGACCAGAAAAGGTACCCATAGTGTTAGACATTAAGCGCAGAGATTCTAAACAGAGACACTGAGGTACTGGGCCATCCCGTTGAAGATACCTGCATACTAAATTATGAAAACCTGGCAAATATTCGCAAACATTACCTATCAGTTAGGCGTGCGTCCTAGAGAAACCAAAAACAAAGAGACTCGAACCAAGTACAGCATGCTTAGCAAACATTTCAAATTCTAAAGTGGGAAAACAAAATGGGTCCAAACATTGAAACCCTATTCCTTACCGTCCCTATTCTCCCAATAAATAAACTCTTGCATAAATTTCTGTTCAAAGTCGTTGATTACTAATAGCGTAATCTATAAAACACTTTTTTGCTTTTTAAGAGCGCATTTTTATTTCTCGTGTTATTGTACTTGAATACTGCCACAATCTGCAGCCTCAGTCCTCCAATCCCCAACGCGATTGTCCGTTGGAACCTCGCTATAATATTCATTATATATATATATATATATATATATATATATATATACAGAGGCTCTTCACACATTTCTTAGACGATTTTGGTAAGCGGTAATAAAAAATCGTTTGCTGCAAAAGAAATAATTGCAATTGTACTATGTTTTTAAAAGTCAAAATTATCGTCTGCGGCTTGAAAGTTTTTTTTTTATTCAAAATGGCTTTTTTAACAAAGCATTGGTTCGAAGGCTACATTTATGCTCTTTCCGAAGAGAAATATACATAATCCGTTATCCGAAAACGATGTGAGAGTCATGGTTTTGTGATATCTAAAGGAAAAGTCAACAAGAAAGGAAAAAAACGTCAAATTGGAGCCTCAAGTGCGACAAAATTTCCAAACAAGTATCCAAGGATAGAACGGACATCTTCGACTATTGCAAAGGTACGTTGTTTAATGTTAAAAGAAAATCCCCCTAGTCAAAGGACAGTTGTAAAATCATTAAAATGCTCGGTCAAGTTAAACCCATGTGGTTCTACCGCTAGAATACAGGAGAAAAATAATTTTAATTTAGTAAAATGTAATTTTTTAAAAAATAGATCTCAAATGCATATTCTTAAAGCAAAACTTTGAATTTTTTCTTTAATATATTGTCTTCTAATAACGTTTCAAAATTATGTACGAGAAATCGGTATTAATATTTACCTTGAATTCATAGTTTGACATATTATTATTATAAATCAATCTGCATGACAAATCGTTTAAATTTGATGTACTGATTTCTATACAATTTGTGTGACTTTTTAAATAAATGTTCATTTTAACATAAAAATGATATATTGCTTATAACATAATTTGATATTAATATCCGTGAAAATTCTAACTATAGCAATTGTACTGAAGTGTTTTAGCTGATATATTCTTATTTTCATACAAGTATTTTCTTAGTACAGGGTGCGGCAGAAAGAACGTTCCGATTTGGAACGTCAATAACAAAAATACAAAGCAAGATAGAGAAAGATATCTTTTATACCTGAGAAGTACACAGTACATCCATTAAGTTTTAAGGGATCAAGGGACTTTAAACCCTGTTATTATAAATTTTCAATATTTTACTCTATATACAAAATGAGAATAAATAATATTGTTTTTTAATAGATTGTAACCACTTAGAATTCCCATGTAAGTATTTTGGGGAAGAATAAGTTTTTCAAAAAAATTCTTCAAAATTGCTAGAATTTTTCAAAATGTTCCATGCGCCTTGATTTTCTTCTGATTTCTTTCAAATGTCTCGGGATTGTTAAAGAAAGTATTTGTCACAAAACCGTGCATCATTCTTTGAAACCACAAATATTTTTCAAATTTGTAGACATTGAAACAAGGCAAAAACATTAAAAAAACGGCCAGAATTTTTTTTTTAATTTTGATTTTTGATTTGTGCAAAAAAAGTTCAATGCACAATTATGTTAATATATGTATGTTAAACATATATTAAAAAATTGAAGGTTTTTAAATGATATAGAATGCGCAAGGAGCATTTTGAAAATACTAGCATTTTAATTTTTTTTTTTTGAAAAACAGGTGTTATTTTGCCAAAATATCCTAATTTTGAATTCTAAGGGTCTTCAGTGTTGTCAAAAAGAATAGCAATTATTCTCATTCTGTATATAGAGTTAAAAAAATTGAAAATTAAAAATTGCGAGTTTGAAGGTCCCTTGTCCTCTTAAAGATTACATCATTGTAATGGCGACCGTCATTTCCAATGCAGTTTTGAAGTCTCTTTCAGAAATTTTGCATGGATCTGTGGAACATGTCCCGCCGAATTGCCGTGATTTCTTGCGCAATTGCGCAAGAAATCACGGCAATTCGGAACGTTCAAATCGGAACGTTCTATCTGCCGCACCCTGTATTTATTTTACAATAACAACTATATATTGCATTAATACAGGCTGTTCGCACATTTTTAGACGATTTTGGTAAGCGGTAATAAAAAATCGTTTGCTGCAAAAGAAATAATTGCAATTGTACTATGATTTTAAAAGTCAAAATTATCGTCTACGGCTTGAAAGTTTTATTTTTATTCAAAATGGCGTTTTTAACAAAGCAGTGGTTCGAAGGCTACATTTATGCTCTTTCCGAAGAGAAATATGCATACTCCGTTATCCAACAACGATGTGAGAGTCATGGTTTTATGATATCTAAAGCGTCGATAGGTAATATCGTCAACAAGAAAGGAAAAAAACGTCAAATTGGAACCTCAAGTGGGACAAAAATTCCAAACAAGTATCCAAGGAAAAAACGGACATCTTCGACTATTGCAAAGGTACGTTGTTTAATGTTAAAAGAAAATCCCCCTAGTCAAAGGACAGTTGCAAAATCCTTAAAATGCTCGGTGTCCACTGTAAACAAAATGATAAACGTTAATTTAAATCTTAAGAAAGCGAAAAAATGCATTGTGCATCGTCTTCTTCCAAATCATATCGCTGAACGCAGGACACGCTGCAGAATTTTATATGAGAAACACTTATCCAAAGAAAAATGGAAAACAATTGTCACAATAGATGAATCATGGGTGTATTTAAATGATTGCAACCAAAAAAGCCATTTATTTTCATAAAAGGGGAGAAAAAATGTAAGTACATGGTTCAAAGAATCGAAAGAAAGTTTTTCTAACGGATTCATGATTGTTGCTGGCTTTTCTTATAATGGCAAGTTAAAAATAAAGAGAGTGGGAAAAAATGTCAAGATTAACTCCAAATACTATCAGGAACATATTTTATCGCCAGTTTTTCTGAATGAAATACCATAGCTTTACTCACAGTGCCATCAATCTGTGAGACTCCATCAGGACAAAGCTAGCAGTCACACATCAAAATCCACTGTAAATTTCCTAAAAGAAATGGAACAAAAAACTGGTATCAAGGCCATACCCTTCACTGATATCCCTACTAAATCTCCCGATGTATCACCTATGGATTTTTGTGCTTTCGGACTTTTAAAATCTGCATTATCCAAATGTCGTCCCAAAACCCATACAGGTCTCTGGAAAGCTGTTCAGGAGGAATGGGATAGAATACCTCTTCTGACACTTCAAAAGGCATTATTATCCTGGAAATTGCGGTGTCGAAAGATAGTTCAGAATAAGGGATGCCAAATAGAACATTTAAAACACATGAATTTTATGTAATTTAGTTTTGTGAATACAATATACATCGTCAAAAAAATGTGTGAACAGCCTCTGTATATATATATATATATATATATATATATATATATATATAGAGAGAGAGAGAGAGAGAGAGAGAGAGCATAGTATAAGCATAGTAAGAAATGTAAAGCAAAGCATAGTAAGAGCATAGTAAGAAATAGCATAGTATAAATTATAGCAGTAATAAGACCATAACTACACAGAGATAATAGTTAAGCAGAAAATGAAACATTACAGATATGGAAAACCATGTAGTTAATTACCGGGGGAAGTTGTGACCCCACACTCCGCTTAAACATGTTATATGCCAAGGCACGAGTTGTAACACTTGTTAACACTCCCGGAGGTTCGCTACAATTCCTCAACCTTATACATAAAATATATTTGAAGACAAATGAACAAAATATAACTAAACCAGACAAAGTAAAAACTAAATCATATAACACAATCAACTACCACAACACAATGACACCAGTTCAACTTCCAATCACACCTCTGCCAACAGCTCTAACAAATTGCATCACTGCCACCCAACCAAAAAGCAATACGACGACAACGGCCGCATTTATTTCGGTTAAAAAATTGGGTTGAAATATTATTAAGGAAATAAAAGGGAAAATCCTTATCACAAGACATTCTCAAGTAATTAACAATTTTAATGTCCATTTGTACTTCATCAGAATGCAATCTAAAGCATCTTACCAAGCAATTTACTATAACTTTATGTTTGATATTCTTATGTATATCACTATCCCAAGACATTATACGAACGGTTTTAAAACAGTAATTATCGCGTTTATCGTATAAACAATATGAAATGTTATTTTGTATGTCTATGTATAAACTGAAATCAAGGAAGACTAGTCTTCCCGTGCTATCACGTTCAGTATCCACAAGTTTAAGTCTTTCTGAATAAAAACTAAAATCGATTGATGCAACATTATCATTAAAACAGACGAGAATGTCGTCAACATATCTAAATTAATGTATCTCATTCAATAACATTACGCCCCGTTCATTATGGTGTAAGTAAATATCTGTCAATGCTGATGAACATCCATCTCCCATTGGCTCACCATGCACCTGCTTATAAACATAAGTACCATTAAAAAATACAGTGTCACATAGTACCAAGTCCAAAAGTGCAAGAAATTTATTTAATTAAATATATTCCTTTAAATCATACGGTTCGTACAAACCAGTAATAATTCCATAGAGATCTTTTAAGTTAATTGAATTGAATATGTCAGGAAGTTGTAACTTTTCATATCTGTAATTCCTCCGATAACTTTTAATTGTTTAACTACGGTATAGCTATTTTCCATAAAATACCCTCCTTCAGAAAATAGATACATAGATAGAGAGATAGATAGGGTGTTTCATATTGAATGGGACAAAATGAATAGCATAGTACAAATTCTGTAATTGATTCATTTAGTCGTAACCAATTAATTCTGAAACTACAATTATACAAATTTTATCTGACAACAGCGAAAATTTTTCCGGTTATGAAATCGCCTCTAGAGGTACTGTTAATCGAAATGGCCCCATCCATGCAGCAGAAAGGGTACCCCAACTGAGTGGGTTGGGGGTTGCCATTGGTTTCATTCTACAGCAAGACGGTGCTCCACCACATTGGCATAAAAACGTACGCCAGTACCTGAACGATAGTCTACCTCATTGCTGGATTGGCCGTGCTGGATTAAGCGATATGCCATTGCTCTGTTGACCACCGAGATCACGAAATCTAACCCCTTGTGATTTTTTTTCTATGGGGTTTTGTTAAAGCCTAAGTGTTCGTGTCTCCATTTCCCAAGGACTTAAGGCAACTGAAGTGGGTAAGTGACGGATAACTGAAATGCTCGAATCATTAACAAAGGATATTCTATCACGAGTGTGGCAGAAACTGGTATATCGTATAGATATTTGTCATGTCACCGGAGGGGCACACATAAAACATCTATAGAAACTTGGATAACTATTGTTTCCCTGTAAATTTGATTTATTAAAATAAAGTAATTACAGCGTTCACAGGTCTTCTTTCTTATATATATATATATATATATATATATATATATATATATATATATATATATATATGAAATGACCCGAATGGTCATCTCCTGAAATAAGCATCGTGACCGAAAACAAAAAGAATATAATAAAACGAACAAAGCAGTTTATTTCAGCAAAATATTCAACTTACAGCCTGGCGTCCCGGTCTCATCTCGCGAGCGTACAAGTATAGCTGTAAACGGGTTGTCAGACATTGGCAAGGTAGGTTAGTTTTGGCAAAGAGGTAAAGGACGGAAATGTTACCATACAGAAAGAGAACTCGGATTACAGCTGATTAGAGGTGGTGAAAATAGATTACATATATTATGTTTATAACTCTATTACGTTCCTCTATCATATATAATGTCTGAATATTTTTGCAAAGATATTCCTCTTCTTTCAATGATAAATAGAAATTAATTTTTAAATTCAATATTTCTTTTTTAGGGAAATTAACTAATAAGATTGTTATCTTAGAGTTATTGTTTTACATTTTTACAAAAATTTTATTGTGAGCTATCGCTTTTGTTACGATCTCTGTATATTCTTGGTCTTAATTTGTGTGATACAAATTTCCTTCAATTTCTTGCAGCGATTTGGAGCTCTTGTTAAATGCTTTGCTGTCTTGTACATTATATGAGTTTGATTATGACAGAAAATAGAAAGGGTTAAGATTATCTTTCTTAAATATGTTAATTTTTATGTTATATTAATTTCCATAAATATATTGCAGTGATTTGTAACACTTGTTAAGCACTCAGCCTGTCTTGTACATTAAATGGGATTAATGTTATTAATATTAGCATAAATAAGCTAGACAAGCAAAGGGTTGGGATTATATTACGTAAAAGGTGTTAATTTGTGTAAGTAATATAAATTACCTATAGAGATCTGAAACACTTGTTTAACCGTTTTCCTGTGTTGTACAGGGTATCTCAAAAAACCTTGACACATTTTAAATATTTCTATAAAAAAGGTATAAAATTCCCAGATCTGTTACCCATATATTAGAATTTTTTTTCTGTGTCAAGAGATGGCACCAGTTGTTCAGTGAAAGCGTAAGTTGTAAAATGACTACTCCATCAGAGATAGATAGCAATAAGTGTTGGCTGGTATTTCGAAACCGAATCTGTTTCGCAAGTAAACCGAAACAACGTCAGAATTTGAGGATCTTAAAACCCCACATCATATCATTGATCATATCAGAGACAGTCTTAAAGTGAATATGTGGTGCCGATTAATCGCAGATCGTGTAATTGGACCATTCTTCTTCCACGAACAAACGGTAACAAATGACATTTACTTAGACATGATTCAGATTTTTTTCTGTCCCACAAATTTCATATTTTCTTCACAAAATCATTTGGCAACAAGACGGTGCACCGCCTATATGTACGTATCATTGCACGGGTATTATTGTACGAGACTTTTTAAATGAGGAATTTCTAAACAGATGGACCGGGCAAGATCATCCCATCCAATGGCCACCATGATCTCCTGGCATTACACCTCTTGACTTTTTTTCTTTGAGGATTTGTGAAATACAAAGTTTATTCAACGAAAGTGGAAAATCTTAAAGAACTCAAAAAACGCATAATTGCTGCAATTTAATGTGTTACGGAATCCATTCTGGAATGAACATGGGCTGAAAGGAATTACCGACTGGATATTCTCCGGCCACAAAAGGAGCACATATTGAAATTTATTGACTATACTAAAAAAAACTCTAATATATGAGGCCACATGTATGTGAATTTCTAGTTCTTACCATGAGTAATGTGATTAATTCTAACAAAAAACTGCCACTCAGGAAAAAGGTCAAATTATCTAAAAATATATAATCCGTAATTAGTTTTTTTATTCCTTTTAATGCGGTTAAATATCCGATATATAAATAATATGCTATATGAGAATAATATGCAACATATTATTCTTGTACCCTCCCTTGCATTCTCCCCGTTAGATCTCTCTGATGCGTTAGTATTACTCAATATAGGAAATTCACAAATCATCATCGAATATATTCTATACGTATTCCAGAATGACTATCAGATTAAGCTCCTGATACGAGGTATACCTACTGTGAATATTCAATTACATATACGTGGGCATACTATAATAATGAAGGTATAACACTGTAATCGTATTAAGGAAATCAAGCATGGCTTACATTCATACCTCCCTTTATTCTATTGCATTAAGGCCGATGTTTACTAACCCTATTGGATTCGATAACCTCAGTGTTAACCTATGGAGAAAATGTGTCTACTATTTACAGCTACATAAATGCTGATAATAAAATAAAAATGGTATATTCAGATAGCCTGAAATTTTCTGCATCTTGCAACAAGATTCATTTTATAAATTTCGTCCACCAAGGGAAGTTAGGAGCGTTTAAAACACCCTATACAATATTTCCCCCCGAATAATTTAAATTTTAAAATATTATATGCAATTTTTTTAAATAAAAAATGCCCCAATATCTAAAATTTCTTTCTGTGTTACGGAGTGCAATTTAAAAAATAATCTTTAAATCCAAGTCAGCAATCCTTGGACAAATTTTCTCCATAGTTTAATATTGAGGTAAATGAATCCAAAAGGGTTAGTACACAATAGCTTTAACTCGGGAGTAGTCGTGTGTCGGTATTTTCGCCACCGAAATCAGTAATCTTCTTCTAACCCCTCTCCCCTTAAAGTTACAATCGATAAATTCTGCGTTGATGATTTTATTACATTCTAAATTTACAATTGGTCTAAACGACCGCTTTGCGATCACTTAGTTTAGTTGATCCCCCCTTCCCATTCCTCTTTCTAGTTTCCGTGAATTTCTTGGAATTTTGTGAGGAACCACCCAAAAAAAGTTGTTTGATTTCCAAAAATTTGAAGGTATAGTTGTAGTTTTTGTTTTCCCTTCATCGGAAAACGCGATATTTAAAACCGTGTCATTAACGGATGGTTTAAAATAAATATGCAGATTTTTCAACTTTGAAGGCAGGACTGGAATTACGAAGCTCTCGCGTCACAGCCAATGGGGTTTGTACAAGTAAATACAACAAGTATTTAAGATGTACGTATTTCTTTCAGCGAGTGGGGTTTTGTTTAAGCAGTAACTATTCTGCGAGTGAGTTGGGGCTTTCAGCCATTGTGTTAGTAGCTGTTTTCGCAGCAAGGTTGATATTTAGACGAATTGTCGAGCCATTAAACTTGTATCCATTCTTTCTTCCTATCCCTATCCCAATCTTTACCATTCAGTTAAGTAGGTGTTTTCAAAATTAAAGTAGATTAATTCTCGCTCGTTCATGACACGCTTGTCTGTATTCTTTTTTTGTTTAATGATTAAATTTTGAAAATATTTTCCTTCCAAGCTATTTGATCAAATCGATCCCCTTTTGTACTATGTTTTTATGTAAAATAAGAAAAATAAAGGCATTTTAGTTAGCCTCATCAAGTCTACTTTCTTGTGAAAGGTTTTTTATTTCAGATAATTAGGTAGGGGACAAATTATGCTGTTTAATCCACCCAACAGTAGTTTTTGCACAACAAAGCAAAATTGTAAAATAAAACAATTTTGCCAATAATGCACTTTGTACAAAACATACGTATAATATGTGTGTAGAATGTGCAAAACAATGCAAATTTTTTAATGTAGATTAAAAGTTATGCAATTAAATTTTTTTTATTTTGGATAACACAGCTAACGTTTAAACTATAATCAAAAGTAATTGGGTAAGTATTTTTCTAAAATTTATCTACTGTTAAAATTTTTACTGTGAATTAAAATGCATATTTTTGTAACAATGCCATAGCAACTCTTTTTTTTTAAAATTTGATTGCCTGGTGCGAGGATTTAACAAAATTAACTTTTCTGGTGTTCAGTTGTGCAAAATATTTTTCCCGAATAATGTATGTCAATCTACAAGTGTCAATCAAAATTTATTTTATTAAATTATTGATGTATATTTATAATTTCAGTGAAAATTTTCTTCCTATTTTTATTATTTTAATAAATATCGTTAGATAAATATTAACTGAAATATTAATATCAAGCTTTGAAACATACAATGGAATATTTATCTTAATTGAATAAATGAATGATGTAAACTATATCTTTTCATTTTCAATTGGCTCCTAGTGCCAGTGCGCCGTCCAAACCAACCTTACTGTGGTTCTGCCCTTCAAAATAATTTGTTCCATCACGATTTCAAATTTATAATTGAAAATTTATTCTAATTAGTAATTCATTGCATATTCATAAATTCAGGAAAATTATTAATTTTTATTATTTTAATATATTTTGCAAAAAAATTTGAGTTATCAAAAACATTTATGTAAATGTACAGATAATATACTTAAATTAAATTAATAATAATTGCTGTAAAATGTATCTTTTCAAAATTCAATCAGTCTTTTTTTGCCTATATTCTCCGTTTTCGATCATCTAGTAACACCGACAAAATTGGTCTCTGTTTTCAGCCAACTGGTAACGGCAACAAATGGACCGAACGCGACTACTTGCGTTATATAAAGAGACGCGACTACTCTCGGGTTATAACTCCAATAGCGCACAACACTTACCTAGCAGATTGTGCTACAGGTCTAACAACGAAGAAAAATATGCTGTTAGTGAATGCGAGGAGAAAATTGTACTTGAAATCACATTTAAACCGATTGGTGCATCCGAACTTTTGAGTAACGAAAGAAGATGGTTTAAAATTAACAGTATTACCAACTTTTCTATTCCAGACGTTACAAGTATAATTAAAAGCGCAAACAAATTAATTTTCAAGTTGTATACACCAGAGCCTTTTATTCGAAATTTAAAGTCTCGGATACTGAAGTGTGAGAATTCGCAAATACCCTCTCTGAAAGTGTGTGGTAAGCCAGAGCTAATTGTAGAATACAACAATACGAGATAAGTTGCAAATAGGGTAAATAGTAAATCCTCTGCAACTAATCATCGGCCGTCCAAATAAAGGATACTTTTTATAAACAAGAATTTGATACAGTTTTCTCGCACTTTGAAATTGGTAAATAGTTTTGTACTACTCATTTCAAAAAGTATGTTTAAAAAAAGTGAAACATCAAGAATATTTAAAATTTTTAAAAAATATCTTCGGTGATACTTTAATCACACTTGATAACTAAAACAATAGTAGAATAAATGATATTGCTTTCCATAAAATGAAAGAAAGTTAATTTTTTGCCTAATATTGTTCATGTTATTAACAAAGTTCTTCAGAAGTAATATTACATTAAAATGTATAATACTCACTTTTATAATTTAGTTTTCCTCCAGAAAAGACAAGAATTCGGCCAAAAACTGTAGGCTAAAAGTTGGTCTTCAGTCAAACCCAGACACCCAACGTTTTGCCAACCGTGACGATTTCGTCATTCACGAAGATCTATTGGTAAAATCAGAAAGAGTATTGAGGAATGTTAAGAAATAATTTCCCAAATCTATAAAAGTTTGCAATGTTTTTTCACGTGTCTTTAACAGACAGCGAGATACTCCCTTCTAAACTCTCGAAACGAGATTCAAGCCCTTTAAAGTAAATGTCTTCCTGTATTGTCTTAGGTTTTTCCTATAAACCTGCACAAATTATAGATGACCATTAATATTTCTCGAAATTTTCTACCATTATGTTTTTTCTCCCTCTATGTTTCATAATTATGCGAATAAACAAACCTTTTTATGCCAGGCATTTCAGCTGAAATCCGAATAATTGAAAGCACTTCCAAATTTTAAATGAAACATTGCTCTAAATGATCTCAGGAGTTTTAACCGCCAGAAAGGTAGCCACCCCCTCCTTAAACTCAAAGGATCTCAAGCTACCTAGAGTAAATCTCCTCGGGTTGTGTCTCAGATGTTTCCTATAAATCTGCACAAAATATCACTGACCACTTATATTTCTCAAAATTGTCTACCATTATAATTTTTCTCAATTTAATAGGTTCAAAATTACGCGAATGCACAAACCTTTTTTCGCAAGTCGACTAATAAAAACAATTTCCAAAATTAAAATGAAACCTTGCTCCATGTGCTCCATTTTATGATTCAGCCATTGAAACTCTTTATCTGCCGATTCAGAGCGTAGCAAAAGTTTCCAAAATATCCTTTTGTTGAAACGCTTCAAGCGTATTAAAACTCATTCCATGCACGTATTTTACCCTAGGAAAATTTTCGATACAAGGGTACTCCTATTATTTCATTTCATCCAAAAACATTTTGTGCTGTTTTTTAGCTGAAAGACTAATAATTAAAAGCAATTCCAAATTTTAAATAACACCGTGCCCTAAATGGTGTTAGCAGCTCTTACAGAAAGTAAAGTAGAACACCCTGTCACCTCCTTAAACTCAAAATGAACTCATGCTCCCTAGAGTAAATCTCCTCGGGTTGTGTTTCGGATGTTTCCTATAATCTGCACAAAATATCACTGATTACAAATATTTCTCGAATTTTTCTTCCTTTATAATTTTTCTTCATCTAATAGGTTCATAATTATGCGAATGAACAAACCTTTTTGCTCCAAGTCGACTAATTAAAAGCAAATTCCAAAATTTAAATGAAACCTGTCTCCATATGCTGCATTTTATGATTCAGCCATTGCAACTCTTTATCGGCCGATTCAGAGCGTAGAAAGTTTCCATAATATCCTTTTGTTGAAACGCTTCAAGCGTATTAAAATGCATTCCATGCACGAATTTTTCCCTCGGAAAATTTTCGATACAAGGGTGCTCCATTTATTTCATTTCAGCAAATACTGTCTTGAACATTTTTCACATTATTATATTCTACTCCTTTCTACATCTTGGATTTTTTTCCTTGCATATAGATGCTGAAAAATGCAATAGTGATGTACATATTTCATAAGAAATAATCCTCTACTTTTAACAGACAAGTTGGTTTGTTACACTGGATTACGGAAGTATCAGTTTTTAAAAGTACCGATAAAATATTCAAAGCTCTTCAACTTTTTGTTTGCGGGATTGAAAAGCGCACTCAACTGCTGAATAAAGTATTCATAGGAGCTCGCTATTCTGTATTTTCTTTTACATTCTACGCTTTCTCTTAAAAACAGAACATAATGGAGGGGTTTAACGTGGGTATTGAATTTATTTGCGAAAAGATGATATGTAAATAACTGAAATAAGACGAGTATTGTATAATTCATAAGCCATTTACAATCATGATGCGAATAATCGATTTCCTGCACGGTGGAAACTCATATGTATTCCATATTCGTTATACAAGTTTCTAACTATTTCCCTATATAGGGTTAATTTTGCGCTTGCCTATGTCTCTAGCATCTTAGGCATGCAAAGTTTAGACATATTTTAATTTAGGGCTGCCGTATTCTAACCCTATTGGATTCGCTCACCTCAATGTTAACCTATCGAAAAAAATTGTCCAAGGATTGCACACTTTGATTCAAAGATTTTTTTTTTTTTTGTAAATGTACTCCGTAACAGAGAAAGAAATTTCCCATCTTGGGACTTTTTTTGCTTTATGAAAAAATGCAAATGCAATTTTTTAATTTTAGTTATTTGGGGGGGGGGATCTGTTATAAGTGTTTTAAACGCTCATTAATTCCTTTGGTGGACGGGATTTATAAAATTAATCCTCTTTCAAAGTGCACAAAGGTTTAGACTATCTGAAAATACAATTTTTATTAGATCATCAGCATTTCTGTAACTGTAAATAGTAGACAAATTTTCTCAAAAGGTTAATACTCAGGTGAGCGAATCCAATAGGGTTAGTACACGGCCGCCTTAAAGGTCAATATTTTTCTAGAAACATCGAAGCTGGCAGCTACCAGCCCTGTATTTAAATGTATTTTCCTAACTATCTTAACTCCACATGAAAGTGAATACCTGTAAGTATAAAATCAATAGCAATATTAGAAGCAACATAAAACTCAGATTTATATGAATAGAAATGTACCTATAAATTAATATTTTCAAATAAGGACCTTGATCACTTACAGGAAAATTTTGAAATCATAAAGAGGAACAAGACTTTTTAATAACCCCCCAATATAATATAGGGGGTAGCTACATGTATCAGTCTAATTAATAATCATCATTAGGGGGGATTGTCTCAATGGATCCTCGAATTAGGGAATTGTTCATAGTGACAATCACACGTAGTGCTCCTCGGTCTGTAGTCACCCTCTTTATTATATTACGGTTATTAAGAGATCTTTTTTTTCCTGTAAAAGTCTAGTTATTCAAGAAGAGTATTCGTTAAAGCAAGCAAAGTCTAATGGAGTCTCTTATAATTAATGCCGGCACAACTGTTTAACATAGTATAGCCTCTAAAAGTCCGTATTTTAAGCATTTACGCATCGACACTATACATTACCTGATTAAGTTGAACAGACTAACAAAACTATAAAGTTAAAAGTATATCCACATACTGTACTCATTTTAAGTCAGACTGCGGTAAAACAAATCATTCGTTCAAAAGCGATGTTTGTAGAACTCATCTACACGGTGTGTACACAAATTGTCATGTCTACTGACTAATATTTAGCGTTAATTTTTTTCTTTTGTTTGACAGTCTGGAAATGTTTAACTACTTTTCAAATTTATTTTATTTTTTGCAATTCCCCTTATGTTTGTTTTCCTCTTTTGAAATATCCGCAAATTTTCCGAAGACTTCCATGTATGTCATTTGAAATTTAAAAATAATTTCCAAGCTAAACTATTGTTACTGTTGATGCATGAGATTCTACTAAAATATCCAGATATTGTCCTCAAATTATCCAATATCGTTATCAAACATTTTAGTCTCGAGGTATCAATCTTCTTTTGCAAAGCTTATACTTGAAATCTTCCTGAAATCCCTAAATATGCTCAGGTAATTAAAACTTTTTTTCTAAGTGTGAATGCAAAATAAACCTTTTATATAACAGCGATTTAAGGATTACTGATTACATCCAACTCCCACTAAATTTCTGAAGATTCCAGTCTGTTTAACCCGCGTGTAGCAAAAGATCCCGGCGTTAAAAAAACCTAACCAGACAAACGACCTCAGTTAACCTAACCAATCTAATAAACCTCAGCACAAATCTCACTTAGCTAAATAGACTTAAAGATTAAATAGGTGTTTTTCCAATTAAAAGCCAGAAAATTTAATAAAAGTTAGTAAATTCGGATGTAATTTAATTACTTGTCGAACAATCCCCATAAAAAATGTTAGATCTCTTTAGTCTGGAGGCATATAAACATTGTTCAAGGCTTAAGTCTATGTTTCTGTAAATGAAAAAATTTAAAACTTACTGCAGGTTAATTGCATGTAATTTTTTTGCAACTGAGAAAAAAATTTATAGTAACTGACTTTTAACTAGATTTGAAATTAGCTATTATAATACGTATTTTTTACAGCGTAAATTTTACAGCGCAATTGAAATTTAATTTCTTAAACTTTCTAAAGGCACTGATGTTTCTATCTTGCAACTGATGTTTCTATGGTATAAAGGGCTTAAATAAAAGAAAAGTGATTTTTAGATATTTGCTAGTATTGATAAAAAAATCTCTTAACTTGTATAAAAGGCTTAAGTCTATCTATTTTGTATACACAAGTACATTTCTTTGTACAAAAGAATCAAGTCAAAATTATTGTTATGCGATTGGTATAAAAGCCAATAACTTGATATATTTAAATCACTCTTTTTGTCTTAAGCCCTTTATACCGGGCACCATAGGTTTATTATGCTTATTTTCTACAAGTGTTAGTGAATAACTATTGATAATGAGTGCTAGTGTTAATGAATGGAGAACAATCTCTGGATATTTTAGCAGAATCCTATGCATTAACTGTAACAATAGTTTTGCCCTGAAATTATTTTTAAATTTCAAATCAAATTCATGACAGGTGTTAAAAAATTTGCAGTTATTTCTAAAGGGGAAATCTAACATAAGAGAAATAGCCATAAATAAAATAAAATAAAAAAGTAATTTAATATTTACATTCTGTCAAACAAAGGAAACAAAATCAACGCGACATATTAGTCAGTAGGCATGATATTTTAATTCTTATGTACAAAGTAAAGAAAAACCCTTATTATATAATGATAACCCGTCATTAGTATTTTCCAGTATAACGTTCGTCTGTGTTCGTCTGTTAATAAGGCTTCGATATTTATAGTTATTGATGTGATCACGGAAATATGAGGCCATTCTTCATACTGATGGACTAGTTCTAGAAAAACAAAAAGGAGGCATATGTTCCTATAGTTTGTTTTCCGAACGACTTCACTGGATGTATCTAGAGATTTAGTAGCTAAAGTCACGTCACCACGCGTAGTTTGAGGTAAAACATCTGCATTTTGGGGGAAAAAATGCTGTGTAACTCTTCATAAGATAACGAAAAAACGGAATTTTAAAGAACTGAGGGCATAAAAAAGAACGCAAAGGGACTAGTATTAATGTGACAGCAGCGTTCATTCTGTACATTCGGATTTATGTATACACAAAAACTAAATTTAATAATCGGAAAGAATATTCATGATAAAGCTGCAGTTACTAAGCCACTAGTAAGATATCTGAATAACCAAAAATGAGGTTTAAAATGGCAGAGCACGTCATCGTCTAGAGACAATCTGAAATATATCGTTTTCTTCAATGAATAAACCTTCATACAGCGTGACACAGGAGGGATTTATAAGTGGATAACATAAAGTACTTTTATGAACTTGAAATAACGCGAAGGATTCATCATGGTATAGCAACCCATTATATGGTCTCTAGTAGACTCCTTTGTTGCCTTGAAAGATAAAGTAAGTGGAGAGGAGCGAAGAAATTTTCTGCTAAAAGTAGCTGCCCAATAGTTAGAAATATTGCTCTACGTGATCAATATTTCCCCATCTGGTTTATTATATTGCATACTTCATACAGAAGGATCTGAAGTTCTGTTAGAGAAAATGGGTGAGAATTTTTGTGTCAAACTCTTGTTTCTCCAAAAGGAATATTTTGGGTTCAGGGCTTGTGGCGGCCTGTGGTACAGCGCGCTGGTTTTCGGTACTGAGGGTACTCCGATCGAATCCTGGCGTTGCGCCACTAGAAATGCCTCCATTTGTGTGGTCAATTCATAGGGGGTAATGCTGTCCGCCTATATGGTGCCCTCATAATAAAATGGTCAGCAAAACTGCGGCGTAGTATAGGCGAATGTTTGATTGCAAGTGCCTCCACGTTGGTTTAAAAAAAATATTTTGGGTTCAGGCCTAATTCACAGTGTGGATAGGAAAAGTTCCAGCTTCATATAATTGAATGCTATTATCCTGTATACATGTTGTCTTTCTTCTAAAATAATGTTAGAACCACTCTATGGACTGTTAGTTGAAATTCCTCAGCACTCCTTTCTAGTTCCATTATGTTTGTAAAAAACCATGAGTTTACAGTCTACGTTTTTAGCTACCACACTATTATGTATCCTCCAGAATGTTTCAATCTCTTAAACTACTTAGGTGACGGAATTAGTAAAACCTTACAGTGTTCACTATAAATTAAGGATATTAATCGAAATTCCTGGATTTTGAACAAAAATCAAATCATTTTATTTGGGATCAGAATGTGAGAACACTTACAAAATCAGTTAAGGCTGCAATAAAATATTTTATTTCCCTTATTTATTTGGATTAGCCGAAATACAGTTGCGTTGATACTATCCTACTGTGCTCTTGAGGAATCTCAAACTGCTCTCCGAATTCGGGATTTAAGCGCATTTTTCAGTCATTTAAATTGAATACGGGAAGGTTTGTCAGTCGACATACTTTAATTGGTTTGACGCTGCTTTTCCAATTTCTCAGCTGTTATTCAACAATAAATTCTTCACCAACTAAGATAAACAGCGGGAAGCTGAATTAAATGGACATCCGAAATACTTCTAATTATTACTCAACAGACCATGAAGTACTATGTTTTATTGACACCGTCTTTATCCTCTGGGTGTGTTATCATAGACTTGAAAATTACAGTTCTATCATGAATGTTATGTTAATGATATTCAGTTTTGATACCAAAAAGATTTTAAATTCGCAGATTCAGTGCTCAAATCAATGCAGATGTAAGGTTCTGACTGTTCGTACTCTTTGATGTCGTTCTGTTACGATTTCACCAAGCGTACTTTTTCTTCCCGTATCGTTTTTAGCAGCAGATGTACTGATTTCAGCTGCGTTTGATGTCATACGTGACTTTGCGTACCATACATCTGAATTCACATAGCAAACTAGTTTTCAAAATCACGTAATCTCGAGTATACAGTGCCAACAATTAACCCTCCTCAATCAAATACTGAAATATGTCATCCTGTGCAGTCAACAATGCACTATGAGTCATCTGATAACATCTTATTAATAACAACTAAACTAATATATATATATATATATATATATATAGTGTACAAAACATTTCCGTAACTGACTGACTGACTCAATAACTGACATACAACGCACAGACCAAACCGCTTGACCTAAAGGGCTGAAATTTTGCATGGCAGTTCTTCTTATAGTGTAGGGGTGCACTAAGAAAGATTTTTTTAATTAAATTTTTAATCTATTTTAGTCACATTTTTAAAGTTTGCATTTATAATAATAATCTGAGGGTTATAAAATTTATATCACGAGAAAGATCATAAATATTCCTTTAAAATGAAACCCTTTTCGGATCTTTACCTCCATTTTCTGATTTTTGGTGAATTTTTAAAGATTAAATTTTAGAATTCAATTTATTAAACACGTGGTTTCTTCTTATGGTACTTTAAAGTAATTTATCGTCACGTGCATAACAACGAATAGACAAAAAAAAATATATCTTTCTAATGCGGCAGATGATTGGAAATTATCCAAAAAAATATTAAAATACAGTAAAATATATGTTCCTCAAGCTGTGCTATATTAACTGTACTATATTCTTTAGTATGTTCTATTACATTTAATTTTAATATTTTCTTCTACATTATTTTGTCTATAAAAATATCCGTTACGATTTTTTTATAAATATTTTTTTTTTTCTTTTACATAAATTGCATACATCGTTGTATTTATTATAAATATATTTATACATATTTTTGGCATTAATTGCATACATTGACCGTTTTACTTAATTTGAATGTACTCCGTAGAGAAGTACGGGTTTTCAGCTAGTCAAATATAAAACCTCAACAAAACATAAAGCAATCCACAGTACTTGTATTTACTTATCTCATAAAATAAATTTATAACAAGAGATTCCACTACTCCGTTTATCTGATTGACCATTTAATAGACATTTTTGCGAAATAGTCTAACTTTTCGTAAAACCAAAAGCAATATCAGCAATAGTAATTACTTATTTCATAAAAGAAATAAGCCTCAAATAATAAGCGATTGCACTACAGGGAGTTTCAAAGAGAATCACCCGATTGGAAATGAGTATATTATGAAAAATATTGAACATAGTAACTTAAAGTTAATTTTATATTACATGGCTCATCATAAAGTTTTTTTACAAACCAAATTAAAGGTGCTCAATATGCCTACCTTTGGATACGACATATGTCTATACGGTAATCAAATTCTCCCCAAACTTTTGAGAGCATTACTGCATACACTTTTTCCACGGATGTTATGCGTACACAGACAACCCGTGTCTTGGTATTGCTAATACCATCGCGAAATGCTCTGAGAGGTAGGGACTTCAATCTACCAGGGTTTTGTCGACGAATCACACTGAACATTTGTTAGACTCACACTTCACAAAGCATAAAACACAAAATGATTTCTGTTGAGCAGTCGCCACATTTACAGACACTGAAGTGGCGGGCGAAGGAAGAACGTTAGCGCTACTTGTAGGCAATTGCGTGAAACTCGAGATTTCTCTCTTTCTGCATATACATTATTCGGTCAAAACGGATTAAAAGATGAATAGTTATGTTTTTTTTAAAAATCGGATGGTTCTTTTTGAAACACCATGTACATTGTGTACCTGGATGACCATTTAACAGATATTTATTCTAAATAGTCTAAATACCCGTAAACCTCAGCACTAGTAATTACTTATCTCATATAAAAATTGCACCTCTAATAACAAGTGGTTCCACTTCTTCGTTTACCTGGATAACCAGTTAACAGATATTAATACGAAATAGTCTAACCTTTATAACATGTCTCTAAAATCTAACAGTAACTCGTCTTTTTATGCTCCAATAAAAACATCTGAATATATGTCTTTTACATACCCAAATTTTTCAAATAAGAATGCAACACAAGCATTATATTCTTCAATAGCAAATGTTTCGTCCAGTTTTTCCTAGAGGCCAAAACTGCAAATAAAGGCACTTTCATGAAAAATGCCTCGTACTCTTTTTTTACGTACTAACATACTTAGGGAGTATAGTAAACATTAAAAATCGTATACAGGAAAACCTTTTTCATACTTTTCTATATAGAGTAGTAAAAGGCTACGGCGGAGTCCTCATTGTAAATATTCAAATAAGATTTTACTTTTCGCACAGTGCAGTTAGAATTTTAAACAGACTATAAATATTTCCAATTTTCATTTTATCCTCGTGTTTTGTATTTCTTATAAAGGCAAAGAACTATGTGAAGTGTAGAGACTTTCTCTTCTATCTTAAGTAATATAATGTGGATGTCTGAAACGTAGATTAGATTGTTCGTTCGGTAAATTTAACAGCATTAGAGAGAACTTGCGAATAACGTTTGATACACACATGCGTATTATATAGTCACAGTAGACGCTCGTTATAACGACCCCTTCCGTCCTAAAATAAAAAGGTCTATATAACGTGAGGGTTTTTTTTAAATAAAATTGAAAAATAACATATTAAAGGGGATCCCAAATAGAAATTTTGCACAGGTCAATGCAAGACCGGTGTTGTCGACTGTATATATATATATATATATATATATATATATATATATATATATATATATATATATATATATATACACACTCAAAAGCTAAAACATTATGACCACCCCTACATTTTGCAATGAATTCACCTGGATGACATGGAAGGCACGTGATCAGGTGGAAGTGGTATTTAACTGCTGCTGGAGAGTCTGAAGAAACATTCTTTCACTTACTTCTGTGTGTGATGGGGCGTATGTGTTCTGTGCGTATCTAAGCGACTTTGATAGAGGTCAGATTGTAATGGCTCGAAGGCTCGGAGCAAGTATTTCCGAAACTACACGACTCGTGGGTTGTTCGCGACCTACAGTTATTAGTACTTATGCAAAGTGGATGAATGACGGTGAAACCAGCAGTATACGACATGGTGTTGGACGTCCACACGCTATCAAAGAAAAAGGTCGCCGGAGATTGTCTCGCATGGTGAAGCAAAACCGGAGCCAGACAGTGGCTCAGCTGACAGCCCAATACAATGCAGGGCCAAGTAGAATAGTATCGCAGCACACTGTTCAGCGGACACTGTTGGATATGGGGCTACGAAGCAAACGTCCCACTCGTGTGCCTTTGCTGACCAAGCGTCATCGCCAACTGCGCCTGCGCTGGGCCCGGGAACATCGCGACTGGTCCATGGATCAGTGGGAGAGGGTTGCCTGGTCAGATGAATCACGGTTTGTCATTCATCACGCCGATGGCCGTGTCAGGATACGCCGTCTTCCAGGCGAACTGTTGCTCCCTCAATGTACAGTAGGTCATACACATGTCGGTGGTGGCGGTATTATGCTTTGGGGAACGTTCTCTTGGGCGTCTCTGGGACCCGTGGTTGTGGTAGAGCAGACCATGAATGCTACAGGGTATCTGAACATCATTGCGGACCAGTTGCACCCTTACATGGCCTCTGTTTTTCCAGCTGGAAATGGAATGTTCCAACAGGACAACGCCCCGTGTCACAAGGCTAAAATTGTGTTGGAGTGGTTCCAGGAACATGATGCTGAATTCCAGTTAATGTTCTGGCCGCCTAACTCACCGGATCTCAATCAGATAGAACACATTTGGGATGTCATGGGACGGCAGCTCAGAGTTCAAAGACCACCAATTCGCAATATCTCGGATTTGCGTGACCGTTGCTTAAACATCTGGTACAATCTGTCTCCGGCCATCTACCAAGGACTTGTGGCATCCATGCCAAGGCGGGTTGAAGTTGTGTTGTGCGTCAAAGGTGGGCCAACTCGTTATTGGCAGGTGGTCATAATGTTTTGGCTCTTGAGTGTATATATATATATATATATATATATAAACTAGCTGAATACCCGTGCTTCGCTATGGAGTACATTCAAATTAAATACAACGATCACTGTATGCAATTAATATAAAAAAAAAATATATTTATAAAAAAAATCGTAATGTATGTTTTTATGGACAAAATAATGTAGAAGAAAATATTCAAATTGAATATAATAAAACATACTAAAGAATATAGTACATTTAATATAGTACAGTTTGAGGAACATATCTTTTCTTGTAGTTTAATATATTTTTCGATAATGTCTAATCGTCTGCCGCATTATCAAGAATTTTTGTTTTGTATATTTCGTCGTATGCACGTGACGATGAATTCATTTAAAGAAACAGAAAAGCAAATCACGTGATCAGCATTTAATAATTTAAATTCTACAGCATTTAATAATAAAAATTCACCAAAAATCAGAAATTGGAGGTAAAGATTCGAAAATGATTTCATTTTAAAGGAATTTTTATGGTCTTTCTCGTCATATAAATTATATAACCCACAAATTATTATTTTAAATGCAAACTTAAAAAAAGTTACTAAAACTAACGTTACTAAAGTTATCGAAACTAACTTAACTGTGATTAAATTCTATATTAAGTTTCCAACATATTCACCAGTTTTATGAAGTTTTCATAGGGTAAATATTTTATTTCTGAGAGCAATTTTTAAACAAATGATGGCTTTTGCTCAGACATGTATTTTAATTTGCCATAACCACAAAATATATTGAATAGAAGAAAAGTATTTCATAATTATAAAGAATTGAAACTAACAACATAAACTTTTATTACATTATTATAACATAAAAAATTAATGCGTGATATACAATTTACTATAGATAAATTTGAGCAAAAAATTATACATGACAGGTATTAGAGATATTTATAACATTATTTATTGATATTGACAAGGGAATAACTTTACAAATTGAATATAAATACAGTTAGATTTATCGTAGTTAATTTTAATAGTATAATAAAAGGTATTATTCAGTTAAATTATTAAATAAGTAGAATAATTCAATTCAAAAGTAATATAAAATAAAAGCCTAAATTTAATAATATATAAAGTGATTTATAATTTTTATTGTTTTCTTATTTTTTTTAATATTAGCACAGAGTTGAGAATTTTTATTTTCTTGTTTGCATATAAAATGCATGCGCGTAGTTAGAAAAAAAGTTGATAACATTTTGAATTAAATTAATGTTATGTTGCTCATTGCAACCTTCAAACGAGAATTCCTTTTTGTAATATTTTTTATCCGTAACGCAATTTTAAAAGTTTTCTTAGCTGCAAGTCGCAATTCTTTTTTTTCTTTTCAAGTCAGTTTTTCTCTTTATAGATCGACAGCACACACTACACAGTGTTTGCTTATTTTTCTCAGAGAGATACCCCAGACAACTAATAGACATCCTAAAATAAAATGAAACAATAAGTAAAATTCAAGAAAAAATGTTACCACCCACTGAAACAGATTAAAATTAATCTTACCCTGTTTCAGCATTTTTGCAAATTACTAAATCATTAACACGCTGTAGTAAAAATGACAGGCTTTCAACATCATGCACATCAACATCCAGGGATATTTCTATATTTCCCAAAAAAAATCTGATATTTGAAAAGCAGTGTACTTTAATTTCTATAATTTCAGTAATTATTTACATTTGTTTACGTACAACAGATCTTTGTGAACACCTTTTTTTTCTGAAATATAGGGATGATTAAAAAATAAAACATGCTCATTTCCGTCAGAATTTACGCTGTCTTAACTTTTTGTTAGCTTAATAGACAGCAGTTGCATTTTTCTCTCACTATTATACAACTTAAATTAAAACAAAACATTAATAATATTCTTATCTTAGGAACAGAAAACAAACTAGCATTTATCTGTCCAGATTTTTGGGTTCTTTTTATGGCTGATTGATAGCCACTAGAACAACCAGGTGCAAAACATGTTCGCATATCTGCAGGTAAAATAAATTAAAAAATGTGTGAAACAATTTTCAAAAACATGCGTCCATATAATTCAATGAAAAATCGGCGCCCTTAGAACATGTCGCGCCATCTGCCGGTGAAAGACCATAATCGGTCCATTTTTCGAGGAATTGCTCATTGAAGCTTACGCTCTTTTTTATAGCTTTATGGTTTCAACTTACAAACCCAATTATCAGAAATTGATTGATTTACTTTGTTCATAAATAAAATTAATTATTCCGTTTCACATGAATTGTTTATTTGCTTTAAAATCTTCGTGTTTAGCTAAGTACTGATCTGTGCTGTTAGTGCCATTCTACTGTGAACATTAGGAACCTCTGGGTTTGGACACCAAATAGTAAAATGTTGATCAGTGTTTAACAAAGCGCAAAAATACAAATTCGTTGAAGTTCTTACCAGCAAACCCTTGTCATACCAACTGATAGCTTTAATTAGCGGAATATTCCTCTGTGGATATGTATTATTAATATAAAGTGTTCGAATGCTCAAATTTTGAAACAGTTCAAACAGTTAAACATTTGTTGCGGTATTGATTTATGAAAATTTATATGATCAGACTGTTTGGTTTGATACTATAAGCTGCTCTCAAAATCACATGTGGCATGCACTTTTTAAAATAGCTGTTATAACATAATATGAATAAACAGGGTAATCTTGATTTCTGTTTTTAGACATACACATAAAATTCTATTGAATAAAAGTGTGCAAATATAGATATTCCAAATTCAGTACATCAGAAAATGCATCTAATCCTCAATGTATACGACATAAAATCTAAATTTCTATCTTCGATAGACCTTTAAATAATATTTTAAAACATGATATTTTAGAATAATACACTGCTGGCCACTGTAAATGCAACACCTTGAAGGAAACATGCAGATAACATGAAACTTACAACATGCATTAGCGGAGATAAGATATGCAAATGATTAGAATTTCAGCGCAGACGCACATCACGCGCGCCTGTGGCGCCACTTCAAAGCGCTATTTAAGGCTTGGAGATTTCGACGATTTCAAGTTGGGCAATTGTTTTTTTCTTGTGGTTTTTTCAAAAAAAAACGATCAATTATGCCTCGTTGAAAACAGCGATCCTCTTTTAATCAAGTATCCGAGTTCGACAGAGGAAGGATAGTGGCCTACCGAGATTGTGGATTATCTTTCAGGGAAATCGGTAGTGTGTTGGACGAAACCAAACAACTGTAATGCAGATATGTGATCGTTGGATGCAGGAGGGTACAACGGACCGGCGTGTTCGATCGCATCAACCTCAGCGCACCACTTCACGTGATGACAGGCAAATTGTGCGCATGACAGTGACGGATCGCTCAGTCACATCACGAACCATAGCACATCACATGCAGTCTGTAACGCATCATCCAGTGTCTGGGCGTACCATTCGACGCCGTTTACAGCAGAGTGGTCTGTCCGCAAGACGTCCATTGCTTTGTCTACCCTGGACGCAGAACCACAGACGTCTACGCCGCCAATGGTGCGATGACAGAAGGATGTGGACGGCAGAATGGAATGAAATTGTCTTTACTGACGAGTAACGCTCCTGTCTGCAACACCATGATGGTCGCATTCGAGTCTGGAGATCCCGTGAACAGAGGATGCTGAACAGCTGCGTTATGCACCGTCACACTGGTCTTGCACCGGGTATTATGGTATGGGGCGGTATTGGATATCACTCTCGCACACCTCTAGTTCGCATTGCCGGTACTTTAAACAGCCAGCGCTACATCTCCGAGGTGTTGGAGCCAGTTGTCCTTCCTTACCTTCAGGGCTTGCCCACAGCCATATTTCAACAGGATAATGCGCGACCACACGTGGCACGCATTATCCAACGGTTCTTCGTCAATCGCCAGATTCAATTACTTCCCTGGCCGCCTCGCTCTCCGGATCTTTCGCCGATAGAAAACATGTGGTCCATGGTTGCTCTACGACTGACCCAGATTCCATTCCCAGCTGCCACAGCAGATCAACTTTGGCAACGTGTGGAAGCTGCTTGGTCTGCTGTACCCCAAGAACTCATCTAAAGTCTCTTTGAATCAATGCTGAGGCGTGTGGCAGCGGTTATCTCCAACAATGGCGGCTACTCTGGCTACTGATTTTGGCAGGAACCACACTTCACAGAATTCTATAAATTTAATCATTTGATACTTGGTCAACATGTTATCTACAAAATAAATTTTGTTGTGATATCGCTTGTCTTTCTTGGTGTTGCAATTTGGGTGGCCAGCAGTGTATATCTGTTAACGAGTTTTATTTTTATAATCAAAGGAAGACTTGAAATACAATTTGTAAATTTTTGCACTCATTTATAAAATTTTTATGCCAAATCTCCGATAATTACATTAAAAGTTTCAGGCAAAAGACTTAAATGTATAAGTCCATCTCTGAGGTCTACACTTGGAATCTACGTCTTAGAACGTATTTCAAAAGCAATAAAAAGAACTAATAAAATGCACCGCTATGCTATAGATTTTTAAATTTGCCTTTCATGTAGGAGCCTATCCCTTTCTTATAAACCTCTACCTTGAAGACATCTGAGAAACAGATCCTTAAATCTCTCTATTTGAAACAGAGGAATTTTGAGAGTATTTTACAACCCACACATATGATAAACAACTCCAACTGCAAAAAACACAATGAATATCTTATCAATATATGTACCTCCACATACTATCTGTTTTAAACATACTATCTGAGATTTCATCTATGGTCAAGTTCATAATCCCTTTAAAACACCGTATCTTTATTTATCGAAACTGCTTTGAAGCTCTCATTTATAAAACTTTCAAACACCAGAAAAAACTCGTACACATCTTTAACAGATACCTCGCATCAACTTAAAATCATATCATAAAAAGATCCCTCTGATTCAAAATAACATAAAATATTTTAATAACCATGTTTAGTGGCAGATTATATTGAAAAAAACAGCACTGTCATTTTCAGAGTATGTACTGTTATGTGTTTTCAAACAGGACATTTAAACAAAGTTTTCTTCATATGCTATACCTTTTCCCATGAATACGGGTTAAAACGAATTAAGCAGCAGAACTAAAAAAGGTAAAATCTTGATATTTCCATCCCAAAAGGTTCGGAAGTCTTTAAAAAGTAGTGTTTCTTTTTTCCTTAAAAAGGGAATGCAAGAAAGGGCTACAATGTGCTGTTAAATAGTCTTGTATGTACAGTTATGATAACTAACAAAGATTTCAGCCTGAAACAGCCTAGCCGGGCGATGGACAAATTGCTAGGATGCTGGCATTTGGTACCACAGCGTGTGGGATCAAGACCCACTTTTGGCATGGTCGTCTTCCGGCCTTTAGTAATAAGTCAAGGTCTAATTAGTCCTCGTGTTGTTAAAAATAATCGCAGAGCTCTAAACCTAACCAAACCTGAAAAAGATCCAAAATCGGCGAGCTTACGCTCATTGCCTGTAGGTATGAGGATGAACTCATAAAGTGTTTGGGGATTTCTTCAACTCTGTTCATCTACTCGGAGATAATGTGATTTTATTATTCAATGGCAATATGATTCTCTAAATTTACAACATTGTACAGACTAATTACTTCGTGAGAGCGAACAGACTTCCAAAAAAAGTGATGTACTAAAGAAAATCTCAGTGAAGAGTTCAAGATTATTGTTAAGATGTTCTTACTGGGGGTTAAAGCCAAGAAAAGGAGGAAAAAAGATTACTACACTCTCCGTTTAATCAAAATAATTTAATTCCTCTACCTAAAGGTGAAATATTTATTTTTATAACGTGTAAGTTGTGGCAGTAGAACCTCTTCAAGGTAAGGTACTGTGTCCCCCTCTAATCGGCTAACTACTTTGCGAATAATCCAAAAGAAAAATCAAACTAGGCTATAACGCTTTGATGATTTTCTTTTATTGCCATTTAATATATCATTATTAGACTGTCGTTACTTTGTATTCTAAAAGAAAGTGCTTTGTGGACACTGGCTTGAAAATGAGGTATACGGACATATTCCTATGGATCGTAACAAGACATAGTCTTTTAAGAGATCATATACCCTTCAAAAGCTAAGAGACTAGACAAACATATCACTATTTTCAATGATTAGTAATTATGAAAAGGATTCATTCAGAAATATAAAAAATTTACTGTGAGTAAATCACTCTTTCTTCTTTGTAAATATGGCTCTCAATTTCTTTCTAGTTTGAAGATATTTTTTTTAATTATTTAAAATTGCAATCATTGTTTTTTAATGCTATGTCATTACGCGCAGACTTGAATCTGTGCATTAATGAGTATACGCATTTTTTAATTTTAACCCTCAAACCGGCCCATGAATTTGTTGCCACTATCAGGACTATCGGTCAAATTGACCCCCCAAGCCTAAAAAGCTGTTATTTTTGCGTTATTACGATGGAACTCCATGTTGATATTGTACACAGGGTTGTTTGATTTATATTAGTGATGATTAGCGAGGTAAAAAATCATCTACACTTATTTATACAATTTATTTAATTTATTTTGATCTGGTATCTACATCATCAAATCGTATGGCTCTTAAAAGAACTGCACAATGTTTCTCAGACATAATTGCTCGAAAAATTAGCCTGCCAGTGATTGAGGTAGAGAAGAGTGATGTCAAGGCTTCACAGGATACTTTAAAAATCACACAGAGCACTGAAATCTCTATCAGGACCATCCCTATCAGGACAGGTAGGCCTGTTGTTGCTCAGTGGCAATAACAGGCCATTTTGACCGCCATACTTTTACAAAATTTCAACCTACTGGCAAATGGCAAGCATTTGTGAAACCCTGATGTGCTCTCCCTGATGTCCAGGAACTGACTGAGGATGTCAAAGCCAGCCAAGCGTTCACGCCTCTCCCCACTCTTGCCCCACCCCTTAGTTCCATCGCTGCCGGTCATAATGACCGATGGGCCGGTTTGAGGGTTAAAATTAAATTATATATTATATCTTTAAAATGACCAACTTTGAAATCAAATTTTTTAGTTCATTTTTTAAAAATTTCTTTTCAAATATTTTTGGATAGCTTTTAATGCAATTAAAGTTTTTATGATAGCAATCCCATAATAGTTGGTCATTTTAGTTATACATATTTATATTGCATCTGTATAAAATTGCGTGGTATTCTAGCCAACTGTTTTGGTGATATCCTGTGCGAAATGACATAGCAATTAATCAAAACAATGATTGAAAAACAATGGCATTGACAAAACAATGCTTGAAATTTTTAACAACTAAAAAACTTCTCTTCAAGCTAAAAACAGTTTAGATCCATATTTATAAAGAAAAAAAAGAGTGCTGACTCACAGTAAAATTTTCGTGTTTCTAGATAAATAATTTTTATAACTGGTGATGATTGAATTTAGGGATATGTTTGTCCAGACTCTTGGTTTTCAGAAGGTACCTGACCCTTTAAAAGGTCTGTGGTTAATAGCTCTTTAGTCATTTTTTGCTACATGAAAGCAAATTAGACCTGGATCTGCATTTAAAGTCGAATCCACACGGATACAAACATCCATGCCATGAGTGGGAATCTAACCCACAGACTCTGGTACCAATTGCAAGTACCCTAGTCATTCGGCCATCACCCGATTCTGTAACTTACTCGACTGGAACTAAATTTATTTTTTTTTACTCATTTCACTTGACCATTCTCTTACAAATATGTCCGTCATGTACGTATATTTTAATGTATTATATCACAGGCAAACAAAATCACAGTTTCAGTGGTATATAAAAAATAAAATATTGATCATAACTTATAACAAAAATCAAAATTGAAATTATTAGTCATGAAGCTAAAAATATCAATTTTTTAGTGTTTGTTAAGATTTCTTGTTTTTTCTTCAACTTATTAAGTTCATGAAGAAAGTGCTAATCCGCTGTACCTACTTACGGGTAATAATGCAATGCATACTTCTCTTTAAACTAGAAGCTGTCGAACAATGAATGCTTCATCATTTTTACTGTACATTCCGTGAAGGCTGGAACAGTAAAAAAATACTTTTGCCGTATATAAAACTCAATCTCGCAACAGTAAGCACTCTCCTTTGATATCCCAAACATGTTTTCTCATTATAAGCCCCATCCGCAGTACACCAGTATGTAAAACTATGCGCATTTCAAATCAGATAAGCCCCGTATCGATTATTTATAAGTCGCCCGGCCTCTTCATAACTTAATAAACATTCAAATCTCCTCAGTTCATATCGGATTTGAAACAGTTAACGACGCTTTCATATTTTGCTTTACGAGGAAATCAGTATAATCTTTTTTTTACATCAAGAAGTGGAAGAATCCAGAATCCTTGCATTTTACGGAGAATATCAAAATAACGTTGATCTTAACTCACTCTTTTTGCAATAAGTTGGGAAATTCTTGTAATTTACATTTACAGGATCTTTTGCACAAGCATTTTAGTTTACGGCTACTTATAAATTCTCAATTTTCAAAGAAACAATTCACGATAACATAACTGACGCATCGATCATCAAAGAAAAAATGCATGAGCTTATACAAAACGAAAAATTAAACAATTAAAGCCTATTTTAAAAGAATCATTTAACGATAAAATAACTGATGCATTGAGCATTCCTAAACAAACAATTTACAGACTTATGCAAAAAAGATATAAATAAAACCTCGTTTTAAAGAATGATTTCCCGATAAAATAATTGATCCATTAATCATACCGACAGACCCTATCGATGGGCTTATATAACCGGAAACATGTGTGGAAAATATTTCCTATAGACCAGGGGCGTCAAACTCAAAGGCTAACTTGGGCCAAACAAACAAGGTTTAATTATAGGTGGGCTGCAAAAAAATCAATATGAATAGAAATGTAGGTTTATTTAACTAATTACAGTATATTCAACATAAATATACGCATTTTGTCTAATAATAGCAAAAAATGAGTATAATTTAAAAAAAAAACATTTAGAGAATTCTTCCTATCTTATAATTCTGCGTCAGTTATTTTATTATATATTATTGTGTGCCAATATATTGAAAGGCCGCAAAAATGTTCGTCTTGGGCCGCATGCGGACCACGGGCCGCGAGTTTGACACCCCTGCTATAGACTGTAGCGGGCTTTACGAGTGTTGAGTGCAGATGAGTATTTGATGTTGTAGAGAGAGCTTGTATTGCGAGAGAGAGTAATCTAATATGATTTTCGAAGTGTATAATGTATATAGCTGTACATATTATGTATATAATTAAATAATCAAGATTTGAAGAGAGATAGTTAATTATTTAGAGAGTGATGTCAATTAATAACAAAACAAGAACCACCGATAGAGACACTGAATGAGTGCAACATATATGGTATGATTTCCATATAATTTTGTGGTGCATATCAGGCCGCGAAGTCTGGAATATGATTAAAAAGTGAATCTATGTGAAGCCGTTAGATAAGTGAATTACTTGTTCTTCAAAAAGGGGCGAGTTATTCTGTTTCCATTTTGCAAGTTATTAGTGAATGTTAAAAATGAGCACTGAAGCTACTATTCAGAAGAATAGAAAAGTGCGGAAGTCAATTAGAGGTGGTGTAACTAAAATAATTAAGAAAATTGATGAAGAGTTGGCCAATGAATTGGCTAATGTTGACATTTTGCAAGAATCACTTGCTGTCTTGATTGAGAGAGAACAAAAGTTACTGAAACTTGACGATGTCATAGTTTTTCAGTGTTCAGAAAAAGAATTGGAAGCAGAAGTAGAGAATTCACTTGAGTATAATGAATCCATTATTCGATGTAAATCACGAGTTAATAGATATTTACATAATTCAGTTAAATCGAAACCCGAAACTGTTCCTGTGGAAATTAATGAAATCAAAACAAATGGCAATACCAAACTTCCCCGCATTACTTTAGAGAAATTTAATGGTGATATATCAAAATTCCAAGAGTTTTGGCCCCAATTCACAGCTGCTATCCATGAAAATAATACATTAAAAGAAATAGAAAAATTCAATTACTTACGATCGTTGTTAACAGATTCAGCAGCTAAAGCGATAAGCGGGTTACCGCTAACGGAGGATAACTATAAAAAGGAGATCGAAATCTTAAATAACAGATCGGAAAGAGAGATTTATTAATTAGTAATTATATGACTAAGCTCCTCTCATTAGAGCCAGTTCTGAGATCTAGTGACGTATCTGCCTTAAGAAAACTGCACGACGAGATACATTTCAAATTCGAAATCTTTAAACATTAAAGGTTGATTTTAATACTTATGGAAATTTATTGCTACCTATTCTATACAAGTGTATCCAAAATGATTTAGTGTTAAATTTTAATAGACAAAACGCAAATAGCGAGACATCAGTCACAGACTTGTTATTTATCGAGAAAAAGATAGAACCGAGAGAAAAGTCATTATGCGTTAATTTAAATAAATCCAGGGTGTCAAAAACCGAAGAGAAAACCTTTGGGAACTACTGTAAACGCTATAGTCCAAATACGTTCATAATATCTTCAGTAGAAACGCTTAATACAACAGCAAAGAAATGCATGTGCGATTTTTGTGATAAACCACATTCATCTAAAAATTGTAGCTTAACTATTCTAGAGAAATACAAAGCGTTGTATGACCAGTTTAAGTGCAAACGTTGTTTGAAAAAGGGACACAAAAAATATTTCTGCAAAGCTAAATGGGTCAGATGTAATTTATGTCAATCACAGTCACATTTAGAATATTTGTGTGAATTATCTGAAAAGCCAAAAGATGAAAGCAGAAACGACAAACAACAAACGTCGTCAGAAACTAGCGTAAGTTCGCTTTTCACCGAAATCCGAAGTAAGAATATACCAAGAGATTTAATTTATTACCAAACGTTGAGAGCAAAAATATTAAGTAATAATTCTACGTTTAACGTAAGGATTCTTTGCGATTCAGCATCTGAAAGGAGTTATGTTTGCCAGTCTTTAGCTGAGAAAGCTTAATTACAAACTGTCGGTACAGAAAAATTAAAAATCTTCACTTTTGCGTCTACTAATCCTCGTATATCTGAGATAAAAAGAAAGAAAATTGTTTTGAAGGACTGTAATAGTGAAACGTATTTAAACATCGAAGCTTTAGAAACCGAAACTATTTGACTAGCTCCATTGCAACGCCGCCAAAGGAACTGATTCACGTGTTAAAAAAGTCAGGATTTACTTTGTCTGACTCCAGAAGTGGCGCCAATCAAGCAATAAATATTCTGATAGGTAACGACTTTCTGAATGCAGTGTTAACTGGAAAGACTCACCGCTTGACAGATTGTTTAATGTTATATGAAACTATATTCGGTTGGATTTTGAGTGGTAGGGAAGGTTTAGGATTTGATGAGACGAAATTAGGACAGAATTCCACCGGATTGTTTATTCAAACTCATTCTGCAGAGGAAGAAAGTTTTTCGGATCAGCTTCGTGTTAGGTGGGAGATTGAAAGCTTAGGAATAACAAACGATGTTTCTGAAAAAGTGATTGCGATAAACAGACTATTCAGCAGTTTGAAAGGGACTTGAAATTTATTAACGGGAGATACGAGGCGCGTTTGTTGTGGAAGAAAGTTCCAGACCATTTTTTGCAAGAATCGTGTAATTCAATCTTTTCTCTTTTCAAAACCGTTTTGATCTTTATTCTACATCAATTAGAAGCAAAGTTATAGCTATTTAAAAAAGCATCGTCTACAAAATTGAAGGGACAATCAACCTTAAATGCGTTTTTCTCAGTATTATGGTTTTCTAGCACAAATCTCTACCGTTATCATGATATCTCACAAAATAATGTATATAATTTGGTAAAATTTTCAGGAAATGTTTTAGATGCTATTGTTAATGAAATGACCTACAATAATTGATGTATAATAAATAGTTTTTTTTTTTTACTTTTGGCTGTTTTGTAAGGAAATGAATGACGAATCGGGTAAATTTTTTATATTGGAACATAAAATTGTCTGTATTATTTTTGAATTTTAAAATTTCTCTTAGATTTTGGGTCATTTTGAAGATAACTGTCACATGTATATTGTGTGAGAAGGAAATTAAAATAATAGTATTAGAATTTTGTGCAGAGGGATAAGCGTTTTAGCTAAATTTCATTAAAAATTACTTCAAATTGACCAATTTATAAAATGTATGGTATTTGCAGGTAAGTTTTGTTCCTTTTTTAATTTTTAAGTGCTATTTTACCATAAAAGACCAAAAAATCCTTTTAAAAAATTATTTTAAAAAAATTGGCTCCGAACGTAGGCAGTCACTATAATATTGTGCTTCAACTTCCCAACTTCACTACTGTACTACTCATATTTCTCTATTACTCAGGTAAGTGACATTTTGTTCTGATTTTCTTTTTATCTATCGATCTTTAAACCCTGTTGTCGACGAATTTCCATCCCTGACATCATTTTCATTTAATTTCTTTCGATTGCTTGTTTTATGTACGTCTTATTTCTTTTTGTATTGACGCTAACCTCTCGTCCTATTCACAATCTCATTATTTATTGCTCACCTATTGTTTTTGTGTATCCCCAGCTTCTTAGATAAATGAATGAAAATCTGGCCAGAATTTTCATCCGATTTCTATTGGCTTTTTGCATTTCTTATTTTTAATGTATTTTCACGCAAATGTTGTTCCAATCACTAATTTTCGTGAACCTATATTACCCTTTGCGTCTACAGATCTGCAGCTCTGTAGCACAAATTTTAAAAAAATCTTAAAATTTCTTATTTATTTTAAACCGCAATTTATTTATTTTTATCAACCTCACGTTTCATAACGAAATTTACCCTGGCGAAAAACCCAGCGAAACCAGTTTTATTATTATTATTATTATTATTATTATTTAAGCCATTCTCCCTTTTTCCTCTCTATAAGTGGAAATGCCCGCGCTCACGAGGGAACCGAACCCTATTGTTCAAAAGCTAAACAAATCCACAGTCTTCGCCGCTTTCTATAATCGAGCCTGCCTGAACGCATCTGTTTTAATTTTTTCGTGGTCTTAGGAAATATCCATGATTCGGCTTCTCTGACGCTTTTTTGCTAGCTTTCACACGTTTTTTTATCTCCTTAACATTCTCAACTGCTGCTATTTCACATCGTTCTTCCGTACCATGCTGACTGACAACCTGCGCGCTATTCCCACAATTTTTATTCTCCGTACTGGAAATATTATCACCGACAACCCTGTTCTCTTGATCATCTGTCTCCCGTTGATTTATTTTGACCGTTTCTGGGAAATTTACTATTATGGGCATTTCTATCTCAGGAATTTTATTATTTTTTGTCGCGTCAAAAGTGAATTATATTTGTTCTTCATCATTATTCTCCCTCTCCAAATTCTCAGCTAAATGTTCCTTTCTCTCTCGAATTCCACATATCCTATCTATATTCACCCTCAATACCCTATCCGGATTTTTAATATCTTCAATTTCAAAAACATACTCACTGAATTTGTTTGTTACCATGAATGGGCCCAAATATTTCGGTCTTCCGAAATTTGTTTTCCCTTCTCTTCAAAACACTTTCTGACCTATACCCACCGTTGAATTGCTCACCTTTTCCGATTGTCTCTCATTCTGTTTGGTTTGCGCGAGTAACAAATTCTCATGTGCTAGCAATTTTCTTAATCGTGGTTTTTTCATCATCCATTTAACTCTACCTCTAATGTTAGCAGTATGTTCGCTCTTTTTAAATTCATTCATTGTCACCACCAAACGTTTAACTTTCTTTCTTTTTAAAATTCTTCTTTAACCTTCTACTATCTATAGTTTCATTCCTATGACCCTTCTCAATTTTTCTATTTCTCTGACTCATCTTTATCCTCTCAATGTTTCTCTGCATCTTGTTCTGTACATAACTCGCTGTGTGAAAACTATTTTCCCTGATCATTTTTACATTCATTTCCCAATGTCCCTCAACTTCACTTATTCACATTCGTCTGTCTCTTAATTTCTATGATTAAATTATTTCGTTCGTCCTTTCTAACATTGTTCACACTCTCTGTTGTGGTACGATTTCTATCTGTCTTTATATGATTATCAAACTTTTTGCCCGTTTCTACCGCAACTTCTAGAGATTCGGCGATCGTACCCGTTTTAATTATTTTCAATTCATTAACTTTTTCTATCACATTAATTTCGTTTTTCTTACTATCCATCGCTTCATCTATTTTTCCCGTATTTATTGCCCGTTCATTTGTACTTTGACCTGTTTTGCCTATATCTTCCTGACTCTTCCCAATTAATTTTATTTTTTCATTCTTTCTAACCATGTTTACACTCTCTTTTGCGATGTTATTTCTATGTGTCTTTATATGAATATCAAACTCTTTGCCCATTTCTACCTCAACTTCTAGAGATTCGGCAATGGTACCCGTTTTAATTATTCTCTACTTATTTACTTTTTCTACCGTATTAAATTCGTTTTTATCACTACCCATCTGTTCATCTGATTTACCCATATTTGTTTCTCGTTCATTGATTTTCGTTTCACAAACTCTACTTGTTTTCAAATTATCCTGTGCTATCATTTTCAATTTTTTTCTCATTTATGTCCCCCTTTAATTTCTCCACTCTTTCAGTCATCGGATTCGTGTCTGAATTTTTGGCCTCATCCTTTCCCATATCAATATTTAAGTTATCATTTTCCACATCAATATTTAATTTATCATGCTCCATATCAATATCTAATTTCTTTTCATTTAGCTGCTCCTTGTCTTCAATTGTAACCCTCTCTACCACATGCGATTCAGCACTATCCATCTTTTTACCATAAAACTCCACAATTTTTTTAAATATTACCGAAAACGGTTCCTCATATTCTCCCATCTCTTTCAAAATATTCCAGATTTTTTCCGCTCTCCCTGTTAAACGATATCTGACCCATACATATTTAGCGTTTTCTGACCATTTCAACAAACTCGCGGTTTGATAGACATTTTTTACAAAATCCTCAATTTCCTCTTTCTTCTTCCCATTAAACTCTAGGATCAATGACTCTATCGGAATGGTTCCCGTATTTATGGCCATTTTAGCCAACTCTTCTTATAATAAATCCCCTACTTCTACTTTTAAAAACATCTAATAATTACTGACATAAACATTAAAATTTCTAAATTCTTAAAACACTGACCTCCCCAAAAATACATAATGCATACACAATTTCAATCCATGTAAAACACACTTCAAATTCTAATTATATACTTGCAAATGCAAACACTCTTACTTTCCAGAACTTATATCATGCACAATACTACAAAATACTACTCATACAATCAAACACTTGTACTTAATTCAATAATTTTCTCAAATTATCATACAATTATCAGCTCTCTACCTATTCACTCAAAACACTTCTATTTTTCGAAATACCCCTCAAATACTTATCTACTGATTAAAAAAAAACACTTTTAACTATTCAACACTTTTCATGAAACATTCCTCAAACAATTAATTATTTCAAAATACCAATCACTACTACCTATCTACTAAATTCATTATAAGTTTTTATGTCACAAACTAGTTCTAAACAGTTCAAACACTTTCTAAAACTTTTTCTTAGATCAACTCAATTATTTCAAATCATACATAAATAAACACTTCAATCATATATCAATATCAATTTTTCTTATTTCATCTAAACCACTTCTTAAATCAAACAATTTCTTAAAAATATTCATATATGCAATATCGTCAAGCTACGTCATATATTTTATACTTCAATTATATGTTTTCAAATAAACTCAAAAATTACACTGTTACAATTCACACTGTATAATCAAAATAAATATGGCAAATACACATTCAAAAAGAACCTCGCGCTCTTACACCTTTTTAAAACCAAATTTTAATGCGCGGCTCCCTTCACCTTGAAAACAATGTTTTATTTATTTCTGAAGTCCCTAACATACCATGAGACTGAGTCACGGCTACCATATACTGACCGAAAAAAAATTTTAACACAAAACTTTTCTAAAGGAACTGGTCACATCACCATATGCTGAACCAAAAAAAATTTTTAACAACAAAATTTTTTTCAAAAAAAACGCCTGGTCTCGGAACCATACATCTAACTAAAAATTAACTTTAACAGCAACAAAAAATTTTCACGATTCTAGCCGGCACCATACCTAACAACAAATTATTTTCACCATCCAGGTCGGCACCATGCACCGAACGAATTTTTTTTTTTAAACAACAAAAAAAGAATTAAAACTGGTCGCGGCAACATATGTCGTATTGACCGTCCAAAAGTTATTTAATCGGGTGTGATTTAGTTGGGGTAGTACATTAATTATTTATTTTATAAAAGGGTAGTTGGGTGCGTTTTGTTTAAATTATTTGTTAATAACCCAAAGTTCAGGACGTAGTTAGCAATAACGAACAAGTAAACTGAAAACCAATGATAAAAATTAAAACAGAAAACTAAATAAATTTAAATTAAACTTGATTTATTTACAATTTGTACATTTATACATATTATCTTAATGATAACTTTCGGAAACACACCTAGCCATACACAAAATCAATTTCTCGTCCTTAAATATAAAATTTCAAAGATTACTTTTCAAAGGAAACAAGGGAGCACACAATAACTATCCAAAACGTAGACTACCAATTATATCTCCTATTAACTATTTCTAAACCTATTCGTAAACCAATAACCAAATCAAATACAAACATCAACCAATAGAAAAGGACTGATCTAAACAAATGAAATATTGTGACTCACTCGTTGAGATGCGTTCCGGTATATCTGTAGGTCAAATTCCGTTGATATGCCGAGGAATTCTATTGCTTCTATGTCATCGAGCTTGCTGCTGCCTTCTATCACCACACACACACACACACACAAAATATATATTTGATTTAACACCTATATTTGGGGAACTCAATATTCGACCCAACGCCGTAGAACACAAAATCTTATGAGGCAACGGGGAACTGTAGCTCGACCCGATACACCAAACTCAAGAAAGAAAACGGGGACAAACTGGATCCGACTCCACTACAATCAGGAGTCTCTCCCTGAGAGATCTGAGAGCTTGTTATTTTTGGCAGAGAAGGAGAGAGCTTTTTAAATTTTTCAAACTCCCCAATTTATGTCATTTCAAAACCCATTCTTCTTTCTTGACTCCTCCTTTTAATTTCTTTTCAACCATTCCTCACACTGCCAAAATTTCATTTGCCTGCATCACTTCAACCTTCTTTAATTGTCCGCCCCTGCTTCCTTGACGTACGCCCACACCAAAACCGCATGAAAACCTCCCCAGTTTGTGGTTTTCTCACGCCGTTGTCATAAATTCGAATACAAAGTCCTCTGTTGTTTAACGTCACTTTTGGAGACAGCCCCGCTTATCTGCGTCTAGCGATCTACATCAAAACACCATACCGCCTAGCTCTTTAATTAACATGCCGCTTCTAGCCATAGTTTCCAATTTTAACAGTTTGAATGTAATGATGAAAGCCTTCGAATTGACTTATTCTTTTCATATTTTTATGATATCTTCACCTATTCGAAGGCGCATCATTACAAGGGTTTAATATGCTTCTTTTACAAAATATTTCTTGTATTTCATACTTCAAACCGCCAAGATAGTTTGAATAACCAACTGCATTCTATGAAAACGCATAGAAACAATTTGAATATGCATCGCCTTATTTTCTGTGTTCTAGGCTACCAGTTAGCTACTCACAAAGAAATATTTAACTGTAATTATAATAATAAAACTATTAGTTTGTTTGTTCAACAATGCTGAAACAAAACGCTCATCTGACGCATATTTTTAATAACATGCTTCAATTGTATCCATGAATGAGTAGAAATAGTTTAAATCTGGTGTCCTTAATTTAGGGATTTGAGTCAATTAACACGAAATTTCAGCATTGCTGTTAGCTACTGTTTGGTGAATTTTAAATTTTACACAATTTTTCTTTCAGTGAATTCCAATGGAAGAAAATCATATACTGTCATAGTATTTGTAAAGAACCAGAGTAAAAACATTGTATACATAATATATACATAAATACTTACTACAAAACATTTTCTATGAAACTTCCTGTTCTAGAATAATTATATTTCCAAATAAAACAATTTTATTTCCGGTACTGCGTATAGACCTGTTGAACATCTGTAATTTAAGCATATTTAAAAATAAATAAAATGAGTAGAACGGTAAATTTATAACACACTGGGTGCCACGGTGTGTTATAAATTGACATTATCTGCTCGGTTTTTATACATATATGAATCACGGCTATATTCAGATGAAAATATATGTAATTTATTTTATTAATTATACTAAGGGAATAAAAAATGAAGTTTTATTAAGTTGATTATAGAAATAAAATTAGCGTTTCTGGTTTGAGTCAAAATGATTGTTTAAATTAGTATAAATTAAAACGAAATTTTTTTAAATAATTTGATTTATATTTGTGTTAAATCTATTTACAATGAACGTTTAATATAATATTCTACCATTATATACGGCTTATATATCTATGGTGCCCGGTATAATGAGCTTAAGTCAATAACAGTGATTTAAATATACCAAGTTATTGGCTTTTATACCAATCGCAGAACAATAATTTCGACGTGAGTCTTTCGTACAAAGAAATGTACTTTTGTATACAAAATTAATATACTGAAGCATTTTACTTAAGTTAAAAGATTTTTTCTTAATCAATACTAACAAATATCTAAAAATTACTTTTTTTCACTTAAACCCTGTATACCGGGCTTTAATTTAAAACATTTCAAACACATTTGCTGGAAACTAGGACATTGGTAGCATCAAGAGTAAACTATATTAGCATTTCTATATGCTACTTCGAGTTCTTGTTATTGTTGAAGATTTCAACATGGCACTGTAAGCATTATCTGTTCGGTATTTAGGGCATTGCATCGGTATTTTGTACAATTTGTAGTACATTTGAAACATTGTATCGAATTCTAGGTAAATCATTTTGAACAGCAGTTCATCACCTAAATTGTCCCCATAGGCTCGTATATTAATGCATATGAATCTGTTGTTCTCATTGTTTGTGTTATGTCTAATGCCCCCTGGCCGGAATTTTTCCAAAACAAGCCCATATAGATTAGCTGGCTGAGGATCAGGTTTATAATGGCACCGCGGGGGTCGAAGTCCAATTTAGCCAGGTGCCGCCTCAATTTTGTACTAGCAATTCCCAGGGGTGACATTTTTGGAGATGGTACCCTCTCCCACTCACTCTACCTCATAAATGGACTATTAGCCAGGTAGATGGCCGAATGGCTAGGGCGCTGACATTCGGTTCAGATCCTGTAGGTTCGAGTGCCACTGTTTGCATGGATGTTTGTAGCCGTTCGGAATCAGCTATAAATTGTAGGTCCCGGTCAAATTAGCCCTCGTGTAGCAAAATGTTGACCGTAGCGCTCCAAACCAAACCAAACTATAAAAGGACTTTCAGGTCTACGGATTTAATGTGCCCATATATGACCTAGACGCCGACGTATTTAATGGAGCTTGTCGGGATTTCATTCCAGCAGCCTGAGCACCGAAAGCCAACGCGCTACCACTTGGCTACCTTGGACCCATAAACACATCTGTATACAACCCATATATTTACCACTGTTAGTCTAATAATAATTTAAATTCCAAAATTTTTTATACTTATTTCAAATTTTTTCACATAGTTGTTACATAGGAAACCAACCGTTTGATCAGAAAATAAGTATATGCCACCCAAAAAATTTCCTTTCTTGCTAGCGTTGGTCGGATATGTATGACAGCAATAGTTTTAAAACACTCGATAAAATAATCTATAATAAATTGAAAATATTATTTTGATGTTGATATCACAGCAGGATATTTAAAAAAAGCTGTTTTCTTGCTCCGGGGGGAAGGAGGGAATTTTTATAAAAGTTGTTTTGGCACGCAATTTATTCAAAAGAATGTATTTAAAATTCCTTGCAAAGTAACACTTTCAAATTTTATACAATGTGTCTTGTTGATATCTTATTCCGTAAAAAAAATTGAAATTAATTTCCCTGAAGCTTAAAATCATCTGAAAAAACAAGGATTTTTCCCCTTTAGAGGGGTAAAAAATATTATAAAGGAAATTTTTAAATGTCCTGGAGACAAATAACTTTTAAAAAGTTTACCCTGCTCAAAAGGGGAAAAAATAATGCAAACAGAACTCCTCTTTCATCAGGGGAATCAAAAATAAACATTCTATGAACTAAGTTTTTGTAACAAAATATCAGATTGTTGAAACAGTTATGCTTATATTCTTTATATGCAAAAGTGCATAGTATTCTTTATACATAAATATATTCTCGGTAATATATATATATATATATATATATATATATATATATATAACTGTGTTCAAGCCCCCCCCCCTTCATGCTCGCTGCAGTAATCTGTTTTCCTTACACCCCCTTCCCCTTCTCTTAAGAGAGGACCCCGTCTTTTAACATTTTGAATTCAAAATCAAACATTTTAAAGAATATTCTTTTTATGAAATCCGGTATTGAGCAGCAAACAATAATCAACAGAAAAGATAGGACGAAGTTTCATTTCATCAATCAGCTAGAACATTTTAAATATAGAATCTCTACCATGAGCTTTACTCTCTGGGCATACGAAAATATCGCCACACGAAAATGACATCACCGTGAAGTATCTTCGAAAAATCTACCCTTCAGAATTATTATAGATTAAGAATGTACCTCCCGATGACGTCATTTTCGAGAGAAAGGCCTCGTGTAATTCTTTTGCCTTGAATTTTTACGCATTATTTTTTAATCCTGGTTCGAATAATTTTTTCTCCTTATAAGTAAATAATTTATCTGTAATTCAATGATGCGCATCCACTGCAGTACTTTGCGTGTCGTGGACTATTCAAGATCCTTTAAAACTGTATGCATCGTTTGAGATGAAAATTCAGTAATTTTGATTCAAGGACAGAATTACTAACTGACTAACCAACCAACCAACGAACCAACCAACCAACCTATCTATATATCTATCTATCTTTCTATCTATCTATCTTCAGCGAACCCAGCAGTCATGCATAAGGTTTTGCCGTTGTTATGGGCTCTTGAGGATGGTTGCCAACCTTTTAGCATGTCTTCATCGCACTGAGGTAAGATGAATTGGCTTGGGAAGCATCTAGACTATTAACTTTTCTTCCTTTTTTTATGATAGCATTAAAAAAGAGGTCTGCATAAACATAAAACAACAGGTGTATAAGTTTGTAACTACTGAATCAGTTGTTGTTGTTGTTGTTTCTAATACCCCCTGGCCCGAATCTATTCCAGACCATGTCCAAATAGACTATCGAGAAGATGGATGAGGCTACGGTTTTTATTATGGTACCACAAGGATCGGAGCCCAATTTAGGCAGGTGCCACCGAGCACCTCCACGGGGTGTCATCTAGGGGAATCGTTCACTCTCCCGCCCTTTCTGACATCAAAGAGAGGCTTTCCGGTCTACGGATTTGATGTGCTTATATCCGGCCTAGACACGATATTGCATCAGTGTCTGGCTGGATAGATGTAGTTTCAATTCTCAGTGACTTCTTAAGGTGTTTTAAAGTTATCGACGTTGTAGAGCCACCGCACGTTGGATATGGCTGGCACAGACAATAAGTATTCTGGAGAGAAAAGAATTCCAGGTGTAGAATAATTCAAAATTTTAACTAGTGATTGACAAAGTTCTGTCATCCAACCCAGAACTGAAATAGATATCGTCTATTACAGAAAATTTAGACTTCTTGAGAAACGCTTAAAATTAAAACGACTGAATTTGATTAAAATAAAAAAATGATTAAAAGTAGATTGATACAAATATAAAAAAAATTAACAAAAGATTCATAATCTGTTAAAACAATCAAAGTCTCTGTTGCTATTTCATCGTTTCAAAACGTAAATTACAATGTAGAGTGTTTTGGCATATGCTAGCAAGGGAAAATATATGAACAAGGAGAAGTAATTTACTTGACAGAGGGACAGTATAGTAATTAAAAATCAGCTTTAATCTGATAGTATATATTTCTTTCGCTCATCCTTCTCTATAATTTACGAATCTATCTGATCTACCTAACGTACAGTATATCACGTTACACGGCTTGATTACAGTCTACATCGTAAATTGAATGTTTAACCATTGCAGTTAAACATTTATCACACAAATAAATGCTATATTATCTTAACATATATAATATAACGTCAAAGATACGTTTATTCTCTGCATTTCCCTGTAGTTTCTATCAAGTAAGCTATTTATAATGATATAATTATGTATGAAATTCAAGTACTAAGTTTGTTTTCCTATACAATAGTAGAAAATATCTTTCTGGAGGAATATTTGTAACGACACGGTACCCTTGAAGGAACAGCAACAAATAAAACGTAAGTTTTCTATATTATGATCATTTCAGGCTGCGATCCAGTTGATATAGAACATCGTCAATTCCTGTGTTAAGATGTACGGAATTCTCCTCGCTTCATTTTTCTAATCAGTGGTTAGCTCACCGGGCTCCCACAAAGTCGGCTTGGGTTCGAATCTCTGGAAAGCTTAGATGGACCAGAGGTGTTGCCCCATACAGTACAGTGTTGGTAAACCTATATGTTGCTCTCATAATACAGTAGCTAAAGAATTCGTTGGGTGAATAGGTCAATATCCTTTGGACAAAGTACCTGTCGCTTTTGAAGAGAAATATATATATATATATATATATATATATATATGTTAAAACAGAAGAAATTATCTGTACGGCAGGCGGCTTCTTGCATTGAAAAGTTGTAGTCGGGCTTGAACAGCATCAAATCCAATCAAAATGTCGAGTCGATGGGATTAGTAAGTTTATTGACTCTAGCACATTATTGCTATTTAGTTCTTTAACATATTATAAGGAATATAACGAATGAGAATTATTTAAAAAAGACATTTACAGCGGAGTGAGTTACAAGCGTCCAGTTCACCATATATCAACACGATAAGTGACGCTCAGTTTGACTTCCCCCACCCCCCAAAGCAAAGGAAAGTTAGTTGCGATTGTTCTCGTGATCATCCATGGTGCAATATGCCACGAGACAGCTAGGCGTCACACAGAAACGGAAATTGTTATTTATCGGGAAATACCATATTAAAAGTAGAGAATTAGTAACTGGAAATACGATTATTAATATACATATAAATTCTAATCCCAGATCGGAATATTGTTGAATAGTTTTCCCTGGATATGTAGCTAGTAACATGAAGAGAGTTCGATGTTTATTAGATTTAAATTTAAAATGTCTGAAATTAATATGAAGCTCAACGCTCCGGTCGGCGGGTGGTAAAAAGTGGTACATTTCCTGGCTGAAAGCACGACCGAAAACTTTATTGCAGATACAATAAAGAATGAAGTGCCAACAAATGTATTGAAAAGTCGGGTGATTACTTAAAAAATGAAGTGTCAGTTTTATCTCTAATTGAATAATGTATATATGTAATGCCACGACCAGCTAAGCAAATGGAGACAGGAAACACATTAGAAGTCGGCCGGTCGTGTTACTACAGTGCTGGTTATTTCTACAGATACTTGGTAAACCAAATTCCCGCATTATACTTCGTGGCACACAGCATCCCGGAGATATTCTCCCCAAATTGGCCTTGCAGGCCCCAATCACACAGGAACACGCCATAACATACAACAAACTTCTTTATTTCGTCCTAAGAACTACATGTTGATTAGGCAATGACAATCCCAGAAGTGTACACTTCTACATGACCCAGAGTCTTTTATAGAGAGCTTTAGGTCACTGGTCATGTGATCTTGAATAGGAATAATAATTGGCTAGCTATGACTCTGGTGTCATAGGTGACGTGATATATGCGCGATTATTTGTGATTTTGGAGGTGAAGCTACGAGATTCATTGCCTTTAAAATCGGAAACAAAATTAACTCAAACGCCCAAGGTAATTTAGAAAAAACTAGAATTTGAAAAGGATATAGGGTTTTTTATGTTATATATATATATATATATATATATATATATATATATATATATATATATATATATATATATATATATATATATATATATATATATATATAGGATTTCATTGTAATTTTTGAAACACCCTCGTATATGGCAACGGCTCAAATTCGCATATGTCATTAACATCGACTCTCAACTAGTACTTCAGAATGAAATCAAAGCAAACGAGCAAAACGATTATTTCTTATCTTGAGATTTTTTGTTATACAACAAACTAAAATGCTGTTGATTCATTGAGCAACTGAATACGAAATTAATGCTTATTCCCTGGTCCACATTCATTAGACGATAACCAGAAAAAAAGAAGGAATGACTATTTATCTTAAACTACAATTTCCATTTTCGAGTTATAATGCTAAGAATTTTTTAAAGACTAAATAGTTTTATTTTTATATTTATTTTTACTTATTTAGGGGGAGAGGAGAATTAATACGGTGTCATTTGTCCAGAGACATTAGCACTATACCCCGGGGTAATTTTGTGACTACTTTTTATTCTGGGAACACCATATAGGTGAGGCAATACTTTTCCTCAGTGCCACCTAAATTTCCCCAGAACACTCCCACGCAACATTTCGAGGCTCCTATTTCCTTCAGTCCTTACCAGAACACGGGAGGACTTTCCGGTCTACTGATGTAATTTGTCCATAACCAGCGTAGACACGAAGTCGTTGAAGCGTGCTTGTCAGAATTCAAATTGAGCTTCCTCTGTCGGAAATACGACGTGCTCACCATCAGAGGGCCCTCACGGCAGAATGAAACCGCTTCTGTATTTTACTATTTCATGAATTCAGTATCCCATGCCTTGTGCCCTTAACTTTTAATATCATACAAAAACAAACAAATAATAAAACAAAACATCTGTAACTACGTGAGAAAAAAAAACATGTTTCTTAAAAAACAAGGCTTTACAAAGCAAATACAAGTTTCTTGAAAAAAAGTTACTCATGTTGCACTGTCATTATGAATATATGCTTTGCATCGCGTTTTCTGACAGTTATTCCCCGATAAAAAGCTACACCTGTCAATATATTATCACCAGGTCGAGGTAAAAATCGTGAAATGTAGCTTCAGAGGAATACAGACGCATCGGAAACGACATAAACAACCCTAGCGAAAAATTCAGATTCCCCTTTTGCGTTCACGTCGAAAGGTATAAAAAGGAGTTTGAAATATCGCCCACGTGGTCTCGTTACTCACGAATAAACATAATCCGCGACCGGGCCTGAAATTTATGGCTCGATAAATAGGAGACCTGCAATGCATCACGAGAATTCCGACCGGTGGGATATTGGCTAACTGAAAGCTGTTGACGTATCAAAGGTGACTGAAAGGAACTTATTCAGTCGTTTGAAATGTTTAAAAATTTTGATAAAAAAAATTTTGAATTTTTCGTTCTTAAGGCTGCTCTATTGGATTCGCTCACCCAAAAGTTAACCTATGGAGAAAATGTGTCTATTAAATGCTGACTAGTTGGTACCCATCAAAACATGACGGCTAAATAGTAAACAAATGTACTAATACACAAATTACACTCAACATATCGTTGCCAAATGTTGAAAATCATAATAATGCACAGAAACAAATTAATGTGTTTAAGCGGCCTCGTGCTTAGTGAGTATCTAAAGCCAGATTTAAAAATGCCTCTGAGCATGCGCAGAAAACAATTTTTTTAATTGTAAATTACGGTAATTAAACAGCGCGAAATAAACAATTTCCAGGTTTAATCTTATATTTCACAAACATAATTATCATAAAAATAAAAAAGGCAGAGAGAGATCTAGAGTGACTCCTCGGAATAAACGTGTTTATCATTAAAACATATCACTGAGCATGCGCAGAAACGGTCAGTTTCTAAAGCTAGATTTAAACAGGGCACTGAGTATGCGCAGAAATAAATTTTTTATGGTAAATTATCATTAATTAATAGAAATTGCGGTTACAAAAATCAAAATTGACAAATCTACAGATTGCGATATTTTGTATAAGATCAAAATGAAATAAATTGCTGTAGTTTTCTCTCACGGACTGCCCAAAATGTCGGCTTAGCAACCTAAATATATAGATAATCCAATAAAAATAGTATTTTCAGATAGCCTGCACCTCGTTACAGGATTCCTTTTATAAATTTCGTCCACCAAAGGAATTTAGGAGCGTTTAAAACACTTTACCATATTTTTTTAAAAATAATTTAAAAAACGAAAAATGCCCCAAGGTGTGAAATTTCTTTAACGATTACGGGGTACAATTTTTAAAAAAAATAAGAGTAAAAAAACCTTTCAATCCCAGTCGGCAATCCTTGGCCACATTTTCTCCATAGGTTAACATCGAGGTGAGCGAATCGAACAGGTTTAGTACACAGCAGCCTTAATGCTGCTGGATTGTATCCCAATTGGATTCGTTCAGCTCAGTGATGTAATAACATTGTTTGTTAATCTCAAGAAATTTTACAATATTTTTGTTACACTCATTGCAGAATGGATTTACAGAAAGCCTTCGGAAGAGGTCCATAAACTCTTTATTTGCGTATGAAATAATGCATGGGGAAACAGCTAAATTATCAATGTGTGGTTACCTATATCCCAAACTGTTCGTTACGCATTGTTTTGTTCAGATGATATCTGGTATTGATGGATTGGGGGCTTCTGCTTTGGCATTTTCAAAGGTAAGTGATTTCATTTACTGTAAAAAATATCCACACATTTCAAAAATGTCTCTCATATTTCTGAGTACGTAGTGGGGTGTTCTATGACCGCCGTTAATCAAAATAGTTTCTCGTTGGTACTGTAGAAATATCATACTGACTGGCCTTGCTGGGTGGTATTAAAGTATATTTTTTAATGATATATTTGCGGAATTAAGAAATGTTTCCATTATAGAATATAGAATTGAAAATGTTGGGATATTTCTCAGATTTATGATTTGTACATAAGTAACTGAGTTTCGGCATTTAGAGCAAAATGCTTGAGATAACAACAGTCGGTTTTACGTGACACCTAGCCAAATAGTATTTGCATTTATCAACGTTTCTAGTTACGGTTTTATGTGTACTGATGTTGGTAACAGGTTTTTATAGGATTTTTTAACCCTACTACATCCTTTTGTTCTAATTTATTAGACCTAGGAAATATCAATGATATTACCGATAACAGTATTTTGTTTTTTCTTGTATTTTGCTTATTTGCCCATGAAAATTTAATCTCTAGATGTTGCAATGCATTGCAGACATTGCTAGTAAATCAGCTGGTCTTAAATTTGAATCTCACAACACTTGATAATGCGTTGAAGAAAAAAATATCCACTGATGTCTATGGTTAAAAAAAATACAATTATATAATCATTTAAATACATATGTTTTCTTATGTCATTGTTTTGTATCAGAAAATGGTTAAGTTTAAAAGTTATTAAGTGTAGGGTAATCAGAATTTGTTAATCAAAGTCTGAAAACTAAAATATAAAACATTAGAATCATATTCTGTTTATGAAAATATCCTCCGGATTTAAAATTTTTAAGCACCACTTTCTGTTAATGAAAATTTTAATTTATAATTGTGTGCGTTGTAATTGTGGAAGATATAATTATATGTGAATGTGGGGATGTAATTGTATCTGAGGATACGAGGGTAACACTGAAATTGTTGAGATAGGGCACATGATATGTGCCCCCCCCCAAAAAAAAAAATTATATTGGCCATATATTTAAATTTGAATTCATTAAATATTTAGAAAATTCGCCTACAAAAGTGCACTTATCTTGGAGGGAACTACTTCGTACACTTCTAAGAGTTGCTAAGTTTAACTTCTACCATTTAGCTGTAACTCAAAAATTTCAGTGTGACCCTCTTATAATAGGGTATATCTTCCGAGGAAAGTAGTTGTGCATGTTTTTTAAGTCTTAAGGGGACAAGGGACCTTCAACCTCGTTTATTCAAATTTTCAATATCTTACTTTATATACAAAATGAGAATAACTATAATTGTTTCTTACTCCATTGATGACACTTAGAATTCACAAATAAGTATTTGGTGGAAGAAAAGTTGTTTTTCAAAAAAAATCTTTAAAATTGCTAAAATAATTCAAAATTTTCCATGCCCATTCATTTTCTTTTGATTTCTCCGAAATTTCCCAGGATGATGAATCGAAGTGTTTGTAACAAAACTGGGCATCATTCTTTGATACCACAATTATTTTTGAAATTTATAGACCGTAAAATAAAGTAAAAACATGCAAAAACATTTTAAAAAAATAACAGGCAAATAAAAGAAAATTATTTTTGGCTTTTGAAACATAACAAAAAATAACCAGTGCACAGTTATGTTTATATATACATGGTAAACCTATATTAAAAGAATCGAGATTTTCAAATGACATGGAATGCGCATGGAGCAATTTGAAAAATATTAACAATTTTGAAAAAATTAGAAAATCAAGCATTGTTCTGCAAGAAAAAAAAATCCGTATTTTGAATTCTAAAGGTCTTCAGATTACTGAAAAACTATATTAATTATTATTATTCTGTATACAGAATTAAAAGTTGTAATTAAAGAATGCTAGGTTTAAGGTCGCTTGTCCCCTTAAGCTGTCATGTGTTTAGAACAGTGGTTCACAACTCGTAGAAGTCTGCTGACAACTAAGCCAGAAATTGAACCATGTGTCGACCCCCTACCCCCACCGACTTGAAGGAGTAAACCCTCTGGGGGCATAGATATCCCTCAGGCAAAAGCGATAATGGATTAACGTACTCACATTCTAGCGTATCATATTCCAATAATAAAATAATTACCATTAAACTTCTAAGAAATTTTAATTCAACATCTGATAGTCATCGGATATATTCCGCCCATCTAGTTCAATGAACATAGCTTTCAAAATCCCCATTTATTTTCCAACTTCTTTATATGTGGTGCCGGACCAATCCCGAGGCTCTCACGGATCACCGGTTGGGAACCACTGGTTTAGAATAACCTTGGGAATATTTCACCCATTCCTTTTCACCCCGTCTCGTCGAACGTAAACCTGTGTGTAAAAGACAACTTTTTTTTTCCCCGATCAAAAAATGTCTAAGAAACCCCAACTGATAATTAACTAGGTAATCTCCAACAGGTTCCGACATTATTCACTTAGAGACAGATTTATATTAGTAAATTCTTGGAATCAAACGGTGAGTTTATCACGTTACCGCTGTCTATTCATCAAAATGTGAAATGACGAGGTGCTAATTCCTCGTCGTAAAGTTTAGATGCTAGAGTTGCGTATACCCGTGAAAATAATCTTCAGTAAATATTGTTTCAAGGAGGTTAAATGAATATTAGATAATTTTTTGTTTTATTGTTAATTTCCAAATACTAATGAAAGATATATGTTTGTTAAAACGTGCAAACTTTTCAATTTTCTTGCCTTGTGGTATGCCATGATACGATTATTTAATGTTTCTAAAATTGTTAGTCTAATATTTTTATTTATTTTCCACGTTCTTACAATGTCGATGTATTTATATGAAGAGATATATTTGGCTGTATATATGAGATATATATTTATATACATACAAATAAATAAGATATATATATATATATATATATATATATATTATTGCATAACAAATTATTGTAGTATTTAATTAACAATTAAGTTAATATTGAGTTGGTAAAGAACCAGTGTAACTGTAAATTCTATGAATTACAGTCACAATTTCAACTACAATGTAATGGGGCTTATTCTTTATGAAGAAAAAAACTTGTTCATTGGTGAAACATTTATAAAATACAATTTATTATTTTGCAACACAATTTTTAAGGGTAATTTTCTTATTACTCTAGTGATATTAATGCCAGATTTGTAAAATTCAAAGTAATTTTTAGTATTTTTCTAATATTTAAAGTATTATATTTAAAATCGCTTGATGCAATGACAACGATTCAGTTCAAATTAACAAACTTCTATATAAAATTTTTAAGCTATATAACCTTGGAGTGAATGTAACAAAAAATAATAAATCTTTCATTTCCTCAAAGCTAAAATAGCAAGAAATCAACCGAAATACTCTGAAATAGTCTCGGAGGTCCCGTTATTTCCAAATAAATATATATCCTTTAACCATTCAGGAAATATATAGACTGAAGTTTGAAAATTGAAGACTGCATCGTTTAGCTATTTGTTCTTAAGACATTTAGTTGACAGCAGATTTTTGTTGCACTGAGTTGCAATCGTTTAACTTTGTTTGCGGCGTTTCAGAGCTACATTGTTTAGTTTTACGAATATCAGATTGAGTAATATGGGTTGGCTAGGGATTATGCTTTATTCTTAGGTAAACTTACTGTGTAAATCTGTTGTTAATTAAATTTACAAATTACACGGCTGAAAATGCAAAATAGATGAGAGAGGCAATATTGCACATAGTGCCATCAAACTGTAGTTTTGTTTACCAATATATCAGTGCATTAGTACAATCAAACCTGTTTTTGTGCGGTCTTTTTCGGGCGATTTTTTGTGCTATCAATTTCGTGCTTTTTTTGTGTTTGTGTATGTGGGGTATATCTAATATTTAGAATAAAAATTGTCCATCAAAATACATAATATGAATAAAAAGTATGAAATTATCTAAACAAAGTTAGAAATTAACTAATTGGGATTTTAAAATTATTTTAAGCGATTTTTTCGCTGTTTTATACGGTCTCTATTCACAGCACTAAAACAGGTTTGAGTGAATCGCTAAAGTCTCTACACAGATGTATGGAATTCCTTTTTAGAAGAATTGGACAGTGTTATACAACAAGAAACCAACCTACACTACACTGAACCTGAAAAAATGTAATAAATAATAGTATATTTTTATCTGTATAAATAGAGTTATAATAAAGCATTAAAAATTTTTGTTTCTTATGGGGAGTTCTCCAGTTTATAAATAAGAATATTATTTGACCTAGAATAATAATTTTATTCTCAGATAGTGAAACATGACACCCTCTACCAGATATTTATGTCAAATTTTAAATTTCTGTAGGTTGGTTCTTTCTTTCATAACACTGTTCAGGTCTGATAACGAACACCTTCCGTGATTTGACGGAATGACCTAAATGACGGAATGACCTAATGACTAATCACTTCCGTGATTAGTCATTAGGATGACTTTATTATCTAGACTTAATTCCCCAAGCCCAAGGTCGACCCTTGAATTTCCGTGGTTTATCTTTCGAGCAAACTATTATTCGGTACTCTGCCATTAAAATTAAACAGGATTATTTTTACCCTCGCAGCTTTCTGCAATTTTTAAAATGTACTGAAATGTAAAACACACCATGAAGTGCACAACTGTGAGATAATTGAGGTTTATTGCGATTCAAATTCTGATCACGTATAGCGACACACAGTGAACATATTATATGGTGCCTTTTTCTTATTTTGTAAAGCTAAGTGTCCACTTGTGACAAAACAGCCTCGAGAGTAGTCTCGACACTAGACTCACAAATGGATAGGGGCCTGAGAGCAGTCTCAGCGACAAGCAGGTGCAAGTATCAGAGATAGCAGCTGTCACAAGTGGACATGCTCATTCCTGCTCTCGAGACTTAGTCTCCAGTCTTCTGTCGTTGTTTGAAGATTTTTGTCAGAGCTGAGACTATGAGAGGCGTTACAAATTTCGTTGCTAATCGTTTGGAGGTTTTTCATTGGTCAAATATATTTCAATACTTTAACGCTTCCGCTATCGGACTCCTATGTGAACAGGCCCTTGATTTCCCGCGCTTTTATTTATTCATTTTTTTTATTTCGCAATAAATCGGTAAATAATATTATTCTTTACATGTTCTTTAAAAATGGGTGAAAAGGTTTCACCCGATAAAAGAGAGTGGACAGACGATGAATTGTTTGAGTTAATCCACCTGTATGAGGAAGAGGAGTTTTTATTGAATGTTACACATAAATTTTACAGGAATCGGGGAAAAAAATGAGCGTGTTCAAAGAATTTGCAAGAAAATTTAAAAATTGTGATGGGAATGAAGTACAGCGGAAGATTCATAACTTACGTAACCAGGTATGTATATTTATCAAATTGAACTAACCCAAATTCGCTGCCACTTAACTGATTAATTAAATTTACTGTCACTCTTAACTTTTTAGGTATCACACGAAATGCAAAAAATGAAAAGACTGAAGAGTGGTGATGGTGCAGATGACAGATACGATAGTAAATGGAAGTTTTTCTCTGCATTAAAGTTCATTGTGCCTAGCTTCACACCAACAAAATCTACGTCAAACGTTGTGAATATATTTATTAATTTAATTCAATTTTTTTCACTCTTAATGAATTGGTTTAATATTTCCTAAATAATCAACCTATGGAATCGACCAAAAAATTATTTAATAAGCCGTACGAAAGATTGTTCAATACGCTATAACTTCGGTAATACTGGTCGTATTGAGATGGGATTTTTTTTATTTTGTAGATCTAAATTTCTTCTTTAAAACGATATAAAATTCAAAACTGTTGAAGTGAAAAAAAAAGTCGAGAAAAAATTAATCTTTCTCATGATAAATATGCCGTAAGTATTATTACAAATTTTGTATTGTATTGTAATGTAATGTTTTGTTAAATAAACAGAATTATTCAATTATTTAATTAATTATTTTATTTAACAAAAAATAATTAATTCATTTCTTCTATCCACTCATTTTCTCACCCAACACTCCTTTTTTTCACTTTCCGCTTTTTCGCAGTTTTATAGGCAATTACAAAAGCAAGGGCCTGACGCGAATCCATTTTGAAAGAAAAACAAACAAACTGCGATCAAATCACAGAACTGACTGCGAGTTCACTCTCAAGTCGACACGAAATGTTCCCGCTCTCGAGACTGCAGTGACCATCTAGTCTCACGAACCTGTCTCGAGAGCTTGAGTGATCTCAAATGGACAACCCCCTGAGATTAATCTCGAGACTTTCTCTCGAGATTTTCTCTCAAGTGGACACTTAGCTTTAGACAGCAGTGAAGTCTTCATTGTTGGTACGGTAATTTAGAAGAATGCTGTTGCCACCTAGTGTATAAGCTGTACTTTATTATTTACATGTGTGAATATTCAGAAAATTAAAAATATACACTGCGCAACTACAGAATATTTCACAGATTTTGTTGTTCTTTCTAACGACCCCTGGCCTGAAGTATTCTAAACCAGGCTCATGTAGACCAGGGTTGGTCAACCTTTTAATACCTACCGCCCACTACTGCATCTTTGTTCAAGGCAAAATTTATTTACCGCCCACCGATGCTTATCCGCAGTGACTCAATTTAGCGCAAGTGCAATGCAATTTATAGAAGGGAGGGTTTGTAAAATATATGTACTTAAATTCACATTTTTATTTATACTTTAAGCTATATTTATACATAAATAGCTACGGATGGCAACGGAGCTCATTCGTTGCTCCCTCATCCACAAGTATACTTCGAGAAGTGGCCGGTGGGTTATTACCTGTAATCCAAATTTAGAGATGGAATTCAAATGTAAAATGCAAAAGCGTATTTTAAAAAGAAAAACTCGCGAACGAGTTAGCGATTTATTTATTTGATACTTGGAGGAAGGACAAAATTTGTAAAAACGGACAAAATCTCTCACCGCCCACCATGAAACCTTCAATAGCCCACTAATGGGCGGTAGGAACCAGGTTGACGACCACTGATGTAGACTAAAGGGCTGAAGGGGGGCGGCTCCGGTTTAAAATGGCACCCCCAAGGATCGGAGTTCGATTTACACAGTTGCCACCTCAATTTGGACCAGGGACGACATTTGGGGGATCTTACCCATTCCCACCCTCTCTGACATCATAGAGGAACTTTGAGGTCTGTGGATTTAGCTTGCCTATATCCGGCCCAGAAACAAAGGTATTGGAGCTTGTCGGGATTCAATCCGATCATCCTCAGCGCCAAAAGCAGACTAGCCGCCACTAGGCTACCAAGGGTTCCTTCATGGAATTCAAATTACAGTTCCAACACTGTAATGATCTCATGAGCAGATCAAGATGTCTTATAGTTGGTATAAGGTATTTAAAAATTAAAATTAGGGAGCATAAATATAGATGTCTGTTGATTTTGCCAGTTTTTATGGCACTTTTTGCGCATACATTAACCTTAATATAATAATGTATGAAAGGAGCATAATTTGTACCATTTAAACAGCTTATGCAGCTAGCTTTCAACAGATGAATATTTACTTAAATCGCTATGTTTAGAAATTAGGTAAAGGGGTATAATTGAATAAAGGGACAATCTGATGTGCAGCTCTCTTATATATTTTATCTTTTTCTAGAACGATTTCTCGCTAAAATGCCAACTTAGGAATTTTATTTTTATTTTAATATTGATCAACAAAGGTTTCATCAGAATCAGGGCAAACATTAAAAATTGCCCATCGACAGCTTATTGGGACAACAGCCCTAGCTCCTTGAACTTTTAATATTTCTAAATATCAATTTATCTGAACGATTGGAACGACTGTGAAGTAATAAAATAGGAATTTTCTTGAAAATTATTTGGCTGTGTTCAATGGAATAAGTTTCATAGTTTGCAAGTAGTGTGATTTCCTTTTGCCACATAATGTGCAAGTTAAATTAATCTTAGGACCCTGTGATCTTTGTGACAGTTACCATATTCCTTCAAATGCGTTGCTACCCATGAAAATGTTACCTTAAGTCGGAAACGTAAATTTCATAGGAGAGCAAAATAACCCCGTTGAAGGCTTAATTGATTTTCAAGTTTGAACGCCTGGTGATCTTCTGAATCTAGCAACATTTTGCAACTTGCATTCAAAAGGGTAGAATTCTCGGGTATGTAGTTTACTCTGTAGAACCAATTCTTTCTACTGAGTCAGATGATAAGCGTGACAGTGTTTTTACATTTACTGAACAGCTGTACGAATTTCTATCAAATCTAGGTATTTTTTTATAATATTTCCTAAAGTTTTGTCCATAAGATGCATTCAAACCTGAAAGTTGAGTACTGACAGTATAGTCTAAATCCTAAATTTCTGTAGTAGTTTAAGTTCTAAATTTTCCCTATTTTCTTCAACCCAAAGTTTAAATGTCGTTTTTCTCAAAACTATGATTTTTTAAACTCTAATTTTAAAACGCTGTATCGCATTAACTTTCTAACCGATCGACCTTTTTTTTAAAAAAATACTCCGCAAAGTCTGCTAAATAAGATGCACATGGAAGCTGAAAATCATTTTTTTTTCAATTTAAGTTACCAATTCCTGGGCTGCATAACAAATACGGTGCTATTGGAGCCCCTTTTTCTGTATTAGATTAACCAGTGTTTTTGAATTGCAAATTTATCATGTACCGTAATGCCATGTTGGTAGTTAAGGTATCTGCCGAAGTTCGGAGCCCTTATAAATAAACAGTACTGATGAACTGTACTGATAAACAGTACGAATAAACACTTAAAAATTAGAAAGTACTGATCTAATACATATGTTTTCAGTTAAAATGGGATATAAAATCTTGGAAACAAATGTAATTTTGATAAAAATTGCGTAACTATTTCATTTTAAAATACAGGGAAGTTTTTATAAATTTTTGTACAATTGAGGTCTTATGCCAGAGACCTAACTCATTTAAACTAAATATTTTGATTTATTTTGTACTATATATTACTGTGACACTTAAATGTGTTCTGAACTAAAAGTTTTACAATATTTCCAAAACTACCCAAAATACACCAAAAAAGTGATAAAACACTGATTTTTTTGGAAAAAAATATCTTTTTATAAGTACAGGTACCTGTATAATTATCAAATTAAAGCATATAGCTTAGTTTTTAGTTCAAAACATAGAAGGTAATATTTAAAGCACTATAGCAAAGTTTCATTTAAATATATTGGAAACTTTTTAAATTATTACGTTTCACGTTTACAAAAGATACTGAAAAATTTGTTTTCCAGAAAATGCATTTAAAGATGCTACTACCGGTCTGTTAATATCGCTTTCTGTTTATTAAGTTAGCCATAAATTCTCATCCTATGATCGTACGAATAAAAATAAAGCTGTATCAATGTAGCCTAGCGGTAGCTTGTGGCCTTTCGGTGTTGAGGGTACTCGGATCGAATACTGACAAGCACCGTTAAATACTTCCGTGTCTAGGACGGATATGGTCACGTTAAATCCGTAGACCGGAAAGTCCGCCTACGAGGTCCGATTTTGGGAGAGGGTACGATCCCCCTGTATGCCTTCCCTAGGGTTGCTCGATCAAAATTGCCGTGGTGCCTGGCTAATTGGGACTCCGACCCTTGTTGTGCCGTTATGATCCGGAGCCCCACCCTTTAGATCGCTAGCCTATATGTACCTGATCTGGAATGAATTCCGTACAGGGGACAGTAGAAACAACAACATAAAAATAAAGCAGTTTTAGAATCCTAAAAGATTGACCTTTAAAACAGAGCAATAATTTTTTTTTTCAAAATTTTGCATCAAAGCAGTTATTTTAACGTAGACGGATACCTTAAGGATGGTCAGATAACACTTGTGAGATCGGCTTTTTTACATTTGCAATAGATAAAATGTCTATACCAGAGGGCAAAACCCATCATTTAACCCCTTCCGTACCAGCATATGTATATGAAGATTACATGCAAAACCAGTTTTTCGGGCATTTAGATTTAAAATATCAAAACATAGTTTTCAGATAAAGGAGATGCTTTTATTCATATTAATAAGAACAGATAAGTTATCGATATTTAAATCGATATATATATAATCGATATATATATATATATATATATATATATAACCGATATATATATATATATATATATATATAATCGATATATATATATAAATATATACACTCATGGACAAAAAAATTAGCGCACCAAGAAGGAGTCGTCAAAAGGAAACGAAATTTTACATACGTAATGACTACTTTGATATAAGTAAATGATAAGAAAATCAAAGAAAAAGGATAATTTATTTCAGAGAAAAAGGCAAAAGAACGGAGGAGTTAATACTCCGTTGGACCCCCTCTAGCGCGA